>OZ007593.1:45625996-46825996 GCA_963931845.1 Maratus michaelseni | reverse complement strand
CTTTTTATTTTTCTAGTAATTCTAGCCGGAATAAGTATTACAATAAATCACTTGAACATATGAAATTGACAATTTTTTTAATGTAAAAAAGTAGTTGAAAACACAACTAAAAATGCATTTAGTTGTCTGAGTGCAACGAAGACTCATACACAGCGCACTATTACTTTGCCCCATATATAGCTACGATGGATATTAAAACCTTTCGTCAAGCATAACTCAAAAAATATTTAACGGATTTCGTTCAAATTTTTACAGCAGGTACCTATAAAGGTGACAACGACGTCTATTTATTACCAAGAATAAATGTCAAACCGTTTGGAAATTATATTAAAAAAATAGATAAAAAAGCACAATTAAAGTACATACGTCACTAAAATTTTGTGCGTATGTCATTTTCACCGGCGGGAGATTTTCGTAGACAATCGGAATTTAAAAGTTAATGGAGTACATGGAGCAAAAAAATATGCACGCACTAATATTCAGCACAATAAAATATATTTCAATTTAGTAGAAATCGAAAATTTATCTGGATTTTTTTCTGTTTGAAAGAAAAACCCCGCAATAACTTGGTAGACTTGGTATTAGATATTTGGCACAAATCTCAGCAATAGCAGCTTTTTTTATTTCGCGTGTGTAAATTAAAAAAAAAATTCTTTGGTGTTTAAATAAAAGGTTTCGATTTATGGCATTATTTCTTTTTTTTCTTCTCTTTTTAGCATTTTAAATGGGATTAATCAAAGGCATGTATTTTAAATTAAATTAGTGAAAGGTTTATATTTAAATAAAATGAATTCAATATGAAAATGTTATAGGAACAATATTTGCCGATTTATCAACTGCGCCAGGATAACATAAAAGTACCAATATATCAAACGGTATGTAGTATGTGAAATGAAACAATTAATATTATAATCATCCATCGTACAAGAAAAAGAAAACTAATATTCTGCATTCAGAGGGAAAAATCCATCTCCTGTGCCGTAAGATTTGGCGAGTTTTTTTTTGGTGATAAGTTTTTCGATGTGACTGTTGGGATCTGCAGGATTTGGCTTACTTTTTCAAAATCTTATTTTTTTTTTGGCAGATGTAGTATTATGTAAATATATATTTTTGCAGATATTTTTCTATTTTGTATATATATATATATATATGTATTGTAATGGCATTTGGAAAAGAGATTTTTACCTTTTTATCTGTGCCTTCGGAAATATTAAAAAAAAAAAAAAAAAGATTTACATATATCAAGCGTATAATGTTATGTTTTGCATATTTATACGGACCACTTCTCCATTTTTAGATTTTAAATGCTATTTATTATTTACTAGCCGTTTATTAATTGTTTACAATTTACCCCCCTGACAATAACAATTATTTATCACAAAATGCATCTTAGGTTTGTTAAATAAGTTTGTTTATGTATTTTCATTACTTATTAAAATATCGAATATAGCGATAAAATTTTATTTTAGCATCGTGCTTAAATTTTTAAGATGGTGCAAAAACATGCTTTAATAAACGTATGTTTGTAAATATTTGAAAAACATGTTTTACCGCTGTCTTGAAAAATTTTGTAAGATGCTAAAACTATCTTTTGGCACCATTTAAATTTTTTTTCGCCAACCGACATTGGATGCGAAACTTTTCCCCATTCAGATACACAGGCAAGGCTGGTCTCAAACAAGAGTAAAGCTAGCAGCAATATTGTTTTAATTCTATAAGAGTTACAATAATGATATTAAATGCTCCGATTGGCTTTGGGCCCAATTACGAAAGTTTCTCCTAAAAAAAACTGTAGAAGAAGTCTTTTACATTTGTTTCAAATGAAGCTCGGTCTACTAGGTATTAGTTAATAATACAAACAACACTAATGGCATGGAGGCAAAAGTTTTAATTTAAATGTATATATTTAACCCCCCCCCCAAAAAAAAAAAAAAAAAAAAAAAGAGAAGAAAGTTACAGTGATGAATTTAAAATGGCGTTAAGCCACGCTTTCTGACATAAGCAATTGGCTGCAAACGCGATAACGAAACTTTCACTTAACTTAATAACATGTAGCTAATATAGCCTTCAGGGTAATTTGCAGTTATACAGACCTTGTGGTTTTTTTTTTCAAGTTTGAGACAATTCTAGTTTAAGAAGTTGAGATTTACTGTCAAATGATATAAACAACTATGAACACAAAACTGATGAATTATTATTCAGATTTATGTATGTATTTCAAAAAAATTGCATCTGATTACACTTCTGTTTGCATTTAATCTGTTTGCATTTAATCTGTTTGCATTGTTTGCATTTAATTACTTCTGTTTGCATTTAATAACTGATAAACGGCTTCTGTATATTAAATGAATTGTTTAAATATTGGGAAGAGGTGGCGAGAGGTAGTAAGACGAGTAAACAAACGGGTAGACAGACGGGTAGTGAGATGGGTAGAGAGACGAGTAGCGACATAGGTAGGCTGACGGGTAGCGAAACGAATAGACAGACGGCTAGAGAGAAAGGTAAAAAGAGGGTTGACAGAGTGGTAGCGAGATGGGTCACGAGACGGGTAGCGCCACCGGTAGACAGCAATGTAGCGAGAAAGGTTGCGAGACGCGTAGCGTGGTAGATAAAGAAACGAATATAGAGATGAGTACAGAGACGAGTTGACTGACGGGTAATGAGATTGGTAGCGAGACGGGTAAAGAGTTGGGTACAAAAACTGACGGATAGTGAGACGGGTATACAGACGAGTAGAGAGACAGTAGATGGGTACGGAGATGGGTAAGAAGATGGGTAGAGAGGCGTATAGCCAGACGGGTAGAGAGACAGATAGACAAGTTGTGAGACAGATAGACAAATGGGTAGCGAAGTGGATAGAGACACGGCTAGACATACAAGTAGTTAGACGGATAGACAGACGGTTAGAGAAATAGATTGACGGGTAGCGAGACCGGTAGAGAAATATAGAGACAGGTAGCGAGACATGTAGAGAGATAGACAATCGGTTAGAGAGACGGGCAGAAGAACGGATAGGGAAACAGACAGATTGTGGAGAGACAGACAGACAGGCAAAAGAAAAGTCTTCGGATTGGCGCAGTAAAGGCGCAGGGGGCAGAGCCTCCTAGAGAATAATCAAGTAGTATCTGTTAAGCTTAACTTTGAAATATATATAATTTTTCAATTTTGCCGATATGGAGGTTTAATGTAAAAGTTATTTTACAGAAGTCATTGAAAGATTTTTTGTATACTTTAATAGTAATTTAGACTATAGTTTTGCAATCTGGTTTGTAGCAAAGCATGCTATCAATGTGGTTTGAAGTGTAAGAGTTTCTATAAACAGTTATACAAATAATAGATATATAATCAAGGAAGAAAAATTTTAATTTCACACACAAAAAAAGGTGCAACAATGAAATTAAATTTGCGTTAAGCCACGCTTGATAGAATAATCTATTGGCTGCAAATCCAATTACGTAACTTTAAAAAGCTTGGCGTTTTAAAAGATCCGGTGTTTTTTTTTTTTTTTTTTTTTTTTTTTTTAAGTTTTGCGCAATACGCGCTTAAGAAAAGGAGATTCTTTGCCACACGTTAAAAAAAAAATATGACAACACATCTGATGAACGGTACTTCTTTTCTATTTTTTTAACAGTGTAAGTGAAATTATATATGATATTTTGTCATTCTATCATTTAATTTGCTCTTTTTCTCTTTATATTGTAATTGTTAACCCTATGTTCTCAGCAATATCACTCAGACTAATCCCTTTGAGGGAAGTCCTAGTTGATGCTACTAATGGGCATATAAATCATTTAAATACTATTAAAAAAGGATCTTGGAAACATAATTAGTTTAAAACTTATTGCACTTATAATATTGCACGGCACGGCTTAAATTAATAAAAAAAAAAAAAAAAGAAAAACACTAAGTTCTGCAAAATAAATTATTTTTACTTCAATAAAACAGCAACAGATGGCAGCATGGGCATTTTAGAAAGTTTATATTTTATTATCTCCGATTTTTTTTGTGAGTGAAATTCGTAAATAAATTCTAAATAAGAGTTGAGAATTCATTTGAAATTAACAATATTACTCATAATTAAAATGAGGAATCATTTCAGACGCTTTGGATTACGTTCATATTATTTTATTTTTAATAATTGCTAGCTTCAGTTTCACTGCTCTGACACTGACCGCCATATTGGAGGAGGAGCTAACACAATCTTGTCTGTTCATTGGTCTGAGCTCTGGAAACTATGGTTGTTGCCAACGATAAGGTAGAAATTCAGCTCTATTTCCGCGCCACGTAAGACAAATATATATATAGATAATACGATTTTTTCAAATTTTATGATTTTGAGCTTCATAATAGGTATTTAGCTATAAGTGCACGAAATTTAATGACTGTAAGTAAGTTACATAGTTTCTGAGAACCGGCTGTATGACAGACAGACAACGAAGCGGGAGTAATAGGGTTTCGTAAGATAAACAAAACCCTAAAAAAAAAAAAAAGAAAAAAAAAAGACATTTAAATTATCTTTTTAAAATTTCAATATCGATTTCTCAACGTATAATAGAAATTTAATTAATATGAAAGTATTAAATGATTAAAGCGTATATATGTGTATATATATATATATATATATATATATATATATATATATATATATATATATATATATATATTATACTCTTTATTTTTTTAATTAAAATCTGCTACTTTTTAGTGCGTACAATATTTCGCAGTTTCACAGCCAGTTGGGCAATTTTGGCAAGCGTCGTTTGACGCATAATTAATTCCTTTGTTGCTCTAACTCGTATACAATTGTAACCCGAAAGAATGTTTGTCCATTTATCACCTGTGGCCGGCTAACGAAAATATGCCTTAAAATTTGTAATTATATTTGAAATATTATATATTTGATTTTTATATATTTGAAATTTATTAATTTGTAATTAAGATCTAAAAATATTAAAATATTGTATAGTCACCGGAAACACACCTGCATACATTTTTGTTTTTTTAAATTCTAGCATATCAGGAAGTGAGGGAAAAATCGATTACAAAATTTAATCTTTACACATATGAACCAAGTTGAGTTAAATAAAAGACTGTTATATATACCAACGATGCCTATAACTTTAATTCTAATAAATACAAGAGAAAAAAAGTGATATATTAATTTATACAAAGTATAATAATATGTGTGGTACGAAGCTCTGGCACACTCACTCACATGCACAATATATGCATCACGAGGGTTTGCCCACTTTATTTCAGGACGATTTAAAACAAACACACACACACACACACACACACACACATATATATATATATATATATATATATATATATATATATATATATATATATATATATCTACTTATAATAAAATGCAATGTAGGATAATGTTGGTAACCATGCCGGGTGCGACCACTCTGGTCTACGAATCGACCGTAGCTAAACGCCATGCTAGGCTTAATGAAAAACATATACTAACATGTGGTAGCTAAATGATAATTTCTTCTACTTGAAATCATGTCTGTTCAGCATATTTTCATATAAAACATGCATCAAATCCAGTTATAATGATTTAAGTTCTAAATTAAAAATTACAGATTACCAGATGTAAACAAACAAACACGGATGCCATTCAGAATCACAAATTCCAAATCTAAAAACAAAAGAATCGCTCTTTGAACGCTTTATTAATAGATACGATTATGCTCTTAAAATATTTGTAAAAGCACATTAAATATTTTAAAGGATTTTTTTCAATTTATTTCTGCAAACTTTTTTTTAAAATACTTTTTTCAGAAATAGCGGTGATGGCTTTCATAGAGATGCTTTGCGATGATTCACCAGTATTTTACACTTCGTTCCTAACTATTGTTTTGGCGCCATTTATTGGCAATTAATATAAACGAAGGAACTTTCTGGTGAAAAAATGTTTTATATAAAATATTAATAAAGTTGTAAAATAATATAAAATGTATAAAAGCATATTTTTTAAATAGGGAAAATTCGGGACATATTGATTTATGTCAAGATCAACTTTTAAAAGTTTCAGCTTAATATTATTTCTTTCTTAAAATTTTAATTTGGTAACATCAATTTTTAAGAGCTTAGCTTATATCCAATTAAATTTTGCTTGCTTTGTAAAATGAATATTTCTTATGAAAATGAGAGAATATTTCTTATGAGCATATTTCCATATAAAACATGTTTTTCAACATTTATTTTAACAAACAATTTTTTGCAGAAATAGCGGTGACAGATTTCACAGGGAGGCTTTAAATATTGCTTTGGCGCCATCTATGGGCAATTAATATAAACGAAGGACCTTTCTGTTGGAACATATATATAACATAATAATAAAGTTGTAAAATAATATAAAATGTCTATAAGCATAGTTTAAAATAATAAAAATGCAGAACATATTGATTTATTTCAAGATCAACTTTTAAAAGCTTCAGCTTAATATTATTTCTTTCTTAAAATTTTAATTTGGTTATAACAAATTTTAAGCACCTAGCTTATATCCAATTAAATTCAGAAATTTTGCATATATTCTAAAATGAATATTTCTTATGAAACGTAATTAAAATATAAAGAATATATAGTACCGTATATCACATATATTAATTATATCAATGCAGAACAAATTTTGATTTTTAACATTTAAAAGTAATTTTGTAGTGAAAAAAAATGTGAAAAGATATTTTTCAGTCATACTAATGCAATTAATAATTTAAATTTACTTATGAAATAAAATAAGATGATTTTTAATGATCAAAATTTATTATAGTTTTTTTCAGGCATATTTTTAAAATAATACAAAATCAGGCTTTAATTGGAGATATTCTTTTAAAAGTTTAAGTTATATAATCTACTTTTATCGTTGTATTTGTTTGTTTCTTCATTACTAGAATTTTTTTTTCTGTCATTTTAAATAGGATTTTTTCCTACTGTGAATTAATAAGCTAATATCCCTAAACATGCCATTTTCTATATCTTTTTATATCTTTCTGCTATATATTTGTTTCTTCATTACTGGAAATCTCTTTTCTTCAAGAAATATTAAAATTCAACTTTTTTATACTATTAACTTAGACAATTTAAAACGAACAAAATACGTTGATTCCATTTCAGAATTTGCATTTAATTTCTATTATGTAACCAAACAATGAGCTGTGAGTCAAGATCTTTAGAAAATCATTAATAACAATTTTTTACAAAAATTTTCGCACATGGATTATTTTTTAAATATTTTTGAATGTTTTGTACAATCGTTGAACTACAAGGTCCGGCTATTAATTTCCAGGACTGACGTAACTGTACGAGAACGAAAAGCCGGAAGATGGCGCTAATGAATGCATATTGAAGAGCGTTTTCTTGCGTGTGCAGTGCAATCGGCGCCATTCTGAAGTAAGTGGTTCTCGTGGAAAGGCGCATTAAAACTTAGCTCTTAAATTCCTGTTGTCGAAGTGAAAATGGAGCAAAGAATTAACATTAAATTTTGCTTAAAATTGGGCAAGACAGCTGCGGAAACCTACGAAATGTTAAAACAAGTTTACGGCGAGGACGCATTATTCCGCTCAAGAAAAAAAATTCGATTTGAAAAGTCCAAAATCAAGGTCATGTTAATCGCTTTTTTCGATTGCGATGGACTCATTCATCATGAATTTCTTCCTCCTAACATGACTATCAATGGACAGTTCTACACAGAAGTTCTTGACAGACTTCGAAAACGAATTCGTAGAGTGAGGCCTCATTTTCCAAAAAATGGGAGTTGGTGCTGCTACATGACAATACCCACCAACGCATTGCGTTGCCTGTGAGGCGATTCTTAGCCCAGCATGGTGTCGTTGAGATGCAGCATCCACCATACTCTCTAGACCTAGCACCCGCAGACTTTTTCCTGTTTCCTAAGCTGAAAAATTCGCTGAAGGGAACCAGATTTCAGGATGTCGAAGCCATCAAGAAAACTGTAACGTCGCTATTAAAGAGCATTCCAAAAGAGGACTTTAAAACTTCTTTCGGAAATTTGTACAGCCGAGCACAGACGTGCTTTACGGCTGATGGGGATTACTTCAAATCATATTAAATGGTTTAACCTTTTTTTCTTCTGAGTTATTCCATGAGTCCTGGAAATTAATAGCCGGACCTTGTATATCAGAAATTGAATATTGAGTAAAAATAAATAAAAAATCCTCATCATTTGTATTTGTAGACATCATTTGCATTCTTAAAATGTACTTTTCTACAGTACAAACCTTTCAATAATAAAATCATCATGCTGTTTGCATGAAGTCTTATGAAAATGAAACGCAGATCCACATTCCGTCATTTTTGACGGGGGTTATATACTAATAATATATATATATATATATATATATATATATACACTCGAGTCTCTATAACTAACTTCCATATAACGAATTTCTCTATGTACCGGATTTTTAGCAGGAACGGTCACTTTTCCCCATGATTACTATAAAAAATATTTTCCATATAGCGAAAGATCTATCTCCATATAACGATTTTTTTCAGAAATTTTTCTTCATTTCTTGAGAAAAAGCTTCAAAACCGCATGGAATCAATTTTCCTTCACTGATTCCTGATTTATCTTCCAAAACTGAGTTTTCTTTATCAAATTTATTTTCAAAAAATTTTGCGATATTAGTTTATTTATCATTATTGATCTTGAACATATCGCCGATTGAGTGTATACGAAACGCGTTGATATGTTTATTAAAAGGTATTTATAAGCATTTATGTGTACTGTTATCACTTTAAATATATACATTTTCATTTTAATGATGTGATTTTTTTTATATAATTGTGCATTCTTTGTTATACTGTGAAAATTTTTACGAGGGTGTAGCAGTTGTGAAATAAAAACAACTAAAAATTACAGTTTTCTTTGTATAAAACAAATGTAAGTTTTTCTTATGAATTTTTGAACTATGATTTCAAATTAATGCTTATTTTCCATTTTGTATAAATAAAAAAATACACTATCTACCCTATTAATATCCGTTCGCGTATCTATCTTTGTAACCTCAAAAACTCGGAAACCACAGGGCGCAGTGCTACGAAATTTGGCACACGGGTTGTTGGTAGGGAGCCCATGAACAATTGGGGCAAAAAATTCGAAAATTTTAAATAGATTTTTTTTTTATTTTATGTTTTTGACGAATTTTAGCCTTTTTTTAAATGTTCACCCCATAATCGCGCGAGTTCTAACCAGTTCTAAATGTTTACTGCAATATGAGATATACGCATTACGTACACCACGCTGCAATAGTAAGAAGCTGTAGCGGGTATTACGATAATTCTTTTACCTAGCATGCAAATAATTAGAGATTATTTAATTACGCTTAATTATTACATTATTTTAAAAAATAAAGAAAAACATTTTAACATAAAAAAAAAACTTTTTATTCTATTTCTTCCCTTATTCCAAAGATATCGTTTTATCGTCTGCTGCCATAGCAACGTGATAAATAAAGTTTCATTAAAAAAAATGCACAGTGGTAGAAAATATTTTTCTACATATTACATAGATACATTTGGTTGTACTGATTTTTATTTTTGATTTTGATTTTAGAATTAAATTCATGAACTCCCGTGCATAGAACGGGTTAAACAGCTAGTCTAGTTAATATTTAGTGTTAAACAGTTCAAATTCTTAATTAACCCTTTATCTACTGACGGTACTTTTAAGTACCATCAGAGAAAATTTTGTATAAAATTCCTTTAATCTGTCTAATAATGATAATAAGGTTTTGTTTTTATACAAAATACTTTTCTGGATCACATTTAGAAAGCACAGCAAATCAGTGAAAGCTAAATATTTTATAAAGTGGTATTTTTCTCAACCTTTTACATAAGTGTAGATCTTCTCTTTTTAAAAATTGTTATATGAAAATTTTGCAACTATAAAAACCTTTCTATTTAATGATAGGATCACAATATATTTATTTACATTGTTCCGATAAAGAATTGTGATATTTCCTTAACAGCATTTTCTGTTAATTAATCTAATTATTCTTTTAAATATTTTACAAAAAGAGCTTTACTACCGCATTATTAAATCAGTTTTAATGAAAAATCTTATCTAAATTTCATAATATTATTATAATATAAATTGTCTAATATACCTTCAGACATCAAGGAAGATAATTATTGAGATTGAACAATTTGTTGATTCATAATTCGGTAGATAAAGGGTTAAACACTTGAAAAACACTTTTTTTCAAAATTTACACTTTAAATAGGAAAATTTTCGTTATTCTCTATATAACGACTTTTTTGACTGAAACAATGGATTTCGTTTTGTAAAGACACGACTGTATATTATCCCCTTGCTTGTGATGCCCGAACTTAGTTCGGGCAATGCAAGTGAGCAGATTTTGGAATGCCCGACCCGAGTTCCGGCAAGATAAAAATCGGTGCTTCAAATCCGTGAAGCCCGAACTCAATTCGTGAAACGCAAATGTGCGAAATTTGGAATGCCCGATTTGTATTCGGGCAACAGATAAATCGGTGTTTCAATTCCACGAAACCCGAACTCAATTCGGGCAACGTAAATGTGCGAATTTTGGAATGCCCGATTTGTATTCGGGCAACAGATAAATCGGTGTTTCAATTCCGTGAAACCCGAACTCAGTTCGGGCAACGTAAATGTGCGAATTTTTGAATGCCCGATTTGTATTCGGGCAACAGATAAATCGGTGCTTCAAATCCGTAAAACCCGAATTCAGTTCGGGCGACGCAAATGTGCGAATTTTGTAATGCCCGATGTGAATTCGGGCAACAGATAAATCGGTGTTTCAATTCCATGAAACCCGAACTCTTTTCGGGCAACGTAAATGTGCGAATTTTGGAATGCCCGATTTGTATTCGCGCAACAGATAAATCGGTGTTTCAATTCCGTGAAACACGAACTCAGTTCGGGCGACGCAAATATGCGAATTTTGGAATGCCCGATTTGAATTCGGGCAACAGATAAATCGGTGTTTCAATTCCATGAAACCCGAACTCAGTTCGGGCAACGTAAATGTGCAAATTTTGGAATGCCCGATTTGTATTCGCGCAACAGATAAATCGGTGTTTCAATTCCATGAAGCCCGAACTCAGTTCGTCCAATGCATAATATGTAATTTACCATTTTCCAAACCGTTCCGAGCTCCCTCTCGGTGATTCTGACCCGACTCTTTCGGTAGGGGAGGTGACCGGAAGCCGAGCATTGCGCGGAAGCTTCGTCGGGTTTCTCCGAATCGGCCCGTTCGGTCGGGAAGATGACCGGGTGCCCGACGCACGAAGCTGAAGTCGACACGAGGGGAGCAGTAGCCGACGAATCCGATTCCTTGACGTGGTGGGACGGCTTGAAAGCGGTGTCTGTCTAGCCGGAGTGAAACTCCCTCCTCCATACTGGTGCGGTCTTCGTGTTCCAGGAGGAAGGCCGATGCCGTCTCTTGAGAGTCCTAGGTGTAGAACAACCCGTGTCGTAGTCGCCGAGAGGCTTCAGGTTCACGGGAGGCCAAAAGGCCCGTTCCACGGGACACTCGGGACGACAGAGGTGGCGAAAGGACATCGCGTAGACCAATCCCTCGTGCCCGGAGCATTGAGCTGCCGGAGGGTGACGCGAGGGCAAAGGTTCACTAAATCGGATCGGGCGGCTGCAAACTTTGTCTATGAGGAGACGAGAGCACAGGCAGGATCTGTTGAGCACGACTTGCATGGTTCCCAGTGAAGAACTTTGCGACCGAAGCGGGTTTGGGACCCCGTAGGCCGCCTTGCGAGTCCTCTGCGGCAGGATCAGTTGGGAGTCGCCTTCGAAGCCTGGTTCGAGATTGCCCGACCAGAACAAGCAACGACACAGGAGCACGGCACTCAGCCTGCGATAAGTGTCTTGCAAGGTTTCTGGGAGGGGGGGACCTTTCTCGAGATAGGGCCACGGAGTGCGGACCGGAGGCTCGTCGGTAAAACGACGATGTCTGGTCTCGAAATCAAATCATGGGCCGAAACCTAGTCCAGCACGTCTTTTGTGCAGCCAGGAATTTCCACGTCTGGCGGGCGGACTAGTGGCTCGTCTTCTAAGTTTCAACCAACACTAATCTCGATCGGGCCCGCCTCTTTGGCGCGTTTGGAGGAGCTTTCCGCGACCTCCAGAGTCCGATAGCGGCCTCTTGATTCCTTCCTTGTTGTGTTTTTAGATTTTTAATTTGTTTGTGCATGTTTTTGTGATATGTGTTTCTGTGATATATGCTTGTCGCCATACTCGGTGTGGCGGGAGTCCCTGACTTGTCAGGGACTCAGTCGCTGGTTTACCGTCTAGTTTCGCCTAGTCGGGTTCAAACTCGCGCCGTCCACCGAGGGCAACCGAGCCGAGTCTCGCCTATGAGACAGAGACCGATTTTACCCGTGGTCTCGGGTCGGCCAGGGGCACCTTCCGGCACACGTAGTGTCGCCCGCGGAAGATGAGACCAGTGGCTTGTTCTTCCATACATTTCATGATCGGACTCCGCGGGAAAGCAAGGGCCGTAGGGATGCCGGTCATATGGTGGATGACCCGACTCCCTTATGGGTGCTCGGCGATGAAGCCGTCCGACAGTCTCTACGGTTCATCAGGTGTCGCGTAGGGAAGTATCCTTTGATGGTGGGAACTTCCGCCGAATCGTAACGACCTCTGTCGTCGACTCTGGGGCAAGATGAGGAGGCGTCGCTGGAACGCGAACCCTCTGAATCGATCGTAGCGACCTGGCGAGACAAAGCCATGGTCCGCATTAAAAGTCCTTCAGGACTTGGGGACGATGAGGAGTTGGGCTCGCTCGGCGCCGTGCGGGCGCCGATGGCGCTCATTAGTTTTACCATTTTGCAAATAGATGGCGATACTTTCCCGCGAAAAGTTCGGCAGTTTCGCGCCATTTGTCAGATTTTTGCACTTCTTTCCAAATTTTATTTAAACCACATTATGTTTGGCAGGCAGGTACATAAATTTTTCGTAAGTTAAGTTTCTTTGCATTGTTTTTAAAGAGGAAAAAAAATCCATTTTTCGTACGTTTTTCTCAAATATATTCCGCAAGCAAGGGGTTAATATTGTTACTAGAAGATGGACATTGTAATTATTTTCAATCAATCAAATTTCGCTTTTCATAAAACAAAACGAACCGGTTTGTGCTTTTGTAATCCATACTTAACGAGAAACCGGAGAAAATACTGCTACATTAATGAATAAATAAATCATTTGCATTAATTAACGCCTAGGCTATATCATTAACGTAATTAAATAAAAGCATCCCGGGAAAATGTGGAATGCTTTTCGGTCCATTAACAATACTATTTCTGTATTATGTTCCAACGTCTCTCGTGAACCTTTAATAACCTGAATACGAGTAACTGATCTTGCAGATGTGAAAATTTGCGTTAATGCATTCATTAATTTTGAGCATTTTACGAGACGCTAACTGTAATGACGTTGATTGATGGCCGACTTGATTAAATGCTATGGCATGTACTTTTAAGGACTGGCAAAATTTGTTAGACAGAAATATGACACTAGTTGAAAACTAATTAATCCGCATTTATACTAGTGTTGCTGTTATATTTTATTAAGATAATTTCTTGATGTGCAGTGTGACAGGAATGCTTATCACATCGTTCAACACACAAAAAAAGTTTTATGAAATTACATATATTAGAGAGCCAAATTCCGTTTGAACGAATTTGAACGAGACTGCAAGTATCTGTTCGCTATAATGAAATTTCGTTTTAATGAAGTTTTATTTATTTTCACCTGTTAAATTTTCTGTTGAGCTTTTGTTTAATTGCAAATCACTTCTAATTAAAAATATAAAATAAACATCAACTATCTGTTTTGCTACTTGTTATATACCTTTAATTGAGTTTAGATTATTTTTGTACAATAGAAGATTCCTTTTAAAGACTTATTGAATTGAGATTTTGATGGAGATTACAAAACAATTCATAGTAATGACATTAATTACATTTCGTTCAAATGGACCTTGATAGCACTATAGTTCGTATATAGCATGTGAAAATCAAACTGTCAGCACTTACCTTTTCGTTTCAGTCTTTCTTTTTATATTATGTTTTTTCTTTTCTTTTATTTCCGTGTTATGTTTTTCAAAATTTCCCTATATTCTATTCCATTCTTTATTCTTTGTTATCTTGCTTTCTCTTATGAATTGTTTAACTAATTTAAAATTATTTAATGTTTTTAAAACCCATTCTTATGTTTTAACGCAGTTGTTTATATTTCTGCAGACCTTTATAATTAAAATTTCAGATGCTTTTATTCATTTCTAAATTACTCAAAAATGCATTTAAAAATAATTGCAACTAATAAGTTAATAAGAAATTTTTAAAATGGAAACGTGGAATTATTACGTCTATTTATAAACATACATATGTGCATGTACAATGGAATTTACATACTTTCCAAAGTTCATTGTATTATGATCAGTCAAAATTCAAAGAAAATAAACCAGTAGATGTAATGGACCACTCGTCGCCAGTGAGTAAAAAGTGAACTGGTATATTTGATAGTTGATTTTATGCACGAATCACTTGCACTTGTTAAAATAATATCAGCATCTTTCATCGAAACTAGAAACGTAAAAACTTTAATTAAGTTAAGACTTACGATATAGACAATATATTAATTTATCAAAACTGGTATAATCTCAATTTTATATACCTTGAAACAGGCCTATAATGATATTGTCTGTAATTATAAGACTGTATATAACAAATAAGTTCGTTTGTGTCGGCAGATTTCCCATGAGAACTCAAGTAAAGATCATATGTCTTATAAAGAAAAATTTGCTTGTGTTGAAACGATCATTAAGTTATATCTGCCAGATTTGAAAGCAACAAAGTTCAAAATATTTTGTTTTTGTTGAATTGGTCATAAAGTTGTATCTGGAAGCTTTGAAAGCTGCAGAATTCAAATATTTTTGCTTTAGTTGAACTGGCCATAATGTTGTATCTGCTAGCTATAAACGCTATAAAATTGAAATAATTTTTCTTTTGTTAAATTCACCATAATGTTGTATTTGCAAGCTTTGAAAGCTACAGAAAAAAAAATGCTTTTGTTGAACTGGCTATAACGCTGTATCTGCTAGCTTTGAAAGCTATCGAATTAAATAATTTTGCTTTTGTTGAACTTGACATAAAGCTGTATCTGGAAGCTTTGAAAGCTGCAGAATTAAAATATTTGTGCTTTAGTTGAACTGGCCATAATATTGTATATGCTAGCTTTGAAAACTACAAAATTCAAATAATTTTTCTTTTGTTAAATTCCCCATAATGTTGTATTTATAAGCTTTGAAAGCTACAAAATTCAAATATTTTGCTTTTGTTGAACTAGTCATAATCTTGTTACTGGAAGCTTTGAAATGTGCAGAATTCAAATATTTTTGCTTTTGTTGAACTTGTCATAAAAATTGTATTTGGAAGCTTTGAAAGCTGCAGAATTAAAATATTTGTGCTTTAGTTGAACTATGGTCATAATGGTGTAGCTGCTAGATGTGAAAGCTACAGAATTAAAATAATTTTTGCTTTGTTGAACTGGCCATAAAGTTGTATCTAGAAGTTTTGAAAGATACAGAATTAAAAAAATTTTGGTTTTTGTTGAACTGGTCATAAAGTTGTATCTGGAAGTTTTGAAAGATACAGAATTAAAAAAAAAAATTGTCTTTTGTTTAACTGTCTATAAAGTTATATCTCACAGGTTTGATTGATACAGAATTTAAATAATTTTTCTTCTGTTGAAATGGCCATAAAGTTGAATATTGCTGACTAACCATAAAACTGAGCAATTGGTGGTCCATGGACCACGGTCATGTACAAATTTTAAGAGGTAATAGAGCACACTGCAACAAACATTTTTTTTATAGGAAACCAGGTTATAATCCACTTACTCGGTCATAAATACAGGGTGTCTCACTCCCAGCCGAATCCGGATTTTCGTTCATAACTTTAAGAATAATAAAGATACTTTAACGATATTTTGAGCAGACTTACATTATTTTCTATGACGTATTACAAATTCCGGAGAACTGCAGGAAATAACCATGGTCCAAACAACACTGATCTAGATACAGTAATTCCCCAACATTCGCGGTTTTAAGATTCACGAGTTTTGATTATTTGCGATTATGAAAATGTGGAAAAACGCAACATTCGCTAGAACATGACTTTATTATTCGCGATTTTTTAAAAGTATTTTCTACTTTTTCAGAATTTATAGTGGTTAAAGATTATTTCCCTTTTGTTTTCTTAGTATCTATTTACAAATCAATCTTCAATTGTCAACTGAAAAAGGAGCAAGTGTTGTAGTAAAGCAAAATAATAACAGCAGAATACTCATTGCAATGGGGATATTAGAAGTGGTAAAGGTAACGGCATCTTCGATCCATTAGTTTAAAATGTGCAGGTTCTCGTAGAGATGGAGCTGCTCTTAGATGGAAAATAAATAAAAGAATTTCTGAAGCATTTAGCTGTATTTAAATATCGTATTTTAGTATTCTATCGCATACTGACCCACAAATACATTATCATCTCTTTGCGAAAAGAGAGAGTCGAATTTACTTTATACAAAAAGCTACGATTTTTTAGCTGTAATTATTACACCAGTCAGTTAATTTGAATTATCTTCAATAAATAAATTTCATATTTATGAATATGCGTGTACATTCACTTTCTACATATGTGTTATGCATAACTCATTGCTAATACATACATTCTTTTGTTCTTTGAAATGCTGTGCAACTCTAAGGATGTAACTCTTTTAGGTAGATTTCGTAAGAAATACTACCTATTACATTCTCCCCTATGTTATAATTTCTGGAAAATATTTGCAGATCTACGCCGATCATAACTCCCAGAACCCCCAGTTCAAAACTTAATCTATCTATCTTTCTATCTATATCACTTTTTTATGGACACGATAACTTCAATAATTTTGCACAAATCTCTTCCAAACTGATACATAAAATCAAGGGGCATAAAATCTAGGTCAAGTTCGTTAATGGGCAAAATCGAACCGGGGGAGGGATGGGGGGGGAGGGTTTTTTTGTGAAAACAGAAAAAAAAACCTTAACTTCTTAATGATGATACGTATCGAATCCGTTTAAAATTATTATTACTTCTAGGAAAAGGGCCAAAATTTATGTATGACAGATTTTTGATATCATTAAAAATGGCCTCAAGGAGGGGGGGGGGAGGGAATAGGGGTTTAAGAAGAAAAAAAATCATAACTTTGTCCATTCACAAGATATCAAATCCGCTTAAATTTATTATAAATCCTCCTAATATTATCTACAACTTTTTTATAGGACCAATCCTTACAGAAAAAAAAATTCCTGCCTACAGACACAGGTAGATTTCAAAGTGGGTGTTCCGATGGTAAAAAGGTCATTTCTTCTGCAATTCTCAATAAACAGGTGCCCCACGGTCTGCGTCTCCGAAATCTACCTGTGCCTGTAAACCAAACCGTCAGGTTTTTTTTTTTTTTTTTTTTTAGTGCAGAGATATAGTTTCAACATTCGCGGATTTGACATTTGCGAGGTTTTCCTCGAACGTAACCCTCGCGAATGTTATGGGATTACTGTACTTTGAAATTCGGAATGCAGTATGGAATGTTGTAGTATTCGGAACGGTGTATTAATTGGTAAAATATCTTTAATAAAATACGATTTTAAATTCACATTTTCTAATCACTTAATCTACACCAATACAACCATTTATAACCCATGAATCGTATATTTTCTTATCTGATTATGCGATAATAAATATGTCTGTTTCGCCGATTATAGTTAGATCTTCTAATCAGACGAGAAGAAGCTGAAATATATCATCGTCAAGTTGACAGACACCTTGCACTGGGCCATTCATCCACGACAATTTTTGCAGGGATAAGCTAATGTGACATGCCTCTTCTTATTAGCTTAGGATGCTGAAAATAAATGGTCTGGAACTTTCGGAAAATGAGAAAAAAAGAAAATCATGGCGATTTATCTTTGCGAATCGTAATGTTTATCGTATGCACTGTCTTGAATGAATGAAAAAGAAAAAATAACTGAAAATCTGTAATGTGTATACAGGGTGACAAGAAATAAACGCCTCAATTTGAAAATTCAATAATTCATTAACTATAATAAATATGAAGATGGAACATATGACATTTACATCTGGTACTTCTTTAATTTTTATATGTTGTCATTTTAAAAAACAGCTCGAATTTTCGTCAATAGATGGCGTCAGATACATTAAAAATGCTTAAATAAATTACAAAATTTCAAGCCTCTTTTCGGGTTTTAATCGCTAATACAGTAAAGAATAAAACTTGAGAATTTTTAAATTTTAAAGCAATTTTACATGTTAGTTTGATCCTTCTTACAATTTGAGACACTGCATTGCCCTCTATTGACGAAAATTTGAACTGTTTTTAAAATTACAGCATATGAAATGTAAGAGCTACCAGATATAAATGTCACTTTTTTTTTTCATCTTCATATTTATTATAGTTAATGAATTATTGAATTTTCAAATTGAGGCGCTTATTGCTTGTCATCCTGTACCTAATTAAATTTTCAGAAGAGCTAAAATTATGCTGGAAATTAATGAATATAACAAAGGATGTGAATTTTCACTTACTACGCAGCGTACAACCAACAGAGTAAAAAAGTCCAGACCGGGAATCGAACCCGGACTCTTGGTATAACGCACCAATGCTCTACCATTTGAGCTACAAAAACAACATATAGGCCTGGAGGGAGAAATGACAGGTTGGATGTCAATTGTTAGAGAATTGTGCGTTATACCAAGGGTCCAGGTTCAAATCCCGGTCTGGATATTTCACTCTCATTTTTTAGCAAGTAAAAAATCATATCCTTTGTTATATCAGTAATTCAATTATATATTTTTTTAGGTAAATCTCAACAAGGAATATCTTACGATAATTTTTTCAAAGACCATTTTAAAAATGGCGGCAACAGCGAAAGCACTTTTGATCATTAACAAACCCTCATTTCTAAAAATCTGCACATAAACACATTTGCATATACACATACACATAGAGAAACATGAAAACACTCATACGCGCGTGTACACACAGAGACGAATATATTCATGTGTGTATGTACACGAGCTTATGCAAATGTATTTAATACATTGTTAAAAATTTTCAAAATACTTCTTGATATAGGAGAAACGTCTTTGAAAATTTGATGTAACGTTGAAGTTATCCAAGATTCTCAAAACCTTTATCTTCTCATCAGGAACTCTTAGAAGAATCCAATCACAAATTTTAGTAAGATTATACTGAAGAAAAGAAAATACTGAAATTAACAGCAAAATGTTTTTTTCTAAATTTACACTGAGAAAAAGGGCCTTTTTATATCATAAACGTTTCGCAAACTGTAGAAACCTATTTTCAGAAGTTTATGATTCGTTCTGCTCAGAACGTTTTCTCGAGACATGAAAACGTTCCAAAAATTGTGAGTAAGTAGGAGGTAATGTTGAATTTTCTCTTCATACTTATGCTATATCATAAATTGTTTCTGAAATTTTTAATTTTCACATCTTCCGTAATTGGTTATTTTTTAGCGGAAAGATATATTACATTTGAAAGTACGTTTATTTTCTATTCGACGGTGTGAACAAGTTGGAAATTGTACGTCAAAAGTGACAAATGAGGTGCGTTCGTACTATAGCTAGTCACATAAATATTCAGATCTTTTCGGATTTTTAATTCTGCGAAATGAATTATATCGTCTGCAGATTAATTTCTGTAATAAAATAAGTATCTCGGTCGCTTGACGATTAAACTTCAGAAGCTCCTATAACAAAAAAGCACCGATTAAAAAAAAAAAAAATCAAATTTCTTAATAAATATTTTTATTAATATCTCCTAAAGTTTTGATTCGATTTTAATAAAATTTGAAATGTCTCGACAAAATTCTGCAAAGGTAATATATTTTAAATTTCAAACCATTCGGTTGGGTAGTTTTTGCGTTGTTATATGCGGACGGACGGTCAGACGGGCAGACAGACAGACAGACGGACGGACTAAGCGACGACTATAGGTGCTACGTATTTATATAATTACGAACGCACCTAAAAATGAAATTGTGGGATGAAATGAAAATTGAAATGAAATTGAAAATAAAATTGTGAGAAGTGAAAAAATTTGCGAAAAATGCGAAATAGATTATTCAAGTCGTTGCCACTGTCGATATGACGTCAGCGTTACTCATGGACATGTCTTTAAAACATTTCAACATAGTTGAAAAGTGTTTGTGAATGCGGTTTTTCTGTCAATCTATCCGTGTTCTAGCATAAATATAATCGAGTTGCCATGATCCAATCGATATATGTTAGTGAGGTTTACTATGGAATGTTCGGTATTGAAAATGAAGTGTGTAGCGTTTATAGTTCATTTACAGGGACACTCAAAAAAAGCGGTCATTTTAATGATGTTATATTATTTCAAATATATTTAAATTGATATATATCACTAAGGTGCATTGTACTAGGCTTACTATAGAATAGGCTGTGTATAGCATTCATCGTTCATTTACAGGAACACATAAAAGAATTCGGTTACATTTTTATTATTTTGTAGCTTCAAAGACATCAGAAACACATACACATCAGCGAGTCGTTAAAAAAGAAAAACATATCATTTTTAATCAGATATCATTATTATATTGCTGGAAGTGAGTTTTAAATTGTGGTACGCTTTTAAATTAAAACAATGTTTTGCCTATCACTGGAGGTGTATAAATTATATAGATGATATACAGGGCAGCACAGAAAATCTCGAGTACATTTCCGTTTATTGAAGGCTGAACGGGAATTTACAACCGTGCTATACATTTCCTGACTGAACTTAATTTTTGCATGATGTGTAGTGAGATATATAAAAATCTATAGATGATATACAGGGCTGCACAAAAGAATTTGGATATATTTCCGACTATTGATGGTAATTTCTGAAATTGGGATTTTATGTTTTTTCCAAATTGCTTACTCATACATCATCTTTCACTTTATTTGACGGGGAAGTTTAGTTAAAGTATTCTGAACATGCTGGAAAGTGTACACAACCTATGACTGACGAATGATTTTTTGTTCTTGTTGCTTTATAATGTAGATTATTATTATTATTATTATTATTTTGTGGCTTCAAACATATTAGAAAAAACACACACATTAGCGAGTCATTAAGAAGGATAAACATATCATTTTCATCAGATATCATTCTTAGTTTTTTTCTTTAATTTAAACCAAATGGATTTCTGGGGAATTATTTTTCACTTTATACGTTGCTGAAAGTGATTATGAGAATAGGATGCTTGAGAAAAGTGTGCCCCAAGACATCAAAGATCATTATTGCTTTTTATTATTGTTGCTGTTATTGTTGTTGATATCTGCACAGTTATTCTTCATATCTAATTAGGTCAGCATTGGAATTTGTGGAAATGTCTTCATTGTAATGGATTAAAAAGGATTTTTCTATTTTAAAGGCAACATTAATATCTGTTATTTAGCAAATACGAAAAAAAAAAAAAGAATTGATAGAAACGTGAAACTGTCGTTTAATTTTATTACACTCTTTTATTGAACTTTATTTGGTTTTTGTATGTGGAAATAGAATTTTGTAATCGGTTTTTAAATAACTTCTTGATATGCTAAGAGTTATAAAAATTATGTTCACAGGTACGTTTCTGAGGACAATACAACCTTTTAATATATTTAGATCTTCATTGTAAATTAATAAGTTTATTTTAAGGCATTTTTCCGTTAGCCCGCCATAGGTGATAAATCGCCCAATATTCTTTAGGGTTATAATTGCACACGAGTTGCAACAACAATGGATTTAATGATGCGCCAATCCATGCTCGCCAAAAATGACCAACTGGGCGTGAAACTGCAACAAAATAATATTTTAAACACTAAAATGTCGAAAATATAAATAAAAAATAATGAGTGTAATATATATTTTAAAAAATTTGCTTTAATCCATGAATAGCTTCATATTAATTATATTATGATTATACGTTGCGAAAAATTTTTACAAATCCTGAATAGGTAGTATAAATTAAAGTTTTTTGTTTTTAACGTTGCCATACCGTTAAAAAAATTTTTAAATGTATTTTTAAATATATATTTTTTAATAAATTCACTAGTTCGTGGTTTTTACCAAACTTTATAAAGACAAGAAAAAAAAAAAAAAAAAAAAAAGTGATTTTTCTATAGTTGACTTTGGTACCCACGCCAAATTAATGTATTATAAAGGAATTTTTTCGGAAAAATCACGAATCACCATCATGAAATGAGGCGTGATTTTCAAGATAAACATTCAATACTTAAAAAAAAAAAAAATCTTTTATTACTACTTTTACACTTATTATCGATAAAATATGACAGCAAATGGAAGATAAGATGTAAATAAACTGCATTATTGGCATACTTTATTTACGTACAGAGTGGTTAAGGCTGTTCTCAAATCTAACTGGCAACTTTCTGACACTTTTAAAAAGTCAATTGTAATATTAGAAAGATGAATTAAAAAAATAATAATTAAATAACGTTTTCCATTTCTTTTTAATGGAAAGGATCTTTCAGAAACGGCTATGAAGTTTGGCGTTTTGAAACACTTTTCTCTACGTAAGACCACAAGATAGGTCGTCATTAGAGATGAGTTCGGGCTCTTTTTTTGGAGCCCGAGCATATCTTGACCCGTTACCGAAAATACGCAGTAGAATATTGTTATTAAAATTGTTTAAAAATTCATTTTCTCATTTAAATATCTCTTTTTTTGCATTAAAGTATTACTTCTAATTATTCTCTTATGACAAAGTTTCACGATTTTCATGTCCCTAAAAAACTGCTTAAAATAACACATTTGTTATTTATACTCAACCCTTGGCAGTAATCTGCGGATTTTATTCTTTTAAAATATCAATGTACAACTATGACATAATTATGTTTATTAATATTTTAAAAAATCAATTTGAAATTAACTGATGTATTTTTATCGGAGAGACACTGTGTAAGTAATTTTTATAATTCTACTAGCTAACCCGCCCGGCGTTGCCCGGGCCCGAGATAATTACAATCTCAGAGAAAGGCGTTAATCCCCACCCTCCCCATACCCGCAAATATAACGAATAATTTGTTCAAGAGAACCACCGTCACGTACATTAAAGCGATCATTAAAAAAAGAATTACATTTTTTCTGATAATTAAAACATAACGAAGACGCTACGCTAAAATAACCGGCAGATGACACGCCTTCCCGACCTCAATTTCAAATCTATATATTAATTAGTTACCTAAATATTTGTTCATTAGTAAAATTTGGCAATTATTTCCTTTCATTTTCGCAAACTAAATGAGAGGGATCGGCCAGAGAAACAGATCTCTTTGTAGTTCAGTTTTTAATGAAAGCCGATCCCTGTCTGAAAATTTCTCAGATCGTTTTCACTGGCACCGGCAGATTTTTGGCAGTTTTTTGCGTAAATTAAAAAAAAAATTACCAACTGAATTTATCAAAAATCACATAGTCAGATACAGAATATTTTTTTACATATGCTCAGAAATTTTCAATTTGATATCTCAATTAGTTTTCTTAAAATTCGCTAATTAGTTAAATAATTACAAATTCGTTCATTTCCGGTTGCAAATCCAATGCGCCTGTCCGTTTCTTTCGCCATTTTGATTTAAAAGATGATATTTTAGAAGCGATGGTTAATGAGAATCTAATTAATATCTGGGCTAATTATCAAAATATTAAAATTCTGAGGCTCAGGTGCACATGGCCAGACCTTGGACTATCCACACCTAAATTTCCAGCCTTCTAGGTGGGCTAGATTTTCCTAGCCATCGCCAAAAGACACACACACACACACAGAGCAAAACTTTCTTTTATTAGTATAGATAGCCAAACAGGAAGTAATTGAAAATCCAATTACAAAATCCTATATTTACATGCATGAACCAAGTTAAATAAAAGAGTGTAAATAGGAGAAAAACATTTGAAATAGATTTTATTTTGTTAAAATCTAACAGTTAGTACTAAAATTGCACCCTGTTCACAATGGTTTTGTGAATTTAAATTCAAAACTGCCACCCAGCGATTATATGTAGTCATCAATGGTCAAGTATACAGAGAATTCAGTCAAATACCAAAATATTCATGTTTCACGCGCAACTCGGGGAGGGGCGAACCACTATAACTGCAGTATAGCTGAAATGTAAAAATCAAGTTATCTATGTACCTTTTCAATGATGGGGGGTTCAGTACATGCAATAGATATATAGCAGCCTCATTTTTACACTTTTACTTAACATAACTTATTCCACGTATATAAAGATAGAATTTTGTAACTTATTTTGTACTCACTTCCAGATAAGCTAGAATTATATATATATATATATATATATATATATATATATGCAGGATTTCAGTTTAAACAATTCATTTCCTTTATGACGTGCAAGATCGTCAAATTAACTGACACTCTAGTGTACTATTATTATCCATGATTTAAAGGCACGAGTTATAAATATTTCGGATCGCGATATCAAGATTTGAACATCTTCAAAATTGAAAAAAGAGCCAGTCTTCTGATTTTTGTGTGAAGCAAGCATCGAAATGAATAATAGCCAGTAAAGGCGCTGTTAGGCCTAGTTGGATTATTGGAAAATAAATATATTGTATATGTTGGGCCTGAAGTGCATTAGCTGTGAAGAAATTATGAGTAAAGTATTGTAGATTATCTTTCTAAGACTGTATTAAAGTCTATATTTTGTTATTCAACTTCTATTTGTTCATATAATCCCAGTAAATCAACTGTTTACATATCATCTTCTTACATATATCTACAAAGCGGTGTTTCCAATGACAATGCAATATTTCAATATTTTAAAAAATTATTAAATTAAAATTAAGGCATTTTTCCGTCAGTTGGGCGCATGTGATAAACCGACATATGTTCTTTATGTTAACAATTGTATATATGCGAATTAAAACAACAATGGAATTAATTATGCGCCAAACCGCACGTACAGTAAAATAGGTCAACTCTTCGTGAAACTGCAACAAAGAAATATTTTAAACACTAAATAGTAGAAAATAAAATATAAGTAAAAAATAAAGAGTGTAATATATGCTTTCATCAACAAGTGAATGTAATCAAAATCCGCAATACAACAATCTCTTCGACAATCATTTCTTTACCTGATCTGAGTGCTTTTTATCACAATTTTTGACATTTGAAAACAATAAGAAACTGTGACAATCAATTTATAAAATCTTTAGAAATGAAACAGGAATTATTCCCGCCGAAGAAATTTTCAATAATAATGCATAAAAGTTTGACGAAACTCGCGAATTTTTAATGTATTTTAAAGATAAAAAATGGTCGCATTTTGAAACAGTAGCAGTGAAACTACGCAATAATACCATCACATTAACAGACAAATCTTTAAAAAAACATGCTTAGTGTACTTTCAAGTCATTAAATATACAATATTTCTAAATTTAATCCCGATTTATTTCCAATCCAGTCACTTCTGATACTTTGTTACGCCAGATTAATATGCGGAACCTAATTTAAAATAATCCGTAAACAAGAAAGTAATAAGTGTTTAAGACTGTGTTAACATTCGTAAGTAGTGATAATAACTGTTTTCAAGCAGGCATTTGAAAATTTCTGTTTCGGAAATTTTGCTCATTTACTTAATGCGTTTGTAAATCATAATCATCTCAGTTTAATTGAAGTAATCCTTGTATGTATTTGTATCTTATTTACTCAAGGATTAATTTCCAAACAATAAAGATATTAATAACTGTAAAATGTATTCCCAGTACAGGCATCCCCCGACTTGCGTATTGCACGACTTACGTAAATTCGCAGTTACGTAATAAATCTCGAAAATTTCATTAATGAACACACTAGCGCATCTCATATGCGTTTGCATACTTTTGATAATTAGTTTATGAATTAAATATGCAGGTAAAAACCATATACATAATATAGTTTTATATAGAGAGAGAGTTACATTTTTATTTATGATATACGAACAAACACAAAATTAGTTAAAATGAGGTAAAAAAAAAAAAAAAAACTGGTTCAATCATTATAATTATGTTTGCTGAATGTTGTTAATTTGCCTGGGCCTTCGGGAATTCGTGGAGCACAGAGGTAAAGTCCTCTTTAATTATTTCTTATTTTTATAGTCATTTCATGTAGATTAAAAATTCTTTTGGGTATAAACCAATTCACCAATGTTAAATTTATAAATATCGTAATCCACAAGGCAATTTCAATTTAAAAAGTGTTCTTTCAGTGTGTTTTTATATTTTTTTCATACTTTTAAAGTTTATATCCGAGTAAATACTGCCGCATGATGCTTTATTTATAAAATAATACTGTGTAATTAAATATGTATATAATATGTAGTAATGATAATAAATATTGCAGTTTCTTACGAAATTATACTTAAGCAATTTTACAAATTCGACTTACGTAAAATTCAAGTTACGTAAAAGTATACGGAACGCATCAGTTACGTAAATCGGGGGATGCCTGTATTTACATTTTTTTATCGTTATTTTCAAATATACTAATACCATATGTTATTTCAATGTATATGTCGTATGCTAATTGCGAAATCCGGCTCTTTGCAAAGAGACGGATACCAATACTATACGTTATTTCTGTATATATCGCGTACTATACGTTATTTACTAAATACTATACTTTATTTCTATTTAGGAAATTTGACTAATTAACATAAGGCAAATGTATAATAAGTATCGCGGTTTAATTAAAGTAATCCTTGTATGGATATTTACTAATTATTATTTTTTTGCTATAATAATAAACAAAAATTAAGAAAAATTAAAAACTGAGAAATTAAACAACGAAATATAATATTGGTAAATGTTATATTACAGTACACTGTAAAAACAAATCTGTTAATTTTACAAAAATAAATAAATAAATAAATAAATAAATAAATAAAAATGAAAACCTGTCAGCCATGACTCTAGTAAAAAACTGTTTATTTTACAGAAATATTCTGTATTTAATACGAACTTTCTGTTATTTTAACAGGTTTTGTTCGTGATTTCGTAATAAAAATAGATTATTTTCGTAAAATAAACAGTTCGGCTGCAGTACTGGCTGACAGTTTTTTCTATAAAATCAATATATATATATATATATATATATATATATATATATATATATATATATTATAGTGCAAACTCTCGATTATCGGATACTCATGGGACCAGGGATATTTCGGAAAATCGGAACCGTCGAATAATCAGAAGGACGCTATTACATGTATATCAGATATAGGTTTTGTACCACTCAACTATGCATTTGGCAATCAGCATTTTCCAAAAACGTAGGTTGATTCCGCCTTTACAGTATTTCTTTCATTCATTCTTTAAGAGATATATAATTTTGATAAGTTTCAATAAAAAAATTCTCTTTAAATTATTTATGTACTATTCTAAACTATGTAACTAATAATTCTAAATTACGCTTGTTATTTTTTTTTTTCTCAATTGAAACTTTTGTGCTTTTTGAAAATCAATGATAGTGAAGGAGGGGTAGGGGGAGCAGTAAATATTTTTTTTACTGGCGACTTGAATTTTTTGTTGGCTACTCGATTTTATCAAATTTGTAAACTCCTGGCTATATATATTACTGCCAAAGGGAATTTTAAGTATACAGTGGTACTGAAGATTAAAACTAATGACTTCCCCAAAAATGGTAACTAAAAATGGTAATTAAAACTCATAGACATTTCTATTTCGAAACATTAATGGGAAAACTACGCTTTCTTTTACGAGAAAGGGATAAATGATCCTATAAAGTGGGGATAAATGATTATACCAGTTTGAATTAGAGGTGTAACACTTTTTTACCTCTTACTTTATGCTCATGACCGTGACATTAATCATATTCCTATTTCTATGTCAACGCCAACCACCCTTTCACTTCTAAGCATCTACATATGGGTGGAGATTTTTTTAAAAAGCATTCTTCACGCATGGAAGTATTTCCTTCAAAACACACAGGAGTGATTTAAACCTTGCGATAATATATATTGTCATTCTTTCGATTTAGAGTCCTGCATCGGGTTGGATACCCGATTTTATCCGAACCCGACACGACCCGAACCAAACCACGGGTCGTGTCGTTTTGGCGTTAATGGGCAGCTCCGGATCGATTTGGCGCTAATATTTTTAGTTGTTTTTCGGTTTCGGGTAGGATTGACTTCTATTACTTTTGCTGCAAATTGGGTTCGGGTTAGGTTTAGACATTTGTGAGTCGGATTTGGGTTGAAACGATTTTTGAAGAGAAACTGTAGAATATTTTGTTTGGTGGAAAAACGGAATATTTGAATTTAAATGAGTATGTTCCTTTGATATTTGAGGGCATATTATATCAAAGGATATTCCTTATTCCTTTGTATGTTCCTTAGTTTCTTAAATGATATGTTTTTTTTTCTTACATAAAAGATAAAATTTACATTAGAGATATAATTATGTTCCAAAATTGCATTATAATAAGTATTGATCTTCATACATTTGAAGTTCGGATCGTGTTTCGGGTCAGCGAAAAATTTTTTTGTCTGGTCCGTGTCGTTTTGACTTAAAATAAAATATTTGGTTTTGTATCGGTTATAACTCTACTCGTGCACTACTCTATTTCGATTAAATAGGGTATCTTAGTACCAGGCTATCAAACTTTAAGAGGTGGCAGAGCATACAATAACAAACAATATTTGTATGGGAAACCAGTGAAATAATATAGCATCAGCAAGGCCTGACTGAAATATAATTGTACCCAAAGCAACGTATAGTTTTTGCTTTCCTTAACACTTTCGAGTCTGATGTACTATAAATAGTACATGTCTTTCTATTGAGTATTATTTTGTCTTAATAATTATTTTCGTTATTATCTTTCTGTAATAATAGTAGTATATGTCTATACATTTATTATTATGAATTATTTTATGCTTCAGCATTCAGTAATAATAATAATAATAGTTTTCTTAATTCTCTTTGCAGCGTTGGCGATTCTTTAATTTCAACCATATGTTTCACTCTTTAAATTTAAAATACTTTTCGAACGTATAAATCGTGATGAAATATTAGAAAATGTTATGCCTGTTTAATTACTGTTATAATAAGACATTTTTCCAAACGTCTTCAAAATTTCTTCCTTAGTCTATTGTCCCATGAATAGCACACAAAATAATTATTTTTGTTAGATTTCAGTAAATGACATATCCGTTAAATTTCAGTAACCTTTAAATTTTGTGATTTGGATAGCTACTTTTAATATTATTAAATTAAAAGTAAATTTTCATAAACATTTTCAAAAATTTCGGACCCGAAAGGGTTGAATTGCTTGGTTTTTGAGCGCTGTGTTCATGTTTTTTTTTTTCATACAAGGGAGGAAAACCTCATGTCTCTTTTTCACTTATTGGAAGCGGTATAACCACTAACAAAGATACAGAGATTGTTCTCACATTTTTATAACGATTTTGGATAAAGAAATATATAAACAAAAATATGTATTTTATTTTCTAATATGGTTAATCTGATAACCCTTTTCTTGAACTATCATATTATTATATGGTTGAACTGAATAAGTTTTCCAAACTATAGAGAGCATGGTGGAATCAGATTTTTCATTAACTATAACCTCACGATTAAGAAAAATAGCTAAATTTTCGAGAAAGTCGAAATCTGAGGTACTATTGGCATTAAAAATAAATTTAGCGTTTTGAAAATTAAAACTATGACCCCAAGAATGCCTTGACAATAGAATACTTAGAAATTTCTTGGTTAGAGACATAATGGGAGTGTTCTTTTAAGCGGGTTTCGAGATTTCTTTTAGTTTGACCTATGTAAGATAAATGACAACCATTACAAGGAACATTATACAGGGTGTACCAAAAGTTCTTGACACATTTTAAAATTCAGTAAAAGATCAAGCAATTGGCGTACGATAGTGCGGTTTGGACAAAAAGGCTTCTTATGATATGAAATTTTGTTTAAGCAAAGAAAAAAAATAATTCCGAAAAATTCTCATAGATGGCGCTGCTTCTGGACAGTTATCGAAAAGATAGAATGCATTTATACATAACAATGGCGAAAGACACACAATGTTTATGCACAGTTTTTCTCCAAACTATGGCAACCCACATTCCAGAAGTTAACAATACTCGTCTATCCATCCTCACTCGTCTAATCGAACTCAGGAGAGTGAGTATTGTTAAGTTCTGGAATGTGGGTTATGGCTCAAAGATGTGATATGCATTTAAAATGTTTTTGTTTAGAGTATTATGAAGTGTGTATTTCATAAAAGGGTTGCACGATATAGAATTCACACACATTACCGGCTATGGATAGCAATTCCTGAAAATGAATTTTTCAACTGCGTTGTGGTTATTTTTTAATGTTTATTTAGAAGTCTAATTTCATTGTATGAACTAAACATGACATATGAGTTGTAATTTCTTTACCAATTTGAATAATTGTGTCAAAATTAATCTAGTGTAAACATGACATATCTTAAAGATATTCCGATAGTATTGGAAAGTGTTTCATAATATATGCCGTTGTGCATGTTTTTTCGTTCTTGTTAATGATGCAGATGATCACTAAACCCTATTCCGAATTGATGCCACAAAGGTTGTATATATATGTTTTTTTCATTTAAATTTAAATCATAGAGGAAGTCAAAATCGTTACAAAAATGCGTGACCATCCTCTGTAGCAGGTTTCGTACGAATGGGTGGTTCTTGTATTAAATATTTCGTGAGAGAATAACATCAATTTTTAAGAAAATTTACTGTTTCTTAGAGAACGCTTAAAACACTGAATATTAGTTCTATTGTAATTTAAAATTTTAGGTGTTTCTTTTTCTGCTACTTAATAAACAATAAAAAATATCTTTTAATAAATCCTGAAAAAAGCGAAATAATTGAGACATAATAGATGACTTCAACAATTTTGTTATTTAGAAATAAAGATTTATAGAACAAAATACAGAGATATCGGTGAGACTAATCTAATGACAATGTTGGTGCAAGTCCTTCATCTCTCAACGTGTAACATAAAAATATGTGACGAAAATCGACTTTTGTTGTAATGACTTTAATACATAAAGATAATTTTGAAGCTGTGTGCTTGTTCGACGATAAGTCTGTAGCCAGATACAAGATAAAACATAAAAAAGGAGAAACCCGTGGGATATTAAGAAATAACAAGATTTAAAAAACTGGAATATTCGTTTTGGTTAAACATTTTCTTGTAGAAGTATTAAATAATTGACAACGACAGTCATTTAATGATTATATTACACCTAATTATCCTTCACCCTTTAAGCACCAAGATGTGTTGCAAATATTCACTACTTGTTGTAGCATACTAAAAGATAACTGGTGAACTCTGTTCTTGTTCAACGATATACTGTTGCCAAATATGACATAAAAATATGAAAGAAAAATATGTCCGTAGGATACCATAAAGGAGAAACAAGATTTAAAAAGAAGAAGAAAAAAAAAGTGTGTGGACGACTGGATTCAGCCTACACTACTTATGGAACTTCCTTGTAAAAATCCATTTGCTTGTAATTGGATCTTTTTCTAGCATAGAATTATCGCTTTCCACCCAGCTAAGACTAACTACAGAACATACTTAACTGTTATCTTTGGATTTTGTTAAGAGTGATATCATTGGAAAAGTCGCGTTATAAGGATTAATAAAATATAGGAACTACCAGCACGAAACCAATCGTTTAGGAGATAAAGACCAATATTTTCAGTGACATCATACATGAAGAAAATTAAAAAACACAACCAATTTTCATCATGGGTGGTATCATTGGAAAGCGCTTGTCATTAGGGTCAAGAAAAGTATAGAACCTACAAGTCCGCGGTCAATAGTTCACGAAATATGGGATCGTTTCTTCCGCGAAGTTATACGTCAAGCATAAAGAAAAAAAAAACAAGTGAGAAGATTCTGTTTTTTTTTTATATATAGATCCTATCCTATGCACTGCAAAAAATAATTGTTGATTTTGCAGTATAAAACTGGCACCCAGCTGCCAGTATTATACCGTAAAATTAACAGTATTAAACAGTAAAATAAGCAGTAATATGCTGCCGTGCAAGCAGTAATACGCTACCGCGCATCGTAAAATTAACAGTATTAAACAGTAAAATAAGCAGTAATACGCTGCCGTGCAAGCAGTAATACGCTACCGCGCATCGTAAAATTAACAGTATTAAACAGTAAAATAAGCAGTAATACGCTGCCGTGCAAGCAGTAATACGCTACCGCGCATGCGCGGTAGCGTATTACTGCTTGCACGGCAGCGTATTACTGCTTATTTTACTGTTTAATACTGTTAATTTTACGGTATAATACTGGCAGCTGGGTGCCAGTTTTATACTGTAAAATCAACAATTATTTTTTGCAGTGTGAAGCATAGCATTCAAGCTTACACTTTTGTTATTGACAGGATCTGTTACTTCACTATGGAAGACTTTCATGTCACTTATCTACATTATAAAGCGGAAACATGTCTGTGAGTAACGCTGACGTCACACTGACGGTAGCAATGACCTGACCAATAAATTTCGCGTGTACTGCATTTTTTAAATTTATGAACATTGCGCAATCTAATTTTTTTTACACCGTCAAAAAAAGAAAAAATATATATATACTTTCATATGCATTTTTTTCGAAGACTATCTCAATTTATGAATTTTTTTATGAATTTTAAAATAATTTTCAAGCAGAAAAATTTTTTAAAACTGCGTGCAATAGATTTACGGAAGAAGCCGTTTGCATGTAAAACAATGTAATAATTTATAACATTTGTTTGTTTCCGTGTAATATTCCGTAATTAAATTACTAAACTACCAAACGAAGTTAAAACTTTACAAATAAATAAAAACATGAATTTAACAGATATGTAATCGAACTATGTACTTAAACACTGAAATAATCAGAATCGCAAACATCGCTATAAATAATGAAATGTTTGGCGATTGGACTGCTGGCATGTGGCTCATACAAAGTTACCAAAAATGTTTTTTTGGCGTAGCTGTTGGGCAATCTAAGTAAATATACTAAATGTAAAATATCAATTAGAGTTTTAAATTAGAAACGGTTCTCATGAATTTACTGTAATATCGAACAACTTTAACCCGAGTAGCCCGGGTTCGATTACCTGGTTAATATAAATAGTGACTTCGCCTAACTTTTTTAATTCTTTGTGCATGACGTCACTGAAGAAATGAACCCCATATCTCGTAAATGGTCGTATTTGGATGGGTATTAGTTCTTATACGTTTCTTGATCTTCATGACAAGAGCTTTCCACTGAAACTAATATTGATGAAATCGGATTTATATATTTTTTCTTTATGTATGACATCACAGAAGAAAGTGGCTCGTATCTTGTGAACAGTTAGTTTCGAGCGAGTAGTTGCTATATTTTTTATGACAAGACCTTCCCAGCGAGTAGTTCCTATATTTTTTCTTGATCCTTATGACAAGACCTTTCCAGCGATATTCTTCTTGGCATAATCCAGAACTAAGAGTTGGGTATTTTCCCCTAGTAAGAAAAAAATTCCCTGATTTACCATGCAATGAAATTAATCTAATGACGATGGGTATAGTTCTTATATGTTTCTTGATCTTCATGAAAAGAGCTTTTCCAATGAAACTAATATTGATGAAGTCAGATTTATTTTTTTATTTTTCTTTATGAATGACATCACAGAAGAATGTGATCCATATCACGTTAACTGTTAGTTTCGAGCGATTAGTTCCTATAATTTTTCTTGATCCTTATGACAAGACCTTTCCTACTTGGCATAATCCAGAATTAAGAGTTGGGTCTGTTCCCTAATAGGAAGAAAATCCCTGATGTATCATGCAATGAAATGAATCTAATGGCGATGGCACTCCAAAATTTTCTTTATCATAAAACATAAAATTCGTAACGAAAACTCCTTTTTGAAGTAATTGCTTTAATATCTAAAGGTATTTTTGAATTTACGTTCTATATATTGTAATACTATCGTCAATTATATTGTACAGCAAAACTAAAGATTGTTTATAAAAAAGCGACAAGATTTTTTTTTTTTTTTTTTGAAATGCAATGTTCGCTTGAGTTAAACTTTTTTTTAATATTAGATATTATATAGCTGATATTGACAATTATATAATGAGCTCTTTCACTCTTTAACCCATCTGCATCATTAACGCATATATGCGAGGATTTTTTCTAGTCTAATATCAAAAACCACCAAAAAGCGCATGTATACGCACAATCTTTTTATAAGATTTTAACCAGAAATCATATGTAGGCAGTTAGTACATAATAAATCTGACAGTTAAATTTGATTGGCTGCTTTACGCTAGCTAAATTTGATCAGCTGGCTATCTCTCTCCTGATTGGCTGATGAAGCTTTCAGTCAAATCCCTTACTTTTCTTTCCTATTGTAGTGCAAATGTATTACATTTGCACTACAGAAATGTCACGTTCGGATCGGATACAAACCAACACGTGCAGGACTCTACTTGTAACCAAAACACCAAAATAATTTTAACCCTTTCCGGCACAGTGGTCCCACTCCGGGAACACCTAATTTTAATTCCAAACTTGCATTCGGCACCAAGAATATTTTAATAAAAGTTTGCTTTTACAATGAAAGCTTAAAATAAGGAGTTCTTATTTTCTAAAAAAGTAGTTTGTAAATTTCGGTGTATATGGCGTTGCTCATATATTCTTAGGATTATTTTATTCAAAATTTAATTTTTCCCTTCTTAAATATTAAAATATTATGTGCTAAATTATTTTCTAAATTAATTCTTCGTATGCGCATTAAATACTTCATTCGAAAAGCTTTCTTTTCATCATAATGTTAATTTCATAACCGTTAAAGATATCTTACTCTATTATTCAGTTTATATGCTTCCAATCTTCTCTTTGTGGTTTTTACATCTGGAAGCAGATATTTCAACTATCCTTTACCCTTTGTTCAGAATATAACGAATGCATATCTATCTAATTTTCCATCTGCTGTTTTCGGACTTAATAATAATTGTATATACAGTTCGCTCCTATCAAAACCGCATTTCCCATGCATTTTTCAGATGGTCACTGGGTTGCCGTCCCATTTTACTTATTTTTGACTTGCCTGCCAATTATGGAATCCCTTGGTATGTCTACTGTTCGAAATTAGCATTGCGCTCTCCCAAACGGTTGTGAATGACTCCGCGCCATTGGCTTGATTCAGCATTTTTATCTTGGCATTGTAACTTAATGAAAAACGGCAGATCATCTCTGACTTCCAAGCTAGAAGCATCTAACCTTTAAGTTAAGCTACGGAGGCCACCCCTTGTTTTTCATCGTTATGTGTTTGCAATAAAATAATTTCCATGGATACCGTTTACTTCCCTTCAATGCATTGTCTTTAACATCTACAGGATGAGAATGCTGTGTTCTTGCTTTAGCCACAACGCAACTTTTTGTACTTCCACCGTTTTCACCGCCCTTCATGTTTCTGTTTATCAGAAATATATTATGTGCTGGATACCATCTTATTTACAACTACTACAACACAAAAACTCTTCCATACGGTGTCAGTCAGTAATTTCGCATTTTACGAACAGAATTTGTCTGCGCCGGAAAGGGTTAAATCAATTATGGATCTACTGACTGTGTAAAGAGTATGATGTGATTCAGTAGTACTGTACAAGTAACATCACTAATTATTAGTAACACAGTGCACCTAGGACTGATTTAAGAATCCATTATTCAATTCCAAGTAGACCGCTCCTGGGTCCAAGTAACCACAAGTTACAGTACTTTAATGTCAAAGATTTAATATTAAAAAAAAAATTTGGAAACGTTGCTCTTCTTCAACTATACATTGTTGCCAAACACGAGATAAAAATAAAAATAAAAAGTAATCCGTGGGATACCATAAAAAAGAAGCAAAGAAAAAAAAACGTGTGTGGACTCAACCTACACTACTTGTGGATATCTGAAACTTCCTTGTAAAAATCCATTTGCTCGTAGTTAGATCTTCTTCCTTTTACTAGCTGCATCTAAGAAAGATTTTTTTTCCCTGGCTGCCTATCCGTCATTTGTCCAATATCGTTCCAGGCGAGCTGATGCTGCATGACCCGGGGTTACGCTTGAATTATTGTAACCAATTGCTACGGCTTGTCTGTTTGTCATGACCGACCAACCGACTCGGAACCTGCGCATTTTATAACATGCAGTCGATGATGAAGCTTACAGTTGTTAAAAAGGAGCTTAGCGAGGATGATTATTGTTGGGTTTAAGCAGAACGGGTTGACCTAATTAAAAATAAGGTGAAACAGCAGACACTTGTTGATTTAATGTTAAAAAAAAAAAAATACTTCCTAGTTCTTTATCTATAAAATATATCTATAGTAGTGTTTTTATGCTTTTGGTTTCAATCAGTGTTGAGAAATATTTTCCATTAACATTTGACATCAATAATTACAAAAAAAAAAAAAAAAAAAAAAAAAAAATCCTTTAAAAAAATCATGCGGAATATTTTAAGAATCAGAATGCTAGGGTCCTGCATCAGGTCGGGTAATCCGCTTTTAGCCGAATCCGACTGGACCCGCTGTTCGGGTCGGGTGTACGCTATATTTTTTCGTTTTTGATTGGCTTCGGATCGGGTTGGGTTGACTTCTACTTTTTTGCTGCAAGTCGAGTTCGGGTCGGGTTGGCTTTCATGGTCTCGGGTTGGGTTTTGATTCTTGTGGGTCTGTTTCGGATTGGGTTTTAATTCTTGCGGGTTGGGTTCCGGTTGACCCGATTTTTCAAAAGAATGTCCAAAATATTTTTTCAGTTGAAAAATCTAAATATAACAATAAAGAGCTCCATAAGAAGACATATCCGAATAGCAGATACCTCTATTTAACGAACACTTTTCAATTCCTAACACTTATATATTTGCATACTTTTACTTCTGAATAGTGGTCACCTCCGAATCTACACAAACGCAACGTATGTGTGTGCATGAACTATCACAAATACGATACATAGGTTTTTGTGTGTATCGTATAAAAAATATTTGGTAATATTTTTCATATAATTTGAGAGAAGATAAAAGCGTTCTTAACTGTACCATAAAGAAAGAATAATCTAAGATAATATTTATTATAATTTTATTTCTCATGCAGTAAATTGCATATATACTCATTCATATTCAAATACGAATTTATTTTCATCTGAAACATAGTTCTGCTCATACTTTTTGAGAAAATCCCAACAACTCAACTTGCAAAAACTTAATCTGACCCGGAAGAAACTTTTTAGAGTGAACACGACCCGCAAAAAAAAATTAGATTTACCCCGACCTGAAAAAAGAAAATTAGGGTCAACCCGACCGAATGATAGACACTGTCCAACGGTCTAGAGGTGTCCACTATTTAGAGGTTTTACTGAGGTATTTGAATATAGAGATCATACATATGTGCATTTTTCTTTAAAGAAGATAAAATATTAGATATATTATTTTACATTACTTTTCATAAGTGCATTAACACATGAATTAACTTCCTTTCATTTCGGGTTCGGGTCGGGTTTCTAATCGACGAAAATTATTTTGTCGAGTTCGGGTCGGGCAGAACCCGATCCGTACAGAACTCTACAGGGTAAAAACATCTTTTTCTCTTTTCAACGAGTATAGTGCCACTTTTCCCGAAGTGTAATAGTTGCCTTATTTAATCTCAGAATTTGTGATGATTTTTTGTGATTAAATAAGGTTAAGATACCTATTCGCAAATAGTGCTCAAAAGTAAGGACCGTGCATAACCTGTAGTATGTGATTAGATTTTCTCTAAACCTAAACTCTTGTAGCTCGACTAAAGCTCTAATTTTACTGATATTTCTCTATTCTAAAAACAGTTACTAACCCTGCCGTAATTGAATCTATTGTGACCTTTTCACTTTCTTGACTTCTCCTGAAAAAACTGTTGTATATAAAAACATGAAAACTAGTAGTTTTACAGAGAAATGAACGTTAAACACGCTGAAAATATGGATTAGACCAACCATACTCAACTTTTGTTTCTCGCGGGCCGCAAACATTATGTTTGAAACGTTCGGTGGCCGCAACACAATTATATTATAATGTAAAAAGGGGGTAATTTAAATAGTACGATTTAAAAAGTAGTATATAACAAACCTATATAATAAAGTTAATATAATCAGTAGGATTGAACTTTTGTCGAAAAAGAAATATTACTAAAAGTTTTAACACCACTATTTTCCAAACAATAACTTTCTGATAGATTTCAATTGCAAATTATGTACAAATAGTGGTATAAAACATTTTGCTGCCAATGTTTTCCACGGTAGACGTTCAACCCTAATAAGCATTATTAGTTAAACGTAATGCTTATTAGGCAAAATATCTGGCGTATTTTGCTTATAACAATGTAGCATTTCCAAGTTCTAAAGAAAAAAATAAGGTGATTTGCTTTAATAAATTAATCATTTTCCCAATACAAAAACTTTTTTTTAAGTGTAGAAATGTATAGTGGAAATGTAATAAATTTGGAATCATATTGGTTTAGTGTTGAAGATTAAGAAATGTATACACCACTATAGCACAAATAGAACTACATGTAAAAAAAACCTTTTGACTAAGGAAACGGTATTTAAGATAATTTTAAATTAGTAATTTTAAATAACAGGACAGTTTTTGTCTTCCCATGAAAAAATATAAAATAACGGTGAAGGTCTTAAAAACTTTTACACACATCTCAATTAATGTAATAAATAGAGGTTATCGATTATGTATCTCGGCCGCACATAAAAGGTCTCCGGGCCGCAGGTTGAGTATGGCTGGGTTAGACTTAAAAAAAATCTCATTTAATAGTCTCTCAATATCTGTCAAGTAATTAAGGCTGCAAAACAATTAAATTCTATTTGGTGGAGTGAGGAGATCTTCAGGAAAATAAAATATAATATATACAATTCTATTGTAAAGAGCATATTGTTATATGGAGCAGAGGGATGGAGAATTGTGGAGACAGAAATAAAGAACATAGCAGCAGTGGCAATGGATGTCCTAAGAAGATCATGCAGGATATAAAGAATAGAAAGAATAAGAAATGAATCAAAGAAACGATGAAAATAAAGGGAGCCATATTAGACGATCTCAAAAAAAAAAAAAAAAAGCAATTAATCTGGTATGATTTATGTTAAAAGAATGAGTGATGAGAGACTACCCAAAATCACATCTAATTACAGAACAAACCAAAAAAGGAAACGAGGAAGACCACGAAAGACCTGGATGGATGATATAAAAAAAGCCATGAGGATGGGGTCTGGAGGAGGAATGAACCCTTGACCGTAAGAAATGGAGTGGTCTCTTGTAGATTTTTCGGATGGCGGCATCTTGCGCCATAAACCGAGTTTATATATATATATATATATATATATATATATGTGTGTGTGTGTGTGTGTGTGTGTGTATAATATCATATAATAATCTTTTAATCTAATATAATCTAGGAAATAAAATTATTACACTTCAAAACTACGAAATTAATATTACAACTAATAAAAATTACACTTTTTAACACTTTCCAACATAGTTGAAAAGTGTTTGTGAATTCGGTTTGTCTGTCTATCTGCCGTCTGTGCTCTAACTCACGTAAATATACTTGGATTGTTATGCAACTGATATATGATACTGGGTTTTACTATGGCATGTTTGGTATTGAAAATGAAGTGTGCAGCATTTATGGTTCTTTTACAGGGACACTGAAAAGTATTCCGTTACATTTACGTCTATGGGGAAAAATCGTTTGCGGAGTATTTTAATGATGTTACACTATTTTAAACACATTCAAATTGATACATATCACTGAAGTGCACTATAAGGTGCTTACAGAATAGGGTGTGCATAGAATGTATTGTTCATTTACAAGGACTCTCAAAAGTATTTGGTTACAGTTACAGTATATGAACAATAATTGCCGGAAGCTCGTTTTAAGTTCTGATACGTGTTTTTAAATGTAATTAATTTTTTGCATAGTTAGTTGGTGTTTTTTTGGTGTATAGTTGGTGTATATAAATTCTATAGATCCTATACAGGGCGGCACAAAAGATCTCACGTACATTTCCGTTTGACGACGGAAAATGCTGAAGGTGAATCTATGTATTTCCTAACTGAAGTAAATTTTAGCATATTGAGTAGCATACATCCAAATCTGTAGATTATATACACGATTGCACAAAAGAATTCGGATATTTTGTCCGACAATCGGTAGTAATTGCTCAAAACGGGTTTTTAAATATGTTATGCGTTTTCTAAATTGTTTACTTAGTAAACTGTGAAGTTTTGTGACAGAATGTGTTACTGAATGTGTTGCAAAGTGTTTCAAAATCTATGCTTGACGCATGATTTTTCGTTCTTGTTTAAATAAGGTTAATTTTTAAATTAATTTAAGTATTTTTAAAAGTAAGTTTTGGTTAAAATGTAGCAAACAATTTGCAGAAAATTATATTGTGTAACTATTTGCATTTTATTTCATAAATCAAGCGCAATACGAAACATGACTTGTAATTATCATAAATTGATTTAATAGATTCATTACTGTGATTAACTCTGTCGGATAATGAGTTATTAGTCGCCAGACTCTTTTATAAGGAAGTCTGCGCAACAAGAAAAACATACGCATTAATGAGACAAGTCTTTCACCTCTTCCTATATAAGATAGTATGAAGAAGCTTTAAAGGAAATGTTTTGATGACCGTAATATGCGGTTAGATTATTAATAGAAATGAAATAGGAATGGAGATTTTGTCTGTTAAATACATTATTTCTTCTGCGAATGCAACTTAAAGCCACATTATAACTAGAGATCGACCGAAATTTCGGTTTCGGTTTCAGCGCAAAATCGGAGTTTCGCCGAATATTCGTTTCGGCGAAACTGCTGCCAAAATTTCGGCCTGACCGAAACTATCTGTATTCCAAAATATCGTTCCTTCATTCGGAAATTTTCAACTTTACTCATTCATATCAGTTGTATCGGCTCAAATGAGACATTGTTTATTGCTGTGAACTCCACTGTTAATCATTATCCGTCATGTTTGATTCATGTTGCGAGTATAAATTATAAAGCAAGCAATGCATATATGACTAAACTTAAAAGACGTTTATCACGTGATCTTTAAAAGCTACAAACTTAACAGTAACAGAAAATTTTTACTTTGAAACTCCAGATTGTTTCAAATGCTTTATAAGAAAGGTGTTGTTAAAACATATGGAGATTTGCGAAATTTATTACAAAAGATATATCATGGTATGTATACTTAAAATATTTTTTTATTAGATGAAATTCATATAATTGGAAACTATTTCTGTCTTATTGATAAATGAATTACGCTTTATTCTATATGAAAATAAATAGTTTTGGATAGAGGCACAGAGAATCAACTTGGCACCGGAGATAAATTTTTCAAACAGGGTGCCATTTCAATACTTTCTTAGAGAGGCATAGGGAGTGGCAAAGCTTTTTTTAAGTAAACATGTTATTTAAACATATGTACCATAAAAATGTTTGTACAAAATTTTAAATAATTAATAATAATATTCAGCAATATTTTAAAATATATATCTATATTTAAACGTCTATTAAATTAATAATATTTATAATTTCAAAATGGTTAAAACATATTCATCGTTAATTTCCTAAAAATCAAACTTTTAAGTACTTTATTTCAATCAATTTAAATGCAAAATATTAATGAACTGAAAATATGAATATATTTAAAAATTAAATATTCATTATTGAATTTGTTTTACATTATTTAACTACATTGTTAATTAATTATTGATAAATACCTATAATTATTGAATTTGTTTTACATTATTTAACTACATTGTTAATTAATTATTGATAAATACCTATAATTATTGAATTTGTTTTACATTATTTAACTACATTGTTAATTAATTATTGATAAATGCCTATAATTACTGGTTGTTATAAAATAGTAAAATAAAAAAGTTCTATTATTTATGTTTAATTTTTGTTTGAAACTTATACACACACACATTACATATGTACGTGTGTTTGTTAGAAATGTGGTTCAATACACATATAAGTAATAAATTAATTAGTAACGTAATTAGTTATTATTAAGTAATTATTAATTATTTGTTATTAATTAATTAATTAATTAATAATTATATGCAGTTATGTATGTATTAATCAGTTTAAAAAAAATTTTTTTTAATACATTTTCGGTTTCGGTTTCGGCCGAAAGTGGGAAGATCACCGAAATCCGGTTTCGGTTTCGGCCTTAGAAACCGGTTTCGGTCGATCTCTAATTATAACTACCTTTATTTTAAAGGACACTGTAAACAGGAAAGAAAAATCATGCGTCAAGCATAGTTATTAAACAGTTTCCAACACTTAGAGAAAGACTTCACCGTTTAATAAGGTGACAGAAGGCGTCTAAGTGAACAAAGTCAAAGTCAAACCGGGCGGGGAGGTCTACCTTTCGGCTTAAGCCCATCTAGCCCCACCCAGCAGGTTTGTTTACTATGCGGCAAATCCTTACAAGATAATTATTAAAGTTGAGAGAAGAAAATAAATATAAATCAATACTAATAAGCTCACTTATTGAACAATAAACAATTAATAAATACGATAATGTCAAATGACATAATCATAGTTTGAATAGTAGCATCGAGTGCATAAAAAGACTTAATTGGGGGAAAAACTTGAATAATTAGATAGGGGTATTTACAGTAAACAGTTCACACAATTTAATTACAGTAGTGTACTAGTACTAAGAATATTAGGGAATAACATAAGTGATTGTATAGGAATATGTATATGTAGTGAAAACAATAAACACAAATCAAAAAACACAAATCCCCAAAATTCAAATTTTGATGATATAATAACTGAGAAAACAATTTACTAATTTTACTGAGCAATACTAAATAATACTTTGTGATACTAAGCAATAATTATACTATTTATTACTGAAATACAAATTCCGAAATTACCAAATTTTGAAAATACAAATTCTGAAAATACAATTTACCAATTATATTGAGCAGTACTAAATAATGCTATAATACTATGTGATACAGCAATAATACTGCCGTGTAAGAATACTGTATGATGCTGAAGTAAGATAATAATATTGGATAGAAGTAAGGTACTAAATGGACAATAATGAATGAATAATAATACTAGAGTAAACAAACATGAAATATATGCAAATTAAAATGTACAAGAAATGAGCTTTCCACTAACAGTGCCACAACTGTTGACTGATTTGGAAGTCATTTTTTCCGTCAAACAACCAAAACACTCGCGCACATTGAACAGTACGGTTGATTTACTGTGCAACTCATGCTAAGCCGTCGTATTTCAATTAAAAATGTCACTTGTAGCTGAATCCACTTTCGTTATACCGCTTACAGCGCTATCTATTGATACACTTTAGAACTTTTCCTTGCTTATGCCGTGCCGTTTCCCCCTTCTTCCAGTACATTCAGTTCAAATTTGAAGTCACTAGGTGGCTCAGCCCCCTACTCGCTAACGCTCGCCAACCCCCATGAATTGCGAAGCAATTCACATTGAGACCGCTACGCGGTCCCAGTTCGCTTCGCTCGCTTGACGCTTTTCATTTTTGCAGAAATTCTAGCCGAATAAGTACTACCATAAATACACCAAAAACTACCATAAAATTGACAATTTTTTAATGTAAAAAAATAACTTCGTTGAAACACAGTTAAAAATGCATTTAGTTGGTGCTACCAATGGGCATAAATCATTTAAATACGATCAAAAAAAATCTTGACAACACAATTAGTTTATAACTGTTTGGACCTATAATATTGTACAGCACGGCTTAAATTCATTAAAAAAAAAAAAAAAAAAAAAAAAAAAAAAAAAAAAAAAACCTCTACGTGATAGGAACAATCATTGTTTAAATTTCGTAAAACTTTTTTAATTGATTAGATTATAGATATTTGCAAAATAAATTATTTTTTACTTCAATAATTTGCATCTACAGCAATAGATGGCAGCAGGTGCGATCTAGACAGTTGATATTTTTAATTCTCTCCGATTTCGTATGAGGGAAATTCATAAATAAATTCTAAATAAGCGTTGAGAATTCATTTGAAATTAACGATATTACTCATAATTAAAATGAGTTATCATCTCAAACGCTTTGGATTATGCACACCTTATTTTATTTTTAATTATTTTCTAGTTAGAGTTTCACTCGTTTCACCGCTCTTTCGCTGGCCGCCATATTGGGAGATTCTGGAAACTACGCTTGTTGCTTGTTCCTAAACGATAATCTAGAAATTCAGCCCTTTTTCCGCGCCACGTAAAAGAAATATATATATAGATTCTGACCAGTGGTTCCTTTTTTACAGCATTTTGAAAGTAGGACTTTAATTATAATCCCCCTGTATATAACGCCATCCGTTTATCACTCGATTCCTAGATATAGAATTATAAAACGTCAGAATTGTAAAACGACAAAACTGCTCTGATTTGGCCATTTTTAAAAATATTTAAACGTGCTTTTAATAACAGATGGAGAAGTATGTTTGTGATGCAATTATATTAATATCTCAAAAATCATGTTTTTTGAGTTTTGTCAACTTACGAAAAAATGTGCAATACATCAGGTTGTCGGTGCGATGCACCAGTTCGTTAAGTTGGTTTTGTAACAAAAGGATATCGCAGATTTACTCCTTTTCATACCTAACACGGGCCACATACATTTATGATTTTGCACATAATTTTTTATTGAAATCCAATAAATATTACCACGGGGAATGATTTGTATTTTATTTTTTTAATGGTGTTGGTTGAAATCTGAAATTTCCCTCGCTAATGTTAAACCTATGGGAGTGGAATGCATTGTTCTTTTTAAAATATCTCCTCAAGAAATAAATATTTTTAACTTCTTTTTACTGTGTACTATTCTTAAAGGATGTCTCTTTTTTTTTTTTTTCTTATCAAAATATTTCTAAATGTTTAACTTAAGATTTTATGTGTTAAAATCTTATCAACGTTGACGAGCTATGATTAAGATTTTAACACTTCAAATAATATTGAATATATATTTTAGAAATATTTTGACAGCTGGGAAAAAAACGTCTTTTAAGTACACAGAAAAAAAGAAGTTAAAACTATTAATTTCCTGAGGAGATATTTTAAAAATACGAATGCATTTTATGTCCATAGGTTTAACATTAGCGAAGGGAATTTGAGATTTCACTGAACAACACCCTTAATGCATATAGAAGAAGGATTCTACGAAAGTTGTAATACTCCAGAGTATACTCGGAGAATTACAAAACACAAAATAAGAAAGCTCTGTGTAACTTTTGAGCATTTTCTTTCCTTCCTTAAAACATCGTGTAAGGTTTCTGCAAAAATAAAAGCAGATAAACATGAAAGGTTCCGAAGAGTCATGCGTAACCTGAGGTCACACGGAAAAAGAAGCTGAAGTCGGAACTTCTTTTCGAATGACGGATCACCCAAGTTTCGACGGGGTTGTAAGAATGACAGGAGATGGATGGAGACGAAGAGAAAACATTAATTAATTGCGTGGGATTCTGCAGAGAGAATACAAAAAAATTTAGATACACAAGAAGATTTTAGTTTGCTTTCCTCCAATGCCAATCGAAATATAAAGTGCCTAAAATGGACTGAACTTTTCTTAATTTCAGTAACAAATAAACAGTGGCAGCTATTGGTTATGTAATCGTAGGAGATTTATGTGTGAAGTCGGGAAATTCTTTCAGCACTTCCTCGTTTTAGTTCCAAAAATCACTTACAGGCAGCGCTGCTCGGTATCAAACTGTACGAACGCTCAAACAAACGTTTTTAACTTTTCAAAATTTCGGTAACAAATAAACAATGTCAGCTATTGGTTATATAATCGCAGACTATTGATGTGTGAAGTCGGGAATTACTTTACTACGCTTTCTTGTTTTGGTTCCAAAATTATCTATAGATGGCGCTGCGCTGTTTCAAGCTGTTAGAACGCCAAACCTAAATCGCAGCAGATAAACATGAAACGTTCTGAAAAGTCATGCGTAACAGAGCACAGTCAATAGTCATGATTTGCTCCAATGCCAACCGAAATACAAGATGTCTAAAATGGACTAAACGTTTTTAAAATTCAGTAACAAATATACAGCTATTGATTATATAATTGAAGGAAATTAATATGTGAAGCCGTCAATTTCTTTACTACGCCTCCTTGTTTTAGCTCCCAAAATCACCTACAGATGGTTTTTTCAAAGTGTTAGAACGCTTAAAGTAACGTATAGAAATGGATCACAGCAGATAAACATGAAACGTTCTGAAAAGTCATGCGTAACAGAGCACAGTCAATAGTCATGATTTGCTCCAATGCCAACCGAAATACAAGATGTCTAAAATGGACTAAACGTTTTTAAAATTCAGTAACAAATATACAGCTATTGATTATATAATTGAAGGAAATTAATATGTGAAGCCGTCAATTTCTTTACTACGCCTCCTTGTTTTAGCTCCCAAAATCACCTACAGATGGTTTTTTCAAAGTGTTAGAACGCTTAAAGTAACGTATAGAAATGGATCACAGCAGATAAACATGAAACGTTCTGAAAAGTCATGCGTAACAGAGCACAGTCAATAGTCATGATTTGCTCCAATGCCAACCGAAATACAAGATGTCTAAAATGGACTAAACGTTTTTAAAATTCAGTAACAAATATACAGCTATTGATTATATAATTGAAGGAAATTAATATGTGAAGCCGTCAATTTCTTTACTACGCCTCCTTGTTTTAGCTCCCAAAATCACCTACAGATGGTTTTTTCAAAGTGTTAGAACGCTTAAAGTAACGTATAGAAATGGATCACAGCAGATAAACATGAAACGTTCTGAAAAGTCATGCGTAACAGAGCACAGTCAATAGTCATGATTTGCTCCAATGCCAACCGAAATACAAGATGTCTAAAATGGACTAAACGTTTTCAAAATTCAGTAACAAATACACAGCTATTGATTATATAATTGAAGGAAATTAATATGTGAAGCCGTCAGTTTCTTTACTACGCCTCCTTGTTTTAGTTCCAAAAATCACCTACAGATGGTTTTCTCAAACTGTTAGAACGCTTAAAGTAACGTATAGAAATGGATCACAGCAGATAAACATAAAACGTTCCGAAAAAGCCATGCGCAACCTAAGGTCACATGGAAAAGAAGCTGGAGTAGGAACTTCTTTGGAATGACGGATCTCCAAAGTTTCCACGAGGTTGTAAGAGAGATAAGAGATTAGTTAGAGACGAAGAGGAAAAATAATTGTGTGGGATTGTACAGAAGGGATGTAAAAAATATAAATGCGCAACAAGATTTTATTTTGCTTTCCTTCAATACCAACCGAAATATCGTAACGAAAATTCAACCGATCACTGAATATTTAAGGTAAATGCTAAAAAATATTAATTTATCTTTAAAGAAATCCAGTATTGCCCTAATATTGGAAACAAATGCTGAACAGGAATTTTTTCTTATGACATATGACGGCTTTGTTACCAATTTGAGTATGTTTATGACTCTTGTTCAACAAATAAAAATTCGAATGATCTAACGATTTCAAACGATTTCTAATCCTATATAGTATTATTTGTTGGCAAAAAAGCCGCCTCTGCTCTGCGCTGTAGGTTACGCGCGCTAATACTTAGATAAATAAATAATCATTCTGGCCAAGAAAACACAATTAATATAATAATATAGGTAATTTCTTACCTTTATCTTTCTTCAGCATCAGTATTCCTACTACTTCAGCTTGGTGCACATTTTTAACTGCGTTAATCCATTTATTTCGGTACTAAAGTGTTAAAAACGAAAATGTTGGTTAATGAAGTATATTATTTATATTGAGTCCACACTTGAGATGATAATTTTTGTAATGGAGAATTATATTTTAAGACTTTGGCTTAACATTTTCAATTAATATTTTACATACAGCTGCCTTTTGCAGCAACAGATTAAAATTATTACATCTTTCTCTATTGAGATAAAAAGGGCAACTAACTTAATAATAAAAAGAGTTTTTGAAGCAGAGTTCTTTTGATGACGTCAGACAGCTTCAGCATGCGTGGGTTGATATTAAAACTAATTTCGCGAACATATTTCACATATTAATATCATTGTTTATCTTGAGTAGGATGATTTGTGTAAAATAGAAAAGTCTGTTCATTATAGAATGATTTATTGTCACTTAATGTATTTATTTGCGTGCTCAAATGTTTATGTCCTTGAATTGCTTCCTGTTTTGAAATCAGTTAATGATATCTGAGATGGTTATAAATCCATCACCCTTCCTTAACCATCTCGGATGCATCATGTAATAGTTGCATAGATTCTCGATGTTTCACAAACTGTGGTTTGCCCAGTGGCTTGGTCAGGGCGTCTGCTGTCATGTCTTGTGTTGGGCAGTAACGAAGGTCTAGTATACCGTCTTCTTTCATTTCTTTTATCGCGTGATAGCGAACGTCTATATGTTTAGTTCGCTTTGAGAATTTTTCGTTCTCCACCATCTTGATGCAGCTCTGGTTGTCTTCGTACAGTTTTACTGGTAAATTTTGTTTTAAGTCCAGGTCTGCTAATAGTTTTATTAGCCATGCAATTTCCTGTCCTGCACTAGCTGCAGCAACGAATTCAGCTTCTGCCGATGAGTAGGCAATGCAATTTTGCCTTTTTGAGTACCATTGTATCGGACTATTTCCCAGCATGAAAAGGTTTCCAGTAGTCGATCTTCTGGTTTTTGTGTCTCCTGCCCAATCAGCGTCAGAAAAACCGATGAGTTGTGGTTCTTGATTTGTATTCAATGTGAGGTTCAGGTTTTTTGTGATGTTTAGATAACTAATTATGCGTTTCGCAGCGTTCCAATCTTTAAAACGTGGAGTTTCACATCTTCTGCTGAGGATGTTAACGGCGACTGATATATCTGGACGTGTAGTGGTTCCTATATATAACAATGATCCTATTGCTAGTCTGAATTTTGTGTTGTTAGGCATTAAGTTTTCGTCGTCCTCTAATTTGTGAAAACCGGCATCCATGGGAGTGCTTATTGGTTTTGCGTTTTCTAAATTGAATTTTCTTGCGAGTTCTTCTATTTTTAACCTTTGATTTATTTTGTATCCATTTTGTGTTTTTCTTATTTCCATGCCTAAATAGTGGGATACTTCCCCAAGGTCTTTTAATTCATATTCTTGCTTTAAAGCTTTTATTATTTTTTCAATTGATTCGTTTTCACCGCCTATTAATAAGTCATCTACGTAAACTATTATATACGTTGTGATGTTGTTTTCTTTTCGTGTGTATAGACATGAGTCCGCTGTGCTTTGTTGGAAATTCAATTTTTCTAAAGATTGTTCTATTCTTTTATTCCAAGTTCTCGCTGCCTGCTTAAGTCCATAGATGGATTTTTTCAATTTGCAGACTTTGTTTTCTTTATTTTTCTCAATGTAACCCTCCGGTTGTTTCATATAGACTTCATCTTCTAACTCACCGTATAGAAAAGCTGTGTCTATATCAATGTGTCTCACGTTCAACTTCTTATATGCGGCTGCTGCCAAAAAAGTTCGCACAGTTGTTTGTGACACTACTGGGGCGAAAGTCTCGTCATAGTTTTCCCCGTATTTTTGGCTAAACCCTTTGGCTACCAAACGTGCTTTGTACTGTTGAGTGTTTCCGTGACTGTCTAATTTCTTTTTGAATGTCCATTTGCAACCTATAACCTTTTTGTTAGGTGGAGGATCCACTAATTCCCATGTGTTGTGTTTTCGCAACGAATTTATTTCCGCTTGTGTGGCTTTAAGCCAATTTTCTTTTTCTCTGGGATTATTTATTTCCAGTATTTCATTCCAACTACTAGGTTCTATTGTATCATTATTTTTTACATAACAGACATATCTGTCTGGTGGTACCCCCCTGTTCATTCTTTCGGATCTTCTTGGTTCATTGGTCGGTTGTTTGGACGCGGTTGATTCTTCGGTTGTGTTGTTTAGCTCTGTTTCAATGTAATTTTTGTCGTCATATGAGTTTTCTGTCTCTTTGCTTTCTTTTAGGTTAATTTTACTATTTTCCATGAATTTCACTGTTCTGCCAATTACAATTTTATTTTGTTTTGTGTATATGCGATATCCCTTTGAGTTGTTATCGTATCCTATAAAAATCCCTTCCTGAGCCCTGTCGTCCAATTTTCCTCGATGTTGTTTATTCACATATACGTAGGCTTTGCACCCGAATGTTCGCAAATAGTGTAAACTCGGTTTGCGATTAAACCATAGCTCAAATGGGGTTTTATTTGTCGATTTTGTTGGTAAGCGATTTTGTAAATGATTCGCGGTGTTAATTGCTTCTCCCCAAAATCTTTGTGGCAGATCTGCTTCTCTCAGTAGGCTTCTAGTCATGTCTAATAGCGACCTATTTTTCCTTTCTGCAATGCCATTCTGGCTCGGACAATACGGCGCTGTTAATTGATGTTTAATGCCCCTTTTTCTTAAGTAATCCTCTATCCCTCTATTTATGTACTCTCCCCCGTTATCGGATCTTATTGCTTTCGGATATATCCCGAACTGGTTTCGAACCATAGCTATATAGTCGATTAGTTTATCCTGTACTTCATCTTTATGTTTTAATAAGTATATTACGGTAAATCTAGAGTAGTCGTCAATGAAAGTTACAAACATTGTTTTACCACCTATTGTGGGGGTTCCTATCGCTGTGCATACGTCCGTGTGCACTAGATCGAGTACTCTACCTGTTTTGTTTCTATACACTGTTTTGGGATAGGGAGCATCGCTTGTTTTTGTTTGTATGCATGTTTCGCATGTTGTTCCATGATTGCAATTATTTAATTTTATGCCATAGGCTAAGTCGTCTTTAACCATTTCCTTTATGGAATTATAATTTCTATGCCCTAGGCGTTTGTGCCAAAGTTCCAGGCAGTCTTTACTTTTGCATTCATGTGCCATATTTACTATATTCCTATCTGCATTTTCTAATAATTCAACTTCGTATAGGTTATTTTTCATTCTTGCCTCCAAATAGATTTTCCCATTTCGTGACAGCGTGCATTTATCTTTATCAAATAATAATTTATATCCATTATTTGTGGCTTTGCTAACTGAAATTAAATTAGATTCTAGCTCCGGTACATATAACACTTCTTTTAACGTAATTTTATTTATGCCTCCATCGGATGTTTTTGTCGTGAATGTAGTTTCTCCGGTACCTAACGAGTTTAGAGTTTTTCCGTTGGCAATTATGACGGCTGTTTTTTCTGTGTCATTTAACTTAGTAAACTCATTTTTATTGTTTAGGATATGTGAAGATGAACCAGAATCGATAATCCAGGTTTGTTTTCCTGCTTTGTCTATTAGAAAGGCTGCGTCGCTGCCTTTATCTGGTTTTGTTTCCGTTCTATAATTTCTCGTGTTTACAAATTCGCGGTCAGTGTTTCCTATCTGGTTATCCGATTGTTGATAACACAACGATGATGAGTAATATTTATTTTTGTATGTTTGTTGTTTTTGTGTATTTGGGTGATTGTTTCGATTTTTCAAATGCCAACATTCTCTGTACGTGTGATTTCTCAATTTGCAATACGTGCACTGTTTATCTTTTTTAAAGTTATCATTAGGAAATCTTTTCTGCGTTTTAAACGCTTTTGATGAATTTTCACCCTGGTCTGTGTTTTCAACCCTTCTGTTGTACTCATCTGTTAATTTACTTCTAATAAATTGTGGTGTGAGCTCGTCCTCATTTCGCGATTCAAGGGCAGTAATTAACGTATTATAACTAGGGGGTAGCGAACACAGCAATAAAGCTGAAAGATGGGAGTCGCTAATTGTTTCCCCGATCGCTGAAAGTTTGTCAATTAATTCTAGAATGTATGTTATATGTTTGATTAAGTTCCCGTTTTCTTGGAGCTTGGCTCCATAGAGCTTTCTTAACAAAAATAATTTACTAGAGAGGTTCGCCCGTTCGTGTATGGTTTTAAGTGCGTTCCAAGTGTCTCTAGCTGTGTTAAGCCCCTTAACATGAACAATTTGAGAATCGTCAATTGATAGGTTAATTATGGCTCTTGCCTTCCTGTCTTTCTTTTCCCAGTCAGTTGTGACTGGCGTGGGCCTATCTTCGGTTATTACGTTGAATAAGTCTTCTCTAATCAATAAGTCTTCTCTAATAAGTCTTCTCTAAATTTCAGTTTTAAATTTCCAATTACTGTAGTTACTTGCGTTAAGTTTTTCTACAAGCTGTATCTCACGTGATGCGGCCATTTTACTAGTTATTTAAGTTTTGTTATTAAAGAGGAATTGCTCTTTTATTATTTTATATAAAACTTCTTATATATATCTAGTTTTCTTCAATTGTTTAATATTTCATATATATCAACAAAAAATGCACAATATTTATTTCATCATCAAATAACTAACTATATTTTCAATAATTTTCAATTTCTTTTTCATGTGCACACATGTATGGCCAGTAGTTTTTTTGTTTTTTTTTCACAAATATTATTTATCTACTAAAATATGAGACTTTCTCAGTCTCATAATCGACTGTTGGCAAAAAAGCCGCCTCTGCTCTGCGCTGTAGGTTACGCGCGCTAATACTTAGATAAATAAATAATCATTCTGGCCAAGAAAACACAATTAATATAATAATATAGGTAATTTCTTACCTTTATCTTTCTTCAGCATCAGTATTCCTACTACTTCAGCTTGGTGCACATTTTTAACTGCGTTAATCCATTTATTTCGGTACTAAAGTGTTAAAAACGAAAATGTTGGTTAATGAAGTATATTATTTATATTGAGTCCACACTTGAGATGATCATTTTTGTAATGGAGAATTATATTTTAAAACTTTGGCTTAACATTTTCAATTAATATTTTACATACAGCTGCCTTTTGCAGCAACAGATTAAAATTATTACATCTTTCTCTATTGAGATAAAAAGGGCAACTAACTTAATAATAAAAAGAGTTTTTGAATCAGAGTTCTTTTGATGACGTCAGACAGCTTCAGCATGCGTGGGTTGATATTAAAACTAATTTCGCGAACATATTTCACATATTAATATCATTGTTTATCTTGAGTAGGATGATTTGTCTAAAATAGAAAAGTCTGTTCATTATAGAATGATTTATTGTCACTTAATGTATTTATTTGCGTGCTCAAATGTTTATGTCCTTGAATTGCTTCCTGTTTTGAAATCAGTTAATGATATCTGAGATGGTTATAAATCCATCATTATTTTTGCTGTCAACATCCCTTTTTCTAAGCAAATATAAAACGCAGAACGATAAATGAAATACCATATGAAAGGATTTTGAACAGGCTTCTGACATAGCACGCTTAACATGCGGATATTTTTAGTCCTTCATTTTTTTAGAAGTTTAAACCTGTATCTAAAAAATATTAGATATTGCTAAAAAATATTAGACTGCAGTGCGAAATCTTCGCACGGTTCCACTGGCCAATTATATATAATACCAATTATATACTGGCCAATTATACTTAATAATACACATCAAATTGAAGGTACAAAATTTACAGATAATTTCACTGATCAATACTGAACATTATTATTCTTAATTGTCAATTAAATTTTAGTATTAGGAAAAACTGGAGTATTCCGTAAAATCTCAGAAAACTTGCTAATATAGACCTCTTAATATTATTGTCAGTATTTTGTGATAAAAGTAAAATTAAATCTTACTTTAAAACAAAAATTTCAAAGTAAAACTTTTTTTTGAACCTTTAACTTTAAAAGTTCAAATTTAAAGATTTAAATACTGATAAGTACTCTAGAATACAATAAAGTAATTTAAATTGCCCTTACACTTTTTTTAAATAAATTTCCTAAAATTTATTGCACATAGATATATTCGTAATTCATCGTTAAAAATTTAAGGAATGGTTGAGCACACTACAACAAACAATTTTTGTATACGAAAATAAGGTTATAATCTATTTATTAAGTCAAAATATATTTATACAGAAAGCCGCATTAAAATACAAATCCGGATTTCTTTGTACATAATTTTAACAGTAACGGATTGTCAACGAGCTTATATCTTCCTTTGTGTGTAGTGGAATGACATAAAGGAAAGTCCTGCAAATGTATGTCGTATAATATCGTATTTCTGCCAGTAAGACTGTATGTAATGTTAACTACATTCGGAAATATGGAGCATCTAGTTCAGTGTAATTTGGATGTGGATGGTGGACATTTCTAGTGATATAATTACATTACGCACACACACACACATACAAAGAAGTTAAGTATGTTGAAAATTTCGTCATATTTTCAATATTGTTAAAGTTATGAACAAAAACTCGCGTTTGTATTGGAGTGAGACGCCTTGTATTTTTGAGTAAATGAATAAATTACGAATTTTTTTTTCTGATATACAAACACCGTTTCATGTAATGTACTTTACCACCCTTAAAAAAAAGAAAAAAGAAGAAAAAAGGTCCACTACGAGAGGGAACGTGACTACCTGTGTAGGTTTTCACACCCCTCGAGTTGTGGTAAAGCAAGTACGGGTTGGAACATCCCGACTTAAGGCCTAGGGCCTGGTTTTCCTTCTGGGTTTCCAGCTCTGAAGCTGTTGGGGGACGCCGGCCCGTCTCCAAGTGTCTCGCGGTGACTCCCCGTGGTTTCGCCGCGTGTCGCAACGGCCTATGTCGTCTCACGTGGGTTCAAGGTTAGAAGGTCCGCAGTTGGGGAGCGGTTCTCTGACCGGCCGAAAGGCCGTAGCGAGTCAAAGCTGCTGGCGCAATAAAAGTCTATCAGGACTTGGGTTCGGTGGTCGTTTGTGCGCGGTGTGCTCCCTCAGGGGCACCTGCGGCGCAGCTTACTTTACCACCCTTTAAAATTTGAACGATGAATTTTGAATCACCGTTACTAGAGCCTTGGATCGAGTCGGGTAAACTGATTTTACCAAATCAAAACACAATACATGGTTAGGGTCGGGTCAAGTTGGAGCTATTTTTTTTTTCGTTGCGGTTCGAGTTCGGATCGGGTTGAATCTAATTGTTTCGGGCTCGGGCCGGTTTCAGGTTGAAATTTGATACTTATGGGTTGGGTTCGAATGCGGGTTAACCCTTTTTTTTTGTCTCAAAAGAAAGTTTAGAATATTGTTTCACATGAGAAACTACATATTTAAATATGAGAGTCTCTTGAAATGTTTGTTTTCCTTACATAAAATATAAAATTGATATTAGAGATATGATTGTGGATAATTTTTTCATAATTCTATTAAATCATAGATCAATTTTGTTTCATTTAGTGTTTCGGGCCAGTTCGGGATTGAAGTATTTCGGGTTCGAGTCGGGTTTCGGGTCAACTAAATCTTTTTTTGTCGCATTCGGTTTGGATTTCATGTTGACTTTAAGCAGAATTTTCGGATACACAATAAACATCCCGAATCAGATATATAATAAATATTCAGTTCAACCCGCGCAGGACTTAAGAGCCTACACTAGTCACGCAAAAAAACGCGCAAGATAATGGGTAGGTCTATGGGTAGGTTCAACCCCCGCGATTTCCCGCTCGCATTTTAATATTTTTAAATGATTTTTTTTTTCTTGCATAGGATAGCTGAGGTCGATGTCTAACGTTGTTAGTTTTTACTTTTTCGATTTTGGTTCCAGTTTTTTATATAAGGTTACTTTCACTATCAGAACCGGTTCCAACCGGTTCCGAAATTGGAAATGTCCGCTTATAAAAAAACTTTAACCAAAATCGAAAAAGTAAAAACCAACAACGTTAGGGATCGGCCTCAGCTATCCTATGCAAAAAAAAAAAAAAATAAAAAATAAAAAATAAAAAAAAAATAAATTAAAAAAAAATCATTTAAAAATATTAAAATGCGAGCGAGAAATCACACAAGAAAGAGCCTACGCTAGTCACGCGAAGAAACGCTTAAGCCAATGTTAAGTCTATGGGAAGATTCTTGCGCGATTTTTCGCTCGCATTTTAATATTTTTAATTTTTTTTTTTTTTTTTTTTTTTTTGCATAGGATAGCTGAGGTCGATATGCAACGTTGTTAGTTATAGTTTTTTGATTTTGGTTAAAGTTTTTTTATAAGCAGACATTTTAAATTTTGGAATCGGTTGAAACCGGTTCTGGAAATGAAAGTACCCTTATATAAAAAAACTGGAACCAAAATCGAAAAAGTATAAACTAACAACGTTAGAGATCGACGTCAGCTATCCTATGCAAAACAAATCATTTAAAAATATTAAAATGAGAGCGAGTAATCGCTCAAGAACCTTCCCATAGACTTAACATTAGCTTGAACGTTTTTTCGCGTGATTGATGTAGGCTCTTAACCCTGTACTAATCTGTACCAAAAATAATCGAATCGATCAAAGACAGTCATGCACTTATGACGAAATGAAGCAAGAATTTCGTCATTTAACGGTTACCAGGTGAACAACTAAGAAGCATTAGGCTTAGTTCTTCCGAATAAATGGATAAAAAAGAAGTCTGATTTCTACCAGCTGATGTCGAAATATCGAAAATCTTCCTTAAAGAAGGCAATAGCCGATCGTTGAACTTCATATTTCGAGTAAATAGTGAGACATCAAAATCGGAAACAGCTGACGCAACGTAAGTCCAGACTACGCAAGTCTGAGATGTAATCAGGAGTTATACAATAAATATTCAGCTGTATATAAATCGCTTACACAGATTTCATATGAAAAAAAGATTACTTCTAGCAAGCGGATGATATTTTCCAGGGAAACGAAATTCTGTTGATGATATTAAACGATTTATATAAGATGATTATTTTGAATGAAATGCTGTTGATATTGACAATCGACAAATATTTTTTGAGTAAAATCCATTCTTAAAAATAAGTATAAAAGTAAGCATAGTTTTAAACGAGAACGAAACATCATGCATCCGGCATAGATTATGAAACTCTTTCCAACACTAACAGAATATTATTAAGAAATTTAATTTTTGTCATACGATGAAATTAGATATCTAATTAAGCAATTTAAAGAATACATAACTCATTAAAAATTCGTTTTCTGCCATTGCTGCCCATATTCGAAGTCTTTCGTGCAGCCCTGTATAGGATCTACAGAATTTGTAAACAGCACATAATACACTAAAAACTACATAAAATTGCATACCACAGCGGAAAGAGCATTTCTAGCAATTAGCGATCCTAGTCAGTCCTTTAACTTAATTCTCTTGTGCGTCTCTGTACACGAACGATCAATCCTACGCGCTTCATAATCTACAGCAAATAAATTGCAGTAAACTTTAAAGATGCTTTTAAACTTCATTATGTTTCAAGTATCATTCAACATGTTCAAAATGAACCGCAAACGATTTTTCCTCATACATCATAATGTAAAGGAATTCTTTTGTACGTCCCTGTAATTGAACTGTAAATGCTACTCATTGTACTCCAATAAAAGCATTCTGTAGTCCACCATAGTAATTCATATTCATTTCATTATGTTTGAAATATCGTAACATCCATCAAATGCGCCGCACACGATTTTACGCCATAGACCATAATGTAATGTAATTCTTTTGTGTATCCCTGTAAATGAACTATTAATGCTACACACTTAATTTTCAAGAACGCACATTCTACAATAAAATTCAATAATATATAAAACTTTCATGACAATGCGAGTCTATTTACGAGATTTAGAGCACGGACAGACGGCAGGCAGACAAACCGTATTCATAAACAACTATGTTGAAATGTGTTACATAAAAAATATATATAGCCTTGACTCCAATTTCTGTTTTACAAAAAAAAAAAAAAAAAAAAAAAAAAAAAAAATTACAATGATAATTTGGTGTGGTCTCTTATTATGGAAAATTTACCGCTTTGACTTATGTTTGATATACAGAAAGGGCGAATTAATGAATTTATTAACAAAATTACAATTTTTGCCCTGTTTCTGTTTTAGGAAATAGCAATATGAAAGAAAAATAAAAGCATTATTTAAACTATCTATTCAGGATTTGTAAATTGTTTTCTCAACGTATAATCATAATTTAATTATTATTAAATTTTTAATCGATAAAAGCACATTACAAAAAATATTACATAGTTATTTTTTATTTATATTTTATTTCCTACTTTTTTGAGTTTAAAGTATTTCATTGTTGCAGTTTCATAGCCAGTTAGCCTATTTTAGCAAGAATGGTTTGGCGCATTTCTAACTATGAAAAGTATTTTGCGAATTATAACCTGTCGCAGGCTAAAGGAAAAATTACTCAAAGTTAAGTTATTAATTTAAAAATAAGTTATTAATTTACAACTAAGCCCTGAAAGTATTAAAATGTTGTACTGTCATCCAAAACACACTTAGGTACATAGTTTTTATGATTCTAACCTATCAGGAAGTGAGTAAAAAATCGATTACAAAATTCCATCTTTACATACATTGAACCAAGTTAAGTTAAGTAAAAGAATGTAACAACAATCATGATTAAAAATTAAATATAATTGTTCATTGTTTTATATTACAAAATTGTTTTATATTACCATCAAGCATACGCAGGGATCGTACTTCATATTTTAGGACATATTTTTAATGTAAGGAATACAGATTATTTAAAAACGAAAGCATTGTAGGCAATGTTCCCATGGATGAAGTGTTTTAAGGGAGGATTTTCTAAGAAAAACCAATTTGAATTTTCGTTTTCAGATTAGAAAAACACCGATTAACTGCCATAAAAAAATTGGATATGTTGTGATGCTAGACAGCAAAATTTTTACTTTTGTATAAGGGAACTTCGGGTATTATGCGATAGTCGAGTAATATAGAATAGCATGTTTTCTGTTAGGTAAAATGCTGCCACCAAGCGGCAATATCTTAAACTACTTAAGAACATTTCCAGAATGCCTCTCAGAACGTGCAGTTCATCGGTCGGCCGGCGTCAGTTAGCGTTGTGCGAATAAATATTTGTTTTTCATGTTTAAAAATTTTCAGAAAAGAAGTTTTCAACATTTTTTAATTCATTATTAGAAGTAATATTTGTACATTGAAATTAAGCACAATGTATACTAAACAGTAACTAATGTAACTAACAGTTTGTCATGTAAAACTCGTTTAGCTCGCGAAATATCGTTTCAGCAAATGTTAAAAGTAGATAAATTGGTGACATTACTATTTTTAGAGCGTATTCGATCTTTGTTTACAATTATACCTTGCCAAAATAGCTTGAAGTTACGGTCAGAGTCAGATGGTCAGATTTCAATTGAGGGGCTCAGAGCAAGAAAGTGTCAAACCACATTTTTGAAAGTCTGAGATATTTTAATTTGAAATTTTGATCCAATACTCAAATTAAGATATATAACCTAAAGTTTTTTCGCCAATGTCTTAGTAACATTTGCGGTATTCTGAGTAACAATATGGCATTACTTTAATGATATTACTATTACGTTTTTTTGTAAATTAGCTATCTTCATTGGGGGCAAAAACATCTGGGGGTAAAAACGAAACCGGTCAGATAGGCTGCCACCAAGTGACATCAGAAAAAAATTATATGTTGGATATTATAATACACTGCAAATCCCTGAAACACATTTTACTCAAAATACAACGCTTTATAAACGCTTGAGGTGTCAAGATGTGTTTCCAATATGTTTAAGGCATTCTCAGGTGTTTGAAAATGTGTGGTAAAATGCGTTTACCGAAACTCGGCTGTCACTTTGGTAAAGATTTAATGGAAAACGAAACACATGCGTATAACAGAACACATTCAAAACACATTTCACTAAACGACATGTTCAATGCTGTATTCAGACATTTTTCTTCGGCTAGGATTCATGAAACTCAAGAAGGAAATTGCACTTTCAAAACAATAAAAAAAAAAAAAATCTGAAATGTTTGCTGTATATTTGTTTTAAATGTTTCTACGTGGAGAAAAAGTGCGTAATAACTTTATTTCTTACAGCCAAAGATGACGTCATTGTCGGGGAATGTATACATTTGATAATCCTAAAAATAAAAGTTAATTAAAAAAAATAAATATTTAAAATATTGGAAAAAATAGAAAATTTTGGGAAATTATAATTTTTCACATTAAATGTGAAAAAATATTTTTTTCCACATTGTTATCTATATTTTATGTACTATGATATATAAAATTTAAAAATAAATGTTATTAGTGCAGTGTTGCACTGAGAGACGTTGGCTCTCGCTAAGTAGCTAAAAGTGCTTTGCCAGGGCTCCGCGCTATGTTGCGCAGGCCGCACAGTCAACCTCCCCGAAATAAAAGTTCTGAAATCACTGATCGTGATAGGTCGCTATTTTTTTTACGGTCGCCAAAATGTTGTTGCATAAAAAAATGATAGTATAAGAATTTTGAATATCGTTTAAGGAGGGGACCAATATTTTTGTGCTGATACCCATCACCAGTGTTGAATTCAAGGGGTACCCAGGCGGGGACATTCACCCCCCCCCCCCCCCGGGAGCACTGATATCAGTGTTGAATTCAGGAGGTGGCCCGGGGGAGGACATTCCCCCCGGAGCTTTGAAATGTTCCCCGGAAGATTTGAGATTTTATTATTTCAATAGTAAAAAAGTTGACCCCCCCCCCCCCCCGGAGAAAACTGTCTGAATTCAACTCTGATTGAAATACCCTTCCCCGAAAGATTTGAGATTGTATGCTTTTAATGCTTAAAAAGTGCAATTTTTCCCCCGGAGCCATAGAAATCCCTCCCAGAGAAAAGGGTCTGAATTCAACACTCTCCAGCACCTTTAAAAAAGAAAAAAAAAAAAAAGTTCCTACAAAATCTGATAAAAACGACTATCATCGTAGGCTACGACCGAGCTCTCAGTGCTCCAGTTAGCTAAGTTCAGACGCATGCGCACAGGTCTATTGCATTCTTCCGCTTCCTTCCGGTCCGCCATTGATCTGCAATCGTCACGTGTTTCTGTGTTTTTGTGTACTCTGTTCACTCTATGGGAATAAACTACGTTAAATGTGACCCTAAACGGTATCCAACACGATTAATTTTATTTATTTAATTTTGTTCGAAGTGTTTCTCAGAAAAGTACAGATTTTCCTGGACAAAATTTGTTGAAAATACCAGTGTGATCAACCGTCGCGCCATGAAGTTTTGATTATTTTCCCGGCAAAACATTTGCAGTGTAAGTTTTTCTATATTCTTTAAATTTTTTGTCGTAGGAATTATATATGCATGGATATTAAAGTTCTAGATTATTGTTTTTTGGTAAACCGATGTATTTATACGTATGATTTTTATAAAACAGTGTTATATTTGCACCTTGTGACTTATGTTTTAATGTTGACTGAAATGTAACAATCGTCAAAATGCATGCTGAAGTTAATTACGATTTTTTTTTAATTTAATTATTTACTGACGTTTTTAATATTTACATAAGGGTATAAATACACATAATATGCACGGTTATTTATTTATTTTTAATTTCTTGCAAACTTTAAACAATTATTAATTAATATTAGATTTTTAATTATGTTTATCAAAACGTTATATACTAGGACCTATTTCTTTTTCTCTTTAGCTTACGTATTTTATCCAACTAGAATGCCGTTCTGACTCGTTTTAATGTCTAAAAAAACTGTTTACAATTTATCTAATAATTAGATTGTCCTTCAAACACTTTATTTGCGTGAATAATATTTAAATGCATTATCTCTTTGATTAATTAACTAATTAATTTTTTTATTACTAATATTAGTTCTTTTATAATAGAAATTCGTTTAAAAATTACTATTAATTTTTGTCCCTTTATTATTTTTTTTTAATTAAATGAAAAATAACGAGTGTAATTAAATATTTTTTGCATAATATTAATTTTTTTTCTGTTAATTAAGAAATAGAAATTAATGAACTGAATCTGAAAATGCACTTGCACCCTTAGTAATGTTTATTAGGACTCGATAACAATAAATTATTTTTTGTTCAAACCTCCTTTTACATTTCCTTGACGAAATTTTGCAGATTTTTATTTTAGCATGAAGTGAAATCTAGCTTAACATTATAGCTAAAAAAATCTTATAATTTATTTAAGGAAGGTTACTATTTAATTTATACAATACGTTTCTGTATACTGAATTTATTTTTATATAATAAACTTGTCTGCATTTCATCATTTAAAAATAACTTATTTTTAATATTTTACGTATAGTCTTTGCACATAAGAAAATGATAATTTAAATCTAACACACATTTATTATATTAAGTTTGTAAACTTTATTTATTATCAGATTCTTTGTATTTTTTACCACTTTGGGTTTTCTCGGAATACAATTACTAATATGCATAATACTCATATCCATAGAATAAACAATAGTAATATAAAAAAATGTACTATTGTAATTTAATTATCAATTTACAACAGTGTTTGCAGATCTAAAATAATATGTGACATAACTTTGATTTTTGAAATAGTTTTCAATTCTTTATTTATTTGCTTACATAGTATGAACGAAGAGATAACAATGTTAGTGCCAGAAATTGTCATTTTTGAATGATTTAGTAAAAAAAATGACCTGCTGTATTTTTTTCAATAATTATTTTCAAAATAGTTACAACAAGCTGGGAATACTTTTATTTCCAGCTAAATATAATGCATGTGTCTTCCAAAACATTATTATTAAAATACTAATGTTAGGTCATCATGCAGATATGGTTGTATCGCAAAATTTTAAGCTTTACAAGTAGACATATTATTTCATTTTACACGGAGTGTGCTTCAAGTTAGAGATATGAATGTAGTAAAAATGCACTGATACCTAATAAAGTAGGAAACTGTTGAGATCACTATTATAATAGATTATATATTTTTAATGGTGATATATCCCAACAATATTTTTTACTTTGTTTATATTGTTTAAAGGGCATAAATGGAATATACAATACAATTAAAATTTGCTTTTCAACCATAATAGAGAACCATTTGGTAAAGCTAGGCAAGCTTTCATAATTTTTTCAAAATTAATGTTTGGCAATTGAAAATGAAAAATACAATTGAAATGATTATGAAATTGAATGATATGTTGGGAACTATAATGTTAAATTTAGGAAAAGCTAGTGAGAAAATTATAATGCTGAAAGGTTATGGTACTTTTGGGTTATAGTGGCCCCGAGGATGAATCGCCAAGCGACCAAGATTTATGTCCAAATTATAAATCATATATGACATTATATAATATATTATTTAATATAATTTGTGAATCATATGACACAGTTATAGTCAAATATGATGTATATGGCATAAATAATACAGAGGCAGATCTACCCCTTCATTTGGGGGGGGGGGGGAGGTCATATCTTCTTTCTTATCTTTCTGGGGCATGTGTGTGGGGGGGTCATATGTCTTCATTAGCAGTTTTTATATCTTAGATTCAAATTGACTATTTTCTGACATATAGGGTAGATGTGCCAGTAATGGACACCCTTAAGGAATTTCTTTAAAAATTATTTTTTAATTAATAGTTATAATTGTTATATTCCATATTTTTTAATATTATATTAATCTACCAACAATATTTAACCATGCTCATAGTCATATTTCCTAATGTGAACCGAAATTTAATTGTAAATAACAGAAATAAATCAAAACACCCTAAATTCCAGTAATGGACACCCCACAAAAAGTAATATAGATAATTTATATTATGATTGTATTTAAAACTAGAATTTAAAGAATGCATATTAATGAAATAAAAAGCTGAATTTGTATTGGTTATTTTTTTATAAATCAAAAATGTTGAAGGTGGCCCATTACTGGAAGGGGGTCCATCCATTACTCACACATCTACCCTACCCGAATTTATTTTCTTTCATAAGTGCATGAAATTTGTAGGTATATTTGTAAATATATAAAATTTGCATGTTTTATCCACAAACCAAGAAATCAGCTTCCCATTTTCTTTCAAGTACCGTAAATTGTATATATATAAAAAAACATTTATAAATATATATATTTATATATGTATAAAATATTTAATATATATGTACATAAACATATATAAACAAGCATAAAAGTTAATCAAGTTTGTTTTTATATTATTTGGCAACAAATCCCACTTTCTGTTATGCAATTTGTGCCAAGCTTTAAAAAAAAAAAAAAAAAAAAAAAAAAAAAAAAAAAAAAAAAAAAAAAACCTAAGGCCCCTGTACTGGAAATTAAATATCCATCAATTCAAAGTATAAATCCAAGCAAATTGAAAATGCTGTTCTCAGTCTTGTTATTTTATATTTAATAATTTTAATCTTTGTGCATTATGTAAAGCCTTTTATTTTTATTATTTATTTATCTGTCAGATCACTTTGAAAAAGTTATGAGCTCGTTTCAAAAGGACTGATGGAAGCAATTAAAACAGACAGGTATGCCAACTTTGCATTCTCCAGGGGCTTGGAAAATTAAACAAAGTCTGAAGAGAATAAAGGGCTGATCTAAGCTAACATCTTTCGTCTAAATACTGTCCACTCGGTAATTGTTTTTCATATCATTAAATAACATATACTTATTTGTACTATTTTGTACATTTTTATTATTTTATATTTATACATGTATTCCTTCAATATGTCATGTCTGTTAGAATATTATTTATCAGGGGTCGATCCAGGAAAAATTTGGGGCCTATTTAATTTAGGGACCCTTCACAAAAATCTATTTAATAAAATGGGCACAAAAATCAATTTGATAAAATGGGTTCCTTCACAAAAATCAATTTGATAAAATGGGCTCCTTCCCAAAATTCTATTACATAAAAACTTACTATTTATTATTTTGTGATGGTTTAAAATGTGTAATTTGTAAACAAGCAAGTTCACCAGAGAGGAAAACTTCAGCAAAAGGATTTTAAAAAGTTTTTGTTTATAAATGCTTGGTTTGAATTTGATTAACTGGATATCAACTTTCGTTACAAAATGTTATTTTTCGCAAAAATATAATAAATTTCACAAAAATAAAATTTACTTTTAACAAAATGCCCCTCCCCCCCCCAAAAAAAAAAAACAACAAAAAAAAAAACATGCATCGACCCCTGTTCATGGAGGAGCAAAAAAGTACACATATATGCGTGAGAGCTTCTTCAAAAGGTTGAAATTCATCTTTTTAAAACCATTTTGTGTATTTTCTTAATTAATGTAAAATTGTAAAAAAAAATATCTGTTATAATATGATTAAATTATAAGAATATTTTATTAATGTATTGCTTGAAATAATTTTTGTATTTTTTCATTCCTGACGTACCTGATCTGCAAATCTTGTTTGTTACTTGTATTATTGGTGGTACCTAAATATTATCCTGTCCAGGTCTGTTACAACTGCTATTATAAATAATATTTTTTTGTTATTAATTTATTATTGCTCATTTATTATTTATTTATTTTATATTTATCATTTTTAGCAATGTTATGTATCTAATAATAAATTACTGTTTTGTACATGATTGGTAACAATAAATAAGGTTGGCAATATATCTCCTGGCCCGGATAATACGCAAGTACTCTATTATTTCTTGGTAACAATATTAAATTTAAAAATGATTAAGGAGGTTTGAGTTAGTGTTTTGAATTGAATTTTGGATACTACAATATAGGAGAGAAAAAACATTCAGGGGTCTGTCCAGACTTTTTTCCCAGGGTCCTGTTTTTGTGAAATTGTGAATAATTTTGTGAATTAGAAATGATCGTTATATTCAGGTTCTTGTTTATACATTTTTAAGAAGATATGTGGATATAAAATACATACATTTTCTTTATATATATAAAAGTGACGTCAGATTTTATTTTTAAATGATTAATTTGTCAAATGTTCGGTTTAAAGATGGAAAATTTTTGTGAAAAACCTATTTTTAAGACAAATAATTTTGTGAAGGGTCCTGTTTTGAAATGAGAAATTTTGTGAACAGTCCCTTAAAGGACCCAATTTTTTCCTAAACAGATCCCTGACATTTGTCAAAAAACAACAATCGTTTAGAACTTGAGTTGTAAATTTAATGAAATATATAAAAAAAAAAGAAAAAACTGTTCAATTACAAATAATTTCAATAATGCTTGGAAGCCTCATGCTTTTTCGTTTAAAAGCTTATCAACTAGTGTGGTATTATTCAATGGAATTTTTTTTTCTGGTCGCAACAGCTTAGTCTGTTCCGCAGCCTAAGTAGAGTTAAACCTCAGAATAGTGCACATCTTGGGAAAGTAGAAATTATTCACTATTCAGAGTTAAAGTCATATGAATGGAATGTTGTCATATAAATTTTCATTCCTAGTAAATGTTGTGAAATGAAAATGTGTTTGCTGAGACATCTGCTTTTCAAGAGTGTAAGTGTATAAGAGGGTGTGTGTGGAGAAAGGGATTTAATCCTTAGACATTTTGCCTACTCAAAACCTTGCAGTTTGCTTCTGAGCTGCTTTTAATCAAAGAAGAGCTATAAAATTGAAGGCTTATATTATGAGCATCTGAAAATTATATAAACAAAGTTGTTTAAAGTGTCTTTTCTTTCCAGAGGGATATTTTCTTCAGAATTTAAAAGGGAAAGGAAGTTTGCTTAAAGTTCTTTTTGGAAAATAATATATTTTGTCCCATTTATACAGCACTTTTAGGTAATTTTAATTATGTATTTCTGGAGCAAAAATTACTTTGACGTGCATAGATTTAACAATGAGAATTGTTTTTTCCTTAGAAAAAAAAAAAGGTGGGGAATCTTACCAGTCAAGCTATCCAGAATATTTTTTTTTAAAAAATTATTCACTGTATTTCAGTCAACTGGCTTTTTCGGAAGAGAGGGACTGGCCAAATTCTGGTAACCCGGTATTTGTATGGCCTTTTTTTTTCAGCTAAGTGTATTTTGTAAAGTAAATTTCTAAGAAATGTCTGTCACGTAATATGAATGTTTTATGTCTGGTGACTGATGTGTAGGACCTAACCAGTTTATTATAAAAATGCCAAATGTATTGTATGATCATGCAGCAATAATGGCTTGGTAGTAATCAAATCTGTAATGAACATTAGGTACTTCTTTGTTATAGGTGTCTTGGCAATTTTGCAGCAAATATAAACAATCATGAAAATGAAACAGCGACCAATGAAACAAATTTTTTAATCTGCACTTAGCTTCTCTTCTCCAGCACACAAAAATTTTCTCTGATAAATTAAAAAATTGACGTTTCTAAAATTTCAAACATGTTTACTATTTTTAATTTACCAGCGAAAGAAACTTTTTCCCCCCAAAAAATTAATTTTACTCTTTGAAAGAATTTGTGAAACTCATCATAATATGCAACTTATATATTAGAGCAGAAATAACTGGAAATACAGTACACAGTAGGCTCTCTTAAATTCACATAGAGATTGTGCAGATTTCTGGTCAGTTTTGTTTACATTTTTTAAACAGTAATTTGAATTTAATAATGCACTCAAAATTATAATGAATTCTTACAATAAAGTAAAATAATAAAAATTAAGAAAATTAATTTTTTTAATATTAAAAGTAAAGGTCAAGTAAATAATTCATAATACATAACTAAATATTCATAGTGATAAGATATTATTTCCTTGAATCATTCAGTGAAATTCTCCTTATAAATATACACTTATAATTCACATCAAAATCTTTAAATAACAAAGTTTTATTTCTTGTTTAGCCATACTTAATAACCAAAAAGCTTGATTAATACATAAATGTATTTGTTAAAACGATATCGCCACTGATATCAGGACTATCTTGAAATTCTTCAGAAATAAATTTATGCTTCCTTCATGAAAAAACAATTATATTAACTAGAATTCCATATTAAAATGTGTACAGATTGGTATAAAAAATTTAAAAAAACTTCATTGTTTACATCTGAAATGATGTACAGATTTGAGGAATGAGACTAATGAGTTAACAATTAGAATTGTTTTTTCCTTAGAAAAAAAAGTGTGGGGAATCTTACCAGTCAAGCTATCAGAATATTTGTTTTTAAAAATTAATAACTGTATTTCAGTCAACTGGCTTTTTGGAGGAGGGGGACTGGCTAAATTCTGGTAACCCTGTATTTGTATGGCCTCTTTTTTTCAGCTAAGTGTATTTTGTAAAGTAAATTTCTAAGAAATGTCTGTCACGTAATATAAATGTTTTATGTCTGGTTTACTTTACTACTGTACTATGTTGCAAAAAGAAGAAATGTGTTCACAAGGCTAACTAGTTCAATGGCTCTTAAATATTTTTTTCTTTTGGAATTGTGATTTATGTATTACTAGACTAAGGAACTGACTTCAGTCTGATTGTGCAAAAAAACTCTTAAATCTATACTTATAAAGATCTAACAATGTAAATAAAGATTGTCAGAAAGTGACTGAAAAAAAAAAAAAAATCCTGCCAAATTTAACCTTGTCTTTTTTTTTGTAACACATCCAAGACATTTAAAAATTTTTCAAAAGTAAAAGAATATTCTCGATTTTATCCTCCCCTCTAATTTTAATTATCATGTGGTCCGTAGCTAAATCCAATCTTGTTTATATGAAATAGAGTTAAGTGGCAGTACATTACATATATAATGTTTTTGACTGTATGATATAAAGATATGATAGCTTTATAACATTATACATGCACATCCCCTAATACATAAAAATATCTAAAATTAAATATAAACTGGCAGTCTTGTATTATAATTTACACATTGAATGAGATATATTAAGTATACAATTTAATAACTAAAAATTAAATGTAGTAAGGTTTTTTTTTTAAGTAAATTTGTTTTTTGTTTAATTGATGTTAAAAAAAAAAAAAAAAAACTTTTTTTAGGATGTAAAGTATTTGCATGTTTTCCATCATGTAGAGAGTTTTCAACTTAATTGATTACTTATGGTTTTAATTTCAGATAGCAATGACTATTTGCAGAATATAATGAAGTATCCTACAAATTGGCTTTTGAAGTACCTTAAGATTTGTTTGCATCACTATTATTTTAAATATTTTGTTATATAATTCATTCTTATTGTAGAATTTTGGATTTAATAAAATGTTTTGTTTCAGTAATCTATGAAATTTATCTGATTTATTGAATAAAGTCTGTTTTTGCACTTATTAATTCAATTTACATTCATTTTATATAATGCAGGGTTCACACAGTTATACCACAATTTTTTAACTGTAGAAAAATATTGTAAATTCTGTGAATAAACAAGGCAGTTATGATTTGATATATTTAAAACTTTTATTTGGATATATATATTTTTTTAATGGAGTTTGCGAACCTTGTATATGTAAATATTGCATTTAAACTTTATATATCTATTATTTTAAGTGATTAGCATTTTATTGTTTAATGCATATCATTTTTTTTTTTTTTTTTGCTCTTAATATACCTTTTTGAATTTATTAATAAGTTTTAAAATATTGTGTAAATCTATTTAAATATTGAGTAATAGTAATAACCATTCTTAGAGACATTTTTTTGTACTATTGAAGGAAACAAAAAAATAAATATTGAAATGGCCAATATCTTGAATAAGTTTCCTAATAAACTACAGGTTTTTATTTTCCTCTTCCTCTCTTCTAAAAAACTAATATTATAATAAAATGTTACAAATTTCTTTTTGTCATTAATTTGTACCTAAGCAATATATTTTTATTCTTTATAACTATATTTGAAACTTATATTTGGATATATATATTTTTTTCTTTTCTTTTGTGAGTGCAAACTGTAAAAATATTGGAAATTTAATTTAATCTCCATTTTCACTCTAAAAAAGTGGTTCCTAATTTGGGGTGTTGTACCCCCCCCCACACACGGGGGGGGGGGGGGGTAATTTGAATTTTTAGGGTGGCAATTCCATATTTGTTATACTCCCATTTCCTTATTAGTTATATTGTAAAAGTAATGTTGTAGACTAAAAATAAATGTTACACCTTCAAATTTCAAAAATAAAATGAAAAAAAAAGTTTTTTATCCAATTTTGGGAAAGTATTCCTTCAAAAGTTCAAAATACAATCACTACCAGAATAATGATATGAAAACATTTAGATACTTGTATATTTAAAATTACTCTGTAATTTTAATGATTTTAGATAACTTTTTTGAGTTTACATTTAACGAGTCTTGTATGTCTTTTCATTCTGCAATATGTTAGATAAAGAAACTTTTACAAATGAAACTATTCAAGTGCATATTTAACATCTTTGCAACAAGCGTCCTTTACAGAATTTTGAATTTTTTATTACCAGTAATTTTGGTAAGAAAATTTTGCCTAATGTAATTGCTAAGTCTAATTTATTCACTATTCTGTGATTAAATAAATAAAGTTTTCAGTTCAAAATTACTGATAGGAACAATCAAGGATTCTGAGTGCTGTGCAGGTTATTAAAACTGACTGTTTTAACCCTTTATGCTCAGAGTTCTTTTAAAGGGGAAAATATATTAAATAAAAAATATTGGATTCATCCATTACCTACAGTATGTTTCAGATCAATTTTAAATACTTTACTCTATCATCGACAGATACAATAATAGTCCTGTGAATCAAAAAATGAGATTTGCTCACCTATGTATCTCATTCTAGTTTCCATTTTCCTTCGTGATATGCAATGCTAAGTTTCTGCTGTGAAACATCTCAACACTTTTTAATTTTTTTTACTTACATTTTAAGGTCTGGGAAATAATATTATTTGTCTAATTATGTTTTGTTTTTTTTACTTTACTTTAAAAATGTTGACCTTTTGCTGCATATAGGAAACAATTGCAAACAGTGCACAAGACAAAAAGGAGGAGGTAGACAATAGACATATTTCTTCGAAATGAAGAAAATGCATTATAATAAGATTTAAAATACTGCTTAAAATTAATAAAGTTATCCAGAAATGATTCTTGTTTATTGTGTTCATAGCTGCCAACTGTTCTGATTCTTTGGCACTAATAATTAAGGACAGAATTTTCTCCCCTTTCATATCGTAGAATTCTGTGATACAATAAGATGAAGAATTTTTTAAATAAAATAGTGATTCTAAAAAATCGTAGCAGTTGACAGCTATGATTGTATTTTGCAAATAGAGATGTTAGCACCCAAAAACTTTTCACATGTATGAAAGAGGTGCTAAAATTAATCACAAAATATATCATTGCTATCATATTTAATGCCAAATGAGAGTCTCTTCAAGAAATTTTTTCAAGATAAAAGTACAGACCATGAAATACTACTTTTGTTTTACACCAAAGTAAATATAAGAAACAAACAAAAGAAAAGACTCTTTTAGATATAAATGCAAAAATAAAGTTTATTTCATTTATAAGGTTATATTAAAAATGTATTACTGGTAACATTATTACTTCTTTTATAAGATTAAAACTATGTGATGTTACTTGTCATATGTATTACTTTTTAGGCTTTCACCATGTGAATTTACCATGATGAAAGATCTTTTTGATAAGAATTATATGTTACAGAGGGTAAAAATTATTTTTATCAAAATATAGTGAAAATACATTTTTACTAATAAAAGCTTTGAAAAATGCATTTATTGGCAGCAAATGTAAATATTTTCTAACTCTTCATTTTTGCATGAAAAATTTAGAAATACATCTTGCGTGGAAAAAATCAGCAAAGTTTGCGAAGTTAATACAAAGATGTAGATTGTCTATCTGAAGTAAATTTTTATTTAAAACTTCTATGCTTTTACAATCTGGTTTTGCATTTTGTACACCAAAAATTTACCATACAAAAACACACCATTTGTGTTGGTGTTCAATGTTTTTGTACTTTCAATAAAATTTTATGTAATCAAGTTGAATTGAAAGAATACTAGTTATTTTGATTTGCGTTTTTTAAGACAAAAAGCCCTTAAACATTGTTTAGTGCAAGGTTTTTTTTTATTTTTATTATTTAAATCAGCTTGATCTTAATCATGATTTAAATCAACCACATATTAAAAAAAAAACATTGCTTTCACTCAACTTTTTAAAAATTTAGATCAAGGTATTTTGTAATAAATGTTATGTTTTGCATAAAATGCATTGGAAAATTTAGGTATGTGAGAGACTGAAAACCCAAAGTCGATGCTTTTGTAATTTAATTTAAATTAAAATCCTAATAGATTACCATAAGTATTTACCTATTAGAAAATATTTGTCTTTTGTGAATTTTAGAATTAATACAAAAAAAAAAAAAATGGAGACTTTCTGCAAAGATACAGAAAACTTAAAAAAGTATAGACCTTTCCAAAGTATTTTTATCTAAAATTTTCATTACAATATCTTTAGTTATTATTAACATGTAAATAACAAATTGTTCAATTTCCAATGTAGTTTATTTATAGAAAGATTTGGAAAATAAACTGTTGATAACTTTAAACATGTGCTATATCAATGTTTTAATGAAAGGTAACAATTAAACGTTTGATCCCTGACCTTTTTTCACTAATTTTGCATATCTATTGGTTCCACACTATGCAGGAAAATATTCAAATTCTTACACAGCATCAGCGTTTATAAAAGAGAAATGTTCCTCTGTAGTATACTACTTATAATTAAAGAGTAGGTTATTAGAATGCACAATAGGTCTGAAAGGATTAATTGTAAAAACTATTGTGAATGGAGAAATTTCCAATCAAAGTTGTTACTTAAAAAATAAAAAATGAGCGATATATATTGGATTAAATCGAATAAAAGTTAGATTTCTGAGTGTTTCTGTCATTTTTATTTTGAGAATATATGTAACAGAAGGTAAAAATTTGTGGCATAGCAAAAATTTCCAATAATATTCATAGGTTCTATAAAAGTATACATGGAAAATTAAATAAGGTAGATTTTTAAAATCTTGATAAGACAAGCACATTTTTGTAAATTTAATGGGATTTTGTATATTAAGTGTTAGAAGTAATAATTGAGCTTTATTAATAAAATATATTTTTATAAAAATTTTGAAAACATACATAATAAAATCTTTGAAAAAATGCCTCTGTTGGCAGTAAGTGTGAATATTTTAAAGCATTTCATATATTTATAATTAATTTAGTGGCACACATAAATATTGTAAGTATCAAATTCGGCATTTCATTTAGTTTCTATAAAACATTACTGATTTTTGCCATTTTGAGGATTTTTTTTTACAGCTTGAATTATTTTCTTTAAACCTAAAATGCTGAAAGTTTATAAGGTAAGTACTAATAAGTAAGTACTAATAAGTAGTAATAAGATATGTGAAAGAATAGATAATTGATAACATTGTACAGCCTATTTTATAAATATGTTTGCAACACAGATGATGCACTTTAGTGTTGGGCGATGACAAGATGCATCAATTCTCTCAATTGTATGGACATCTCGAGTGTGTTAGTTGTTTCTCAATGCTGTCAGTCTATAAACTGTTATTTCTATCTGATTCTCTCTCTGATTTTAAGTCATAATATCTCAGTGAAATGGCTTTTCCGATCTTTTTTGTTATTAATTAAAATATGAGGAAGCAGAGTGTTTATGATTCAGGCTATAGGGGCTTTCGAGATACAGTTCTAGCTTTGGGTTTTTTCCCCCTTTAATCTCTAACTTTTTCTGGTTTTATCAACCTGGATTGACTGCCCGCAATGTATTTATCCTATAGTTGTAGGCATATGCATTTTCTATAGATACTTTTTTTATCAGCATTTGCACAGTTTCTTCCAGCAGTTTTCCAGTTTATCCTCCCATTCCTGTTTATATACACCTTAACACACAATGTTATACATTTTGGATTGCATTTAGAGCAGATAATCTGAATCTGATGCATATGCACTGGGAGGCATAGTCTCTGGATACAGTATAGCTTTGGGGGGTTTATTTTCTTTCTTTTCTCCCTAATTTCTTCTGGTTTTATGACCTTGGGTTGCTACCCACAGTGAATTTATCCTACAATTGACAATGTTGTAGGCTTATGCATTTTTTATAGGTACCCTGTTTTTTTAGCGTTTGCATCATTTCTTCCAGCAGCCCTCCTCCTTACTTCTATAGATTTTATTTTTCATCTCACTCCTCTTTCCTTTTCTCTGTTATCAAGATGCTGACAGCTTAGCTCCTCCTTACCCTTATATATATTTTTAATATTATCTTTACCCTTTACTCCACTCTGTTTCTGGGGTATTCGAAACGAGTACCATTAGGTTGTCCTCCTTAAATGTACCTTTACTTTTGCGGTAGGAGTCTTAGTTTCTCAGATATGAAGGGCTTTTGCCCCTTATTTTCAAATTTACTCCTTTCCCTCCTTTATATTTTTTTCTATGCTGGGTTTTTACCTTTTGAGGCTCATAGTCCTATGCCCTATCTTTCCCTAATTTTCTGTTTTATTTGGACAACATTTGTAAGCTTTAGCAGATTTTTGTCCCCACCACCATATGGTACTTTTGTTATTTGTATGTTGTTTGTACACATAATATTTCTTGGTTTTCTTGTCTTCTAATTATTCAATTTTTATGCAACTTTCATCATTGTACCTGTAGTCATTACTTCCCATCTTCTACAGTAGAAGACACTCAGTATTCCCTTTTTATTATCTTACCAGTATCTGTCCTCCTGCTAGTTCTACTTGCATCTGGCTTTATTGACTTTGAATTTCGCCCCCCCCCCCCCACCTTTATTTTAGTTCTCATTCTCCCCGCTAGAGGGCCCTCTCTTTCTTGCGCTTAATAAAAACATAAGATCACAGTTGGTTCTTAGAACATACAGTAATAAACATTATCATCAAAATAAGTAAGAAACAAATGTGATCTTAAATGTTTTTTAAAAAATGCGCAGAGGGTACCCTCTATCGGGGAATATGCAAGATCAATAATGCAAGATGCTAATAGAACTAGCAAAATAAAGGCCAGATACTGGAAAGATAATAAAAAGGAAAGAATGAGTTTCCGCTACTGCAGAAGATGTAAAGTGATGTGTAGGACGAAAAGATTACAGGTACAAAGATGAAAGTTGCATAAATAGAAAACAAGAAATACTATGTATACAAATAACAAAAGTGCCACATGGTGGTGGGGGCAAAAATCTGCTAAAGCTTACAAACGCCGTCCAAATGAAACAGAAATTTAGGGAAATATAGAGCATAGGCCCATGAGCCTAAAAAGGTAAAAACCCAGCATAGAAAAAATATAAAGGAGTCAAGGGGGTAAATTTGAAAATAAGGGGCAAAAGCCCTTACTACCTCAGAAACTAAGACCCCTATCGAAAAAATAAAGGCATATTTAAGGAGTACAACCAAACGGTACTTGTTTCGGATACCCCAGAAATACAATGGAATGAAGGGTAAAGATAATGTTAAAAATATATATAAGGGTAAGGAGGGGCTAAGCTCTCAGGGTTGTGATAGCGGGGAAAAAAAGAAACGGAAGAAAAGAGGAGTGAGATAAAAAGAAAATCTACAGAAGGAGGGAGGGGGGGGGGCTGCTGGAAGAAACGAGGCAAACACGGAAAAAAGGGGTACCTAGAAAATGCATATGCCTACAATTGTCAATTGTAGGATAAATTCACTGTGGGCAGCAACCCAAGGTAATAAAACCAGAAGAAATTAGGGAGAAAAGAAAGAAAATAAATCTCCCAAATATAGAACTGTATCCCGAAAATATGCCTCCCGATGCATACGCATCACGTTATCTGCTTCAAATGCATTTCAAAATGCATAACATTGTGTTTTAAAGTGTTTAAAAACATGTGTTGTGAATGCGTTTAAAAAAGCGATGCGTGTAAAAAGTGTTTAAAACTACACCTCACGAACACATTATTTAGCACCAGGAGTAAAACATGTTTTACCACACGAGAACACTTGGAAACACATTATGAACGCATTTTATGCGTGCAAAAGTCGGCCCGTTTTTGTGTTAGTTTTGCGTTCTGTATTGTGTTGCCGGGATTTGCAGTGTATACAATATTAAGCAACAGATTACAGTATTAGATTTATTTCACCAAAAATGTGGCTTGGCACTTTCTTGCCCCGACCCCCTCAATTTTGGGCAGAGTTCCAGCGTCCTCTGACGATTGACTTTATGACGTCATACACAGATGTAAAAGTTTAATTTAAAATTATGGCTAATTAATAAACATTTTGAACAAACGAATGAACGATAACAAAACTGTGTCCAAATATCATTCATTTAAAAAAAGAATGATGTCATTTGATGCAGTAGTTTCTTCTCACGGACTGTCGAAAGAAAACGCTTATCGTTTTAAATATATATATGGGTTTCTTCTCTTTCTAAAGATTATACAGTCAAAGCACCTTATAACGAAATCGAAAGTGCTCCGAAGATTTGCTCGTTATAACGTGCTTTCGTTAAAACTTTATAACGAATTATTTCGTTATACAGTAAGAACTCCAATTATCTGGACTAATGTGGTCTGAACTTTATCTGAATATGTCGGAGTCCGTATAAGGGAGACAATCATATAAAAGCGGTTTATTACATAAAAATATCTCTAAAAATCGCTTTTGTTTAATAAAAAAAAGCTAGGCCTTATGTATTACTAAATAAGTTATGTATTCATATTAAAACCTTCATTCGATGGATAACTTCTACTACAAACAGTAAAAAGAAGAAAAGCGTTGATTTAAAAATGAATATCAAGATAATTATATTTTTACGAATACATGTTTACAATTTATATCACAAAATTATTAATTTGTGATTATAGATCTGGAAGACTGGATTTCAGATAGTTAGAATTTTAATGTATTATTTTAACGGTACGTATATAATATATATTACTATGCTACGTATGGGAAAAAAAGACAAATTTAAATGTAACAAAAAATTATTCTTTATTAAGTAAAAAAAAAGTGAAAAATTCGCTATATCGTTTTTTTTTTCTCACTTTTCATGCTCGATTTTTTTTCGTTATATCGTGCTTTTCGTTATAAATATTTCGTTATATCGTTTCGAATTCAATATTCTTTAACATACAGACCAACTAAATGGTTATGAGAATTTCGCTATGTAGTGCTTTTCGTTATATCGGAATTCGTTATAAAGTGCTTCAACTGTATTTTCGTTCGGGGTTATATTATATTTTCATAGATTTAAAAAAAAATTATTTTTCTTTACAGTGTAAATATTCTTAATTTCGCATATTTGTTGAAGAGCGTGGAGCTTTTTAAAATCTCTTTTTATAGTATTTCCTGTACTAAGAGAACAATTTAAAAAAGAAACTTTGTGTAAAAAGCGGGCGTTCACCTCAAAACCTGACATTTAAGTTTTCCTTGGTGTTAATGTACCTCAGTTGAATCATGCTCCCTTTTATAAACACTAGAAACATTTACCAAAGGTTCAGTTCCTTAGAAGTGTTTTTAAGCTTGCTATTTACTCAAACTTCGGTTGAAGTTCATTGTTAAATTTGAGGAGAAAGAAAAAAGAGTTATTTCGTTCTCATTCATAGAATATTATCTACAGTACCGCAAAATATCCAGTAATATTTTTAAATCTAACTGAAGCAAAATTAATTAAATAAATAAATAAATAAATCTGGAGTGATTCCACTTGACTTTCTAAACAGTGGTATTTGGGTATAAAAACGGTGAAACACTTTCCAACACTTCCGGAATATTTTAACTAAACTTTGCCGATTAATAACGTGAAAGTTTATGTCTAAGTAAACAAGGTCAAGATCAAACTGGGCGGGGAGGACTACCTGTCGGCTTAAGCTCAACTAGCTCAGCCCAGCAGGTTTGTTTACCTAATTATACTGAGCATTACTAAATTATATTTTGTGATATTGAGCAATAATTATACTATGTAATGCTGAAATACAAAGTCTGAAAATACAAAATTCAAAAAATGCAAATTCTAAAAATACAATTTACCAATCCTACTAAGCAGTACTAAATACTACTATGTGATTAAAAAAAATTAAAACCAAATTTCAACAATTACCATCAATAGTTGGAAAATATCCGAATTTTTTTGTGCAGCACTGTAAATGAACGATGAATTCTCTGCCCATCCTATTCTATAGTAAGCCTGTAGTAGTGCTTCTCAGTGATATATATCAATTTCAATGTGATTAAAATAGTGTAACATCTTTAAAATACACCGGAAACTATTTTCCCCCGTAGACCGTAATGTAACGGGATTCTTTTGAGTGTCCCTGTAAATGAACTATAAATTTTACACACTGTATTTTCAATACCAAAGATGTCATAGTAAACCTTAATAACATAAATCAATTGCAGGGCAATCCGAGTCTATTTACGCGAGTTAGAATACGGCAGGCAGAGAGACAGACAAACCAAATTCATAAACAACTTTAAACTATGTTGGAAAATGTTACAAAAAGAGAGGGGGGGGGAGGGGAATTTCATAATTTGTTTACACTTAGGAGTCGACTGGATTCACACGCTGGACCTCCCGTTTTGGAACTGTAGACTTCACATCCGCGTCATTAATGCTTGATTACATTGTTTCAATATTTATCATTTATATTCTGTCACATTTCCATGGTGATTTTTCTAACAGAATCAGTCGCAAAACTGATTGTAAATGGTTTCAAAATGGATATAATATCTAATCCGTCGGCCGATTTGTACGAAAAACTATATAATCCTTCGGACACTAGTCTGTAACATATTCACCCAATGGAGCCTAGTCGGAAGTCCGTTTGGGAATAATTGTGTTCACTGATACCCACATCATCATTATAATACTTTCCTTAAACTAAGTGTTCGATAAAAAGAAAACATAAGTAAGGTATTAAAAAAAAATAAGTTAAAAAGTTAAAAATAAGGTAAATAAATTAATGAAAGTTGAAAAAGAGTAATTCTTAAGGTATTTGAGGTGAAACAGTATAAAAAATACTTTAATTATCATTGAGGAAAAATACTATGATGTATAATACTGAAAAAAAAGAAAAGAAAAGGGCCACTGAAACTGATGGCATTGAGTTCACAGGCTATTTCTGCATGAAATACCTATTTAGCTAAAGGGGGATTATCCCCCCGTTTCCTCCTTTTATACTTAACCAATGAACCTCCAAATATAATCAAGGGAAGCGCCTTATCAGAATAAACTTCTATAACAAAATTTAAAGCAAATCGGATAATTCTGCATGAAATACCCATTTAGCTAAATTAAGGGGGATTAGCCACCCCCCAGTTTCCCCTTTTATACTTAACCAATGAACTTCCGAAACTAATCAGGGAAGCCCCTTATAAGGATAAACCGGTATACCAAATTTGAAGCAAATCGGATAATTCTGCATGAAATACCCATTTAACTAAATTAAGGTGACCAAATAATTTTGAGCGTAAGTGAGTATAAATGAACATGCATTATCGATTTCAGTAATCTGCATTTCTGATAAAAAAATATTAATAAACAAATAATGTTTAAGACATTAAAAACATAATATTCTGTAAAACAATACGCACATGAATACATGAACAATATTTCCTAATCTTGGTACATGCACATCTGCTGTTGTAATATCATTTGACCCAGAGTAATATATTTTCAAAACTATTTTTTCCTTCAAACTTTAATAAATAATAGATAAAATACATCTGCATAAAACATTACTACAACATTTCGTGAAAAATATTTTATGCACTTTCATGGAATCTTTCTAGAACTGATTTACATTTCTTTGTTAACCAAGTTCTAGTGATCGAGAAAATACAAACAAGCGTCACCTTTGAAAAGATTCGAGTTGCGAAAACGTTTCCATGAATACTTACTTGAGAATGAATGTTATCGTGCTATAAGAAACCCTCTTGCGAAATTCGGAAACTGTATTTTCACGAGTTTTTCCTATTACTGTTGGGAAAAAAAAAAAAAAAAAAAAAAAAAATGGACTTAAGAATCAGTACCATAAAACATGAAACTTCAAGGGAATCATCACTTTGATGACAATATTAAGGTTTGGCTATCTTAATCAATTCTGCATAAAAAAATTTGAAAAGTTATTCAAAACAAACATCTCTTTGAACTTGATAAATTTCAATTTAAAATAAACAAAAGTTTACTACATTATCCATTTTAAAATCCGGTTTTTAGGTAGCTACCGATTTGGATGTAACTGAGCATGTGTACAAGACTTACCAAAGTCTCGACCAAGTTAGTTGGCCAGCTTCATCCCCCGTCATGTTTCAAAACGCTACTTAACGATTTGAAATTCAAAAATATGTACAAAAAAATTGGAAATCCTGAAAGTTTTCCCAATAAGTGTGCGGCCTCAATACAAGGTTTTTGGAACATTTTCGTTTCGCCTCTATCTTACAAAATAACTGAGAAAATTATTGAACACACTTTGAAATTCTAGGATGGTCTGACATTTTGAAACAAGACAACGGATTAAAAATACATGACTCCTCCATAAAAAGCGTTATTTTATACGTTTTATAGTGAACGTGGTTTTTCGGAATTTTTTTTTCATTGTCGTAACCATATTCCAACGTAACCATATTCCATGTTCCAACTCTCATTCTCTGATGCTCATATTCACCATTTACCTCAACCTAGAATACCTCGGTCGAACGTTCAAATGAAATTCATGATTAAAGCCTACGCTAGTCACGCGAAGAAACGCTCCAGCTAATGTTAAGTCTATGGGAAGGTTATCGCGCGATTTCTCGCTCACATTTTAGTATTTTTAAATGATTCTTTTTGCATAGGATAGCTGAGGTCGATCTCTAACGTTGTTAGGTTTTACTTTTTTTATTTTGGTTACGGTTTTTTTGTAAGCGGACATTTTCAATTTTGGAACCGGTTGGAACCAGTTCTGAAAGTAAAATTACCCTTATATAAAAAAACTGGAACCAAAATCGAAAAAGTAAAAACTAACAACGTTAGAGATCGACCTCAGCTATCCTATGCAAAAAGAATCATTTAAAAATATTAAAATGCGAGCGAGAAATCGCGCGATAACCTTCCCATAGACTTAACATTAGCTGGAGCGTTTCTTCGCGTGACTAGCGTAGGCTCTTAACCTGATTGGACTGGTCGTGGCTGAAGTCCAATCAGATTAATCATAAATATCATTTCAGCATTCGACAGAGGTTTTCTAGGTTGAGGTAGACGGTGAATACGAGTATTAAAACCATACAACCCAGTCATATTCGTCAGCGTTAAATTTTCGCCAAGCATGCCTATACTTGGGCGAAATACCTCTGAATTTCGAGACAAAAATAGGTCGCCATAAATGGAGTGAACTTGGCAAATTCAAATTCAATATTGACGAAAACTAGGACTGCTCTAAATCGGGTTCCACGCATTTTAGCTTCATGTATTTGAGTTACATTAGTTCTATTCTTAAAAATAACGAATAGGGAAGGTACGTTTTCCTTCCGGTACAGGCCTGAAAATCATGTTTTCTATTATTTCAGTCATTAAATTGTATTAATCGCTTAATTTAGGAAGAATTGTTTTTTAAGATAGCATTTTATTTTGCAAGATGCTATAGAGTCTCTTAATAACATAAAAATCTTAAGAAATTAAAATAACTATAGAGTCCGATCAACGCCATGTGGGGTCCGGGCACATATACTATTTGAGCCCCTTCCCACCTCAAAAGAATCCCGAGTTACAAAATTAATACAGTATAAATATAATATACAACTTTATGATGCAGTTAAATACATAAAATGAAATATTTATACATTAAAAGGCTTATAAAAACCTTTTAATAGAAAGTTCGTCATGTTTCAACGCTCCAACGGCGCCATTATCAAGATCTACAACGGTAAACAAACGATTCTCGCAATTTTTTAAAAATAAACTTGAAAAACATAAATCACGAGATTATAAATGTAATAAAAGCAGGTGCTTAAAATAGTCAACTGTAAAACGTGAAAATTAATACTTCTTTATTATTATTATTATTTTAAACTGAAAAATACCTCGTGCCAAATTTTAGATAAATCAAGTGAGGCAAATGTTCGTTGCAAATGTTCACGTTACGCATATAGATTTCTATTGATTCACGGATAATAGATGGGGAATATGGCCTTGATGGATAAATTATTTTACTATTCTTAAAATCAATTTTTAAAGTCTTGGTCCTATGTAGTTTTGCCAATGCTGTAGTACTTCTCTCATATTTGATATCAGCTATATGTTCTTTTAATATTGTTTTAAGCTTTCTAGTTGTCATCCCTATACAATACTGTAATGTTTCTTCTGCTCATCGATTGTTTTTATGTTAAAAAAATAAAAATTGTTATTCTGTCTTTGTAATGTTAATTAGAATCCTCATACTTTCACCCAAGCATTTTTGACGTAATATTCAATTTTAAGCGATGTATTTTGTAGCTGTATTTTAATCCTTAAATGCTGTGTCAAAAATTGTCGCATATAGATACTGTGAGCGGTCTATGAGACTGCTTGATTGAGGTTTGAACAGAAGGCTCGATTAATTCATATAGGATATTGTTTCTATACTAAACTTTATGTAACAGGACTATTAAACTTCACCTATTCAGATGTTTCTAGCAATAGTGTCAGAGCTCTAAAAGAAACAAAATTTCACTAGTATCCGTAGTGAAACTGAAAAATATACGTTAAACTATGGAAATTGTGCGTCAAACATGACAAATGACTGTTCGTACTGTTATTATTTCAGAGAAATGAATTATAAGACATCTGTTAGTATGACATGCATGATTCATTTACGTAATAAAATAAGTACATTTTAAGTTGGCAACATTTTATCTTATGTTGACGTTTACTGAAAATTCCATGGGAAACTTAAGTCCAGCTTTGAAAATTTCAGAACTTGAAATCCATATTTAGACTCTTTCTCCATTGAATATCTATTTCACCGGAAAAATACTTCCATAAAACTGTCTGTAGATTATAGGATTGTTATACTTAAACAATTTTAGTAGACAAATTCGGTTTTTAAATTCAGTAATACGGAATTAGTAGGACTCCATCTTAAACAGGACGTAACCACCATGGCAACCGAGAATCATTACCTGTCATGGGATATCATTGAATTAATTACGTGGGATAGTATTTAATAGAATGAAGAACACTTTTATTAATATCTTCTTAAGTTTTGATTCGATTTTCATAAAATTTTCTATGACTCGACAAAATTCTGCAATGATTCTATATATTAAATTTCAAACCATTCGATTGGGTAGTTTTTGTGCTGTTATATGCGGACAGAAGAACGAACCAGACGACGATTATAGGTGCTAGGTATTTATTTAATTAAGAACGCACCTACAACGCAACGGTCTATGAGACCGCTAACGTTTAACTCATTTGCAAACATTGAAATAGTTCAGTCATGACGAATAGGTGAAGTACTTTTTTAATGTCAATTGCAAAGAGAAATATCCTTTAATATATATTTTTCAGACAGTACACAAAATTCATTTTGGGACCCACTATAACAGGAGAATCGGGGTACATGACCCATGTGCCTTTGTGAAAACCATATCCTGCAATTATACATAGATACAGCTAACATGCTCAATAAAAGAACTCACACCATCAAAGAAAAACTTTATTTTTCCAAGACTAACTACTTTCTAAAACTTTTAAAACATTTTTGTATTAGTAATTACTAATTAAAAAAATATAAATTATCGAGTATGACTATTATTGATTACGCTTATATTACCAACAAACAAATGAGGGGGATTAGAATGACAGTGGAGTAAGTCAATATTTAGTAATTTGCGAAATGAAGTGTTTTGTGAAACTTGTCGTATTGTCGTTACATTAAGTGGCCCAACTTGTTTTGTCCTCTTGTGACTCCTAAGTGAACCATGACTTATTTGACTGTCGCACTGAACAGAAATTAATATGCGTTCAGTGAAAATAGGGTTATCTAGATTTTTCAAATTTTCGACTTACTTCACTGTCATTTTAGCCCCCTCAAATGTGAGCTAGTCCAAAATTAAACTGCGCAAAGGCACACATTTTCCACGAAAGGTGTATTTCTGAGTTGATGAACAAATCACAAATCTTCATTTGAATATTTAATGCAAATAGAATCCTTTCCTCTATTTGTAATCAAACAATTGGCGGAAAGTGAGCGTCACCTCTCAAAGACATGCACATAAAAATGCTGGAAAATGCATGCAACCTGTTGCATAGCGGAAAGGTCACATATCTGTAGAAGCCTTTTATTAGCTAGAGTATAACTGGATTTCTATGATAACGAACGATGATGCTCTTTGAGAAAATGCACCATTGTGTCTCTGGAGTATAGGTGTTATTATAGTGCAGTAGGTATTTTGTAACTGTTTTTCTTTCTTTACGTTCAAGCTCTATTTTTTAACTATGCAGTTGTTTTGCAAGCAAAAAGTTTATGGTTGCATTTTGAACACTGAATGTACAAATTGAAGATTGTTGTATATATTATTAAGAAACAGGAACTAAAACTTATTCAGTTATTATGTGGTAAAGAATCCAATTTAAGTGAATGTAAAAAAAAAACAAGTGGGTAAATGTGATCCAAGTTTGCACAAAGGGTTTCGTTTAACATTCCTTTCAAAACACTTTATCCTTTCTTTAAAAAATCAAAATAAATGTCATTTTCTAAAAAAAAAACTGTCTATTTTTCTCGGTTTTTCGAATATCTGAACCCGATAGCGGGTGAAGCCCACTATTATATTCTGTCATAATAATATCTGTCATGTGGACTAAATGCGATATTTAAAAAAAATAATAATTTTAAAGTTAAAGCGGGTGAAGCCCACTATTATATTCTGTCATAATATCTGTCATGTGGACTAAATGCGATATTAAAAAACAAATTAATTTCAAAATTAAACATGTTGTACACCTTCAAAATGTTAAAATATGCGAATATTTCCATAACCGGGTTTTTATCATTATTCGATACGTTCCTCAAACTCATATATTTACTATTCTCTATCATATTCATACTCGCTTTGTATTATGCTGAAACATTTGAAAAATCCGTTAAACTTGCGATATGACGTCAGATTTTCTTTTTAATTCTCTAATGACGTGTAATTAATCTGCTTTGTGTACATGCACACATACTCATACTCCTTGTATTATTGAGAAATCTTTCTGTTTTATTACCACTATGACGTCAATCATTTTTATTTCATATTAATCTTTTTTTTATTCAATTGGTGAAACTTTTTATTTCATTTTTATTTTTCACGTGGAAATCGTCTGATAGAAATTTAATTATTGTACACAGAATTTCATCATGGATTTTTAATTTTTGGCATCTGCTTTAAGGAAAAATGTTCAAATTTAATAAGAAAAGGCTGTTAGAATTTTGGTTTTTTATCTCTATTTATTAAAATAATACGAATTTTTCAAATTTTAATATTTTCAGCTCTTCGCAGCTGATATTCTGATTTATACACAAGTTTCAACTCTGTAAGTTACACAGTTTTCGAGAATGGCTCTGTGACAGACAGACAACGGAGCGGGAGCAATAGGGTTTCGTGAGATGAACGAAACCCTAAAAAGAAAAGAAACTTCTGGTTTTCGTTGTTAAGTATGTGTCTATGTATATATGTTCTCAGTTCTGTTAACAACCACTGAATAGATTTGAACGTAACTTTTACACTACAATTCTAGTACACCAGGGAATGTTTTAAGCTAAAAGGATTCACCGTATCGTGTATAGTTTTTTTTACAGAGACACATGATATGTTTTAATATATGAATGTCTTACTGCAGCGATGAATAATATCTTATCCACAATCAACTATATCAATAATCTTCATAAATTTGAGAGATATGGCATACGAAAAGTAAAATTTGAGTGGTCGAAAGGATTCTGGACAAAATCATGAGAACAACTAGAGAGAATTTTAATAGCGGTGACATACGAGCGATAAAATTTGATGGGTCGAGAGGATTTTAGATGAAACCATGAGTGATAAGTACCTAGAATTAGGATGCCTCTATAAAGAGATTGGTGACATACACACAGGGTGCACGCTCAGTCTGCAGTTTTTGACCAAACTATGGCAATCTACATATTTGCCTGGACAAGTGAAAAAAGTCAACAAACATCAGCTTAGCGATAATGGGAGGCTGGTCCAGATGCTTGCAGTTTCGCTTTTGTCCAAAATTGTCTGGACCAATAAGATTTTATTTATTGTATGTCGCCACCATTTTATATAAGATAGTGGTGGCGTTCGAGCGATAAAACTTAATTGGTCAAAAAAGTATTCGAAGAAACTTGGAGATCCTGCCATTATATCTGACCTAATGTTTGTTTTCACTTGTTTCACTCTTTTAATAGAATTTGTCCAGGCGAGTATTGTCACGTTCTGGAATGTGGGTTACAACAGTTTGGATAAAAATTTCCAATTTGAATATTTGCCATGTGAGTATGCCACCACTCTTCTATTTACAAAGGCACACAAATGGCAATATCGTAGATTAATGGGAATTCAACTTCATCGTCACACCCATCTCGCTAAAGTACGCCAACTTCCATTTAATAAGTAAAAAAAAAATAAGTAATGTTAATACATAGGTTTTTTGAACGATTGCAAGCAAGTCGTTTCCTAAAAAAACAATCACTCGAAGTGACGTTGATTGCTTTGTTTCAAAAATTACTTGTCTATATATATTCTAATATTATAAAAAAGAAAAAAGTTTGTGGGTTTGTTTGTTGGGTGTAATCTCTGGCACTACCGAACTGATTTAAAAAATAATGGTGGCAAAATGGTAGTGATTATATCTTCCCCAAAATAGGTTATACTTTAAATCGGTACCACATGGAGGTTAAGAAACAAAAATCGTTCTAAAATTGAGATTTTTGTGATACAGTTGGGACTACAAACTTTAAATGGTAGCTTGGTATGGAGAATACTCTTAAGATATAGATGCTTGCCAAGAACGGGTTTTAAAAAATTCGAAATTTAAAAGTGTCAAATGAGAGAAAAGCGTTCGAAATTAAAAACGTTTGAAATTACGATTTGTTTTTAATTGTTAGGGCTAGAAACTTGAAATTTGACATGACTATTACTTTAGAGACGTAAATGCGCGCACAGAAGGGTTTTTGTTTTTAAATTTTAAAATTAAAAGTTTGCAGAAGTAGAGCGGGCGGCGACGACAAAAAAGACTACGTCATCGAGTTACGGGATGAAATAATGATGTAGGACAAGATTATTGAGAGTAGACTAAAGAATGACTGGTCTGTCTCGTCAATCTTGGTACGGTATGAGCAGTAGAGGGCACCAACTCGACATTTTGGCGGTAATATCACGTCATCGAGTTACTAGATGAAATTGGTGCCAAATTAAAGGTGAAATACAGTACTTTATAAATATTTTGGTCTGTCTGGGCATATCCTGGTAGGAACCCACGACAGACTAAAATTTATGACAGAAAAAGACGTCATTTAGTACAATTGAGACACAATAAACATAATATTTTACATTACATTGCCCTATATATTAATACGCCATCGACTTTCAAAATGGACTAATGGTAAAGGAAAAGTTTATTAACAGTAGTACGTGAAAGAATAAATGATCTGACTCGGCATATCTTAGTAAAATGCGAGTAGAACGTGACGCCAATTTTTCATTTTGGCAATACAATTACGTCATCGAGTTACGGCCTTTAAATTTTAGCACATTAAAATTATCGATTAGTACAATACAAATATTTCAGCCTGTCTCGTGATATCTTGGTACGAGAAGAACAGAGCGGGGCTCCAAATTCTTCATTTTGACGGTACTATCACGTCATCGAGTTACGGTCTGAAAGTTTAACACATTCAAGATACCGATTAGTAAAATACAAATATTTCAGTCTGCCTCGTCATATCTTTGTATTAGATGAGCAGAGCAAGACGCCAATTCTTCATTTTGACTGTACTAATACGGCATCATTTTACGAGATGAATTTTTAACACATTAAATATACCGATTAGTAAAATACAAATATTTCAGTCTGCCTCGTCATATCTTTGTATTAGATGAGCAGAGCAAGACGCCTGTTCTTCATTTTGACTGTACTAATACGGCATCATTTTACGAGCTGAATTTTTAACACATTAAAGATACCGATTAGTAAAATACAAATATTTCAGTCTGCCTCGTCATATCTTTGTATTAGATGAGCAGAGCAAGACGCCAATTCTTCATTTTGACTGTACTAACACGGCATCATTTTACGAGATGAATTTTTTACACATTAAAGATACCGATTAGTAAAATACAAATATTTCAGTCTGCCTCGTCATATTTTGTTACGAGATGAGCACAGTGGGGTGCCAAATCTTGAATATTTTAAATTTAGGCCGTAACTTGGTGACGTGATAGTACCTTCAAAACGAAGAATTGGCGTACCGCTCTGCTCATCTCGTACCAAAATATGACGAGGCGGACTGAAATATTTGTATTGTACTGAGCGCACTCTCAGAAACAAAACACTCAATTTTGATGATTCGGTAATCCTTAAGTCCTATTTCGTTATTTTTGACAGTCATTTCGTTACAGAGTCATGTGGTTTTTGATGAAACGCGAATGCTCAAATATCTGACGAAACTGTTTCCTCACTGTAAAAAATAAAACTCTCACTTTTGACGATTCCGCAATTCTTGGGCTATATTTCATCATTTTTGACAGTAATTTCGTCTCAAAATTAAGTGATTTTTAATGAAATGGGAAATCTCAAATATTTGACGCAAATGTTTTCCCATTCACGGCCAGATTATTTTTGTTGTTACAAAATCGTTCAAAAAAAAATTACACGAAAGTACCAAATTTACAATATATTAATGAAAACAGAAACAAAAATATTTCATCCTTGGGGGTCGCTATAACACGAAAGTACCAAATGTCTACTTTATTTTTCATATCTGATAATTTGCGTCTATCCTTTTTGTAACGATTTTATGCATTTCTATTGCCTATATAAATTTTTCTAAAGTTACGGAATTTCGTTAAAAACGCTTAAAAAATTCTTCTAAAGTTACAGAATTTCGGTTAAAATAGTAAAATGCGAACATCATTTGGTCCATTTTCAACCGAAAGCAACAACCATTTTCACAATGGTTAAAAAAAAAAAATCAAAATTTTAGGAGTTTTTTTTTTTGTATTTAAGAAATATATTCATATAACAATCAAATTTAAAATATTTCAATAACTGACTTCTTTCCCCTCTACAAACAGTAACGTGTTAAAATCTCTCCTCCAATATGCATTTCAAAATTTATTATTTCTGATCAACAAATTAACTAGACCATATTCTAATCATTCATTGAACAAAGGAAATTTTTCTAATAAATTTTATAAATCAAATCATATTCTAATTACTTATTAACCATAGAAAAACCATAATAATAATCTAGCCATATTAATTAAAACATGCTGAAATTATAACAGCACCGATAAAAATATAGTTTACCTTTTAAAAATATAAACACACATCAACATCCGGTAGATACATTTAAAATCAAATTCAGACAAGGTCTCACTGGCGAGGTAGACAGAGCATTGATCTCCCACACCGAAGGTCGGGCGATCGAATCCCCTTGAAGACTTGTGAAAAGCGACGTAATTTTTCCCTCTGTCAAGCACAGATGATTCTAAAATTGTTAATAAATTGGCACCACAGTCTTTTCTTCGAACAAGCAATTTGACGAAATCAATATCCTCAGTTTTTTTAGGATAGAAATTTACTCCATTTGACGAAATATTAGCTCGGAGCATTTCCCAGGAAACAGTTTCGTCAAAAACGAAGAATATTTCGTGGAATTTGAGTATCCATTTCTAACAGTGGGTATCTTGATTGTGTTAAACTTTCAATCCGTAACACGATGACGTGATAATACCGTCAAAATGAAGAATTTGGCGCCCCGCTCTATTCCTCTCGTACCAAGACATATCAGGAGGCGGACTGAAATATTTATATTGTACTAATCGGTAATTTTAATGTGCTAAAATTTCAGGCCGTAACTCTATGTGATAGTACCGCCAAAATAATGAGTTGACGCTAGTTCTTCTCGCATTTTACCAAGACATATCAAGTTAGATTATTTATTTTTCCATGTACTGTTAAGGCTGCTCATCAGTAAACATCCCGAATCCCTTCGCTAATGTTAAATCTATGGGCGTAGGATGTATTCGTATAAATTTGGGTAAATTTTACTCTGCTCTGTTCCTACCAAGATTTGCAGACATACTAAGATATTTTTAAAATACTATATTTAATCTTTAATTTGGCACCAATTTTATCTCGTAAACTCGATGACGTGATATTACCGCCAAAATGTTGGGTTGGCGCCCTCTGCTGCGTATATCGTACCAAGATATGACGAGGCAGACAAGTCATTCCTTAATCTACTCCTAATAATTTTGTCCTACATCATGATTTCATCCCGCAACTCGATGTAGTCATTTTTGTCGCCGCCGCCCGGTCTAAAACAAAAAACGTTCTAAAATTGTGATTTCTGTGATACAGTTGTTGTAGAAGTTTGGAATTTGCTATGATGGCTCCTTTTAAAATGTAAGTACTAACTAAGAACGTTTTCTAAGAAATCGAAATTTCAAATGAAAATAAAATGAGCGGAAAGTATTAAAAAAAACCATTCTAAATGATGATTTATTTGGAATTAATTTTAGATTTTCTCATCAATTTAAGTCCCATGTTCGCCCAATGCAGTATAAGAATGAAGTTTACACAAAATGTGCCTTAATTGGTAATCTTTGAATTATCGGTAGCAGTATAAATTCCTCTAAAGCAAATAGGCACACAAATGCCACTTGGCATATTTCAACAACTACGCGTGCAAAGCCGCAGGTTTTGCTAACAATATATAAAACTGTTTTGAAAAGATTTATTTTCTGAAATTCTCTGCAAAATTCTTTTGCAGAGTTAATTGAAGAAATAAAACATTTCATATTTGAAATAAATCACACAAAAGTATTTTTTTTTCAAAGTAGGTATATAACAAAAAAGACAAACCGAAACAAAAAAAAAAAAAAAAAAAACAACAACAAAACAAACAAACAAACAAACAACAACAAAAAAAAAAACAGAGAGTGAACGTTATCTCTCAAAGACTTGCACATAAAAATGCTGGAAAGAGAATGCAACCTGTTGCATTTCCGAAAGGTCGCATATCTGTAGAAGCCATTATTAAGATAGCGTGTAACTGGATTTCTATGATAATGAATGATGCCTCTCAGTAGAAATGCGCCATTGTGTCTCTGAAGCAAATCTTATTGCAGAGCAGTAGGTATGGGGTAACTGGTTTTTTGAAGTTCAAGTTATGCTTTCTAACAATGAAGTAGTTTTGAAAACAAATATATATGGACTAGCGGTCCCCTAATTAACACCCTCGAATTCCTACGGACCTTACGCATACAATAAATGTTATGCATAAAATGATTATGCATACATACTCAGATACACAGATACTCAGCTAGACTTAGATTTGAGTATTTTTTGCTCACAAGGAGAGTGCCAAGCTTGGTAATAACAGATTTTGATTATTTTTAGATATGTTGTAGGGTAGAAGCCCCTTAGTCTCAGGTTCAATGGATTTTATACAACGCTTCTTAGTTCTCGAGAAATGGGGGGTCTAATATTATAACACAACTTAAATACTTACTTTGTAGCGAAAAACTGTGTTGGTCGTAGCTCAGTTGGTATGGCGTCTGCTCGTTGTTCCGAGGGCCCGTGTTCGATGCCGGAACGCGCTACGTTTCTTTTTCTCATTTTTTTATAAATATATTTGTAATTATAATTTAATAATCTGAATAAAAAATTTTGTTAACATGATTAAATTTTAATTTAGCACTTTTGATATTTTTAAAAATCACATTTAAAATGTATTCCATATATGTTTTATCAATGCAACGATATTGAACAATTGTGTCAATTCGTGATTGTAAAGAAACATCATTTATAAATTGCCTTAACGAAACGCCTTAAAGTCAATGCGGTGATAATACTACTCTGTTTTTAAAGTAAGAAGCATAATTATATTAAAATTTAGCATAAGAATTAAATTACAACATACTTATGTTTTATTTTATTGCAACTAGAGGACGCCACAACAGACTTTGGTTATTTCTTTTTTTTAAAGTTCAGTGCAATTAAATGGTTTTTGTTTTCAATCTTTATATCGTATAAACATATCGTATAAAAATGGAAGAAGCAGGCTGTAGTTCACAAGAAGATCAATCTGAAGTGTCGGGATTCGATGAAAATCAGAAAAGTGATGTCACAAATGCGTTGAAGCACTATAAAATTTTATTGCAAAACAATGGATTTTTACCAAATAATCAAGCATCTGAATTATCTTCGTTTTCTATTGCGATGGGAGAAAAATTCTATAATTCGATAGTAAATATGCTGATTTTGGAACGATTTTTGAATTTTTAACAGTCAATAATAGATCCAATTTTTATAATGCTCTTTAAACGATGAGAAATGTTTAATAATGGTTTAAAAATCAAAAATTCAGAATTAAAATTTAATTATGTTAACAAATTTTTTTATTGAGATCATTAAATTATAATTACAAGTATATTTATTTTAAAAAATGAGAAAAACAAACGTAGCGCGTTCCGGCATCGAACCCGGGCCCTCGAAACAACGAGCAGACACCATACTAACTGAACTACGACCAACACAGTTATATTGTTACAAAGTAAATATTTAAGTTGTGTTATAATATTAGACCCCTCATTTCTCGAGAACTAAGGAGCGTTGTATAAAATCCATTGAACCTGAGACTAAGGGGCTTCTACCCTACAACATATATAAAAATAATCAAAATCTGTGATTACCAAGCTTGGCACTCTCCTTGTCAGTTTTGAAAATGTCGTTTTTAGAGTGTATATATAATATATATATATATATATATATATATATATATATATATATATATAAAGTCACTTTAAAATAAAACTGTTTTCTTTTACAATATTTTAAATATATTTCTATGTGCTTTTCTCGTAAATATAATGAGAAGAATATTTTTTAACTAGTCTATTTTTAAGTTGTATTTATACTCATCGCACTGGATGATATTCTATCTATAGTCCGTTGCATATGTCTAAAAAAAATATTGTATCTTTATTTAGACTCTGTTTCCAATGATATTCCAAATCCACTCAATGCCTTTGAATAGTTTGTAAATGGATATCTATATATTTAAAACATAAGTTTTTTTTTTTTTCGTCATCTGCCCTGAGCTTTCCACTGAACAAGTTTTTATAATTATTTTTTAAACTGAAAACTCTTCACTTGTAGATGAGTCAGCACTAGCTATTTTTCTTTTTTTTTTTTAATATTTCCATTTTTATATTTAATTTTTAATTTTTTAATGAAATGTCTTTGAAATGGTGGCAATCGGGTTACTTCCATCGTTGCAGAGAAAAGGGAAAATTATGTTATCTCTATTTTTTATATCTTTATTGATGCCCTTTTCTCATTACAATTAAAAAAATTATATTTTAACTTGATATTTAAAAAATATATTTTATCTTGAACAGATGATTTTTAAGAACACGAAGAAGACTGATATAATTATATAAGGATGCATTCATTTAAAACGTGAAACTGCAACATTTCTTTGTGATTGCGTAAAAATGACATCATTTTTCTGTTTTTCATTTGCCAACTCTAAAATTAGAAGCCAATAAATAAATAAATAAAAAATAAATAAAATAGAATAAATAAAAAACGATTTTACATGTGGAAATTGCGTCATTAAAAAAGGAACTGAAAATGAGCATTTTCCTTGAGACAACTGAAAATATAAAGCTGTTTCAAAAAACTGTTTTATAAGATTTTTTCAAAATGATGCAATTTTCATAATTATTCCTTTTTCGAGATTAGAATTAGAGCGCTATAGTTAATTAGTTTCTTTAGCTTGATTATTTACATTGATTATAGGCCACATATTACTTTATTTTGGAGTGAACAATAGATTAAATGAATCAAGTCTTATTTTTCAATAATCTCAGGAGTGAAAATTAATAGTATTACTGTAAATATAGTTTAAAATAACAGTTGTTTTTGGAGTTAAATTATCTTGTATAAGACTGATTCGTTGCTTAAATTATTTTTGTAGGTTTATTATGTAGGCTTATTATATAGGTTATTATATCATCTAACAGTATTCCTTATAATGCTTTTAACACTTTCCAAAATAGCTGAAAAGTGTTTATGAATTGGGTTTGTTTATCTGTCTGCCGCCTGTCCGTGCTCTAACTCACGTAAATATACTCGGATTTTCATGCAGTTGATATATGTTATTGAGGTTCACCACGGCATGTACGGTATTGAAAATAAAGTGTATAGCACTTATGGCTTCTTTACAGAGACATTCAAAAGAATTCCGTTACTTTACGGTCTATGGAAAAAAAAACATTTGCGGTGTACTTTAATGATAATACAGTATTCCAAACATATTGAAATTGATATCTATCACTAGGGTGTACTAGAAAAGGTTTACTACAGAGTATGATGTGCATAGCACTTACAGTTCCTGTACAGGGACACTCAAAAGAATTCCTTTATAGTACGGTCTAGTGAGGTGGGGGGTGGGAATCGCTTGCGGTTTATTTTAATAGTGTTTCGCTATTCCAAACATATTGAAATTGATATATATTACTGAGGTGCATTACAAGAGGATTACTAATAGAATATTGTGAGTATAACATATCGTTTATTTACAGGGACACACAAAACCATTCTGTTAAAGTACTATCTTTTAACAATAATTGCTGGAAGCGCGTTTTTAGTTGCGGAACGCGTTTTTAAATTTAACGAATTTTTTGACTATTACTTCGTGTGTATAAATTCAATAGAACATATACAGGTGAGCACAAAAGATCTCGAGTAAATTTCCGTTTATTGACGAAAATTCCAGAAAGTTCATTTTAAACTGAGCTATGCGTTTTCTAACTGAACTAAAATTTAGCATTCTATGTAGTATATATAAAAATCTATAGATCGTGTACAGGCTTGCGCAAAAGATTTCGGATATTTTTCCGAATAATGTTGTTAATTCCTGAAATTTGGTTTTTAAATGTGTTGTGCGTTTTCCAAATTGTTTACTTAGATATCATCTTTCACCTTGTAAAACAGTATTTTGGAAGTGTTGGAAACTGTTACATAATCTATGCTTGACGCACGATTTTTTGTTCTTGTTTACTGAATTGAATCAGTAAAAAATTCCTTCAGAAAGTTGATTAAGTAAATTATTTCAGTTAATTTGATACAGTAAAATTCTGTATTATCCCCACCAATAGAGATTTATTATACAAAATTATAGCTATATTGGCGTGTAAAAAATATGAGTTGTACAATTTGAATAAAAAGAAAATACGCTATATAAAAACGTAGATATTAAAATAATAAAGAATGTTTGACAGAGAGTGAGCATTACGTCTCCAAAATCATATACATAAAACATGATAAGAGATGCACGGAACGTATTACATTGATGAATGGTCGCATTTCTCTGGAATCCATTAGTAATGAATTAGCATATAAGCTGAATTACCAATGATGATGAAAGATGCTATCAATAAAAGTAGAGGAGTGTGTCTCTGGAGCAAGTTTCATTATATATTGTGCGGTAGGTATATTGCAATTGGGTTTTGAAAAGCTGATCTGTTATTTACTAGAATAAAGCATTTTTTTTTTTATGTTTTAAGAGTTTATGGCAGTATTGTGAACAATCAATGTGCAGGTTGAAGATGAATAAATATACAATCATCCTATATATTATTTCTATTGTCAACATTCCTTTTTCTATACCTTTTCAAAACGCACAAGAATGTATGAGGTATCAATGGAAATGTTTTTGAACCGGCTTCTAAAATAGTACACCCACATTTCGTTAAAAAATGCTATCTGATTAAAAATTGCAGTTAATTCAAATTTAAATCAGCGTTGTTTTTATAAATGAAATGAAAGGCTTTTCTCAAATCAATGTTGCCACAAAAATAAAATACCGCATTATATCATGCTTAACTATGATTATAAAAAAATATAAAGAGTACAAAAAATATAAAGTGGGACGTCCCACACGTGTTTATTTTATATTTATGATTAAAAAGCAAAATTCAAATTCAAATGTTTAGACGAAAAAGACACCATCGATCGATCGAAGCAGTAGTGATATTTCACGTGTAGTCTAAAATGTATTCTTTGTTACATTAAATTGAATTGTATTTGATATGTATTCAATTTATTTTTCTTCGCCCCGTGTTTTCCCGAAGCGGGTGACGTCGTCCTCTAGTACAGTTAAAAATATTGAAAATAACACAGAATATATATTGAAATATTTAGAATATTTAGAATATTACACAGAATATATATTGGAATATTTAGAATATTACACAGAATATATATTGAAATTTTTAGAATATTACAAAGAATATATATTGGAATATTTAGAATATTTTAGAATATTACAAAGAATATATATTGAAATATTTAGAATATTTTAGAATATTACACAGAATATATATTGAAATATTTAGAATATTTTAGAATATTACACAGAATATATATTGAAATATTTAAAATATTTTAGAATATTACACAGAATATATATTGAAATATTTAGAATATTTTAGAATATTACACAGAATATATGTTGAAATATTTAGAATATTACACAGAATATATATTGAAATATTTAGAATATTGCACAGAATATATATTGAAATATTTAGAATATTTTAGAATATTACACAGAATATCTATTGAGAAACAAAAAGTTCGTTAACATTTGTTAAATAGTGTAATTCTGAAAGAATATAGTACACCCATTGCTTTGAAGAAAGGTCACATCTATCTGGAAGCCATTTACGTATAAGCTAACTACGAAACTGGATTTCCACTGTAACCCGTGATGCCCCCAGTGGAAATTATATCTTGAAAATTTGCATTGAAATTCAGAATATATGTGACAGCTGCATTTTTGAAATCTGCACTGAGTTAAGTAAATGTGAAACATCTTTTCGCACGTTTTAATAATTTACTAGCTGCTTAGCAACCCAATGTGTTGCATTTGCATTGCATGTGATCTTCCGATTTCTTGAGAAAAAAATAAATCAATATTATTGCATATAAAAAAAATAATAAAACTTACAACATTAATTTGATTAAATACTAAATTTCAAGTAAGAAATTCTATTTATAATGCAGGTTAAACAGTAATAAACAAAATTACATTTTGCACAATACTTGATTTTGAATGTACAAATTTGTAAAAATATACTGTTCTTTTAAGATTTGGTTTCTTATTTCAGAACTTGTGAAATGAAAATGACGTCACTTTGACAAGCTTATAAAAAATATAAATTAATTTAAAATGTATAAACATTACATCTTTTTAATATAAATTTAAAAATAAAATTACTTTTATTACAGACACTTTTTCTAATTAAAATAGATATATACAGAAAACATTAAAAACAATTGTAAGCGTTTCGGTTAAAAACTCCACCCCTCTTCAGTACAATTTACACATAATCACTAAACATATCAAAAACCAACTTACTCGTGAGAAACCTGCATCAAAACAACTATTACAGTTAAATTTAAAGTTAACATTTTAAAAGAACAGAATATTCAGCTAGAATATTTCCAGTTTCATTAATTCACCCGAAACATTTACAATTGTTTTTAATTTTTTTTGTATATTCTATTTTAATTAGGAAAAGTGTCTGTAATAAAAGTAATTTTATTTTTAAAATTATAAAAAAACATTTCAACTTTTTGAATTAAAGTAAAGGCTTCACAAGAAAAAAAAGTCATTTTTACCCGATAAACCATTTTTCTTTTAACGCTTTTATGAAACGTTTTAATCGCCATCTTTCAAAAATAATCAATTGAAAATAGTATATGTTTATTCTTTAAATTCAATTCTTCTGAAAAGGAATCTATAATCGCTCGCCTAAATTCATGAGCTTAAATCTTCCTCCTTGGTTGAATGAAAAGCTGAAAATTATATACACTGTTATGATTTCTAAGTATCAATATGTCGACAGACGATTTTTGTTTCTGCAGAATAAATTCATTCATGAAGCTTGAATATACGAAAATATGTTTTTATTTCAAGGGATTTCCTTGGAAAAATTATTTAACCAAGAGTTTTTTTCACCATGTATTTAAATTAAAAATAATTTCTCTTTTGAATTTCAATAAGAAAATGACGTTGTAAAAATCCAGTAATTTCTATCGTTTCCCCTTTACTCCTTTTATCCACAAAAGTGGAGGAATTTAGTTGCCACCATTATAGAAATGTCGTTAAACATTACAATAAATAATAATAATAATAATAATAATAATTAATATCTCGAACACTAATTAAAATTTTAAAATTATAAGACATCCTTGGATCCATGCGGATAACGGGTGTTAATTTTGTCGTTCAATGGTCGATATTCTAGGAGAAGTAGTTGGGGGGGAAAAAACAGGCATGTAAACTTTAATATAACAGATACTTGCATTTTTGTACATGAACATTGTTGTCAGTGGGTTACTTTAAAAAAAAATTCAGATTTCTCGATTGGCACCACTTTTTTTATATGGTATAAATCGCCTTATTTTCGCCTTAATTTTCTGTCATTAAATAAGGTGAATTTTACTTTTTCAAAAAACTGAATAAAAATAAATAGCCTACTGGGCAACACAGTACACGAGCTGAAAACAAGTGGACGTAGTTTATTGTCGTCAGATTAACTGTATATATTTTTTCCATTCGTTGATAATCAAAAATATAATGGTAAGTTAAATTCTCTTTCCGAAGACCGTGTTCATAAAAAAATTTAGGAAACATGTAACCCGTTGCATTCAGGAAAGGTAACCTGCCGCTAGCCAACTAAGAAACTAGACACCCATTATAAAGCACGATGCCCTGACTGGAAACTGTGTCGCAGAAATTTTCATTGAAATTCAGTATGTATGCCATAACTGGATTTTTGAGATATACACTGTGTTAAGTAAATGTGAAACATTTTTTCGCTGTTACAAAAATGTAATTTTTGTACACGAGCTGAAGACAAATAAACTTAATTTACTGTCAAGGAACGTGAACTACGATAAGATTTCGCATTCTATTTTGTTATCTATCGTCTGATCTAAAGCCATAAATATGTCGTACACATCTTGTTAGCAAATTTTGCACTAGGCTTGTATGAAAAAAGTTTCCTTCACTGCAAAAATAAAATAAAATAAAATAAAATAAAATAAAATAAAATAAATAAATAAATAAAAATGTTGATTTTACGGTATAATAATGCACGGCAGCGTATTACTGCTTATTTTACTGTTTATTACTGTTAATTTTACGATATAATACTGCCGTGAAATCAAAATTATTTTTAAGTGTTCTTTCAAAATTCGTTTGAGTCTCTAATTTAATTTAGTTTTTTTACAAGGTTTTATTTAACTCAATTTGTATGGTTGGAATTTTGTAAGGTTAATTTCACACACTTCCAATTAAGCTATTAACCTGAAATTTGGCACATATAGATCAAATTACGTACAGATTTGACAATACAATTAAAGAAAAAAATGGTCTGTTCCGCACATTAAAACACACAAAAAAGTCCACACAAGACTTATATTTTTCCCATAGAAATATCATTGCAAATTTTAATTTTAATTGAAAAAAATAGTTCCATTGTCGGAACTCTCATACATTTTAACGGTAACATGACATCTGCAACGAACACATTTGTACTTTATAATATAGGTTGATTTTTAGAAGTTTCACTTCTAACGTACGTTAGTTAGTAACCATTGTTCCAACTCTCATACGCTTAAAACTATATCCGATAGCGTCAAATTCTCGCCAAAAGTGACCAAAAATAAGTCGATAAAAAGCGAAGCCAACTTGGACATAGCTGGCTAATTTGACGAAATTCTCATTCAAATTCGGTATTGACGAAAACTGGGAATGAATCTTCTATAATCGGGTTCCTCGCATTTTAATTACGTTTTCTAGTAAAATTTAGCTAAAACCTTATAACTAAGAAATAGGGAAGCTAACTTTTCCTGCCGGTATAGGCCGGAAGGACATTTTTAAGCTCAAGACGGAATATTTTCCATTTTCCCACCATTTTTCTTTCATTAGATTTCTTAACAAGCTTTTCAGATTTCTTGCTAAATGTTCTAGGTAAAAGTTTATCAGCATTGTTTTTTCTTTAGCAGCAAGAAATGATTCTCTAGTATTAAATAAGTCCAAAAAGTAAAAAATAAATATGTAATATATATATATTAAATTTCAAGTGCACTAAAAAGTAAAAAAAAAGGTTTTCTTGCTCAGCCAAGAATAAGAAAAGTATTTTTGGGTATGACATATGACAAAAATTAAAAGCTTGGTGTGCTCAGAAAACATTGAAACTCATGAATAAAAATCAATGAACATACGTTACAACCAGCTGATCGTGCAGTTTAATGTTCCGTTCACAATATCCTGGCCGATTCATGAACAAACATGTTACCAAGTAACTTCTCACGAAAATTTGTGTCACGCAAATCAACTCATCATGCAGTTCAATGTTTTCTGAGTTCTCCCAGCTTTTATTTTTAGTCATATAATATATGATATCCAGAAATACTTTTTTTATTCTGACTGAGCAAAAATTATTTTTACTTTTTAGTGCAACTTAAATTTAATATTTATACATTTATTTTATTGATTACCGTTATTTAACATTGCTTCACAATCGATTACCTTACAATCTGATAATGCAATTAGTGCCGTTTTCTACCAATTCGGCTATCAATTTTCTCAAATACTGAGACCTTCATTTTTGCATCAAAACTAGAATGTCTCTATAAGAGAGTGGTAACATATGCACAGACGATTACTCGAATTCGAAGTTTTTGTCCAAACTATAGCAATCAATTTACAGAACTTCACGATACTCGCTTGTTCGATCCGCTTACATGTAAACCTATGTTAGCTTGACCATAATGGAACGCTCCCCAAGCCTGTTTTTGTCCTAAATCGTCTCAACTAATCAAACTTTATCGTAATATCATCACACTCTTGCATTAAAGCACTCTAGTCGGAACTTGATTAAATAAAGGGGTTGATTCTGAAACAGGGGATAAATAACTTAATTACAGTTTTGTTTAAATTTATTTCATTCATAGTCATGGCTATTTCTAATATCCAGACAACACACTGGGATCCTTCAAATATCCGGAGGATATCATATTCATGACAACCAATATCCTCTGTATGATTGAAATTATCCCGTAGACAGTCACACGTTATCCTCTAGAAGTCAAAATGTCCCACCGATAGATGTCGTGCTGAAGATTTTTTATGACATTTTTGGATAATTACAGGATAAAAGAAAATGGGGAAAAAAAGGAAAGGCATGTGTGTATAACAAGAGAAACAAACAAGGAAGACATGTATGTTCTAAAGAAAATACATAGGTTTTTATTAAGACAATATTATTAGATAATTCGGTCCATATTATCTGGATATCCAGTGAATACCTTTCATAAGATATAACAACTACAGTATCTGTAGGATCACTGAACAAGGTTCAGAGGATGATTGTGGCTGCATTGTATCGGACGATATAAATTAGAAGCGGCGGTTGAATAATTTTTGTGATGGGGATCATACCTAAGGTTTAGAGGATTGTGTTGCCGCAATTCAGTTTCTGAGCATCATAATGGACTAAGGGTATATAAACACGATATATTGGTAGAAAAATAAATCTTCTCACTTGTTGAAGTTGGTAATAGACAAAGAGACTCGAAATCAGGGAAAAATCTCTCCTTTCTTCATCATCCATTGCTGATATAATTGACGCTAAGTACGGAGTATGCAAAAGAAAAAAAAACTATAATTCGACGATAATACCAAATCAGATTTTGTTGAAATACAGTTGCGAAATCAAATTCTACTGCCTATTTGACACTACACTCTTATAAAAGTTCTCTGGCTTAGATTAAATTAGAAGCGAAACTTAAAATGTCGAATGTTCGAGCCAAGATTTGAAAGCATCATTTTTTAACCAGTAATCAGCACTCTAATCGCTCAAACTAGAATGGTGGGGCATAATATATGGAATTACAAGAAAATAACTTTTCTTATTAACCGATTTCGAACGAAGAAGGTTATACAAATTTTACTGCCTATATGGAACTACTATCTTCTAAATCTAGTCTGGTTTAGAATAAATTCCAAGCGAAACACGAAATGTCGAATGTTCTAACAAAGATTCGAAATTACAACTTCCTAACGAGTAATCTGCACTCTAACCGCAAAACAGAATATTATTATATAATTTGGTCCATATCATATGGATATCAAGTGAATACCTTTCATAAGATATAACAACTACAGTATCTGTAGGATCACTGAACAAGGCATACTGTATGGAATTACAAGAAAAAAAAGTTCTCTAATTAACAGAGTTCAAAAGGAAGTAGGTTGTGGAAATTTAATGTCTGTTGTTGTTGTTGTTTCTAATCCTAAATGATCTAGCCAATAGGCTAGACCAAGTCCATGAGCCCAAAAATTTGGAGGAAGTCTAAAACGATGAAAGGACACTCCAAAAGGTCACTTCTAGTCAAGTCCAAACAGGATAGGAGATGGTCAGGGGTGGATGGCGCAGTCTTGCACTTTCCACAAATAGGAAAAATCTTGGTACCGTTGTCAAATCTCAGGCATCTCAAGTGTCCACTCAAAAATCTTGAAATAGCAGACTGCTGGTCTACCAAGAGCAATAGCTCCTCCAGGCTTTTTGCCACAGTACCAGTTATGAACTGGAGGGGAACGCCAAGATGTGTCATTATTTCAAATTTAATGTCTATATAGAACTACTCTTTTATAATTTTATTCTGGTTTAGAATAAATTCCAAGTGAACCTCAAACTGTTTGAATGTTCTAATCAAGATTCGAAACCACCACATCGTAGGGCCCTTCGTGGCCAAGTGGTTAAGACACCATTCCGCTAATTGTTTGAGCTGGTAGGAGACGGGGCGACGGGTTCGATTCCCGTTAACTCCATTGTACACTTTTTGTGGAGTTCCGGGCTGTAGTTCTTCAGTGTTGTAATTTCCTTGTGTCTATCCAGTCCTCATCTTGACGAAGAGTTATAAGCGGATATTTGTGTCGCGCGCACAAGTCTGATGTATGTGTTCAATAATACAAACAAACAAACCACAACCTCCTAACGGGTAATCAGCCACCACTTCCTAACGAGTTAGAAGAATCCTAACTGTCCAAAACAGAATGGAGGGTGCATATTATATAGAATTACCAGAAAAATATGCGTCTTTATAAACTGACTTCCAACGAAGTCTCGTACTGCTAGTGGTTTCGCTTCAATTTCATTAGGATCTAAAATTAATAAGTTTGTCTATCTGTTTTCCTGTCATTTTGACTATGGGCTTTAACTTTCCTAAAACTTGACAAATCGTCACGAATTTAGACTATGATGTTAAAGTACACAGTATTAATACCTCACGATTTTTAAAAAAATCGGCGTATCGTGCATAGTTTTTTATTTTTATTTTTTTTTACAGGTACACGTCAAAGATTTTAATATATCACCGTCTACGGCAAAATGAGCGATATCGGCAACAGTGTGAATAAAAATGATTAATGGATTAAAATCTTGCATCGAGTTGGTTAACCTGAATTTCACGAACACAACCGCGATTCGGTTCGGGTTTCGGGTTGTTTTCAAACTTAATTTTCTGGTTCGGATTGGGTATGATACCTGATTCGTGCATTTGAATGACAATACAGGGTTGCCACAAAACACGAAGGTAAGAAAAAACCCTTTGAAACCGGTTTTATTTATTTTTCTCAAAGTAAAGAGAGGAAACTAATACCATATCAGCGTATTCCATTCCATAAATTTTAATTCCATTCCATAAATTTTATTCTGGTAATAAAATTCGTTTAAATGCAGATGCAGATGTTTTCTTTTCAAAAATGATTGAGAAATCGCTTCTTATACTGATAAAAATAGCATGAATAAAATTACTTTATTTATTGCGTTTGTATTCAAAAAAGGGAAAGCGAGCGTTACCTTTTAGAAAAATACGAGTGAAAAAAAGTGGAAATAAATGTATTGCAACCTGTTACCGTAAAAGGAAACGGCCATATTTCTTTAGAAGCCATTTGCGAAGTTGTCTGTCAACCAGAAACTGGATTTTCAGCCGTAATAAATATCATTAAATGGAATACGCGATTGTTTCTTTTCAACGAAGAATGATAGTGGTGCAGTAAGGTTTGAGGTAAATAGACTATTGGGGTTTTTACTCTTTTCTTTTCTCCTAATTTAATGGCCTGCACTTTTTAAAAGTTCCTTAGAAACATAGAGAAAAATAAAGAGACTCTAGGTAAATTTAAATAAGTTCTCAATTAAAAGCATTCGATCAAGATTCTCGATAATGTTTTGATAAATTTATATTTGATGGCTTGTATTTTTTTTTTAAGTTTCTTAGAAACACAGAAAAGGAACAGAGATCCTCGGTAAAAATTCGATCACGATTTTCGATAACGTCTCAATAAATTTAAATTTAATTTCCTGCACTTTTTAAAAGTTCCTTCGATGCACAGAAAAAGAACAAACATTCTCGGAAACTTCACATCAATTCTCGGTCAAAAGCGTTTGATCCAGATTCTCGATAACGCCTCGATAGATTTAAATTTAATGGCCGGCACTTTTTCAAAGTTACTTCGAAACACAGAAAAAGAACAGAGATTCTCGGAAAATTTACACGAGTTCATTCGATCAAGATTCTTGATAACGCCTCGATCAAGATTCTTGATAACGCCACGATAAATTTAAATTTTTTGGTTTGCGCTTTTTAAAAGTTTCTTCAAAACGCAGAAAGGAACAGAGATTCTCGGTAAGCATTCGATCAAGATTCTCGATAACGCCTCGATAAATTTAATGGCCTGCACTTTTTGAGAATTCCTTCTAAACAAAGAAAAGGAACATAGATTCATACGTTCTCGGTTAAAAGCATTCGATCAAGATTATTGATAACGCCTCCATAAATTTAAATTTTTTGGTTTGCACTTTTTTAATTTTACTTCGAAACGCAGAAAAGAACAGAGATTCTCGCAAAATTTACACTAGTTCATTCGATCAAGATTCAATTCGATCAATTCTTGATAACGCCTCGATCAAGATTCTTGATAACGCCTCGATCAAGATTCTTGATAACGCCTCGATCAAGATTCTTGATAACGCCTCGATAAATTTAAATTTTTGGTTTGCGCTTTTTAAAAGTTTCTTCAAAACGCAGAAAGGAACAGAGATTCTCGGTAAGCATTCGATCAAGATTCTCGATAACGCCTCGATAAATTTAATGGCCTGCACTTTTTAAAAATTCCTTCGAAACAAAGAAAAGGAACAGATTCATACATTCTCGGTTAAAAGCATTCGATCAAGATTCTCTATAATGCCTTGATAAATTGTTCATACAATTTTATGGATTGGACGAAAAAGTTAATTGATATACAGGAAATTTTGTACAGAGTAGTAATCAAATTCGTTTCAAATTACAGCTAGGAGTTATCGATAAATTTCGAGATTTTGTAACAATAAGTTTTTTGCATACTTTTGGGATAATTGCTCGTTATTTCTAAAATGTGCAAGTGTAACACACAAAGTGTTATAATCACTGAGCTCCACAATAGAACGGAGAGCTAACTTGCTATTCTGATACATTGTGTCCAGCGGTCCACCCATGAATACAATGCCAAAGATTTTCGGAGGAAAATCTTTGGCAAAACACAGATTTTCTCCCATAGAAAATAGTATGGGATAGATATTTTCAAATTAGATTATCTTTTAAAACTATGACGAAGTTCCTTACAATTTTCACTGATATACATTTTTTATTGTAAAAACTACAGGGTTTATTTAAATTCATCGCCAATATTTAATTTTATATTTGTTAAAATGGAAATTTTATATAAGCTCAATAAAAAAAAAAAAAAAGAAAGAAAAACATGTTAAGTATTGCTCATAAAAATGTGAAAAAGCTGTAGAAATAACTAAAAGTGACAAAAAGAATGCGGAAAAGTTAAAAAAATTGCCAGTAATATTAAGAAAGGGGCAGGATTCATTACTCGCGCGCATTGAAAGTGTAATGCGGTTGCGGCAGAAAGTGGATCGGTGAGTTAGCTCTCCGTATTATTATAGAGCTCAGTGGTTATAATTTACTCACAGTATGTACAGGATAGTAACACCCGTCTTCTGTTTCTATGCATGTAAATTTACAGGTGCTTGTGTATTTTATAGATATAAATAAACAGAATCTACGTTAAAATTACAGAAAAGTTTTCCTGTTTCTTGACAAAATCTACTTTTTCAGTTCCCTGTGAATTTACATAAAACTTAAGATAAATTAATACTAGCAGATTCTCCATGATTTTAACGAGAGCCTTTTAACACAGTACAATGTACACTGATATCAATAATGTGAAAACAACTGTACTTAATGTGTTTGCATTTATAGAAAAAAAAGCAAGAGTTACCCTTTTACAAAAATGCGAGGGAAAAAATGGAAATAAATGTATTGCAAACTATTACTGTTAAAAGGAACCAGCCATATTTTTTTCGTAGCCATTTGCGAGGTTGTCTATCAAACAAGAAATTAGATTTTCAACCACAAATAAATTTTTAATTGAAAAAAAATCGAAGAATTGATTGAAAAAATCAATTCGGGGATTGATTGAAATAAGTACCTTTTTAAAAAGAAATAAATGAAATTGCGAGTGTTTTTTGTATCAGTTTGTTTTAAAAATTAGTTGTTGGGAGCCACCGTAATACTTACTCATCATGGATATGCATAATATAAAATATGAAAATAAAACATGTGTAAACTATTTATAAAATGCATTGCAATGCGAATAAAATCCTGGCTTGATATCGTCATAAACTTTAAATGCTCTATTACTGAATTGCGTAAAAGAAACATCCTTATAACTCCAAAATTTATAATCCTATTAACTAACGGTTTACTGCGTCGGATTAAGCGTCTCATTTCAAGCGTTCTTTTTCCTAAAAATATGTTTTTCGGAATCTCCAGTGTCTGAAACGTGTAAATCCGTCAATTTTTTTTTTCGATTTTCAAAACGATTACAAGACTTACCCTATACTACGTTACGTATGATAGGTAAGTAATACTATACTACGTATGATGGGTAAGTAATATACTACGTATGATGGGTAAGTAATACACTACGTATGATGGGTAAGTAATAAATAAAATGGATACACAATTTCAATTCCAGCTTCCTGGCAAGAAAAAATCGAGCAGCATTTCCCCGAGAATAGAACCCATCTCATTCAGTCCTTGCATGGTACTGAAAGATGGACAATTCATCAAGCAATTCAATAGAAGAACATCATCTTATTTCTGAAGCCATCAATGACATTTACGTGATCACATACATCATGACATTAATGTGCCTGATTGGACAGATGTTTTTGCACTTTAGGTGTAGCAGAGGAAAACTTCAAATATATATATTTTTTACAGAATATTATAGTGTCACCGGAAATACGTCACATTCCCAAAAATTAGAGTAATTGTAGTACAGGAAGTGTTTTACAACTGAATTCCAAGATTTTAGCCGAGTGACATACAAAGCAAGTTAAATAAAATCTTGTAAAAATATCATTAAATAGAATGCGCAGTTGTTTCTTTTAAAAAGAGATGATAATAGTGCAAAGATGCTATTGGGATTTGGACTCTGGTATTTATTATTTTCTTTTTAAGAGCATACATGACATACAATGCTTGATATTTTAAATTTTACGCTTTAAAAACCCTCATGCATTTCCTAAAATAACTTATTTATATATTTTCAATATTATAAATCTCAAACAGAGCCTTTAAGTTCGTAATTAGTTCGTAAGTAATACAATTTCTTACACTGTGTGTTCGGAAAGTAAAAATATAACTACAGTTTTATTTTTCTTTGTAAAGCAAAGCTGGTGTTTAAAAAAGTGTCATTGTTCATATGTAGTTTAAATAAAATAATATGAATGCAAAAAGTGTTTGTTAGCTATTTTTATTTTATAAGCTAAAATACCCATTGTTGTATCAAGGAACGTTGTTAAGTTTTTATTGGCTGCAAAGTGGCGAAAACGAGATCATTGAATCAAATGCAAGAATTATTAATAATTACAAATCCAAAATTAAACTCTCGAATAAAACTAATGTCTAATTCGTGATGTTTAAGATTTCATTACAGGTTATTTTTGTCTTATATATACTAATTTCGTAAAAGACATTCATTTATATGACCTGTTATTAAGCAGTGAAGTGCATTTTTACTTCAGAACAAGTTGCCTATGTGAAAAAAAAAAAAAACTCCATAAAAATAGATGTTTGGCAAACGTTTGTAATCACTTTAGTTAGATCCTTACCCTCAGTTCATTCTTTCCAATTTCGCATTCCTTCCTTTCTTTACATATTTAATTATCTCCAGATTGCATATCTTGTATTTCTTTTTACATAACACAGATATGCATAGTTGCCAACACAGAAAAAAAAAACACATAAAACGGGTGAAAAAAAAATTTTGTTGAAAGATTCTTAGGGATGAGGTTACCCAATTTGAGTTCATATCATGACTCATGCCTGTTTTGGTTACTATTGTGTATCCATTTTGGGTATCTTAAGACCCATTCTGGACATCAACAAAATTGGGTATTTAACAGGGCCCAAAGTGGATACAGATTAGAGTGGTAACCAAAACAGGCATGTGTCATGACATAAACCCAAATTGGGTAACCTCCTACCTAAGAATCTTTCAACCCAAATCAGGTTTTTTTTTAAACCGTTTTAGGTGTTATTTTTTTCTGTGAACTTTTGCACTTTTTGTCATCAATTTTTTTTTCGTATAGAAATTCTTTCTTTAACTATTCGCAGAATTTCAGCGATTGAATAACACTGAAATTTCTGTTCGAAAATAGTGGTAATATAAAAACGTGAAAGTAGGGACCTATGCATATGTGAGATGTTTAACACTGGAAGGATTCCGTATTTCCGATGACACATAGTGTGGTGCGTCCTCTTGCGTCGCAATAAAGTGCGAAAAAAAACTTTCAGTGATGTCGATATGCAAACACGGATTCTATATATCAGCCATTAGTATATACCTCGTTAAGTTTGAAATGCGCAATTTTTATTCTTCAAACTATTCGGATAATATATCTCTGAATCGTACACGTACATTTAGTAAACAGCTTTTCTTGAAATCTCTAATAGGTAAAATGAAATAATGCGACATTATATTTATCGATAAAGGTTATGTTTAAGTCTGAATGATAATTTATATTTAGACATGTCAAGCACTCATCTATGTAACTTCGTGGGAAAAAAAAACGAACAGGTTTAGGATTTTAACACTTTTAAACATGGTTGAAACGTGTTTATGAATTCGGTTTGTTTGGCTGTCTAACAGTCTGTCTGTCTGTTTGAGCTATAACTCGTGTCAATATACTTGGATTATCATGTAATTAATATATGTTATGTTTACTATGGCAGGTTCGGTATTGAAAATAAAGTATGTATAATTTATAATTCGTTTACAGGATCATTCAAAAGCATGCCTTATGGTCTATGGGGGATAGTCGTCTGCAATGTATTTTAATGATGTTCCTCTATTTCAAACATGTTCAAATTTATATACATCACTGCGATGCACTACACGAATCTTATGTTAGAATATGGTGTGCATTTTATCTTTCATTTACAGGGACACATAATATAATTGGTTACATTCTGGCGATCAACGATAAATGCTGGAAGTGCGTTTTCAAATGTAAGTAATTTGTTGCATATTACTTGTGTGCATAAATTCTATAGATCATATACTACATATATAGATATATGCATAGATCTACACAAAAGAATTGACGAAAAGTCCTGAAAGAAAATTTTCAACTGTGTTATACGTTTCCTAACTGAACTAAATTTTTAACATTCTATGCAGTATATATACATATCTGTGGATCATATACAGGGCTTCACAAAAAAAAAAAAAATAAATAAATACTTTTCCATCTATGGACGTTAACTGCTGAAATCGTTTTTTTTAATGTATTTTGCGTTTTCGAAATTGTTTTCTTTAGATGGGCGGGGTTAGTTGAGCTTAAGCCGAAAGGTTAGCCTCCCCACCCGGTTTGACTTTGACCTTGTTTTCTTTAGAGCATTTTTCACCTTATTAAACGGGGAAGTTTTGTTACAATATTCTGAATATTTTGGAAAGTGTTTCATAATCTATGCTTAACGCATAATTTTTCTTTCTTGTTATCTTTAAGTAGTTTTTTTTTAATCTCAAATTAAAAGTTAAATGCATTAACAAATTTAATCTGTAATTCATTATGTTTATGATCTAATTACAGGTTTTATCTCGTATGTACTAATTTTGGAAAATGAATTAATTCATTTACAACCATCCATTGTGCAATGATATTTATTTTTATGACAGAACAAGTTTTCTGCGTAAAACAGAAAGAAAAAAAAACAGGTGCTTTGCAATGTCTGCAATTACTTCAGTTTCATTTCCACCCTTTCCGATTTCGTATTCCTCCCTTTCTTCACATATTTAATTACCTCCAAACCGTGTGTCTTGTGTTTCCTTCTGCATAACACACATATGTGAGATGTTTAACACTGGAACAGTTCCGTATTCGATGACGCATGGTGTGGTGCGTCCAGTTGTGTTGCAATAAAACTGGAACAGAAAACTCTCTAAGCGATGTCGGTATGCAAACGCTTGAACGTTCTTGGCCTTGACCAAAAACTTTAAATATGTTTTCACTATCCCACAGGTATTCTTTGACGTGGATGGTTTTGTTCCTTTTTGTTGTTGTTTCAGCATATCCTATTTAAATTTTTATGAAATGTAAACGGTTTCTATTTTGTTTCTTTAAACTGCGTTAAGGCAAAATCGATTCAGTTATCAAAAACTTGTTATATATTCCGGATTACATGTGTTGGCAATATTTAAAATGAGATACGTATTGTTTCGTGGCCTGATCGATATAGCCATGGAACATCCATGGGTATAGCTATACCAGGAGCTTTCATGTAGGGGGATGAGTGTACAGATGTACCGGGCCATAAGCTGTAAAGGTGTGCAATAAATTTTGTAGTAAATATATGCATTATAAAGCATGCAGGGGGGGGGGGGGGGCATCCCATATCTGTACTGAACCTCTCAATTTCTGTGTACGCCCCTGATACAGCTGTATAATTTTATTCGTTTACAATGAAACATGATCAAAATTTCATCTTTTTATGCAACATAAATACTTTTAATTCTGTTATACTTTAGATTGTGTTATTTCAGAATCGATTTAATTTCAATTTTTTTCAGGATATAAGATATGAGGATGTTGGTTCTCTTTAAAATAAGATATTGTTTCGCATATTCAGGAATCTATGAGTCGGCTATCATTAAAAAGAGATATCGGTATGTGGCATGATCTGCAAAGCTATACTCGAATACTATAACTATGTTATTTAAACAAAAATAGGTTTCTAATGATGTTTTAATTCTTTGATAAACAGGGTTATATTGTAACAGAATATATGTACTGGTCAATTATGCCAGAAAAAAATTTATAATAAGTTATAAAAAAATATTTTTTTTTTTTTTTTTTTTTTTTTGTAATTTTTAAAATTTTTAAATTAATTTTTTTTTTCAGATATAATCAAAAGACAACGTAACAAGATAAGGAAAATAAATGACACCTGGGCTTCAGAAATCGTGGCAAAAAAAACTAGTTTCGTAAGATTAATTTTCCTGTACAATATTAAAACTTTTGTTATTGTTTTTTACAATTTAACAAAAAATTTTAATTCTCCAAAACAAAAATAAATACAAATAATAATAATAATAATAATAATAATAATAATAATAATAATAATAATAATAGTCTAAATTAATGACATTTTCCCTAAACTTCAGATAATTTTCGTCATTTCAAACCTTTCTGGTAGCCTTAAACAATCTATAATACTGTTAAAAAAATTAATAAATTACTCCATGGTATTTGTAATCATTATAAATCGAGATATGTATTTCCGTATTGTATGTGCTTGTCATTTCTTTTAACAATATAATTTTAAAGTTAACGCTTTTGTTCAAAAGATTGAAGGAGCCATTTACAGCAAGATAACTCATACCTTTTCTGAATTCATTCACATAAAAAAAAAAAAAATTATTATTCAACACACTAGCATGCTACTCCGAATCCAGAGTTAATTCTTTTTTATTTTCTTAAAACTAAATTGAAATAAATCGTGCTACACTTTTTTCCTCGACTTTCAAAGATTTATAATACACTTATTTTATTAGTTTCTGTACCCAATATTTGAATTAAAATCAATAACTATCTGAACTAGTCGTTGGGGGCCACCATAATACTTACCCATCATGGATATGCATAATGTAAAATATTAAAATAAAAATGTGTAAACTACTTGCAAAATGCATTGCAATTCAAATAAAATCGTGGCTTGATGACGTCACAAACTTTAAAGGCTCGATTACTGAATTGCTTGAAAGAAACATCCTTATAACTCCAAAAATAATAATCCTATTAACTAGCGGTTTATTGCATCTGATTAAGCGTCAAATTTCCAATTAAAATATATCTTTGAAGTGAAATTTGGATGAAATACAGGGTCATGAAAAATCGAAGAGTGTGGAAAATAGGATTCGGAATATCTCAGCAACTCATTATCCGATCGACTTCACGCTGTATGCAAAATTTATGTTTTTTTATTGTCTTTTATATTCATTTCTTAAAATAACCAATTTCGAAAATTTTTATATACCTTTTATCAGAACGAATATTTCGAGAGTCCGAAAAAAAAATAGTTCCGGTTAATCAAGGTTATTGAAATGAAATAGGCTTCTTCCCATTATTACATACTAATTACATACCAAATTGCAAGTCTCTATCTCAATTTTTTTGGGGGATGGAGCGTTTACAGACACACTGACACACAGACACACAAGACGGAAGGCAAAATTAATTTTTCTAAAAATATGTTTTTCGGAATCTCCAGTGTCTGAAACGTGTAAATCCGTCAAATCGATATTCCGGTTTGAGAAAACAGATTAATACACTACAAAAACTACTCGGAAATGTTTCCGAAAATCGAAAATATATTGGATTTTGGGATTTCTAAAGATAAACAGAGCTTTTCGCAATCGTTATTAACTTGGAAGAGGTTATTATATATTTTCGTTCGTGGTCATATTATTTATATTTTACTAGATTAAAAAACATTTGTCATTTTTTTTACAGTGTAAAACTTGGATCTATTCTACATAAACAACCCTATGACTGTCATTCTTTATTGAACAAATGGTATATCTATAATTGGTATATTTATTAGTTGTATAGGCGTAGTCCAGAAATTTAATAAGTGGGATGAAAGCACTTTATATCGTCACATGCTATATCATTATACATTTTGATTCTGCCACTTAACTGTCATTTAAATGCATTTGCAGGCAGAGAATATTAATGAATTACCATCTATAATTTAAAAAATGAGAAGTTTACAATAACAAATTCTCAGAAGAATGTCATATAATCACTGTTTCGATCATGGTTTCATAATACTTGAATGTGTTGCATTAATAATACGATGTTTTACCGATAATAAGCACGCTATTCACTTTATTATCACAAATGTCAAGGTATAAAAATATATTAAAAAATATAAAGATAGTAAGACATGAAATTATTTACATGCTCTCTCTAATAGTTAATAGCTTCCTCAAAACGTTTAATCCAACTGTGTGTGTACGCGTGTGTTTCTACATCTTCAGAATTATTGTAAACTGAAATTATGCAAGAATGGAAAAAAATGCTAGTGATCTGCTATATTTAAAAAATGTAACTGTGCAATTTACAATACATTAAAAGGTTAAATTGGCTACAGAAAAGTACTAGAGTAGTCAAATAACATATTTGTATACTATATAGCCATTTTGCTTAAGTTATTTAAGTGACAATCTCAAAGCGGTGACATAATCCACTTCAAAATTAAAAAAAAATAGTAATGGTTCCACGGTGGTAATCGATTTATTCATTCAAAAATTCAAGGTGTCTTATTCCATGCTACACTGTTAAAAATGTTGTCCTAGGTAGAACCAAATTTTGGTGCTGCAGTAGCTGCAACCATAAGATGGGGAAATCTCGTCCCAAGATTTGGGGATATGGTTCAATCGAAGTTCCAAATGCTCGAAAGAGATTTCATCATCTTATGGTTGCAGTTACTGAAACAGCAAAAGTTGGCTCAACCTAGGACAATTTTTTCAACAGTGTACGTGTGGGTTTTGCGACGTGTACTGCGACATTGCTTCACAAAATTTGTTTGTCTTGACGTCCGCTATCACCACTCTGAGCTTGTTACCTCAATCACTGAACACACTGTATATATATAAAATCTATACTAATAAAAAAAAGATGTCTATGTGTGCGCTATAGCTAAGGAAATCTATACTTAGAGGTCTGTGAATTTGGTTCCGGATAGACTAAAACAGGTCCAAATGAACCTAAAGCTCTCAGATTTCAGGGTTTTTTTTTTTTTTTTTTTAACATTAGAAGGTTTTTTTAACGCATACCTTGAGACGAGAGGTTGTGCGTATTTTAGAATTCTGCGTTAGATAGATCACGTTTCGCATATCATTAAACTTACCTTGTAAACATGGCGAAATATGTCTGCAACATATCAATTTGCAGTAGACGATCTTTGTATTGCATTTATTGGGATAAGAAGTTATGCAGATTATAAACTTTTGCGTGATATAGATCATTTCACGCATTGTTAAATTACCTTATAACCATGATCCATATATGCCTGGACAAAATCCTTATATTATTGATATCCAAAAATTTTTAATTTACTAAAAGCAATTTTTCCATTAAAAAACTTTGAGTTAAGGAAAAAAAGATGAAATAATGTTTTAAACCTAGGGTAGCAGATAGAAATATTTTTTAATTTGGAATGTAAGCGCTTCTTAATTGAAAAATTCACTGTTTACACAAGAATTGTGTGTCATATAATAGAGAATTGCATTATATAGAATTGTGTTATAGAGATCTTCTACTGTATTCTATATTGAACGGAACGATTCGCGTATTTCCTCGATTTTTCAAGTTCGTCGATGGAACACTCATAAAAACAATTCAAATTCAATCTTTTGGGCCTCTATAGTAAATTTTGTCCTCTTTTCAGTAAAGTGTATTCGGAATTTGTACAGCAATTTTTGAATTTATCGCGATTTTTTTTTAAAAAGTCTCCATTTCACCGAAAATGAGACGTTTGTTTTTTTAACAACCAATATCTAACTGATACCTTAACGATCCAATCTTATAATTAATACCCTAGTATGGAGCAGAATTTTGAGAATTGGTTTAAAAAAATCAAATACAGTAAAACCTCCATAACGGACACTCCCGAATAGTGGACACCTCTATTTAACGTACACTTTTCCAATCCCCACTCCCAAAACATAATTTTTTGTATGTTTAATCTCTGAATAGCGGACATTCCGAATAGCGGACAGTAGTTTTGGCGATAAGGGATGAAAAAAGATTTTTTAACGAGAAAGAAAATGGGGAAACAAGTAAAAAGACTCGAAATTTATCACGGCAATGCGTCACAAACGTTATGACCACAGATAAATGTCTGAGGAAAATCCCCAATGGAATCCCCCAATTTTGCAATGTATTTTGTATCAATTACTGTTTGGTTCTGGAGACTTAATTGACAACATTATTCAAAGCTTCAAAATGGTTTGAAACCATTTTTGTCATTTTTTGTATATATTGAGTTCTACGTACTTTGAATTTAGTGTCTTGTTTGTGATTAATGTTTCGAGAATTACCTCAAAACGAAAGCGATTAACTTTAAAAGAAAAATTTGAAATTGTAAGTGTAAGTGAACCTAAAAAACAAAAATTAAGTTTACGGATACTTGCCGAACGTTTTAAAATAGGTAAAACAGAAGTAAGAGAGATTATACGAAATAAATGAAAAATAAGGGATTTGTGGATTATCAACTCTAACGAGAACACCAAAAATATGAAATTTGGGTATACTAATTCCATTGAAATTGATTCTATTAATTCTCAATTGGTTTACTTCGTTCCAAAAAATCCCTATCAGTAAACCTTTGATTCAGGAAAAGGCATTGGAAGTCTATAAAGAATTCGGATTACAGGATTTTAAGGCTTTGAGTGGATGGCTGGAAAAGTTCCGGTATTGGCGCAACATTTCTTTCAAAACAATATGCGGAAAAGAAAAAGCTGTAATTCTTAAAAAAGTGGAGGATTGGCATGAACGACTGCAATCAATTTGTGAAGGTTATATGAGGAGTGAAACATTTTTAATGCCGATGAAACCGGACTCTTTTTCAAATTTTTTAAAATAAGATTTTGTTCTTTAAAAAAGATGACTGTATCGGCGAAAAAATTTCAAAAGAGCGAATTTCTATTTTATTATGTTACTGTGTATTAGGAGAATTCGAAATTCCTGTTATAATTGAAAAATCTCTTAAACCCATGTGTTTCTCAAAGAACATCCAATTTAATAAATTTGGTGCTATGTGGTGAGCGAATAAAAAAGCGTGAATGACCAGTTTTTATTTAGTTGATGTTCCGGATGCTCTGGAATTTGGATTTCTTCAGATGCAAAAAACATATAACCGGAAAGCGTACGATAATGTTTCAGAAAAGCAGGCTTTATATTAAAAGAAAATGAAACACTTATTTCCGATATAAATGAAGAATTAAGTGCAATAAGTGAAATAATGAAATGTATCAGGAGTGAAGAAACTGCCGAAATGTTCATGAACATTGATGATGACCTACTGAAGAAGAATCAGTTGATGTAGGCAATTATATTCCTTCACAGAATCTTCGACAAAAGCTGACTCTATTAAGTGATATGAATGAGATACTGAAACTAGGGTATGTTTTCTTCAGTATCGATAATTTTTAAGAAGCGGAAAATACAGTGAGCAGTTGTATTTTTACTTATTTTTGTAAAAAAAGATGATTTAGACAGATTAAAACTACTGAAAGAATTAAAACTTCACATAGAAAAACAAATTACATGTAATCGCAAGCAAAAGCAAACTTTTGTAAGAGATTTTTTTCGTAAGAATTTAATAAATAGTAGAAAAATGTATGTACAATTTCATTTCAGTTTATTGCTTAAAAAAATAATTTTATTTTTTTATTAATCATACGAGCAGGGAAGACCGATCTATGCTCGGTCAAAATTAAATTTGAGTTCACATATCATGACCCATGACCAAAATGACCCACTAATTGAATTTTCTCGAACATGTGACTCATTCCAACAGTCTTCTCGTGCTCGAAAACCATAGGATGCAAAATTTAGTGTAAATAGTCTGAGCCGTTTTTAAGATAAAATAGCTTAACCCATAATGACCCATGACCAAAATGACCCACTAATCGAGAATTATCGAACATGTGACCTAGCCTAATAGTCTTCTCGTTCCCTAAACCTGTAGGATGCTAAATTTATTTCAAATCCTCTGAACCGTTTTTAAGATAAAATAGTTTGACCCATAATGACCCATGACCGAAATGACCCACTAATTGAATTTTCTCGAACATGTGACCTAGCCCAGCAGTCTTCTCGTGCCCGAAAACCATATTATGCAAAATTTAGTGTAAATAGTCTGAGCCGTTTTTAAGATAAAATAGCTTGATCCATAATGACCCATGAACAAAATGACCCACTAATCGAAAGTTCTCGAACATGTGACCCAGCGCAATAGTCTTCTCGTGCCCGAAAATGGTCGGATACTAAATTTCGTCAAAATCGTTTGAACCATTTTTTAGATAGAATTAGCTTGACCCAAAATGACCCTAAATGTCTCACTAATCGAATTTTCTCGAACATGTGACCTAGCCCAATGGTTTTCTGATGCCCCAAAACGGTAGGATACAAAATTTCGTCAAAATCGTTAGAGCCGTTTTTAAGATAAAATTTGCATATATATATATAACCACACACAAGATTTGCTCGTATTAGAATATATGATAATAGGAGTTCTCGGACATGTAAAAGCCAATTAATGAAGCATTAAGCATTTCTTAGCAATTTTGTAAATCTCTGAGGATTTCCCAACAGCTGACACCTCCGAATAGCGGACAATTTTTGCGCTCCCGAGATGTCCGTTATTTAGAGGTTTTACTGTAATATTAATAATTTGAATTTATGTAAATTTAAAAGACTAAGAAAATAGAAATTTTCGCCATCCGAAAGCAGTTTCGAGAGAAGGGTGTTTAACATTACCATGTATTGCCAGAAAGCCTGTTGTTATAACGAGGGAGTTCCTCCGTAGGTCAGTGATAAGTGATTACTTCCCATGTGACTTTACGGCAGTCGATATTTTCAAGTTAGTTTTCTGTTTGTTTCCGAAGACATTTTTAGTAGTTATTTTTATAAAGTTATATTATCGATATTGATATACGAGATATGTATAAATTAATCCCAGTAAACGATAAGGTTATTTTTGCCGGGCTGGGCCGGGCCCGATCAACGTTGCACGGGTCTGCTAATATAAAATTTTAACAGAATATATAAACACAAATGAAAACACCCATCGACTAGTCTCGATAACACTAACACCGTTACCACCAAAATTTGTAAATGCAAATTTTTTTTTCAACTAAATACTTTCTACTATATTATTTGATTTTGAGAGTAGATAAGTGCGAGGCTGCGAGAGTAAGTATTAAACGTATTAAAAAGGATCAGTGATTTTTTTTAAATTCAAAATTTCAGAAAAATAAAACTGTTCCAACATTAAGAACCTACGCTAGTCATCCGAAGAAACTTGAACGCTAATGTATAGTCTATGGGAAGGTTCTTGACAGATTTCTCGCTCGCATTTTAATATTTTTAAATGTTTTTTTTTTTTTTTGCATAGGATAGCTGAGGCCTATCCCTAACGTTGTTAGTTTTTACTTTTTCGATTTTGGTTCCAGTTATTTTATATAAGGGTACTTTCAGTTTCAGAACCGGTTCCAACCGGTTCTAAAATTGAAAATGTCCGCTTATAAAAAAATTGTAACTAAAATCAAAAAAGTAAAAACTAACAACGTTAGGGATCGGCCTCAGCTATCCTATGCAGAAAAAAAAATCATTTAAAAATATTAAAATGCGAGCGAGAAATCTGTCAAGAACCTTCCCATAGACTTAACATTCGCTTGAGTGTTTCTTCCCGTGACTAGTGTAGGCTCTTAAAAGATATTTTAGAGAATTGTAGAAATAGTGTTAAGCAAAAGTTTAACTTCTTTTTCATTTCTTCAGCAGCTAAAATTTACGTAAGAAATAAGGAAGTTACACTTACCGGTATAAATAATCGCGTACTGCAATAATATAATTTCGAAAAAGACACTTCACGTTCTATTACTTAACCACGATCTCTAATCCTTCCGTAATTGGACTCTTAATCGGGAGGTTTATGAACCCTGAGGTGAGGAATAAATCTTTGGGTGTCGACATAGAATGTCAGCAGAATAAGAATAAAACATCACTAAAGATAAGAACAAGGATTGTAAAAAAAATGCCGGTTGCTTAAATCTCCTGCTATCAAACGGAATTAGTAGAAGAATATGCTGAAGATAACGAACCCATTTGTTTTTAAGTGTAAAAAGAATGAGGAATATTCTAACACTGTCCTGAATCTTGGTTTAAATCGTAGTTATGAAATGTTATTAACTGGTAATTTATTGTTATCACTGTAACTAATTGAGAGAATCTATTTCATAGAATTAACAGGTTACAGATAACGCGGATGTTTTTCGCAAGTCTACATGTAATATGATATCTTTAAGCATTCATCTAAACTTTATTTTTAAACCAAGTTTATGAACGTTGTTGATTTTTAATTTAATATTATCATTAAAATTCCTTTTAGAGAATATCTCAAACATAATTAATAGAAAAATATGTTAAAGATAACGGATACAGCGACATAAGGTTACTTGGACCTCAAACAAAAAGCATTCTTTATCAGTCCTGAGTCTACTGTGTCGAGAGTGTTGACGTTATACACCAATATATACTAACAGGTAACCTTACTAGATCCAGGACTGATTTAAAACATTTTATGTTTCGGTCCAAATAGTCCTCAACTGGGTCCAGTGGCTCCCACATAAGGTTACCTGGGCTCGAAACAAAAAACATTCTTCATCAATCCTAGGTTTACTGCGTCGAGAGTTATTGATGTTATTCACCAATACACTAACATGTAGCAGAACTAGATCCAAGACTGATTTAAAACATTTTATGTTTCGGTCCAAATAGTCCTCAACGGGTTCCAAGTAGTCCCCCCCCCAATAAGGTTATTTGGACCCAAAAATAAAAAGTCAATATATTTATCAATCTTTCTCTTTATCAATCTTGGATCTACTGCGTCAAGAGTATTGACGCTGTTCATCAATCTCTAACAGGTAACAGAACTAGATCCAGGATTGATTAAAGAAAAAAAAAATGTTTCGGTCCAAATAGTCCTCAACTGGGTCCAAGTAGCCCCCAACTGGGGCCAAGTAAGCCACTACTGGGTACAACTAATCCCAATTTATGGTATTTTTTTTTCTAGGTATAAAATGAATCTTCAAACATTGCCCTAAACCATGGCGTTGTCATGAGATGTAATTAATTATTACATATATCATGATCACAACTTATTATTACATATTAACTTATTGTTATCATTCTTAGTATCATTTTTAGTTAGTGACTTAGTGAATCTACCATTAGCAGTAGAATATGTTAAAGATAACACGAATACTTTTCGCAAGTGTACATCTGTTTCGAGTAAATGAAGGATCTTCAAACACTGTTCTGAATCTTGTTTTAAACCTTTGTCATGGTAGTGAAAACTTATCAATATTTAATTTATATTCATTGGAATAATGATTCAATTAGGGAATTTACCACTCATAATTAGCCGTAGAATATCTTGAAGGTAACCCGAATGTTTCAGAAAGTGTACATCTAATTCGAGTAAATCGGTAATCTCGAATCGCGACATTCAGTCTTGCCCTATACCTTGGTTATAAAATGTTATTTATTGCTGTTTTTCCTATTATTGGAGTAAAGATTAAGTAAGTGAATATATCTTATAGAATTGGCGGTAATACGTGTTAAAGATAAATTGGATGTTTTTCGCAAGTGTACATTCAAATTCTAGTAAATTAAGAAATTTTAAACACTGCTTCTGAATTTTGTTTTAAACCATAGTTTTGAAATACCATTAACTGTTAATGTATTCTTATTACTGAAATAGAGAATTAGTGAATCTATGATACAGATGTATAACAAATTATAACACCTTGTAATAATATACTTCTTTTAATTTGTAAAAAGGTGCAAAATAAAAACTTTATAAACATAAAAAAAAAAAGTTTTATTAGACTGTTTACATGTTTCGGTTCCATCGAAGTCATTATCAAAACAAATAATAAATAAATAAATTACATCATATATCGTGCAATTGTAGAGTATTCTTATTTGTTTTGATAATGGCTCCGATGGAGTCGAAACGTGTAAAACGTTTTAGAAAAAGTATATGGTGAATGGCAATACTAGCGTCATTTGCGCGCATACTCCCTTAAAAGTTACCGTTTAAGCGAGGGCACTCACTTAAACCGCGGCCTGCGTTATACACGGCCGGTGCATGACGTTTAAAACGTCACATGGAGTGGATCATTTTTACACGGTGATTGGTGCAAAGCGACGCGCCCCTCGTTTTGCACCAATCACCGTGTAAAAATGATCCACTCCATGTGACGTTTTAAACGTCATGCACCGGCCGTATATAACGTAGATCGCGCTTAAACTGTGTTTAGTTTATAATTGAATGTTGATTTGATGCGAGAAGCATCGTATCTTTTGACGTGACAAATTGCCACCCTTTTTGACGGAACGCAGTGTTCCCCTTTGAAAAAATTAATCTTTTACTTATGTAAATATATTGTAATAATTGCCTATGTAAAAAATCTGCATTAAAGATATCGAAAATTACCTGATGCACCTTTGGATCTAGTTTTGTTTTCACAGTCTAATACAACTTTTTTTTTTACTGTTTAAGTTTTTATTTTACGCATTTTACCAATTAAAAGAAGTATACTATGATACAGAATTAGCAGTGAAGCATGTTGAAGGTAACGCAAATGTTTTTTCAAAGAGTATATCTACTTCGAGTTAATAAAAAAAAAATTCAAATACTGCCCTAAACCATAACTATGAAACGTTATTAAAAGTTAATTTATTGTTATAGATTCAATACTGACTCTGTTAGTGAATCTATTATATAAAATTATCATTAGAGTGTAGTGAAGATAACGCGCATGTTTTTTGCAAGCATATTAAAAACTAGCCGCCACTGGCGACCAGTTTGGTCTCCCTTAAATTGCCTTAAGCATTGTAACACGTTACTTTTATTCATAATTTATTATTATTATTTTTTTAATCCTTCGCCAAACCGAAAGATTCTAATAGACAAATCAAGAACTTTTGCGATCATGGTAGTATTTTGCATATTTTTTGTTGTTATGTATTTCATCTTTCATGATAAAAACCGCTTAACCCACTTAAGCATTTATCCTTCATGTCCGTTTGCTTATCAGTTGCAATATGTTCGCTAAGGCGGAGATTCTTAAACATATTAAGTAATTTTTCGTAATTAGGTCCATTGCCAATTGGCGTATTTTAGTTAATACGATTTGATGCAATGAAGTCTATCTTGTGAAAGTCTTTAATGATATCCACATTTACACTGAACCATATTGTTGCTAATATTTGTTTTTGTTTTTCGTTAACTTTGGCTGTAGACTCGATTGCGAAAGATTATAAAATCTATCATTATTCTCATCTAAAACGTCTTGAGTAATGTGTCATAATCGGGCTACATATTATTACACGTAATTTTCGAGTATAGTTTGGTGGAAAATTGAACTTTTGAAGGCCAGTTTTGATAATCGCATTCCCTTTAAACCATATTTTCTGTCAGGACTTTTGGCCCATGACGTACAATCTGATTAAAATTCAAGAAATTCCTTTTAGATGCCTTGTACGACTTTGTTTTTCTCTGCTCCCCTTTCTTGATATAGTTCAGGAGTTTTTATAATAGCGTAATTCTCTTATTTCGGCATGTCTGCTTAATGTCTACTGACTATTAAGATTCTTAAAAGGTAAAATACGCCGCGCCAACATTGGTACCTATAATTCTAATTACAGCAACCCGTTTTTTCTCTCTATATTGTAACTCTATAGTTAATATTACGTAGTAGAAATATAAAAGACTATTGAAGACGGTTCTATTGATATAGTAGATATAGATATGTATAGTATATTCATGGGTATATAATATGTGATTAGAATATATATATGTCATATTCATTCCGGTGGATATAACATACCCCAAATAAAACTTCCATCGTAAATGTCTAATCTAAAAACCGTCAATATAATTTTATGTGTTTAGTAAGTGTATATAAAAATAATTTTCTGTATTATTTTACTTTAATTCTATATTATTAACCATTTTTAATGATGGGTCCTTTTGGGTACAGTTGTCGCAGACGCACCGGGGTATCATTTTGGCGCCAAAATGGCGATTTTATGCCTGGCCAACCTGGCGTTTTCGGCTAGATTTTGCTTCGTATGGCAACCTGGTAGAGCAGATACCGCATGCTTTATAATAAATTAAATATTGTGTGTTTTATAACAAATTAATGATTGTGTGTGTTTTTAAATAAAATTGTGTGTTTTTTAAAATATAAAATAACTTATTTCATAATAAAATAAAAGTAACATGCTGTTTTAGCAATCTCTAACAGGTGTCTGAAAATGGGATTTTCTCGCCAAGATGGCGCAAAACAAAAATCGCGCAAACCCCGGAGCGTCTGCGACAGCTTTTCCAATTTAAAATGCATGCCGTTCACATTTTTCATTTAAAATAGAAAATAGAAAAATAAAAAATAGGTACTTTTCCGTTATACGGACACCATGCCAAAATGTATGCTAACGCATAATGTATGTAAATGTATGTAAATGTATGCTTGGCGACAATGGTGTCCGTATAACGGAAAAGTACCAAAAAATAATAGCATAAATCAAAACATTTGATTTCAGAATCAAAGTATCGTTTCTAATTTGAACACGTGAAGAATAAAAGCTGGTATTGGCGATTTTAAAAATGATATTGGCGAGATTTGCACCCAAATAACATAAAAGTACTTAATGATGTTATATATTTTATAAATGTATATTAAATTACTATTTGGAACGCGATTGGTCATTAACAATCATTTTAGGTGATCTCTCTTCCTGCCACGTATAATACATAAATATCAAATTAACTGACAATTCGTTTCGAAATTTGATTCATTAAATATTATTACATGACTTGTATTTGTTTACATTCAACTTTGTCAAGAAAAGATTCCGAAGGAAATTGAGTTGTAAAGCACTGCATCAAGCAGAATTATGGTAAACTTTGATGGTCTTACAGGTCCTGGTGCAAATTACTTTTTTGACACCAGGCAGCGCTCCAAAAAATCATTCATGAAAACTTATTTTACGAACGATTATGTCCATGGTTTAATGGTTTAATATTTTAAAACTTCACGACGAAATGAATGTTTTTTTTTTTTTTTTTTTTTTACTTTCATGGATAGAGAATTTGAACTGTGAAGCTAATTTCAACTGAAGTTATTGCAGAATATATACCTAATTGAACGTAAGTCATCTCTCAAATATTAATTTATTTTGAACGATCTTTCTAAAAATGTAACTTTTATGCAGTTTCATTCGAAAAATAATTTTGAATAAAAATGGCCGCCTGGCATATGAAAAAGCGATACGGGCACCCGGAACTGTTGATGACAGTCACATGACTTACGGTTTTATTATAGAGATACTTGTAAATTAAGAAATTAGTATCGAATTAATAGCAGTGTTGAATTCAGACATATTTTTCCGGGTGGGAATTTTGTTGCTGTCGGGGCGGGGGACCAATAAGAAGTTCCGAAAGGGGGAGGTATTATTCTTTGTAACAATTACCAAATACAAAATCTCAAAATTTCCGTAGGGAGGGGAGGGCACTTTGATTCTCCGGGAGGAATGGTTGTCTGGTGATATCTGCTATCTCGTGAATTTTTTGTTTATCAAGTTTCAATATCGGTCTTACTGCAAAATGCTTCCTATAGTTAAAAAAAACATTGTCTGTATAGGAAGATAGATCAAATAGAACTGGATGAACTATGAAATCCCTTTCACCAATGCTGATAGAACATTAAAATATCATACAGCAATGACAAATAGAAATTATAAAACGAAGATGGAAAGCCATATAGCATATATCAAGTAAAACAACAACAAGAACTACATCTTTAGTTAGACTACACAATATAGAATCTTTTGTAGATTAATTTCTAAAACAGTAAAATAATTTACACATCAAGATTTTATTTTCCATCCATTATTCACTAGCCAGTAGAAGTGTTTATGTGTAAAGAAATCATATGCAAATAATCAGCCTATTTTAAATTACATGGAATTTGGCGCGAGATGCTGCTTAAGTAAAAGAAAAAAAACAAAGATAGTTTAAAATTAATAACGTTTATGATTTTTGTTAAAGCACAATGGCTTTAGATGGCGCTCTGCTATCTCGTGATAGTCTTTTATCAAGTATATAGTTAACACTTTTATGCGAAAATAAATTATTTATCATTACAGATCATGAAATTTCACCGTTATTGAGTGCACGGAACTAGTCGGCTTCTTTATATAAAGGATTTTTAACCCTTTATACTTACTGAATCATCTTTAGCATATGTATATATTTAATTTTAATAGATATAAACCTTTGATTAGTAGTTTCTGTCATTAAAATTTCCGGTTTAATCAACAAAATTTGCACGTTTATTGTCCTTTCTCAAAATTTCCGGGTTTTTCGATTTTTACCATGCCAGGTTTATGATTTACAATCTAGAGGTATAGATTAATAAAATAGGTGACGACATTTTACATCTTAAAGCTACTTATTAAAGCGGAAAAATCCGTGTTATCAAAAATCCAATCTTCATTAATAAGCCAGAAAACACATTAATTATTTTTTTATGAGAAGCTTACAGCAATAATGATCTACTGCTGTCCTATTTTTGCAAATTGTAACTGCAAATTACAGTGCTCGAGGAAAATATATTTCTTTCTTTTAATTATATATTGAATGCTTAGGAAACTCGAACTTACCATCGTATATGCCATCGAAAAATGTCTTTTTTTTTCCAAATAATTAATAGCAAAAATATGAAAAAAAAAGAGTTTAAACTATACATGGAACTGACAACAGAAATGCGGAAAAATGCATTGTTAATTAGTTTTCTGTTATTTATGTCTTTTCTGTTAAAAGAAAATTTGATACATATAAAAGCATGCATACATAAAGGTTAATGAACTGAACATGGTTTGATGTATATGTCGGTTAAAGTTAGTGCTAGTAGATACATCGCAACAAAACTTTATTTAATGATTTATTTTAGGCTATTCAAAAATGCATTAAGGCGGTATTGAAAAAAAAATTATTTTCCACGCTCAACAACTCAAAATTTTTAGACTCATTTTTAAAAGTAAAAACATGAAACTTGGCGGCATGATTTATGAAGAAATTTATAAGGGACCCATGTTTTAATTTTTCGTTCAATTAATTAGAAATTGATTTACAAACAATTATTTTCACAGTACGATTTTTTTTTTTTTTTTTTTTTTTTTTTTTTTTGCTTCCAGCGCTATCGCTTCGGGAAATTCGGTTAAAAAATGTCCACTTTGACAGCATTTTTTGAAATATATTCTGCCTTTATCAAAAAATCGAGACAATACGGACATTATAAAGTTTCTGAATAAGAGAACCTGCCAATTGGATGCATTTTCGAGCAAAAAATGAATTTAAAAATGTATCTCAAAAAAGGCAGTTTGGATTTGAATACAACCTTAAGTTAAGTTCATTCTAAATTAAAAGAGAATTTAAGAACGGTTTCCACTTTAGGTCACGTTGAGCTTTTTTTCGCTTATTTGGCAATTTTATATATATAAAAAATATTTTTGTTATTCCCTTCTCACCTAAAAAAGAAAGAAAAAAATTTTAATAAATATTTAATGTTTAAAATTTAAGTATTCAAATTATCAATTACAATTAATTGCTACATTGATTACAGAAATTAAATTTTATTTCGAGGTTTTGACGAACAGTTTTATCAAAGCATCATCAACATCCGCTATCGCAATTTCGAGATTAAATTTTAATACTACTTTATCATAATTTTAAATGTTTTTCTCCTCATCCTTGCTAAAATTTTAACCTTTTTTTACCTTTTCTGGAATGCCTCAAAGTATTTTATTTTATTTTATTTATCTATTTTTAACACTATAAACAAATATTGATTAAAAAAAAAAAAAAAAACTATGTTTTCTTTTATAGCAAAGCGTAACTTTGGCTATGATCGACGCTCTGCGGCAGTTGATTATAGCCAACCCATTATAGAGCTGAACATAAACACGCGGTTTTATTTATTTTCTGTCTGTCTTAATTTTGAATAGACTGTAGTTTTAATTACAAATGGCATAAAAATAGCATTTAATTTAGTAAGAATTTAGTTCAAACAATGCACACAAATGCAACAATACACATGTTGTATAATAAAAGGTATATTTTTATTTAAAAAGACTTTTTTTATTAGAAAGTGCTTTCACCTTCGTTTGATTTTGCATTTGAATGTAACATAGAAAATGTCTTTATTTTTCTAAATAAGTTTTTTACTAACGTATAAAAAATGCATGTAAACTATGCAAGGTAATAATATAGCTGAAGCAAAATTAGGTAGAAACTTGCTGCTAATTAGTTTACACTTATTTATGGCTTTTAGTTAAAATAAACATTGGTATGCGTAAACAATAGACATATAAAAATGTTAATGAACATGGTTTTATGTATTTATCTGTTAAAGTTAGAATTGGATATCGAAAATACCCATGTGAGAAACGTTTATGTAAGTATTTATTTTATTTTTTACCAAAAAAATAAAAAATAAACTAATCTTTATATAAATATTTCTTTAAAATAACACAATTTTTAACATTAAATATCACAAAAGTAATAAATACAAGTACAACAGAGCACATGCTGGAGAAAAAAGAAAATATTTCTACTTAAAAATAGCATTTTCCTTACCCCTTTATTGTATACTTTATTCGATTTTTTCTTTTTTATATAACATAAAGGAACCTCCTTATCATTTCTAAATAACTAATTACAAAAACATGAAAAAACATGTTTAACATATTCACGCAAATAATATAACTGGCACCAGAAGTAAAGAAAAAACTCTTTGCTAATTATTTTTCTGTTATTTATTCGTTTAAAAAAAGGAGGACATAAAAAATATGCACGGGAAAAATAAAGAACGGGAACTTTATAAGAATACCTGTTTTAGTTCTAAGTGCAATATAGACAGCAAACAATAAACGTTTGTGTAATGATTTACATAATATTTTATGAGATGTTAAGGTAGTTCTTATTTAAACCTATAGCTATTAAACAACACTTTAATAAAAATACTATTCGAACAATTCATACAAATATTCATAAAAACATACACACACATATATACCGAGTGCCCTAGAATGGACTGACTGATTTTAAAATTAAATAACTTGCAAATGGTGACAGATATTAAAAAGGTTATGTAAGATATCAGTTTTTTTTACTGTAATTCCTGATTTTATTTCGAATTACCAACAATAGATGGCGCTGAGAAAAATAGATGTCCAATGGAGGCAGTAGCAGAAATCACCCAGCATTAATGCGAAGGAAGGATGTTAAACATTTGGAGTGGGTTTAATTCACCAATACAATCTTTTCCCTAGGGTTTATAAGAGAACAATTGTCTAAAGGCGAATGAGACCCGCTCCATATATTTAACCTCCTTCCTTCGCATCAATGCTGCGTGATTCCAGTTTTGGTCTCGATTGAGCACCTATTGCTTTCAGTGCCATCTATCGCTGCCACTTGACACTAAAACCAGAATAGCACTAAAAACGCCTGACATCGTACATAGAATCTCCTGTAAGAATCTCCTGTGAGAACACTCCTGTAAGAATTTTTTTAGTATCTATTACTGTTTTCAAGTTATTAAATTTTAAAGTCAGTGAGTTTATTCTAGGACACCCGTTATATATGACATAAAAAAAAACATACATCCTTTGAAAAAACAAACATATTTATATTTAAAATGTATTTTTTATTAGAAAGTACTTTTAATTTTAGCTTGATATGTAACATTATTTCCGAATAAGCAATTGTACAGTCTGGAAAAGTAATAATTGTACAAGCAAAATCAAAGTTAAGTTAAATAAAAGAGTGTAAAAAGAAGGTAGAGTATGTAAAATATATACATATAACATAGTTAATGGATATGTTTGCATGTATTTGTGTGTTAAAGTAAATATTGGGATTTAGAAACCTGCCGTGTAACAAAAGTTTATGCAATGATTTATTTAAAAATTTTACATGAAATATATTAAATTATTTTTTTATGAAACCCATCTTTAAAATATCATTCAAACAATGTATATAAATCTATTTTTTTTTTTAAGCATTTCACAGCTAGCAAAATATAGTTCACATTAATCTAAATATTGTCCAATGCGTTTAATGTTACATTGTCTGTACAATAATATAGTTCAAAAGTACAGATACTACTTAATAGAATATTAATGTTTAAATCAAAATATAATAATGACGGGTAGGAACTGAATATTTTTATCTACACAAAATAAATCGAAATAAAATATCATATTTAAGTTTTTTTTTTTTTTTTTTTTTTTTTTTTTTTTTTGTACTATCTGATAAAAATGCATTGTTTACTTACAAAAATAAGTAGATGTAATTTTACAATATTATTACATAAATAAATTACATTACAATAACACATAACATACATTGAACGCAATTATAAGAATATATGATTAAATGATGTCATTGCGTGGAGTAAAAATTTTTACCAAACTTGACGACACGATGTGCAGGAATAAACAAACAGTTATTCACATTTGGCGCTTAGGAACAAAACGGTGTCCCAATAATTAAAAAAATATACGCTTAAAAACTTCCAATAGAAGTCTATTGTCTTTTATCGGATTTTTTTAAAGTAGGTACAAAAAATATACTGTAGCTACTCGCGTATTTAATCACGCTGAACTTTTGAAAGGAGATTTGAATAAAAAAAAAAAGATTTGCATAATTTTCGCAACAAGATAATGGGAGAATAAAACCGCATGTATCCCTATAGTTTTCATTTTTAAATATTTCAGTTTTGTTTATTTAAAATAACATTACTTATTTATTTTTTCCCGCGATCTCTTTCTTATAGTTGCAGTACAACTGTGTCCAGGTGCAGTATTATAATATTATAGCAATATATATAGCAATATTATCAATGATGTGATACATAAATGCTGATTTGTTGACGCTGAAATTTTCTTATTCGTGTTAGAGGCTTTTGTCGAATAAAACAGTATAATGTTTTTTTGGATAGATGAAGGATAGTTTGGGAAGGATAGTTTGGCAAGGATAGTTTGCAGTCAAGTAAGGATAGTTTGGCAGATGAAGGATAATTCAGAGTAAATGAAGGCATTTGTTTAATTAGTAGCGCAAACCCAGATTGTCAGTTTAGCCTCCTTTTTTATTCAAAAATTTCGAATTCATACCCGAATTTCTGAATAGTAATTTTTGCTTTATTTAAGACTGGCATTTTGTGATTACATAAAGTACAAATTCTTCTTTTGGAATTTCCGGTATGAATTAGGAATTTATGAATAGAAAAAGGAAGCTAAACTGGAAACTCCGGCATAAACAGTAATATCCGCTTAGAAAAGTCATTAAAATGGAATTTTGTGGCCGCGAATCTAGAACATACTTCTCATAGAAGATGGAAAGATGCTTCAATACTTCAAAGTGTAGAAGGACTTTTTTCATATTTTATTGTAGAATACTTCAAAAAACTAAAAATATATATTGCCCTATTTCAAAACTTATTTGCAAACTTTTGAAATTGTTATTCAGTTTGTTAAATCTTAATTATTCTTTTATTAAAATGATATATTTATATGATAAAAAGTCATTTCTGTTTTAATCTAAGTTGTCCTTTGAGAAAAAAAAAAGAAAGAAAGAAAGAAAAAAAACAAAGAGAGTTTTTCGCATCCTCTATTTTTAGAACAGAAGAAGTGCTCAAAATACGCGAGTAAATAAGGTAAGCATTACATTATAAGTATTGCAGTTGTAAAGGCAATAAAAAATATATTGACGAAACACTGGCCCAATATATTTTTATTTATTTATTTATTTATTTATTTATTTATTTATTTTATTTTATTTTATTTTATTTTATTTTATTTTATTTATTTATTTATTTATTTATTTATTTATTTATTTTTTTTTTTTTTTTGGGGGGGGGGGTATTTAGAGTTGTTCCAACTAAAAATAATATCCGCATTTAAAATTTAGTTATTTGCAACATGAAATAAGTCATGGAGAAAAAAAAATTATATCGTTACACACCAACATTGTTGATACAAACATTTAGCAGTCGAATAAATAATAATAAGAAGAATGAAAAAAAATGTAAACTCACCACAAGATATTAAAAGGTCATTCATTCTCAAAATGATAAAGAATGCTTACCTAAAAATATAAAAAAAATAATTAAACATGATTATCAAATAATAGACATTTTACATAAACTATTAAAAGTTGCATGAATTATAATATTTTTGTAAAGGCTAAAAATAGATAAAATGTTGTTTAATTAGTCAATAAAACAAATTTACGTATATGCGTTTACTGAAAATGCATTTATATTACTTAAATCCTACTTATCGACATATATTTACAAATAAATTATTGCATCCATTTCTCTTAAGAGTAAGCAAATATTAGACCAATATCGAGTCAATTTCATATTGTAATTATTTACAATATAAAATAAACCAATGAGATCGATCCTGACACTTTCAAAAATTAATTTAAAAAATCAAATCATTCATGTATATGCATATTGTGTAAAAATCGATTTTCAATAGTAAAACTCCTTATGAAGTTACACTGAGAAAGTCGCACCTGAGCACAATAAATGTAGCTTAAAATTTTATATGCATTTTTTTTAAATCGTGAAATTTATTTAACTGATTCACTTCATTTTTTTGTCGTTGTTGTTAAATATTGTGTTTTCTATAAGGTAGCCCAAACTGCACAAAATGTTTGGCCCAACGTTGGCTAATTCTTGGCTAATTGTCGTTCCACGTTGGCCACAGTAAGAAATATCGCCTTGCCGTATCATTTGCCAACAAAGTCCCAACAGTCATCCAATTCGTCCGTTTGATGCTCAGATACTCTCCAAATTAGAGGGATCTGTGAACCTACCATTCGCCTGCCCTACCATTCACAATCCTATCATTTTCCAACGATTTCCACAAACTGCTAACCATGGACCTACAAGATGTGCTACGTGCGAGCTTTTCTTCAATTCTTTAACCCATTCGGGACCATGGCATAAGAGAGTGCATATATGCACTCTCAAAAAGTGCATACAGAATTTGTTTTAGGCACCAGTAAAAAATAAAAATAATATTTGCTTTCTCTAATTAGAACAGTGAACAGTTTATTTGGTTCAATGGGTTACCTTGTTTGAGAAAAACAACACCCTGTAGATGAGTAATTGTATATCATATCTTAGAGCATTTTTGTTATAGTTTAAATAAAGTTAGCTTTTTAAAAAAAAAGTGGTGCCGACCGAATAAAATTTGTGTAAAATCCGCCGGCCCCGAAGGGGTTAATTTATTTTTTCATAAGAACATTTAAGAGTCTAAAAATTACCTTTTTCAAAGTTTTCACAATTTTAGGAATTTTTAACGAGTAACTTTTAAAAAGAAAAGCTAACCGACTTCAATGGATTGTTTCTTACCTTAATGTATATATATTTACTTGCTTTCAGAGCAGACCGGCTTTACCCGTTCAAATCTTAAGGGGAGGGGGGAGGGACGAACGGGTAAAATAAACCAAAATAGAATATCCTAAAAAGTAGGTGCATTCTCACCCATGAATCTCTAACATGACAATTCTGTAATGGATATACCAGAGCCCTGTGCGCTTCGTGTCATAAATCGTTTTTATGGCAATCAGTATTTAAATTACAAGTTTCTGCTTTCAAAAATAACTTTGAGAAGATGAGAAAATATACGATATTATGTAGAAAAATTGAAATCGGATTGCTAAAACGATAAAGCATAAAAATATTTTATAAATTAATTATTTTATAAATAAAAAAATCTAATCAAAAATTGATTGGGAGAAAAGTATTACGAAAAAAATTTAATCAAGTATTCAGTTTTTTTTAAAGTAATTATGTTGCTAAATTCAAATTCATTAAATGAAACTGCATGGTCTATGGAAAATAAGATCACTTTTTGCCTAAAGAAAAAAATTGTTACATTAACGGACAATATTTTCGTGATATTACAGAGAATATAAATACGGAATTTTATTGGCTTATAAAAATAACATACGTGTAAATATGTTTACAGTAATTTAACTTGGAAATTATATAAATAAGTCCAAAGCCCCACGTTTTATTATATTGTAAAACATTGTTATTATTTTTTCATTGTATTTTTATTGTTATTATTTCTTTTTACGGTGTAGCAAAGGGAAAGAAAAGAAATTGCATTAAAAAATAGTTTTGTATAAAAGTAAATTACGGCAGGAAATTGTAAAAAAGTTAAAGTGTGGTTGGGAAATTTGTATAGCAGCCAGTATTATGCGTCGGTTCAAAAAATGTATGTATGCTAGGTCTGGGTCAAATCGATTAACAACTTGTATAACGATAAATTATGCCAGAAGTTTGAGATAGTATTTTAATACGGGTTTTAAAATTATGTACGTTGTGTGAAAATCGGTCAAAAATTGTAGATTTGTATAAAGAACATATGCACAGACCTTGAATTGTACATATATGTAGTTGTATCCCAGCGTAGCATATCACAGTGAGGGTACTTTGACACAACGTAGTGTTTTATCAAAGACAAATGATAAAAAAACAAAACAAATGTTCAAAATTTTATCAAAACAATGATTTCTCATAAACAAATGATAAAAAACAAACAAATTATAAACAAATGCTCAAAATTTTATCAAAACAATGATTTGTCATAAACAAATGATTAAAAAAATTATAAACAATTGATAAAAATTTAACAAAACAATGATTTATTATAAACAAATTCGTAAAAGCGAAATATGCAACTCAAGAAAATAATTAAGTATATATTTCAAATTTGAGGTAAGTATAAGTATTCGGAGCATTAAAGAGGAAAGATTTTTTGGATAATAAAAAGATAATTCGGAAAGGTATTCGAATTATTTTGCGCATCTCGGTACATGAACTTTAGATCTGTATATACACAACATAGTGTGGTAAGAGTTACAAAATGCATAACACAATCGAAAATCCCCCTAGCACATTTTTGTAAACTACACAAATCATTATTTTTAAGTACTTTGATTAAATATGTTAGTTTTAATTTTCTAAATAAAACACGGTGAGAGGGAGTAAAGTTTTAATTACTTTTCATATGCGTTTAATTAGTATAATCTCCTAAATAATTAATTAAAAAAAATCCACACGAACAGTTTCAGTCAAAAATCGCCCAACGGAATATATGCTTACTAACTCAAGCATTCCACCGAAATATGTTCCGCTAGCATGAACTCAATAATTAATTTAAATATGCACAAACGGTAGCGAAAATCTTGAAATAATGAGGCTTCATTAGGATCAAGCTTATTAATTAATATTTATGTGCAAATCAAATGCGGTTTTGAAAATTATTTTGGAAAGATTTGACCACACACATTAGAAAAAAAATAATGCACTAAATATAGATTATAGAGCATTTTCCAACATTTTCAGAATACTCTAATGGAGCTTCACCGTTTAAAAAAGTGAAAGAATATATATAAAATAAACAGTTTAGAAAAAAACATAACATATTTGAAAAACAGATTTCAGCAATAACAGTCCATAGCCTGAAAGATACTCGAATTATTTTGCGCATCTCTGTACATGATCTACTGCATAGTGCGGTAAGAGTTACAAAATGCATAACGCAATCGAAAATTCATCTTCAGAAATTTCCACCAAGAGACTCGAATCATTTTGTACAGACCTTCATATGATCTACAGGTTTTTATACACACCACATATTATACTAAAATTTAACTCAGGAAAAAAATGCATAACACAACTGAAAAAAATCCCTGACGGATCGGCCTACAGGCACATATATATTTCAAAGACGCAGACCGTGGGGCGCCTGTAGATAATATTAAGACGATTTATAATAAATGTAAGCGGATTTGATATCTTGTGAATTGACTAAGTTGTGATTTTTTTTCCTTCTGAAATTCCCTCCCCCCCGACCCCCCCCCCTGGTGGGCATAATGAAATCAAAAATCTGTGATACATAAATTTTTGGCCCTTTTTCTAGAAGTAATAATATCTTTAAACGGATTTGATATGTATCATAATTAAGAAGTTATGGGTTTTTTTTTCTGTTTTCATAAAAAAGCTTTTCAGGCTTTTTTTTTTTTTTTTTTTTTTTTGTGTGTGTGTGTGTGTGTAACAATTTGGAGATTAAAATACATGGGGTGTTTTCTTTTTTGGCCGACTGTACAATTTAGAAAAGTTTTGCTTGAAAAATTTGATGAATAAAAGTCGTGTTCTTCAATCTTAATGGACTATATTTTATGGCGTATGTATCGAATCCGTGTGTGGCTGTATATTTATTTACAATTTTTGCGGCGCAACGATTATCATGGGCACATTCTTAAAAGCGAAGCTACACTGTAAAAAATGGGTACTCAAAATTGAGTAAAAAGTACTCAATTTTGAATACGTCACATACTCAAAATAGCTCCGATCCAAATGTACTCAAAATTGAGAAACACATGTACTCATTTTTGATCCCATGGATGTATTCAAATATGAACTGCTATGTACTCATTTTTGATCCCATGGATGTATTCAAATTTAAAATTTTTTATGTCGTTAAAATAAAATTTATAGGATAAAAACTAAACTTCCGAGTACAACCTTATAAGGGACAAATACATTTCGGCATCTTTTTTTTTATTATTTCTGAGTGAGTTTATAGAATTTTACCAACACTTCCAGCGAGCGGATTCGAACCCATGATGTTCCGGGTACTAGCCGGATGACCCAGACCCCAGCGCCATGACCGCTCGCGGTTTTCGCTCAAATACTGTAACTTATTTGAATCGGGATGGATTTTCCAATGTTTTTAATATTTTCTTTTCATAACTTTCAATAATTCGCTATACTATTTGGTGCCTTATAACAGACAAATTTTAATTTATTATGTATTATATGCATTAAAAAATTGTATTAAGAGTAATAATTGCTGCTTTTTGCAACAGTACTAACCAGTGTTGATTTCAGACATTTTTCTCCTGGAGGGATTTCTGTGGCTCCGGGGGGGGGGGGGGGACATTGCACTTTTTGTTCATTAAAAGTATAAAATATCAAATCTTCCGGGGGGATATTTCAATTTTCCGGGGGATAATGTCCCTCCGGGCCACTCCCTGAATTCAACAGTGGTACCAACATTTTCTTTTTCGAACATATACTTTTTTAAAATTATTTGCCTGATTATCTATTTATCAATTCGAATAAAAACAACAATTATATTAATCAGACGTGTTTATTACATGCTATTAAAATATATTTTTTTAATGTCTTATTTAATAGAAATTATGTAAATAAATTTTTTTTATAATAAATTAAATTATTATATTTCAGCTATGCTGGGAGCTTTTGCGTACGGTTCGGTTAAACTAAATAGTTTAAAAAAAAGATTTTTAAAGACAAATTTAAAATTAATGACCTTGGGATAGGTAGGTTTAAATCTGGACTTATTGATTTTATTTAAATTAAATTAGTTTAATTTATAAAAATATAAGCTAAAGAAATTAAAAACGTTATAAAGTTAAAAACTTTATTTTTATAAAAGTAAAGAAAAAAATATTAACTAATTTTATAAATTTAAGGAAAAAAAAATTATAAACTTTGCAAAATTATAATTTATAAAATAATAAATTTTAGCGTAATTCATAAATTTGTAAGCCAAATCACCTTAGTTTAATACCAATTTGCATAGCTATAATATTCAAAGATATTATGTTATGAAACTTTTAAATAACACAATATTGCCTCACGTTAAAAAAATTTAAAATAAAGTTTAAAAAAATTAGTGGGAAAAAAAATCATAATTTTGAAGTACTATCAAGGAAAAAAAAAAGTAGATGTGTAAAATGTGAGGGGGGGAAAAAAAAGAGTAAATATGTTGTAGTGGATCCACTTTGATGAAAATCCAGAACAACCAGATCCACTTTTCATTTCTCTTATTCTTCGTTTTTCCTTCAAATAATAGCTTTTTAGGCTCCGAAATTTCGTCATTACACATTATGAAATATACAAGTATGTTAAGTTTGATCATATGTTCATTTTTGATCCAAAAATACTTATTTCGAAATGAGTACATGAACTTACTCATTTTTGAGAATACATATGTTCATTTTTGATCCAAAAATACTCATTTCGATATGAGTACATGAACTTACTCATTTTTGAGAATGCACATGTTCATTTTTGATCCAAAAATACTCATTTCGATATGAGTACATGGACTTACTCATTTTTGAGAATACACATGTTCATTTTTGATCCAAAAATACTCATTTCGAAATGAGTACATGGACTTACTCATTTTTGAGTACTTCATTTTTTACAGTGTATATAGTGACGAAGTATATTTATATTTAAAAGAAAAAAAAAACACAGGGGTTTATCAAAATTGAGACTCGAAGTTATTTTAAGTATCCAAAATGAGTATATTTTGCTTATTTTAAAATAACATTTCTAACAGTGTATACATGAACAGATTATCTTAAAAATCACGCAAAGGAATATATGTTTACGAACTGAAGCATTCTACTGAAAACTGTTCCGCTAGAATGAACTAAATAATTAATTTAAATCTTTTCAAACGAAAAGCAAAAAACATAAAATAATTACTTTCATAAGATCAAGCCTGTTAATTAAAAGTAAAACAAACACGTCTTTGAAAAAAATCTTTCTTAGAGGTTTTGCCCACACATGTTGACTAAAAGAAGTCTTACAAAAGCCGTTATTGGTGGATACATTTTCATTATTTATGTATTTAAATACTGGCAAGATTATTAACAATAATAAAAAAAACTAAATTGTCAATGAATAGATCTATTTTATTTGGAAAATAAATAAATCTGTACAATATAAATAAGTAATTGCTATAATTTCAATTCTTTCACAAGAGAACTTTCAGATTTACACACTTATAAGGCTTCATTAATTTCTAAAAGGTTGTTATATAAAAACCATAAAAACAGTAAAAAAGTTTCAACAAACTGTCTACATGTTTCGGCTTTACCGAAGCCTTTATCAAGACAACTGAAAATATGCAGATGCACGATCAATAATGCAATGATGCGAAATTGCGTCATCGACGATTTCACATTATCTCTCCTCACATAATTTTATTTTTACTTTCATGCTTATTTCCAAACTCGTAACTATCTAGTAACTCCAACACTTACTTTTGGTAAGTTAAATTTTTAATTAATTAGAAAGTTTATTTGTTAAATTTACGCTTAAGGCTGTTTTCACATCTAAAGTAGCTACTTCCTGACATATTTTCCAATTCAGTTTTGTTCGCAAATGCATAAAATTGGCAGATGCTCTTATTCTGAAACTATATAATCGAACAGTATTTTCCATTTTTCAGTAAAGGAAAAAGATCTTGCAGAAAATGCTGGTAAAGTTTATGTTTTTAACCGAATTTTTGGAGACGACAACGCGAGAAAGGAAAAAAAACTGAAGTCCTGAGACAACAATCGCTTATAACTCAAGATGTAATTCATTTATCGAAAAAAATAAAAAACTGTTCGATTACATATCACTTCAATGATGTGCTTGCTAGTGTCATGCTTTTACGTTTAAATATGAGTCCGTATGTCAGAAAGTCTTCCGTAATTGAGCGATGATTTTTTTTTTTTTTTTTTTTTTTTTTTTTTTTTTTTTTGAGAACCGTTTTACAAAAAGCAACTTAAAATTCAGAACCTGAATATACCACTTTTTAGAAAGTAAAATTGCATGATAAACGTGCGCACAAAATGCTTAGACATTAGTAACCATACATACTTAAAATCAACCTTCATAATGTTACTTAATTATACATATTATAAATTTCATGAGAAGTTGGTTACTAAATGTGTATGTACTATTTGCAAATATTTTGTTCGAATAATTTTAAGAATAAAAGCTATGTACTTGAAACTTAATGAATTATATCTTACGTGGAATGTATCGAAGCCACGTACCTCGTTATATTTGCATTCATATTGCGCAGTGATTTATCATGGACAGATTCGTAAAACTCAAGAAAATAGTAATTATTATTATTATTATTATTATTTTTTTTAAGATGGAGGAATAAGCATTCGTAGAGTTAAAAACCATGAGATTATTAAACAAGAGAGAAAAGTCATGCATCAAGCATAGGTTAATAACAGTTTCCAACATTTCCGGAATACGTTAACAAATTTTCGCTGTTCATTAAGGTAAATAAAATACCTAAGTAAACGTTTTAAAAAACGCATATCATTTTGTAAATCAGATTTCAGCCATTACTGTACTTAGCCAGAAAAGTATTACAATTCTTTTGTGCAGCACTGTATATAATCTATAGATTTATATAGTATATAGTATGTTACAGTTTTGTTTAGTAAGAAAACCCATAACACAATAGAAAAATCTCCTTTAGCAATTTCAATCAATAGACAGAAACATATTACAATTCTTTTGTACAGCTCTGTATATTACCTTAAGACTTCTATACACGGCACATATTAGGTTAAAGTTTAATTTCAGCAAAAACACGCTTTAAACTTCTGAAATCCCACTTCCAGAAATTATCATACATAGGCCGCCATGTATTGAGTTTTTTGCGTTTCCCTGTGTATGAGTTTATTTATATTATACAAACATCTGTTAGTGTACTAAATTTAGTTCACTTTCAAAATGCATAACGCGATTCACAGTAATGCTTACGAATTATTTTGTGTAGTCCTGTATTTGATCTAAAGCATTTATACACACCACATAGTATGCAATAATTTAGTTAAAATTAAAAATGCATACCTAACTAAAAGCGCACTTCCAGCAATTATAGCTTATAGGCAGTACTTCGAATAGAGTAATGTATCCAAAATATTTTGTGTGTCCCTGTAAATAAACGATAAATGCTATGCACATCATATTATACAACAAGTATCTTGTAGTAAACCTGAGTAATGTAAATCATTTTAATTATATTTGAAATAGTTTAACATCATTACAATACGCTGCAAACAGTTTTTTCCTGTAGACCATTATGTAACAAGAATTATTTTGCGTAATAAATTCTTTGCTTCTTATATTCTTACAGAAAACATGTTTGAGTGCACTTCATCACGCATATCAATTTCATTATGTTTGAAATGATGTAACATCATTAAAGCGCACTTGAAAGGATTTTTTCCCATTGACCATAATGTAGCGGAATATTTTTGACTGTCCCTGTAAACAAACCATTAAGGTTGCATACTTATTTTCAATAGGGATTATGCTATAGTAAACGTCACTAACATACAGAAATCACAGGGCAGTCTGAGTATATTTAGGGGAGTTAGAGCACGGACGTACGGACAGACGGCCAGACAAACCGAAGTCATAAACACTTTTCAACTAGGTTGGAAAGTGTTAAAAAAAGGGCATTTTGTAAACTGCACGAATTATTATTTTTAAGTAACTTATTTATGACTTTGTTATTACGCATTGTACTTTATTGTTAGTACTACATTGCCTTTTATTTTCGAATTAAAAGGGGAGTGTTAAGAATTTAATTTACTTCTTATTTGCCATTAATTATTATCATCTTCTAAATAATTAATAAATAAATATGCACGAGCAGTTATTTTAAAGATAACTCAGCTGAATAGGTTTACCAACTACAGCGTCCTACCGAAAACTGTTTCGGTAGCCTGAAATAAATAATTTTAAAAAGTAGAAACGAAAAGCGGAAAGCTTGAAATAATTAGTCCCGTAAGATCAAGATTATTAAGTATATTCAAAACAAACGCGTCTTTGAAAAAAATCTTTCGTAAAGATTGTGCCCACACACGTTGAAAAGAAGTCTTACAAAAGACGCTATTCATGGTTTCATTTTGTTTATTTATGTATTTAAATACTAGTGAGTTCATTAATAATAAATTGTGAAAGAAACTAAAATGTCAATGTATGGCTTTGGAAGGTAAGTTGGTTGCTTTTATTTTTAAAAAATATGTATTTTTATGAAACAAATTAACAGTCATATTTATTTTATTTCTTACACAATGAGAGGTCCAGATTCGGTTATTTTTTAAATGAAATATTTATTTTTATTATTACTAAAAACAGAATAGCTATTGTTTTAAATCAGAGAGAAAATGGCATTTGTTTTATGATAACAGCGCTCTGATAATTAAAATGACTTTTCCGTGTTTTTGCGAAAAAAGAGCTATTATTTTCATTTGTTGGTTAAAGCAGTGTTAGTAAAAAATCACAGCAGAATCGAATTATGAAAAAATCCTTAATTTTAATTTCATTAAGTTTTGGCTCAATCAGAATTTTTTAAATATACGCAAGTGCTCCAGAAATGATATAAACATTAAAATAACTTTCCTTGTAATTAGAGCATTTATTATTATTATTATTTTTAATGATATATTTTGTATGCCTCTTCTGAAGACAGAAAAGATATCCAATTCTCCCAGCATTCATTAAGATTAGTTGAATCAAAAAAATTTTAAATATACACAAATTCTACTGAAATTAATTAAAATTTTAAATAACTTTTCTTGCCATTACACCATTTATATATTTCCATTACTATTTTAAAGGATATATTTTGTATGCAACTTCTGAGGGCAGAAAAGATCTCAAATGCTCTCAACATTCATTAAGTTAAGCTGAATCAGAACTTTTTTAAATATACACAAATCCTCCAGAAATGATATAAACGTCTAAATAATTTTTCTTGTAATTAGAACATTTTTTTTTACATTTTTTTATTTAAATGATATATTTTGTATGCCAAATCTGAGGACAGAAAGGAACTCCAATTCTCTCAGCATTTATTAAGTTTAGTTGAATCAGAATTTTTCTAAGTATAAACAAATCCCCCAGAAATTAATTAAACTTTTAAATAACTTTTCTTGCAATCACAACATTTATATTTTGCCATTACTATTTTAAAAGACATATTTTGTATGCAACTTCTGAGGACAGAAAAGATCTCCAATTCTCTCAGCATTCATTAAGTTAAGCTGAATCAGAATTTTTTAAATATACACAAATCTCCCACAGAAATGATATAAACATCTAAATAACGATCTTTTTTCTACACTAAAATTAACTGAAATTCTGTATTTCGGCATAATCTTTTTCGAGCATCTTGGCAGATAGAATTTACATCACCTACGAAAATTTCGAATCGTTCGGACGAGTTAAAGTATTAAAAAATAAATTAAATTTTTAATTTTTTTTAGAAAAATGCTAAAATGCAATGCTGAAATGTTTTGGAAATGCTTCGCTCGGCTTCGGCTCATGTTTTCACGACTAAATATGCATATTTTTTTCACGAAATCTTAAAAAGAGGCCTTCGATATAGTTATATTCATAACTCATTAAAATTTAAGGGGGTTCGGGCAAGAAGAATACATTTACTTTACAAGTAGATATCAATATTTTATCACGAAATTTTTACATGCGGGCTGTAAAACAATTATATTTATAACCGATTTTTTAACTATGAAATGACCTTACGTGAAAAATCAAGAAAATATCTTCTTACGAGACCTTTTATCACTCAATATCAATATTGTTTTCGCGAATTTTTACTTAAAAAATATAAATTTATAGAAAATCAGTTTAAATATATAAAATCATACAAATTTGAGGTTAACTTAAGGTTATTATCATGGGCCCGGGCAACGCTGGGCGGGTCAGCTAGTCTAGTAATAAAGCAAAAACAAATGTCAATTAAATTTTTTGAGGCCTCTCGTCCAAACTACTAATTTATGATAAAAGAAAAAAAAACACTGGAAAGTTTTTATGTCTATTTAATCCTTTAATAATTCAAATAGTAAAATTTCAGAAATTCATTCATAGCATACTGTCATATTAATAGTACGTAAACTAACTATTGGCATATTCGTTAGATCTCAGTAAACCTTAGTTTTTGACATTTAGATAACTATCTTTTTTTTTTAAACAAAAAGTAATTTTTTCACCTAAAACTAAAACAATAATCACGTTCGAAAACATTAATTTAAACATTTATATTAATAAATCTTAGAAAGAAAAAAAAAGCTTTATAATCTATCTAACAAAAAAAATAAATAAATAAATAAAAAAGAAAGAAAGAAAGAAAAGAAAAAATCTAGCAACAACAAATTCAAGTTTTACTTTACATACTTTTTACTTTACGTACCTTTGTATAAAGGTGTTGATTAACCCTGTACAAAGAAAATTAAGAAAAGTCATAAATGATACTGTTCTTCCTTTAGTTGCTTATAAAAGTAATAATAAAGTTCGTAAATACATTACACATAAAAAATTTGAAATTCAGTTATAAATCATTAAAATTTATTATTATTGTTGTTGTTATTATATTAATTATTCTTATATTAATTATTAAGAATCATTAAATAAATACTTTATTTAAAAAGATTTCTTTTGTAAAATATCATTAAACTTTCTCTTTTTTTTCCTTAAAAAAATATTTTTTTACATATTAAAATCAAATAACCAAACCTTATTCCTCCACTCCTGAATTTAACTTCATACTTACCTCTAGTGCCACATAAATTTATAGAATAAATATTTATTTTAAACTGTCGTTTTTTAGTAACAATGCACAGGTTTTTCTCAAATTTAAAATCAAATAATTGTATAACTAAATAAAAGTTATTTGGATTAAAATATTCTCTTTCTAGGAATTTTTTAATCGAATTCTTTCAAATGCAACAATTACATATTTTAAATTAAATAATTACTCATTAAATTTGTTTCAGCTAACGACGAGTTTTAAAAAAGAAATATTTTTCTAAAAAAGGGAAAACAAAGGAAAAAAAATATATAAATATAATTCGATAAAAACATTATCAATAACCAAGTACCGAGTAATAAAATTCTGCTCCCTTTTCTTATTTTTTTCTACTCAGAATTTATTTCTACTCCAAATCACATTTAGAAACTCGATGGAGAAGCAGAAAAAAAAGCAATATATTTTCCGACCCTGAAAGAGTAATAATCAGATACAAAAGGTATTGCTACTTAAGAATGAAATAAAACTAGCTCCTTTTTCACACGTAAAACTAACAAAGAAACGTGCGATGTAAAAAGTACGATGTAGTATAAAATATATGTATGATGTAAGATTTAAAAAGAATGTTTTAAATCGATTTTTGAAAAAAATTCGTTTTAAAAACATTCAACTAATGTTTCAAAAAATTTAAAGTATATTTTGCACTTTCATTAATATTCACCGCAGTTGTCATTCTCTCCTTCAAATATGTAAATTCCTCGTGTATTATATCCCGCACCCTCCGGCCCAGATTTCTAAACAGAATTTTTCTATAAACAACCGTGCGGCATATACGAGTAAATAAGGTCAATCTTTTAAATCAAATCATTATTATTTAACAAATCCATCGCTGACAAATTATTAACTGAAACAAGTGTGTTAGTAATTTTTCTATATATAGTGCAAATCAGATAGTTGTATATCAAAATATAGCGTAGTACTAAAGTTGTTGCAGACAAAATTTTCAATACGCAACACTTCGTTTACAATAATTTTTCTAAATGTTCCTAATAGTCTAAAATTTTTTCCATATAGATTGGCTAAAAAGAGAGTCTGAAACAAGTTTTATACTATAAAATGAAAAAAAAATCACTTTCATCATATTTATACAAGGTTTACAGATATTCTTATTCAATTTGTTATTTTTTGTCACAGTCTTCCCTCGTCTTGTTTCGTTTTTTTTTTTTTTTTTAAAGAAAAGAAAACAGAAGATTTAACTTTTATTTATCTTTTTATTTTCCCGTGTGATGAACTTGTACGGCGTTACCTTTTCAGATAATTGCTAATTGATTGCTACCTCTTCTAAATTTTTCGTGCCACAGAAAATTATTAAAGAATAAAATTTTAAAAAAAGGACCCAGCTATTTATTACAGAGAAAAAACAGCAAATAGAGAGCAATTAAATAAAGAAAGAAAAATCCGATAAAAATATGTTCCCATCCAATAATGCTACTTACGTATTTATTATTATTATTATTATTATTATTATTATTACCGAGTACTTCTGTCCATTTCAAATCTCATCCGTAACTCGACCGAAGAGTATTATTAAAATACTTAAATGTATTTTTTCCGTGTCTAAAAAATAAATAAATACTCAGACACAAAAGATATTCAGAATAAAATAAAACTATGTTCCCCTGGCGTAAATCTAACAAGGAAAACTCTGATACAAGACACAACAAAATATATATACGATGCGCGATTAAAGATTTTCTTTTCGTTTTTACTTAATTAACTTTTTTCATGGATAACAACTAACGAAAACTCTGTTATTTAACACATTTATCCCTAACGAATTGTTAGATAAAGCGATAGCGGAAAATATAATGCAGTATTCAAATATAGTTTCGCAAAATTTACGATTATATATTACATTGAATAGAAATATTTCCATAAAAGATTTTAAGGCTGAGCTTTCATATTATTATTTTTTTTTAATTTATTTGAAGCAATCTTTCAAATAGAAAAATAAATAAATAAATAAATATATAAATTGATTCTACATGAATAAAAAATTTTCAAATATTCTTACTCGTTTTTTTTTTTTTTTTTTTTTTTTTTTTAAAGAAGGAGAAAACAGGTCAGATTTTAATATTTAAATTTCCGTGAGATATCTTTTTAATTATAGTAGTTCAACGCTGCTTCATATGATAGCAAACTATAAATATGAAAAAAAAATACTAAAGAAAAAGTTTCAGTTGCTTAACACTTTCATTGTGCTATGACTAGTTATGCAAGTTCTTCCCTCTTGGCGTAATTTTTATTATTATTATTATTACTATTATTATTGTATTTCCTTTGATAGTACTGGTATTATACGCGTATCACGTGTCGGGTGGTTAGCATAGTACAGGTACTATACGTACAATGGAAGTATTAATATCTGAAGGGAAAAAAAAAACTAGAGAAAAAAAGATAAGAAACAGTCGATAAAACTATGATTAGTATGTCATCTACTGAATAATACAACTCTACCCACTTACGTATTTTTGTCCCTGTTGAGTATTTCTTTTTACTCCAAATCTCATTAAGACCTCAACGGAAAAGTATAAAACAAGTAATGCATTTTTTTTTGCATTAAAAAAAAAGTATTGAGGTACAAAATGTATCATTAGTCCACAAAGAAATATAACTAGCTATTTCCCAAAAGTAAAACTAATAATGAATACTACAAGATAAGATATGTGATATACGATGTACTATAAAGTATTTATCTCTCGTTTTTTCACAGAGATCCTTTTTAATGAGTAACAAGTATTAGAAAAGAAAGAATTACGATTTAACGCATTAATTACTAATTAATGTTTAACTAAAACAGGTGTGTTAACATAATTTCACAAAATATAATACAGTATTTAAGTTGTTAGTATTATGATTTAGTACAACACATTGTTCGGAAACAATTTTGTCAGGAGAGAACATTTGAAGTAATATTTCTACCCCCAAACAGGAAACTTTTTATCTTTTATGACTAGAATTTTCCAATATGGTTATTCAAGTTTTAAAAAATAAAACACGGAAATTTTATTTTTTGAATTTTTCGTACGTAGGTGATATAATTTTTGTTATAATGTTTCACTGCTATTTGATCGTAATATTTTGAACCACTTTTTTTTTTCATACTACGCGAAAACAAAAAAAGAGAGAGTGAGAGAGAGAAATATATAAATATTAAGTTGATTATTATCTAAATAAAAACCGGAAATTAGAGAATAAAAACATCTACATGGAAAAATCGATGAAAATATGATCAGTAGCCAGTGTACTGAATAACACAATTCTGCTCACTTACGTAATTTTTTTTTCTACTGAGTATTTTTTTTCTACTCCAAATCTCATTAAGAGCTCGACGGAGAAACATAAAAAAGTAATGTATTTTTTCCGCGACTAAAAAAATACTGAGATATAAAATGTACTGTTAGCTTAGAATGATAAATAAATTAGATATTTCCCACACACAAATCTAATAATAAAATGTACCATATAAAATATATGATATACGATTATAAAAGATTTATTAACCCTTTTTTTGGTGTAGTAAATATTTTAAACCAAAGATATATTATTTAACACGTTTATCACTAACTAATCGCTAATTAAAACAGGTGTGTTGATAAAACAACAATGCAAATTCATAAAAAAATTTATAGTATTCAAGTTGTTATGCAAAATTCACTATTTATAAGACATTTTCTAAAAAAAAAAAAATCGACAGAAATGCATAAAAAAAATAGTATTTTTATTTTCACACCTGAAAAAAAAAAGTACTGAGGGATAATATATGAGAATCATTAGGGCAGACCGAAATAAGACTAGCTATTTTTCATACGTCAAATGGATCACAAAATATACCATGTATTGCGATGTCTACCAATATACGGTACAGCATAAAATATAGGGTGGTTCAGAACTATATGTCAAAAATGTAAAAGGTAGGTAGAGAGGACCTAAATAAGCAGATTTCGTATAGGAATGTGGGTGCGGAAATGCAGCGTTGAGGCAGTAGAGGGCGCTGTTGAATTCGGAAGATGAAAGCGTTTCGCTGGCTTGAATCGTCATTCCCCGCACGGATTTCAAGCAACTTGCATCGTTACACCAATGCGGAGCTTGCGGACATGCATTTCATGTATGGGGCTGTGCAAGGAAATGGAGTGGCTGCTCAAAGGATGCGCACGTTCAACGATTCTCGAGCTTGTCGAAGGACTGTGCGTAATACTTCTTTTTCTACTGCTGGAATTCTGCGATATCTTCCATTGCCTGGAAGCAATAAAACGATCCAATTGCGCACAACTCCCGATGAAAACGCTCAAATGTTCTTTGATCCGGCAGATTCCTACCCAGGAATCGTTCCATGGACATACTTTGAGCAGCCGCTACATTTCCTTGCGTAGCCCCATACATGAAATGCACGTCGGCACGTTCCGCATTAATTTAACAATGCATTTTGCTTGAAATCCGTGCGGGGAATGACGATTCAAGCCAGCAAAATGTTTTCATCTTCCGAATTCAACAGCGCCCTCTACTGCCTCAACGCTGCATTTCCGCACCCACATTTCTATACGAAATCTGCTTATTTAGATCCTCTCTATCTGCCTTTACATTTTTGACCTATAGTTCTGAACCACCCTGTATATTCATAGCTTCAAAATGATACGATTTTTTAACACTCGATTACTATACTTAAAAAAAATTACGTTATTGCTTTCGTTGTATCTGTGGGATCACATGATGTAATTTCCATATTTATACACTTTATGTAACGATATTTTGGGGAAAGGTAGTAATTGACTAGAAAGGTGTGTTCTTTTGCCTTTTATTACGAAAACTAAAAAAGAAAAAAAATGTATTCCTATTAAAAACTGCGGCTAAAAGAACACGTATAACAGTGATCCAAAAGTCAGCATTTTTTTAAAAATATTTTAAAACACAATAATTCGCTAACAAACAAAAGTAGAAAAGTGAAAATATTTATAATTATTCTAAGCTAATATTCAAGCACACCTTTAGTTGTATAACTATATAATTTGTAAAATGGCATTCCTTTAGATCAGGGCATGAAATTTCAGTTTGAAAGGTACTAGCCAGACTAAAATTTTTACTCGCCACTATTTTACATTCATTCAGACAGAAACGTCGGTCATTACACCTGCCCAGAAAATGAAATATTTATGACAAACTGAATTTAAATTGATCAGTGTTAGAAGGAGCTGTCTGTTAAATCCAGAATATTTTACATTTATGAATAATATGAACAATTTTTAAAATGTTAAAAATTTAGGAGAAAGTGAATAATTTTTAGCATGTTTCAAGAGCTGCTCTTAGGTGGCAAAACCTGATTCACTGAACCTGAGTGAAGAGCGATCAAATTCTGCCTTGGAAGCAAAAAAAGCGGCCTTGGCGCTTGCGTAGTGTGAAAGCGAGGTAACGAATACAAACGGGGTAAGTTCGTTCCTTCGTAGGAAAGAAATGGAAGTAGGTGACGCCGCATTTTAATTTTTTTGGAAGATAAATGCCGTCGCTTGATTTTAAAACACTTCCGCGTGTCACTGGATTGAGGCACGATATTCTGAGCATATACAGTTTTATTTGAAGCACAACATTTCAAAAGACGAAACTTACTCGCCAACTTTAAATAATTACTGGCCAATGGCGAGTTGGCGAGCGGAAATTTCACGCCCTGCTTTAGATGTTACACATATATTCCAACACTCAAAATAAGAATACATGCCCATTAATTCTTGTTTTCTGCAATTTTTATATTTCACTGGTTAACTACTGGTGCCTTCACCTATTTCAAACAAAATATTTCTTGGTAATAAAAAAATAACTGGAGAAAAAAAACAATATACTAAAATATCCTTTTTTTTTATCCAGATAGTGAGTTATAATATTTACTTGTATATAATGCGCGCTTTTGTTTTAAATTTTGGGACACATGAGATATTTCCGAATATTCTGTGAAACTATACAGAATAAACTGTAAAGAATATTTGGAAATTTATTACCTTATGCCTTAAAAATAATTAGTTTTTTATTAATTTCTAAAAATATTAAAATGTTGTATTGTCATCGGAAACACACCTATGTATATAATTTTTATGATTGTATCCTATCCGAAAGTGAGTGTAAAAATGTACAAAATCCCCTTTTTACAAACATGAACCAAGTTAAATAAAATAATGTAAAAAGAAAGAAGGAAATTTAAAGAATAGGTTTCACTTAATAATTACCTGACAATAAAAACTAATCGGATGTGTCAATCTTAAAACTTTCTTCTATCTCACACAGGTTTCGCATACACTAAAAAGAATCAGCACCCATTTATATCAAGGTCTAACTGAAACTCAAGTTTTATTCAATTCAGTACATTATTTCTTGAGATATGACTATCGCTAAAATCGTGTAAATCCTGTAAAATGCTGCAAAGCAGCGCCACCTGCTGGGCGATTTTTACCAAAAACTAATCAGCACCAATTTATATCAGAGACTAACTGAATATAAAGTTTTATTAAATTCCGAGCATTAGTTTTTGATATAGAGCTATTGGGTCATTCCATGGTAACTTATGTTACATTTAGAATAATTTTCTTTAGTAATTTTCATAATATAACACCAAAAAATATTGAAAATGCAATGTTGATATGATTTGTTAATTAAACCTGTCCAAAGCGAAATTTGGATGAAAATTATCTACCTTTAGTGCTATTTTTTGAACACTGGTTATTATATTTATTATGGTAACTTACGTTCTTTTTGTCAGAAACATAAGTTACCATAGTAAATATCATTTTTAGCGTTCAAGAAATAGAACTAAATTTAAGTAATTTTTATCCAAATTTAGCTTTGTACAGGTTTAATTAACAAATCATATAAACATTACAATTTAAATAATTATTAGTGTTATATTACTAAAATTACTGAAGTCAATTATTCTAAATGTAACGTAAGTTACCATGGAATGACCCTATTGCGGAAATCGCAAAAAATGCTGCATAGCAGAGCCACCTGTTTGACGATTTTTACAAAAACTAATCAGCACCACTTTATATCGGGGACTAAGTGAATATAAAGTTTTATTAAATTCCGAGCATTAGTTCTTGAGATAGAGCGCCCAAAAATTTTTTGTCAGATACAGACAGACAGACAGAGTCACAGACAGACATTTTCTAAAATTAGTCAAATCGTGTTCAGGACCTTCTAAAACGTATAAATCCATCGAAAACCGGAAGTCGAAAATTTTCATGAATCCAATACTTTCTTCTTATAAAGATAGAAAAAAGTAAAAATTTCAGAATAAAAATAAGAAAAAATATGATAAAACATGATTAGTATCAGGTAGATATGTTACAACTACAATTTCGCTCACTTAATGTATTTTACTACATCCTTTCTTTCCTCTTTCAAATTTAATTAAGAACTGAACAAAGGAGTATGAAAAAATGTAATGTATTTTTTACGCGTCTAAAAAAAAAAATAAATACTGAGATACAAAATGTATTATTAGCTGAGAATGAAATACAACTAGCCATTTCCAATAGGCAAAACTAGATGACACTATACAATTTTTGTGTCACACTTTCGACTGTGCGTGAATTATTTAATAATAATTACATGTATACAATTATGTGCTAGAAAATTTTATAAAAATTAAAAGAATTCGATAAAGAATCCCTAAACATTCCACGTAAATACATTTATGGGGTCTAGTTTTTTTTCCCCTCTCCATTAATAATTATTCCCAAAACTATGACATAATATAAAAAAGATATATAATATGAAGAAAAACGCATTTATCATTAAAGCAGTGGTTCCCAACCTTTTTTTGGCCGCGCCCCACCTAAGCACCTTTAAAATCATGGTGCCCCCCCCCCTCCCTCTTCTCCTCTGTAACCTATAATTATTATTATATACAAAATGAACTCTTATTCCCACAAAGCAAGTCTAACAGAGTATTAACTATGATAACCTGTTTCACATCCTTTTACTTATAAAAATAATAAAATTTTCGGTACAAATATGTTTTTAACATGATACGATGAATGCAATGAGGCCGTGCATCTTCCTATTTATACCTAGAAAAGTTTTATTGTTCTTTGGCAACTTACTTCAGACACAAAAGTGTGATATGGTCTGCATTTTTATCTTCGTGAAATTTCTTGAAGAGAATCCCACATTTTGCATTACATTTGATAGAATTGATACATTTTATAATTGATTTTAGTACTTCATTTAAAAGAGGGGAAAATATTTTTAATACCAAGTTTGTACGCATAGAATAATTCACAAGTAGCATTTCCGGATTCGCACCTTTATCCATTTTAAATCAGGCTTTCTTTTTCCCGTTATGGTTATTTGGACACCATATATAAGCCGATTTTAAAATTGTAAATCTGTGTATTTTGTCTGCACATGAGCTATAAGAAGACATTTCACACATTTCTTTCTGTGATGCACATTTGAAGATTAATTAATTTTATAAAAGTAGTAATACTTCGTTTAGATACTTCAAACATGTTTTAGGTTGAATATATTGAACATAGTCAATTTCAGATATACCCATAAGTAATTTCATAAGTAAAAGTTTCTTCATGTGACATATTGGTCTGTCAATAGAAATACAAGTTTCTTTTAATAAATAGTAAAAATAAAAAGTGTGTAATACTAAAATAATATTGTAACCAGAAAAAATTTATAATTATATAAATATATAAAAAGGGCGTCTAAATATCTTTAAAAAAAGTCATATAATTATTCCGGTAGTAGTTGTGTTTTGAAATTTTAATGGAAACTTTTTTTTTATTCAGTTATTTATAAAATTTTCATGTATTATTTATATTTTTTGCCTGCAAAAATAGTTTTATCAAAAAAGACAAAGACAAAAAAAAATAATAATAATTAAAACAACTGGCAGGGACTGTCAGATAATAACAAATTTGAAATTGCCCCCCTCAAATGTCAAATTGCCCCCCGTTGGGAACCACTGCATTAAAGGTATGCTATATAATATAGGTAATATCCTTAAAATGTAATAGGTAACTTACTGTTTTTTCATCTTTAAAAATCAAGTGAAAATTATGTGGAAGTAAATAACAATGAAAGAAATATACATATAATGTTCTTTATTGGAAAAATGTTAAAAATAATGCTTTTGTTTTTTATTTTAAAAGATAATCATATTTAAACTGATGACCTATAGCTACAATTTTGCTCTCTTAATTTATTTTACTTCAGCCAATATTTTAGTTTTTCCTCTTTCAAATTTCATTAAGAATTGGATAGAGGTGTATTTAAAAAAAAAATGTATTGTATTTTTTCCACGTCTGAAAAAAAAAATACTGAGATACAAAACGTATTATTAGCTGAGAATGAAATACAACTAGTCATTTCGAATACGTAAAACTAATGATAAAAATTATTAGGAGATGACACTATAAAATTGTTGTGTCACACTTTCGACTGTGCATGGATTATTTAATAATAATTACATGTATATAACTATAAGTCAGAAAAAAATTCTAAAAGTTTAAAAAATTAGATAAAGAGTCTCTAAACATTCCGCATAAAGACATTTATGTTGGTCTGGTTTTTATTTTTTTTCATCTTCATTAATAATTATTCCCAATACGATGATATAATATAAAATATATATAAAATGAAGAGTAAATGCATTTATCATTAAATGTATGCCATTAAATATAGGTACTATCCTTAAAATGTAATAGTTAACCACTGCTTTTTCATATTTAAAAATTATGTAAAAATTATGCGGAAGTAAATAACAATGAAAAAATATATACATATAATGTTCTTTATTCGAAGAAGGCTAAAAAAATAATGCTTTTGTTTTTTATTTCAAAAGATAATCCTATCTAAACAGATGACCTACTTCATAAGATAACACTATAAAATAAACACAACTACATATCTACATTTAAATTCGAATATTGAACGTGAAATACGAATGTTGAATAATTGATTACGAACGTTGTGCATGAATGTGGACATGTTGTCTTTGTAACTAATGCATAATTAACATTTAATACATAATTCAAATGTTCATGCATACATTAATTAATAAATGCATAATTTTTAATTGAATGTTAGCATTTACATAAAAATTATATCACGAAGAGAGTTGAAAAACTTTTAAATTTTGTTAAAATGGAGAAAACATTTCCTAATTTCTAAGGTAACATGTTTTATTAATTGAATAGTATTAAAAGTTTGCTTCAGTGTAAAATAAATTACTTTTAGATAAGATTATAAGATTATAAAGTAAAATTTATTAGATTGTTTTTTTTTTCTACTTTAAAATTATGTTATAGAGAATATATTTGATAAATTATAAAAGGACCCTATAAAATAAACACTGCTCCATATATTCATTTGTAACATCTGCACAGACAGAATCTAGAAATTAATAGCTTATGCATAATTAATGAATAAATTTAATTATACATGTTTAATGTATACATAAATTTTTACAAGAAATATTTTAAAGAGTTTTTTAAAGAAAGAAATATTTTTAATAGTTTGATAGTATTCAAAATTTGCTTCGATCTAAACGAAATTACTTTTGCGTAATATTATAAAGTGAAAGTGAAATTTATTCAATCTATGTTTACTTTTTTTGGCTAATTTTAAACTATGTTACATAGAAAACAATTAATAATATCTATAGGCACACTATAAAATAAACACAAGTACATATCTACATTTAAAACGTCTGCGCATCTGCACATAGAATATAGAAATTAATAGCGTATGGATAATTTGGATAATTAATGCATTTATTAAATTATATATAATTTGTGTAGGTATAAATATTCAAAAATGAATTATTTTTTAATAGAAAGAAAAAACTATTTTAAAGAATTTTTCAAAAGACAGAAATATTTTTAATAGTTAATGCTATTAAAAATTAGCTTCAAACTAAACGAAATTACTTTTGGACAAGATTATAAAGTGTTTATTTGATAATGTCTGTAGGACATTATAAAATAAACACAACTACATATCTACATTTACAGCATCTGCTCATCTACACATAGAATCTAGAAATTAAAAGTTTATGCATAATTGATGCATAAATTAAATTATATATGATTAATGTATGTATAAAGTTTTAGAAATAAATATTTTTTAATAGAAAAAAAGAAATATTTTACAATTTTTTTTTTTATATATAATTGTATACTATTCAAAATTCGCTTCAATATAGACGAAATTACTTTTGTGTAAAGTTTTAAAGTGAATATTGAATTTATTCAATCAATGCTTATTTTCTCCTACTTTTAAATTATGTTATAGAGAAAATATTTGATAATTTCAATACGACAAAATGCGAATATTGATTAGTAGAACAGCATTAGAAATTTGCCCCAATCTAAATAGAATTGTTTTTGGGAAAATATATAAAGCAAACGTGTACCTTATTCAATCAATGTTTAGTTTTCTCCTAGAAAACAAAGATTTGAATTATGAGAAAATGTTTTCAAATCATTAAAAAGTCTGCAAAGGGAAAATAGATTCAATTTATTTGTTCTTTTGAAAAATAAATAAATAAAGTGGAATAAAGATAAGTCTATAATAAACGTAATTGTTTTCAGACATGGAAAGGAAGAAGTTTGATATTTCAATTAGATTTTTGCATGGTTACGCAGTCATTTTATAAAATTATATTTTTACTATTAAGGCAACAATTTTAAAGATAAATATCGCACGTGAAATTTATACCAGTTCCACTTTATTCTGAAAAAAAAAAATTAGGAAAATTGATATTTCCTGAATAGATTTTGCTTCGGGCATTTTTGAAAATGAAGTTTAATAAACAAAAAGGGAGATACACTGATCTTATTTATTTGAAATAGTAATGTAAAATAATCAAAATAATGCAATTAAGTAACAGAAACATCAATGATATTACATACATAGACGGTTTTACAAAATAAATAAAAATATTTCTTTAAGGTTTTTCTTTTTAAATTACATATTTACTTTTTGTTTTGAAGAAAAGAAGATTAATCAATCAGTATCTCGTGCGAGTTTGATTTGTTGCTAATAGCATATGAAATCATTAACATATTCGAATTGAAATATTGTTATTAAAAATTGAATCGGATTGTACTGGAGTTTAAAATTTAAAAATTAGCTGTATCTTAGAATTATATATATACACTCAAGAGCCAAAACATTATGACCACCTGTCAATAACGAGTTGGCCCATCTTTGGCCCGCAACACAGCTGCAATCCGCCTTGGAATGGACGCCACAAGTCCTTGGTAGATGGCCGGAGACAGATTGTACCAGATGTTTAAGCAACGGTCACGCAAATCCGAGATACTGCGACTTGGTGGTATTTGAACTCTGAGCTGCCGTTCCATGACATCCCAAATGTGTTCTGTCGGATTGAGATCCGGTGAGTTAGGCGGCCAGGACATTAACTGGAATTCAGCATTATGTTCCTGGAACCACTCCAACACAATTCGAGCCTTGTGACACGGAGCATTGTTCTGCTGGAAGACTCCCTTTCCAGTTGGGAAGACAGACGCCATGTAAGGGTGCAACTGGTCCGCAATGATGTTAGATACTCCTTAGCGTTCATGGTCTGCTGTATCACAACCACGGGTCCCAGAGACGCCCGTGAGAACGTCACCCAAAGCATCATACAACCACCACCGGCCTGTGTATGACCTACTGTACATTGAGGGAGCAACCGTTCGCCTGGAGGACGGCGTACCCTGACACGGCCATCGGCGTGATGAATGACAAACCGCGATTCATCTGACCAGGCAACTCTCTTCCATTGATCTATGGTCCAGTCGCGATGTTCCCGGGCCCAGCATAGGCGTAGTTGGCGATGACGCTTGGTCAACAGAGGCAAATGAGTGGGACGTCTGCTGCTTAGTCCCATATCCAATAGTGTCCGCTGAACAGTGTGTTCCGATACAATTCTACTTCGACCGGCATTGTATTGGGCTGTCAGCTGAGCCACTGTCTGACGCTGTTTTTGCTTCACCAAGTGGTGCAATCTCCGACGTCCTTTTTCTTTGATGACGCGTGGACGTCCAATACCATGGCGTCTACTGCTGCTTTCACCGTCATTCATCCACTTTGCATAAGTACTGACAACTGTAGATCACGAACAACCCACGAGTCGTGCAGTTTCGTAAATGCTTGTTCCGAGCCTTCGAGCCATTACAATCTGCCCTCTATCAAAGTCGCTTAGATCCGCAGCCTTCCCCATCACACACAAAAGTAGGTGCAAGAATGATTCCTCAGACTCTCCAGCAGCAGTTAAATACCACTCCCACCTGATCACATACTTTCCACGTCATCCAGGCGAGTTCATTGCAAAATGTGGGGGTGATCATAATGTTTTGGCTCTTGAGTGTATATATTATATATATATATATATATATATATATATAATAAAACTTTGGTGTATAATAACCATTAAATCACATAAAAAATCAACAATATATGGACAGATAATTATAGTACAATACAAATACATATATCCAAACATGTAAGATTCCCAAAATGAAATAAGTGGAAAAAAATAAATGTGGAGAAAACAAAATCCAATTTGCAGAATGTGAAAATATATCAAGAGGCAAATAGAAACTTATAGTGTGAAACACGTTATCAAAGGCAATATTCAACAAATATAAGTAAATCGTAATTCATTTCTGTTTGAGTAAATAGGCCTCTTTCGAATTTACATTACTAAAATTGCCCGATCAGTCACGATGCCACGTATAAAAATAATTGCATAAAAATGAATAACTAAACATAATAGGTGCAAAAACAATTTATAGGGAATATTATGAAAGATACAAAAACGGATTTAATGAAAAAATGATAAACAAAAAAAAATGTAGAAGCAGAACGTACCCATTCAAAAACCTATTTAATTGAGCTAACATTCTTGCTATCATAGTTGACTAGAGCACATGTAACTACTTTGGCAGTTAAAAGTAACATATATATCTTCAATTTTTAAGGTGCTGCCGATTCAACTCCCCTTTGGCGTACAGTTCGGCAAACGGATTACGTATTTAATCCACTTTTAGACCATTTTGTGACCCATTCTATAGCAAAAATCACCAAGGAAATGGAACATAATTTAAGTATTAAATATTGCGGCAATGTAGTCAAGCAATAATAACTCAGCGGTAACACCTCCAGTTTCAAAACGGTAGGTCCGAATCCAGTCAATTCTATTGTGTCAGAAATTTATAACGGTCACCCCACCCATCTTTTTTTAAACTTTCTGCACACGTAAATCAGTGTTCGGAATGGCGAGTGGAGTTTGAATTTTTTTCCATAAATGTGCACTTTGCGTTACTAAGAATGTAATGAACTACAATCTAAGCCAAGCCATAAAATAAAAACTTCCAGAGCGATGTCCATTCAAAATATATGTTTAGCGTTTTTTCACATATTTTGGCAAAATTTCATATAAAAATAGCGGTAAACTTTCAAGAATTTGACATATATTTAAATCTGTATAGTTCATCACACTCACAGCATTATATAAATTGTATAGGCACCGATCGGTTTATATAAATATAACCATAAATTTTGGACATAGAACGTTTCACGTAGATAATTGTTCACGAAAATCATGTTTTTTTTTTTTTTTTTTTTTTTTTTTTTTTAATTGCATTTAACAACTCAGCGACGAACGTCTTTTACAGAAGTTTTAATTTTTTTCCTGATCAGTAATTCAAAATAGAAAATTTTTACCTAATTCAAGCGCAAAAATGCTGCAATTAGATAAGGCAGAATTTACCGTTAGGAATAATCAAGTATTCTGAACATCTTGTATGTTATGTATACGAGATGCTTGTCGCGAAGAGGTTAAATGATGTGTGTGGTTGTTTAGTGATTAAAATCTATTAGAAATATTCCCCCCGAGTTCTTACAGATCTTAAAATTTATATGTTGTATCTTCCTTTCAGTTTGGGAACTGAAACAAAAACAGCCATAACTTCTCAAATCCAATAATAGTATGAAAAAAACAAAAGCCATTTTGGATAACCATTTGTACAGTCTTTCAAATAATACGAGGTGCATCCAGAAAATAGGTTTCCATCATCGCAAAAAGACGGCGCTGCAAAAGACACGAAACGAAAAGGCAGGGCCGGGTAGATTGTGGGTGTGGATGTCGTATGCGGTAGTTGTAACATCCCGATCGCTTACATTAATGTCGTTGTTTTGCTTACATTAATCTCGTTGTTTTGATTACATTAATGTCGTTGTTTTGCTTACATTAATGTCGTTGTCGGCTCTCAGTTCTTGTAACGCCAACTGCGAGTATTCATCGCCAGTGTGTCCACGACAACGCTCGCCCGTATACGGCGAATTCCACAAAAATTTTGCTGTAGAAATTTCGATGGGAGGGGTTTGATCATCCACCCTATAGCCCCAATCTTGCTCCCAGCGACTTCCACCTGTTCTTGCACATAAAGAAATTCCTGTGCAGTCATCAATTTCCCACAGACGAAGACGTGGTGGACAGGTGAAAGTCGCTGGATCGATGAGGCCGCAGTGCTATTAGTCATGGACATTTTGCCTACCTTCGGATAAATCCGACACCAATGATGAACCATCTGCTTGCTCATCACATCCGGCACACTAAACACAACTGATGATGGATTTCGCTCTGCGCTAACTTATGTGCGTTCAAAAACGGTATCATGGACCGTACCTCACAGTCGGCGGGAGAAGAAATGAGAGTAGACATCTTCGAGTACAACAACCACATTAATGTATGCGATCGGGAAGTTACAACTGCCATATACGATAGCCACACCCGCAATCTACCCGGCTTGTGCCTTTTCGTTTCGTCCCTTTTGCAGCGCCATCTTTTGCGATGTGGGAAAATTATTTTCTGGATGAACCTCGTATTAATATGCGGATTACATGAATTTTATATTCCATTTTCTTTCATGGTATTCAAAAGCACAGGAGTACTCTGAGTATAAAGGGTCTTTATAAAATTATCTTGACGTTCGTGTACATTTTTTAAACTGTAGCTGTACATTATTATTTCTTTTAATTTGGTTAGATGCCCAAAAGATATGCTTTCTTACAGTATAACAAAAACTCAGCACAAAGCTGTAATTTGTAAAGGCGGATTCTGCAGATTTAAGAGAAATTGAAAATTAGTTTTAAGTTACTATGTATCAAACTATATCTATAGACTGTGATAAACACACTGTGCATGACTGAAACCTTCTGTAAATGTAGACATTAGATTCACTTCTATAACTATAATCCAACAATATTCTGCCAAAGTAAATTTTAACAATGATGGAGCACTGTGTTATACAGCAAATGATTAATCTCTCAGCTCTATCAATGTAGCAAACAGTGGGATTAACCAAACTAACATCTGGTTTCTATGAAACTATAAACATATAAATTGATAGGAGTTAAGTAGCTGACATAGAAATACACAGACGAAATACACGTAGGAATAAAAGCTCGAAATAAAAGCTTTAGTTAGACGAAACTAAGCAGATATATATTTTATTTTCTTACTTTCAGTATGGTTTTAAGGGGACAGTGGACATTAAAAACCAAATCCTACAATTTTCAATAGATTAATTTTAAAAACTTATTAATGGCAAGATCAAATAGATATATTCAAAATTTGGTGTTAAAATAATAAAAAGTTTTTAAATTATTCAATTTCTTTATTTTTAAAGTCATGAATAATTGTAATATTTTAAAATGTCCCATACTCATTTCTTTTGCCAAAAATATGACAATATTTATTTATGAGATACTTTTTTACACTTTCCAACCTCGTTGAAAAGTGTTTATGAATTCGGTTTGTTTGTGCTCTAACTCTCGTAAATATACTCGGATTGTCATGAAAGTTTTACACATTAAATTTTATTATAGAATGTTCGGTATTGAAAATGAAGAGTGTAGCATTAATAGTTCATGAACAGGGACACACAAAAGAATTCCATTACATTATGGGCTATGAGGAGAAAAATCGTTTGCGGCGCATTTTATGGATGTTACGATATTTCAAACATAATAAAATTAATATGCATTACTGAGCTGAGGTGAACCGGAGTATACAATTAGTAGCATTTATAGTTTAATTACAGGACGAAGAAAATAATTCCCTTACATTATGATCTATTGAGAAAAATCGTTTGCGGTGCGTTTTGAAAATGTTTTGATACTTGAAACATAATAAATTTTAAAAGGATCACTAAGATTCAGCACAACTTATTATATATTAGAAGTTGACATGAATTGTAAACGTTCGCTGAATGTATAAGCAGAAAAAAGAATTATAATCATGCATTGTTTTTTCTAGAAAAGTAGCTTAGTATTTTCATATGCACATAAATTTCAACACTAAAATATCTGAAATACAACTTTTTATGCTAACATTTATGCATTATTGTTTTGAGGATATACAGTATAAATTTCAAAAGAATCTGATAACTAGGAATGCGCTTAGAAAGTTTCAAAAGTTAGAAATTTTTAATCTTGAAAAAACAGCATTTCAAGAAAAAAAAAATGTAGAAATGTATAGAGTTTTTACAAATATAAAAGCTTACACATCTGCGAAGATGTGTCAGAATTGAAAAATTATTTTTGCAGCAAATACATTTGAGCATCTACAGGGTGATTCATAAGTAAGTATATACAACTTGCAGATGCTGTAAAACAGGAAGAGTTTAAGGCACGTTCCCCAAATGCAAGCGTAAGGTAGGTGCACTCACAAAGTTTTTTCCCTACTGCTGTGCGAAGTGACAAAGGCGATAGCTAGCGTGTCATGCGAATATCAGTAGAAATGGCTGCGAGGAGAAGGCATCTTGTGTTCTTGAATTGAGCAAAACAGAAACTGTCACCATTGTGCAACGGCATTTTCGAACACAATTTGGAAAATAATCTCTAACAAGAAAATCCATTTATGATTGGTTTATAAAAGTTTGAAACTACGGGTTGTTTGTGCAAAGTAGACTGAAATGGATTACCGGTTTGATGTGTGTCATGTGACCAAGGGTGCACACATAGAACGTCTATGACTGTCTCTAAAAATACTTGAAACATTCGCCTATACTTCTGTTATAGATAACATAAAATTTCTTGCATTGTTGCTGTTGAACACAAAATGCATTCTCTACTGCAGACGCAACCATTTCTACTGATATTCGCGTGACACGCTAGCTATAGTCTTTGTCACCTCGCACAGCAGCGGGAATGAAACTTTATGAATATACTTATCTTATGGCTTGCATTTGGGGAACATGCCATCCTCATAGCAGGACATGTATGTTGTACGCTCATTACGAAATTGCTGCATTATTCGGTTAATTTTTGCATCGGATAGCGCCGATACCGCTCACCAGATTTCTTACTTCTTTGTGCTATTTCATGTTGGAAAATTAAACTTTAATAATGTAGCAAGATTATTCCGAGAAAAACACTGTCTTGATGTACCATACGCATGCTCGTTTCTCGGCAAATTCAGAACTTCATTCGCTGTGACGATTTAGCGGCTAACATAACAGACTCTAGTGTCGCTCCCGTGGTGGTTTCCAAAAGTCTTTTGCTCTTGTCTTACTAGAGCCGCCTCCACGTTCACGGAATATCGCTCCATGTGATTTTCGCCTGTCGGTGTATACAAAAGTCCTCATGTATCAAGAATATATTGATAATTTATTAACTTTAAAAGATAGAAACATCTCTACAAGTCAAACAGATGTGTGACTGAGTCACAAATACGATTCTTAGAATCCAGTTATAGAAGATAGACAAAGACAACATACTGAACCCTATATGTAATTTCTCACTTCTTTGAACGATTTCTTGGGTGAAAAATAAACTTTCGATAATGTAGCAACAGTATTCCGGGAAAAACACTGTCTTGAAGTACCATACGCGTGCTCGTTTCTCGACATTATTCAGAAATCCATTCACTATGACGATTTAGCCGCTAACACAACAGATTCCAGTATTGTTCCTGGTGGTTTTCAAATTTTTTTTTTGCATTTGTCTTACTAGCGTATAGATTATTTGAACTCCCTCTAGGGCTTTTTTGGAGGTACCCTGTAGATTCGGTTAGTGAACTTTTTATTGGGTACGTGTTCTAGCATACCGCGATTGCTTTGCATTTTAATTGAACGGTAATTCACGTTGCGGTTAACGAAGAATTCAGCTACCAGCTAATTCAGGATCAATTTAAGATCCTGTTTTACAGCATCTGGAAGTTGTATACTTACTTATGAGTCACCCAGTAGTTTCATTATTCTCTAGATTAAAAAAAATGGATTTTGTAGTCGAATTTCGTGATTTTGAAAGTCGACTGTTCTCTTAATTTGTAATAGCAGATTACATTTTCAAGTCTCATACACAAAATTATCGGTATGATTTAAGGGGCCTGCCTACGTTCAAATGATTGCTTTCTCATATATTTTTAAAATTTCTTTTATTCTTTCATTTTGTTCAGCTGAAATTTGTGATTACAAAAATGCATTATGTCTACTAGTTGCGAAGATAAAGTCTAATTTAATAAACTGGAAATGAACTCTTAATAACCAGAAGTTATAATTAAAACGCCAGAAACAAATATGACCAGTGCAAAATTTGCGATTTTCCATTATTTATTTTGTCTAAATATTAGGAGTTTTTTTTTGTATATATATATTCATAAAACACTTTTCTACATTGATTTAAAAACTCATCTGTGCAATGAATTACAAGTTAAGGTCTGTGATCAAAATTGTTAATTTTACAGGCATTTAAAACAAAAAATAAACCACAAAATTTTTTAAGAAATATTCCGATTTTTTGGACAAAAATGAACATATTTCAGTCATTTTTTTAATATTTGAAAATTTTTAGTTCGTTGCACAGAAAAATGCCTGGATGTTATATTATCTCATAGGGGTAAACTTTTACGATTTTTTACTAATTTACCTTATTCAATTCTGAATTTTAGGCGATTACAAAAGAGCAGGATTTCTCAATCATCCTACGGCATATATAAAAGTCTTCGTGTATCAAGATTTAAGAATATATCGAGGGTTTATGAACTTTAAAAGATCAATACATCTCTTCAAGTCAGACAGATCTGTGGCTGGCCATTTTAGGTCACAAATACGATTCTTAGAATCCAGTTTCAGAAGACAGACAAAGGCAACATATTGAACTCTATACATAATTTAGTAAAAATATTATTTTTTTTTTGACTGTAACTGTTCACTTTTGTTACTACATATCAATCGTTCCTCATGAAGCGATTAGTGGTGACCTCTAATAGTGCTTTTTGCAAGCCGTTGGTGCAGTCATTTCTAAACACATGTATTCCCAAACGCTCCATCTATAATTTTGAACACCCTGTATAAGAATTTGTATAATACAGATTGCTTACTAAAGCTGCGTAGATTATTCAAGTCATCATCACCATCATCAACCGTTTTTAATCCACTGCTGGAGGTAAGCCTCCCCCAGATTTTCTATTGTTTCCTGTTTAGTACAGTGGTCATCCACTTAACTCCAGCCACTTTTATTAAATCATTAAATGTACTATAATACAGTGATACATAGGCTAACGAGTGCTTCGGCCAGTGACGAATTTATCCACGTTTCCATTTACGAATATTTCACGTTTCCATTTACGAACATTTAACGTTTCCATTAAGGAAAATTCTTTTCATTGTTTTTCTAAACTGCAACAGATGTCAAATTGCCCTCTCCAAATCAAATTCACGAAAACTCGTTTCAGCATGACATGTATGTTGTACGCTCATTACGAAATTGCTGCATTATTCGGTTAATTTTTGCATCGGATAGCGCCGATACCGCTCACCAGATTTCTTACTTCTTTGTGTTATTTCATGTTGGAAAATTAAACTTTAATAATGTAGCAAGATTATTCAGAGAAAAACACTGTCTTGATGTACCATACGCATGCTCGTTTCTCGGCAAATTCAGAACTTCATTCGCTGTGACGATTTAGCGGCTAACATAACAGACTCTAGTGTCGCTCCCGTGGTGGTTTCCAAAAGTCTTTTGCTCTTGTCTTACTAGAGCCGCCTCCACGTTCACGGAATATCGCTCCATGTGATTTTCGCCTGTCGGTGTATACAAAAGTCCTCATGTATCAAGAATATATTGATAATTTATTAACTTTAAAAGATAGAAACATCTCTACAAGTCAAACAGATGTGTGACTGAGTCACAAATACGATTCTTAGAATCCAGTTATAGAAGATAGACAAAGACAACATACTGAACCCTATATGTAATTTCTCACTTCTTTGAACGATTTCTTGGGTGAAAAATAAACTTTCGATAATGTAGCAACAGTATTCCGGGAAAAACACTGTCTTGAAGTACCATACGCGTGCTCGTTTCTCGACATTATTCAGAAATCCATTCACTATGACGATTTAGCCGCTAACACAACAGATTCCAGTATTGTTCCTGGTGGTTTTCAAATTTTTTTTTTGCATTTGTCTTACTAGCGTATAGATTATTTGAACTCCCTCTAGGGCTTTTTTGGAGGTACCCTGTAGATTCGGTTAGTGAACTTTTTATTGGGTACGTGTTCTAGCATACCGCGATTGCTTTGCATTTTAATTGAACGGTAATTCACGTTGCGGTTAACGAAGAATTCAGCTACCGAATGTGATTCCAGAACGAATCATCTTCGTTAGCTATTGCTGTATAATGCATGTAAATAATTTCAATAATTTATTAATACACACTAAACAGATTTCTGAGAAATTGAAAATCAATTTCACTTTTGAATTCTAATTTAACACAAACTGGAATTTAACAGTGGTGTAGCACTGCTATATGTAGCAAATGATGAATGAATGATTAATTGTTCAACACTATGAACTCTGCAAATAGTGTAATTAGCTAAACAACCGTCTGATTCCTACGAAACTAGTGACATTTAAGTCTGCTACAGTTAAATAACTTTCATGAACATATATGCATTAGAACTATGACAGTTCATTATAATAATGGATGGGGTTAAGTTTTTAAAGTTCCAAATGGATGTTTTAGTTAGCTATATGAAGGATCATGATGAAACACTTGCTTTGACAGATACGTTTCATCTTCATATTTCTAGGGAGGTTATAACAGCTGTTCATATTTGAAGACTAATAAACTAAATGATCGATATCTTTTAATCTAGTAGTTGAAAAATTCTAAAAAGGATAAAATGTTTAAAAACTATTCCAGTTATTTTCGTAATTATAAAATAAAAAATATCATGCAAGCCAAAATTTAAACATTCTATTAAAACAGGAATGCGTTTTAATTCTCAATGGACGCTTTAGTTAGTTAAATGATGAAACATTAATTTTGGAGATTTTCATCTCATCTTGTTTAATATTCATAATTTTAATGAGGTTGTAAAAACTGTTCGTATTTCAAGGCTAATAAGCTAAAGAATCGATATAATTCAAACCAGTAGTTAAACATAGTCACAAAAAAATAATGTTTTGAAAATAATAGAATCAAAATTGCTTTATAAAAATTATCATGTAGCATAAAATTGAAGATTCGATCAAAATAGGAATCTGTTTTAAAAGCCTACACTAGTTGGACAATAACATTCGTTCTTTACAAATTTCTAATTTGGATTTAGATATTTTTAAATGTTTTCTTTTTCTTTTTGTATAGGATATCTGATATTGATGTCTAACGTGATAGCTTTGTACTTTAACAATTTTGATTGCAGTTTATTCCGAGGACACAGTCAGTTTACATAAAACTAGAAAAAAAAGGTTGGTTGGTTCCGAAATCCTGTACTTAAACTGTCCTCGGGCATAAACTGCAACTAAAATCGTAAAACAGTACAATGACATCACGTTAAACATCTACTTCAGATATTCTATGCAAAAAAGTCATTTGAAAATATAAAAATGCCAACGAGAAATTGATAAAAAAAACGCTTCCATCAGTATAATATTAGCCTGCGAATGTCGTTCCATCACTGTGTGCTTACTCTTAGCAAGAAAGCCCACTCGTAGAATATGACATAACCAGGGTGCGTACGATTTTTATTTTGCAGCCATTCCTTTCAATCAATTATCGTCGCCTTATTTAATCGCAGATATTTGTTGCAAATTCTGCGACAAAATAAGTCGAAGATTACTTTTCCTAAAATAGTGGTGATGAATGTAAAAACCGTACGCATTCAGGCTATGTTAAACCAAAGAATTTCTATTATGAATTCTTTGTATATTTAAATTTCCAATTAAATATTCTGTAGGACTCAAACTACGCCTTTAATCTTTAAATAGCACTACAAAGGATGTGAATTTTCTTTTCACTTTGCTTAACAGCGTACAACCAACTTGAGTGAAAAATGTGTCCAGGCCGGGGATCGAACCCAGATACCTTGGTATAGCGCCCCAAGTGCTTTACCAATTAAGCTATCCGGACGATTATCCAGTCTAGCACCTCTTTCACTAATATACGTTTATAGAAATATGGAAAAGAATATACAAAAGAAAATGCACATCCTTTTTAGTGCTATTTAAAGATTTAAAGTGTAGTTTCAACACTACTGAAAATTTAATTTGAAAATTAATGGTGGGAATTTATTCGTCTCATGTACGCCACTGATACTGTGCTCATGTTGACATTCCATCTTGCGCTGTGGAATTGAAGCCTTGCCAACGTATACTAATGAAAGAGGTGCCAGACTGGATGTCGTCCGGTTGGTTTAATTGGTAAAGCAATTGGTGCGCTATACCAAGGTATCTGGGTTCGATCCCCGGCCTGGACACATTTTTCACCCAAGTTGGTTGTACGCTTTTAAGCAAAGTTAAAAGAAAATTCGCATCCTTTGTAGTGCTATAAATTCTTTGGTTAAACCTTGAGAGTGCACCCAAGTCATCCCTTAAAGTGGATCTCAATTTCCATGATCAACAACGTGAAACTTTCTTTCTGACTCAATTTTAAACGTACAGATATAAAATGGGTAGGCCTGACTATTGAATCGATTTGGAATCGAAATAAGTTTTCTATTTTTTGATAAATAAATTACTTATGGAGTTATAGGGATTCTTGTCACTTGACGACACGTTTTTCCTCTTTCTCGCACTGCCGCGGCGGGACTTCGGTTCAAAGCGTCCACTTTGACAGTACTTTGAGGGAGATCTTCTGCCTTTACAAAAAAAAATTGGAAAACATCTTTCGATTACATAGTTTCTGAATAACAACGCCTGCCAATTCCACGCATTTCTGAACAAAGAATTCAAACATGCGTCAGAAAGTAGCTCTTTTGGATTTGAGAACAGCCTTAGCTGACGTCGTGAAATTTTTGTGCGCAACTGGTGCCATGAAACCATTTCGTCCTTAGCTAATGCTATAGCTTATATATAAAAATAATTAAATGATTTTTTATAAAAACAATGGTATTTTTACATTACTGTAATTTCCAATTTAATAAATCGGTAAGTATATATCACTTATATACTTTATTATTTTGATCTCAATCTTACCGATTGATAAAGAAAGTTACACGAGTCGAAACATATGTGAGCACAAAATGACAGCACAACACCAGTTAAGAGTTAAAGTTAGAGAAAATATTTCCATAAATAATATATAAAGTGTACTGCATGCCATAGTTTATAATAAATAATAACTATACCACCAGTATCCTCTCAAACAGTTTTTTTAACGGCAATACAGAAATGGGATACAGCGAAAACGATGCATCACTAACCATGAGCTTGCCAAATAGTGGTGATCAACTAAGCAACTATCTGATTTCTACAAAACTGCTGGCATGTAAGTCTGCAGGAGTTAAATTACACGAAAATATACGCATTAGAACCATGACAGTTCATTATAGTAATGGATGAGGGAAAGAATTTTTAAATTACAAATGATCATAGTTACTTACATGAAGGATCATGATGATACACTAACTTTGACAGATACGTTCCCTCTTCATATTTCTAGTGAGGTTTTAACAGCCGTTCGTATTTCAATGCTAATAAAAGCTCGATATGGTTTTATTTCAGTAGTAAAAAAAAAAAGCCAAAAATTAAAATGCTTTAAAAATATTCAAATTAGATAGAGAATGGTATTGCAAATAATAACTATTAAATAACTGCAAATCAAAACTGAAGCATTCTGTCAAAGTAGGAATCTGAAAAATTTAAGAAAAATTTCAAAAGTATTCATTTTCGTTTTATTGCCTGGCTATACACTGTACAAAAAGTCAAATGTTTCTTACTCTTGGAAAATATATTATAAGTACGAGAAAAATATACAATAACCTCGTCCGAGTTATCCACTATTCCAAAAAGCGTTCTTTATCTTTAGAAATCCCAGAAACCAATATATTTATCGAGATTTAAAGAAGCGTTTATAAAAAACTTTCTTTCGCAGGCATTGATTTCGGAAACGTTACTGAGTCCTTTTTAGGTGCGTTCGTAATTATATAAATATGTATAGCACCTATAGTCGTGCGTCTGGTCCGTCCATCTGTCCGCAAAGCCTAGCGCAAAAACTACCCAACCGAATGGTTTGAAATTTATTATATAGAAACGCTGCAGAATTTTGTCGAGTCTTTTCAAATTTTATGAAAATCGAATCAAAACTTAAAAAGATATTAATAAAAGTTTTCTTCATTCTATTAAATCCCCTCACACGTAATCAATTCAATGATATCCCATGATAGGTAATGATTCTAGGTTGCCATGCTCATGACGTCCTATTTAAGATGGAGTCCTATTATTTCCGTATGACTGAATTTAAAAACCGAATTTGTAAACTAAAGTTGTTTAATTATAGCAATCCTATAATCTACCGACAGTTTTTTGGATAGCTGTTTCTGGGAATATAGATATTAAATGGAAAAAGAGTCTAAATATGAATTTCAAGTTCTGAAATTTTCAAAGCTAGGCTTAATGTTTCCTATTGGAATTTTCTGTAAATGTTAACAAAAAGTAAAATGTTGCCAACTTAAAAAGTACTTATTTTATTACTGAAATGAATTATATCATAATAACAGACGATGTAATTCATTTCACTGAAATAATAACGATGATTTTTTTTTACATTGTCTTGTATTGGATATTTGCGCACAGTATAATTTTAATGTAACATAATTGTAATTAATTGCCTTTAAAAGTGTATTGAAACTTAATTTCGTAAAATAAAATTAATATCTATAATATGAAAATCAGCGCATAATAAATTTTGTATTCATGCATTTTTGCATAAGAGTGCAGTAGACTATTCCACGAAGATCTGAATATTTATAAAACTAATTATAGTACGAACGAATCTCATTTGTCACGTTTGACGTACAATTTCCAACTTGTTTAGCGCAGTAATCAGTTTTTTCGAAACGAAATATCGTTTTTAGCTCACATGTGCCCGCCCGTTCTGTATGTATGTATGTATGTACGTAACACGATAACTCTTGATAGAAATAACCGTTTTGCTTAAAACTTTGTTTAAAGGTTCATTGTGATAAGGCGCTTCCCTGATTAGTTTTGGTGGTTCATGTGTTAAGTATAAAAGGTGGGAATGGGGGGCTAACCCCCCTTAATTTAGATAAATGTGTTTTTCATGCAGAATTATCCCATTTTCTTCAAATTTTATAAATAGGTTCATTTTGATAATGCGCTTCTGTGAATAGTTTTGGGGGTTCATTGATTAAGTATAAAGGGGGAAAGGGGGGATAGTCCCCCCCTTTCCCCCTTTATACTTAATCAATGAACCCCCAAAACTATTCACAGAAGCGCATTATCAAAATGAACCTATTTATAAAATTTGAAGAAAATGGGATAATTCTGCATGAAAAACACATTTATCTAAATTAAGGGGGGTTAGCCCCCCATTCCCACCTTTTATACTTAACACATGAACCACCAAAACTAATCAGGGAAGCGCCTTATCACAATGAACCTTTAAACAAAGTTTTAAGCAAAACGGTTATTTCTATCAAGAGTTATCGTGTTACGTACATACATACATACATACAGAACGGGCGGGCACATGTGAGCTAAAAACGATATTTCGTTTCGAAAAAACTGATTACTGCGCTAAACAAGTTGGAAATTGTACGTCAAACGTGACAAATGAGATTCGTTCGTACTATAATTAGTTTTATAAATATTCAGATCTTCGTGGAATAGTCTACTGCACTCTTATGCAAAAATGCATGAATACAAAATTTATTATGCGCTGATTTTCATATTATAGATATTAATTTTATTTTACGAAATTAAGTTTCAATACACTTTTAAAGGCAATTAATTACAATTATGTTACATTAAAATTATACTGTGCGCAAATATCCAATACAAGACAATGTAAAAAAAAATCATCGTTATTATTTCAGTGAAATGAATTACATCGTCTGTTATTATGATATAATTCATTTCAGTAATAAAATAAGTACTTTTTAAGTTGGCAACATTTTACTTTTTGTTAACATTTACAGAAAATTCCAATAGGAAACATTAAGCCTAGCTTTGAAAATTTCAGAACTTGAAATTCATATTTAGACTCTTTTTCCATTTAATATCTATATTCCCAGAAACAGCTATCCAAAAAACTGTCGGTAGATTATAGGATTGCTATAATTAAACAACTTTAGTTTACAAATTCGGTTTTTAAATTCAGTCATACGGAAATAATAGGACTCCATCTTAAATAGGACGTCATGAGCATGGCAACCTAGAATCATTACCTATCATGGGATATCATTGAATTGATTACGTGTGAGGGGATTTAATAGAATGAAGAAAACTTTTATTAATATCTTTTTAAGTTTTGATTCGATTTTCATAAAATTTGAAAAGACTCGACAAAATTCTGCAGCGTTTGTGGCAAGAGTACATTATCACGGTAGTTATTCCCGCAAATAACATCCAGACATCCGTAGATCCTGTAATGGAAGAAGATTAATCCAGAATAAAGTCCAGTCATTTTTATTCTTTGCATACTGTAGTCTTTATTTATCCAAGACAAGAAAGAACACTTCAAAATAATATGGGATAGAACAACTCAAAAACATGGGATGGCCTCTCAGTCGATTTTTTGATTAGAACTTCACTCAATGAGCAGAGGCGGTAAAGTGATTAAGAATCGCGGTTACATTTTAACAGCCAAGATTAGAAATATAGAGTCATGGCGATTGCGAAAAAATGCCAAAGAATAATAGAAAAAGATTCGTTAATGTTAAACCAATGGGGGTGGTTTGAATTTGCTTGGCGCGACATTGAGCTACCAGGAGCGCTGAAAAACATGAATTTTATAACATTAACCCTTATGGGAAAGGCCGAAATAACATCTGCTATTACATGTATGTTTCTCAAAAGCAGGCGTCGGAGATCTATAATGTTTAGGGTATTACATATAAGTGACGTGCCACAACATCCTTTGTTTTTATAAATTATTTCATTTTGAACGCGGAGCAGACATCTGGTAAATGCTGATATCAATACTTTATGACTATTGCACTTTTCTTTTCCATTTTATTATTTTATTTGTTATAATATGTGGTCGCTTTGATAGGAGAAAGGATCTGAGAGATTGCCTAGCAGAATAAAATGAGTTTAAATTAAATGACCTTGTTCCTTTAAGAATAATGGGATTTAAATTTGGAAAGAAGGGATGAAAAATAAAATATAATTTAGAATATAAATTTAATTTAAAAAATATATGATTCAACATCATATATATACACCCCGACAATAGACGAAAAAAATTTTGAGTGTCGCCATGATCCTATATGTAAACAATAACACCATACATGATACAAAAACAATATGCAAAGAAAAGTATAATAAACAACACATAAAGTTATAAATGTAAAAAAAAAAAAGTGCTCTTAAAATATGTGACTGATCAGTTCTATTTGGACATTCATTCGTCCCTATTCATATAATAATCACACCAATGTGATTTTCTTTTCATATATCTCACCTTGGAACTTTCATATGTTCATATAATTCAATATGTAGATAGTAAGTAGGTGAGTAAGTAGTGAGTAAGTAATAAGTAAGTAGTCGACTACATTCAATCATTTTTTTTTAAAACATTGTTCTGCATGCTATATATTTACTTCACTAGTGAGATCTGTGTGAAAAAGTTCACAATTTTTTCTTTTTCTGAAAGTTTACTTTATAGTATTTTTTTTTTATGTGCACATGGTTGGTCTATCTCAATTACCAACTATCATTATGTCATATGATAATATACGCTTGCAATCAACAATAAAATACACTTATATAAAATAAAAATATCATATACACATTTCAAAACTGTAAAAGTTTATATACATTCATATAAAAATAAGCAAACCATTTTTTTTTCTTTTTATTATGCAGGGCGAGTAAGAAAAATGCATGTTAAGCATGCATAACAAGAAGTTATCACACCTTTAAAACAAAACGAAAGAAAAATTGAAAATAAATTAAATTCTTTTTTTTTTTTTTTAACTTCTAAGTATTGAAGAGAAAAAAAATGTAGTCAAACGTAAAAACACCAATTGCAGTGGAAAAGACATATTTAGTGAATGTGAGTACATAACCTGAAAATATCCAAATTTTTAAGGATTTTTTTAGCATTTTGTAGCATCTGAAATAAATTGAACCAATAGATAGATAAATTCTATAATTTAACGAAAACATAAAATTTTTAACAACTGTAAATTTTGCAATATCATAACCAAAAATTTATCTCAACTTGAGATTGCATTATCCTTAGTAGAAACAAAAAACAAAACTTTTTTTTTTTTTTGTATCTTTACGATGAGGAGAAATGAGAGTAAAAATCAAATATACGATTGCATAAATATAAGCATATGTTATACAGAGAAATTTATAGTAATAATTTATTTGTGTGGTGATAAATAATGTACTCAAAAATGTCTGTGTAAACATGAAAATTTTAGTGGCAATGCTAGAATGTGTAACAATGGAACATAACACTGAAAAGTAATATTAGAAGAACTTTAATAAGATATTAACATGTACCTAACATGAACTGTGTAAAATTTGAATGAACAAATCTGCAAACTTTTTTTTTTAAAGGAAAAACGAGAAACGTGTGGTAAACAAAATGTAAAAGAATATCGTTAATTTGTAATGAACCAATGATCACACAATTGCACATGTAACATGTAAGTGTATGTAAACAACTTCAATGCAAGGCCTACTGCAAAAAGAAACGTTGTAACCTTTGTAGAAAATATGCTTTGTACACCTATGTAACTGCAGGAGTGTCATTCGCAAATATCCACAAGTACCCAAAAAGAGAAAAAGAAAAAAAATGTATCATTGTAAACTTTGTACCATGGGCACCAATAAATATACGACAACGACACTGCGTGAAAAATGGTGAGAAATATGTAAAAACATATTATAAAAATGCAACTGGTAACCAAATGGAATCTGAAAAAATTAGAAAGAACAACATTCAAAAGTATGAATAATCTGACAGCTGAAAATTTTGAACACTGCATTCGTGAAAAATGAAAAAAAACGAAATATAACGTTAATGTACAAAATCAAAATGTAGCTTTCTAATGAGTGGAATTGAAATGTTAACTGACATGTATGAAATGCCAAAGAAAATATTAGAAAACTGACAAAGTATTGGCAAAAATTAAATTGTGACAGATAGAAAGAAACATTTAAGCTTCAATGCGGAAATCTAAGTAGCAATTACGGCTTTAACCACTAAAAGAAAACAACATAGAATCAAAAATGCAAAAATTAGAATCAGTCAGCGCTTTCTGCAGATAAGCGGTGAATGAAGAAGACACCTAAATGTAATTATTGGAAGAAAAAGTAGGATATCATAAATTGTCATTAATCGAAGAAATATATCCTATGAATTTGCATACCAAACGTTAAAAAAAAAAGAACAAGTGAAGTGTATTCAGAAAAATATGTTCGATGTATTTTGAATAACCGTGAATTATTAAAAGAGAAACTGGCGAGTACAAAAAGTAAACATGTCCTGTAAAATGAGAAAATTTATGAGTGTATATAAAAAATAACGCTAGCATGCCAAATGAAAAATTTAAGTTGAATTTAGCAACAGAGATTCTTTTTGCCTGACATAAAATTGAAATGTTTTACATTCAGGTGAAAATGTAGGGTGATTTATATTAAATGACTTTCGGTGAGTGAGATTATGGGTGGTTCAATTAATGCATCGGGGAGCATTTTTACAACTAAGAGAAGAATGACTATCACCACAAATTGCACAAGCCAAATCATTAACACAAAATTTGGCAACATGATTTAGCTTCTGACAATGAAAACAGCGTTTTACCTGAACAAAAGGTTTAATAACATAATCCTTTGCATTAATATTTAATATTCCACGTTGAATTAAGATATTAGCTATGTGAGGTGTAATTTTAATGACCCAATTAAATTTTTGTCCTTGTTTTAGCTTACATTTTCTTTCGAAATGTATAGAAGGAATAGTTTCACCAATATTGTCGTGAATAGCAAACATAATATCCGTACTGTCTATATTATCCCTTAAATTTAGCAATATAATCCTTATGTCATCAGATATGTCATCATTATTTGTGAGTTTGTGTTTACAGAGATCTTCAATATATTTTGGTAATGAAATAATGTTATTACATTGACTTTTCCTAGAAGTGGGTTCACATATGTTTGACATGTTTAGTGTCTGAGTTTCGTCTTCCATTTTATCCTTAAATGCCAAATTTGTATTATCATAAACAGTATTATCCTTAATATTAACTAGGTTGCAAGGTTTTGTCAAAGTATACTTCATAAGGTCACATTGAATGACTGCATCAGAAGAATTGGATTGTTTGGACGCGGACAGTACCTTTACTCTTTCTATTAACTTTTTATTCCCCTCAAATAAACTATCTTTATCCTTAATTAATTTAGTGCATTCAGTATGAGCATTCTGGCATAAATCCATCAAAATATTGCATTTAAATGTTATTTATTTTTGAAATGCATCAAAATTTTGAATGAAGTCAGGGTTAGCATTTTTAAGAAAAGGCTCCATTAATGTATGCATTTCAGAAGTTAGTGTGCCAACGAATTTATCTAAGATATTTTTTAAATTTTGTAAAGTTAAACTACTAAAAGCATTAGATTTCCCCTTAAAATTTTCAGGAGTGCTGTCAAAATTCACAGAATCAATCTGCAGTGCATCAGAGTGTTGAAATAAATTTTGAAAAGATTTGCAACCCTGAAATTTCCTACGTGACCTTCTACCATGCATTTTGGGGAAAAAAACTGCTCTAAGCAATCAATTATCAATAAGCAACTAAATAAAATAAAAATGAAACTTCTTTAGATTCTACATCTTTAGAATTAATTAAGTAAACAAGAAAAATTCTTGTACTTACCCATACATATTATAATGATCATAGCAATAATAACAAAATACACAAAAGAACAAATATAAAATTAGATTTTTAACACATAAGATATTAATTGCACATTCACATTAGGAATGCGAAAAAGAAAACTGAGGATAAACAGTGATCCTGTATAACATATGATTTCTTATTTTCTTTCACTTTATTGATTTTGCTGACAAAATGAGCTAATGAGCTGTTTGCAATTGTCCTATTATCAGGTATTAATAATTAAAGATCATAAAATTTACCTTTTATCTAAGCTGTTCTGATAATAAAATTAATGTTATTTAAAATTATCGCATTAACTCAAAAACTGACAGCAAGGAATTTCTCAATACTTCACTAATATATGAAGCTTGTTTTATAGACCAATCAATTAATTAACTAGCTGTCAAAGTATGAATTAAAAATTAAAAATTCACAATAGAGTTCAACGCATACACTTACCAATATACTTATATACATACACAATATATACACTTACCAATACTTCCGTGAGCAGTAATATTCAAAATCTACAGTATGCTCATCAAATTTTAAAACTATGAAGACATACAGTTAAAACAAAAAATTTTGAAATTTACTGTGAATAACTATGCAATGAGTCCTATATTCACTGAATCATTAGTTAAAATAAATTCAAATTATGATAGCAATATACCAACACAGGATAGTGCAAAAATATATATGATCAGTTTTTTCTGATAATCATACTTTCGAAATATGTTTCAAATACAAGAGTGAACAGAAAATAAAAAATTCAGTAATCTGAAAACCAATATTTTTGCATTTCAGTTCTAAAACTACACCTGAAAAGTAATATGTAACATTTCTAAATACTACCAAAAATATCTGGTGAATATTCAAAGAAAATATATGAGCATGAGAAAATAAAATTCAAGCAAGAAAAATTTTTAACGAATATTTTACGTATAAATTTAGACTAAAAGTGATATGAGTTTAAATAAACCATATTAATAATTAAAAACAAATAACATACTTTTACTATCTTTTTCTCATACTCTTAAAAAAAAAACAACCTTTAATTGCATCTCTTTCTTTATTTTTGTCTGCTGAAACACCGTTGTAAATGAAGGAGAGAAAATTTGTGGATCTATTAAACTGTTTTTTTTTATCCACCATAAACAGTCTTAGTATGAAATGCACTGAAATTTAGAAATTTGGGTGGAATTCAACGTCATATGGAGACACCCAAAAATTAAATGTAACTAATGTAATTTTTTATCCTTGAAGAGGTACCGTCATTTTTTTATTATAAAATCCGTTGAAGACACACAAATAGTAGCTGAAAGTAATATTAATCGCAGAAATAAAACCAGAAAGTAAACACAACGACGTCGATGTTTTAATCTTCTAGATGAGTCGTTCTTTAACTAATGTTTTAAAGTGTTAAAGATTTATATTACTAGAAAATAAATCTAATATGTGGGTCACACTTGAAAGAAAAATCGTCCATCGTAGTAGGTCGGCTTCGGAAGGAGAGTCTGGCAGACGGGAGTAAAGGTTTCTCATATTCACTGACTAAAGCGCATTTCAGTACTTATCACCGTTTGGGATAATTCTCATCGGGTGCTGGCAATGAAAAATTTTTCCGGGCCGGTAAAATTTCACATGCGGTCGAGTGATCAAAATCTGCTTTCACTTTCTTGCGATGGAAAAGCAACAGATGTAGAGTTCTGATACTCCATCCAAAAACATTCAGATACGGGAGGCGTCATAAACTAGTAATTCACAGCGGGCGATGGAAGCGAATAATCCAGGACGGTAGCTGGTACGTGGACGGCAAGAGGTCAGAGTCCGCTATCCTTTCACACGGGTGATGGAGAAAGCAAAATACGTTGGAGATCGGTAAATAAAGTCTAGTTGATTCATAGGCGATGGAGAAAATTAAATCAGGAGCCGGTGAATGTTTATGAAGAATCACAACATCATAGTCTTTTTTCATAAAAATACAGTTCTAGGCTAAATTTTATCAGGCTTTTTTTTTTTTCGATGCATAATATTCACTAGGAAGCAAAAAAAGTGATTGTTATATTTGCGGAGGCCATCCCGAGTTGTATAAATATCCCATACGAATCAGCTCTTGAATACCTTTCGGCACCACATATATATTGTGTAGAGCTGGTTTGGGTATTGATATATAGTTTTTATTTGAAGGGATTGTCTGCATCTATTAAAGATACAAAGTGATCGTATAGAATTGTGGCAAGAGTACATTATCACGGTAGTTATTCCCGCAAATAACATCCAGACATCCGTAGATCCTGTAATGGAAGAAGATTAATCCAGAATAAAGTCCAGTCATTTTTATTCTTTGCATACTGTAGTCTTTATTTATCCAAGACAAGAAAGAACACTTCAAAATAATATGGGATAGAACAACTCAAAAACATGGGATGGCCTCTCAGTCGATTTTTTGATTAGAACTTCACTCAATGAGCAGAGGCGGTAAAGTGATTAAGAATCGCGGTTACATTTTAACAGCCAAGATTAGAAATATAGAGTCATGGCGATTGCGAAAAAATGCCAAAGAATAATAGAAAAAGATTCGTTAATGTTAAACCAATGGGGGTGGTTTGAATTTGCTTGGCGCGACATTGAGCTACCAGGAGCGCTGAAAAACATGAATTTTATAACATTAACCCTTATGGGAAAGGCCGAAATAACATCTGCTATTACATGTATGTTTCTCAAAAGCAGGCGTCGGAGATCTATAATGTTTAGGGTATTACATATAAGTGACGTGCCACAACATCCTTTGTTTTTATAAATTATTTCATTTTGAACGCGGAGCAGACATCTGGTAAATGCTGATATCAATACTTTATGACTATTGCACTTTTCTTTTCCATTTTATTATTTTATTTGTTATAATATGTGGTCGCTTTGATAGGAGAAAGGATCTGAGAGATTGCCTAGCAGAATAAAATGAGTTTAAATTAAATGACCTTGTTCCTTTAAGAATAATGGGATTTAAATTTGGAAAGAAGGGATGAAAAATAAAATATAATTTAGAATATAAATTTAATTTAAAATATATATGATTCAACATCATAAACCTCGTCCGAGTTATCCACTATTCCAAAAAGCGTTCTTTATCTTTAGAAATCCCAGAAACCAATATATTTATCGAGATTTAAAGAAGCGTTTATAAAAAACTTTCTTTCGCAGGCATTGATTTCGGAAACGTTACTGAGTCCTTTTTAGGTGCGTTCGTAATTATATAAATATGTATAGCACCTATAGTCGTGCGTCTGGTCCGTCCATCTGTCCGCAAAGCCTAGCGCAAAAACTACCCAACCGAATGGTTTGAAATTTATTATATAGAAACGCTGCAGAATTTTGTCGAGTCTTTTCAAATTTTATGAAAATCGAATCAAAACTTAAAAAGATATTAATAAAAGTTTTCTTCATTCTATTAAATCCCCTCACACGTAATCAATTCAATGATATCCCATGATAGGTAATGATTCTAGGTTGCCATGCTCATGACGTCCTATTTAAGATGGAGTCCTATTATTTCCGTATGACTGAATTTAAAAACCGAATTTGTAAACTAAAGTTGTTTAATTATAGCAATCCTATAATCTACCGACAGTTTTTTGGATAGCTGTTTCTGGGAATATAGATATTAAATGGAAAAAGAGTCTAAATATGAATTTCAAGTTCTGAAATTTTCAAAGCTAGGCTTAATGTTTCCTATTGGAATTTTCTGTAAATGTTAACAAAAAGTAAAATGTTGCCAACTTAAAAAGTACTTATTTTATTACTGAAATGAATTATATCATAATAACAGACGATGTAATTCATTTCACTGAAATAATAACGATGATTTTTTTTTACATTGTCTTGTATTGGATATTTGCGCACAGTATAATTTTAATGTAACATAATTGTAATTAATTGCCTTTAAAAGTGTATTGAAACTTAATTTCGTAAAATAAAATTAATATCTATAATATGAAAATCAGCGCATAATAAATTTTGTATTCATGCATTTTTGCATAAGAGTGCAGTAGACTATTCCACGAAGATCTGAATATTTATAAAACTAATTATAGTACGAACGAATCTCATTTGTCACGTTTGACGTACAATTTCCAACTTGTTTAGCGCAGTAATCAGTTTTTTCGAAACGAAATATCGTTTTTAGCTCACATGTGCCCGCCCGTTCTGTATGTATGTATGTATGTACGTAACACGATAACTCTTGATAGAAATAACCGTTTTGCTTAAAACTTTGTTTAAAGGTTCATTGTGATAAGGCGCTTCCCTGATTAGTTTTGGTGGTTCATGTGTTAAGTATAAAAGGTGGGAATGGGGGGCTAACCCCCCTTAATTTAGATAAATGTGTTTTTCATGCAGAATTATCCCATTTTCTTCAAATTTTATAAATAGGTTCATTTTGATAATGCGCTTCTGTGAATAGTTTTGGGGGTTCATTGATTAAGTATAAAGGGGGAAAGGGGGGATAGTCCCCCCCTTAATTTAGATAAATGAGTTTTTCATGCAGAATTATACGATTTTCTTCAAATTTTGTAAATAGGTTCATTGTGATAATGCGCTTCTCTGAATAGTTTTGGGGTTCATTGGTGAAGTATAAAGCGGGAAAGGGGGGGGGGTTGACCCCCCCCCCTTAATTTAGATAAGTGGGTTTTTCATACAGAATTATCCGATTTTCTTCAAATTTTGTATATATATTCATTGTAATTAGAGGCTTCCCTGATTAGTTTAAGGGGTTCATTAGTTAACTATGAGGGGGGGGGGTAACGGGTGGATAACCCCCCCATAACATGTTGTCGATTTCTTTATGTTTCGATGGGCTTATTTCAAACTCTTTGAAATAAGAGTATAATATACAATTAGTGTGAATAGCGTGTGAGCTCAATGCCCTCAGTTTAACTGGGCAGTTTTCTTTTTATTTAGGATGCTATACATTCTTAAGTAAACATTTTTATGTCCAACAAACATATTTTGCTGAAAAACATGATAAATTAACAACATTAACCCAGGAGTAGTCGCGCCGGGTATGACATACCCAGGATGTGTACGGTTTTTACAATTGTCACCACTATTTTTCGAAAAGTAATCTTAAACTTACTTTATCGCAGAATTTGTAAAAAATATCTCCGACTAAATAAAAGGTGGCTATTATTATTTGTATTTATTAGTGACAAAGTAAAAACCATTCATACCCTTTGAGTATGCGCGAATTCTCCCGGGTTAACATTAATATTTAAATTAATATTATTTTGTTACTCTTGTATGCATAAATTCAATTACGCAGCTGAAAATGTTAACTTGAGAATGGATAACATCCAACAAACAGATATGCCGATTTGAGAAAACTTATTAAACTACTCGGAAACGTTTCCGAAAATCAGCTTTAGAAAAATAAATTTTGTTTTTATAAATGCTTATTTAAATCTCAAAAACATGATGTTTTTTGAGGTTTCTAAAGATAAAGAATAGTGTTCGGAATCGTGAGTAACTCGGAAGAAGTTATTGTACATTTTCGTTAGTGGTTATACAGGGTAAGTCAAAATGAATATAGCGATTACAAACGACTATAACTATTTAATGGAAAAGAATTTATTGATAAGATTAACACATAATGTAGACGGAACTTCCAAATTTTGTATACATACGTCATAGATGTTCTATGTGACTTCCCTTGGTCACATGGACAACATCTAGGCGGTAGTTCATTTCACGCCATTACATTCTGAACCATTTGTTCAGTCACCGACGCAAGCGCATTACAAATGCGTACTTTGAGTTCTTCAATTGTTTTGGGCATGGGAGGCACATACACCCTACCCTGTCTTTCACATAACCCCATAGAAAAAAAATCGCAGGGTGTCAAAGTACGCATTAAATAGTTATAGCCGTTTGTAATCGCTATATTCATTTTGACTTACCCTGTATTATATACACTAACACTGGTGTCCAACAATTAAGGGGCAGCGACCGGACGCTTTCGCTTTTTACACGGTTTGTCTAATATCTACTGAAATTCTTGACAAACTCTTCTTCAAATTCGAGGATGTAACATACATGTTTGACTTCGAGAACAGTAGAATCAGTATACGGCAATTAAAAAATTAATATATTGAATATTTGATGAGATATGTGCATTTGTATGGGTATTTGTCTAACTGCGCATGCGCGAACTATACCAAATTTTTTTTTCATTATTTAGTAGTCAATTCTATAGAGTAACTCATATAAAAAGACCAGTCAAATATCGTGAAAACTCGGAAATATACCAGCAATACAGTGAGCTAATTGACAAATTCCAGGGGTGGGGGTAGCACATTCCTTCCCAATTTGTCAATTAGCTCACTGTATTGCTGGTATCTTTCACAATATTTGACTGGTTTTTTAATGAGTTACTCTATAGAAATACAATTGACTACCAAATCATGAAAAAAAAAATTCTTTGGTATGGTTCGCGAATGCGCAATTATAAATTATTTCATACAAATGTCCATACCTCGAATATTCAATATATTACTTTTTTAATTGCAGTATACTACTACAACAGTGTTCTACTGTTCTCGAAGTCAAACATGTGCTTTACATCCTCGAATTTCAAGAACAATTCGTCAAGAACTTCAGTAGATATTCGAAAAACCGTGTTAAAAAGCGAAAGCGTCCGGTCACTGCCGTTTAACTTTTGGACAGCAGTGTATTTTCGTAGACTAATAAACATTTGTCTTTTTTTTTACACTGTAAGTTAACATGATGTTACCTAACTATAATAGATTACACGTCACTAAAATCGTGACAGTTAATTAAAGTAATGGATGAATGTGAAAGTGTTGCAACTCCAAATGGATGCTTTAGATAGTTAAATGTATATTATTATGAGAGACGTGTTAATTTTACAGATAATGTATTGATAATTCCAGTGACGTTCAACGTAACAATATTCTGTGAAAATTCCTATAATGAACTTCTGCAATTTAACATTTTAACAATTTTGAAGCATAGTATTATACAACGTAAAATAAATCCCTAATTAATATATGTTTTCTACGAACTGAACAAATTGAGTAAATATATAATCTAATACCTGATTTCTCTGAAACTACCAATGCATAAAACGGTAGGAGTTAAATACCTAACATGACATTACATGTACTAAATTCACGACAGTTCATTATAGTAATGAATGAAAGAGTTACGAGTTCCAAATAGAGGTTTTAGTTAGTGAAATAAAGGATTATGATCAAATATCAACTTTGGCATATATCTTCATAATGGTACAAGCGTTTAAACAAAAGCTCATTTTGCGTAGGTAGTAAGCTGTATGGTGCAATACACCAGTAGAGAACATACAGGCTAATTAAAAATGTCTAAATTCATACAGATATGTGTAAATTATAAAATACTATTGTAGAAAAAAGAAGAAAAAATCTGAAAGAAAATTATAATTATTTCAAATAGGATATTAAATTTTATGTACTCATTTTAATGGTCTATTCTAATTACTAAGATACTTTCTCATACGAGTAACTCAACAAAGATACACTAACTGAAAATATACAGGAAATACAGTTTTAGCATAGTCACACACATGTTTGATAAGGGTTGTGATAAACTTAACTTGTTATTTAAATTCATAAACATAAGAGAAAAAGAGGTGTTAAGGAAGACATACAACACTTATTAACTTTGTGTTTAAGTTAATATAGAATATCGTTTAAATATTATGCTAATAATCTTGATAATTCTAGTGAGATTCAACGCAACAGTATTCTGTCAAAATTACTATAATGGAATACTAAAATACTGAAATTCAACATTTTAACAATTTTGAAGCACAGCATTATACAACGTAAGATAAATCCTTAATTAATACATGTTTTCTACGAACTGAACAAATTGAGTAAATATATAAACTCTACCACCCGATTTCTCTGAAACTACCAATGCATAAAACGGTAGGAGTTAAATACCTAACATGACATTACATGTACTAAATTTACGACAGTTCATTATGGTAATGAATGAAAGAGTTACGAGTTCCAAATAGAGGTTTTAGTTAGTGAAATAAAGGATTATGATCAAATATCAACTTTGGCATATATCTTCATAATGGTACAAGCCACGTTTAAACAAAAGCTTATTTTGCGTAGGTAGTAAGCTGTATGGTGCAATACACCATTAGAGAACATACAGACTAATTAAAAATATCTAAATTCATACAGATATGTGTAAATTATAAAATACTATTGTACAAAAAAGAAAAAATCTGAAAGAAAATTATAATTATTTCAAATAGGATATTAAATTTTATATACTCATTTTAATGGTCTATTCTAATTACTAAGATACTTTCTCATACGAGTAACTCAACAAAGATGCACTAACTGAAAATATACAGGAAATACAGTTTTAGTAGTCACACTCATGTTTGATAAGGGTTGTGATAAACTTAACTTGTTATTTAAATTCATAAACATAAGAGAAAAAGAGGTGTTAAGGAAGACATACAACACTTATTAACTTTGTGTTTAAGTTAATACAGAATATCGTTTAAATATTATGCTAATAATCTTGATAATTCTAGTGAGATTCAACGCAACAGTATTCTGTCAAAATTACTATAATGGAATACTGAAATACTGAAATTCAACATTTTAACAATTTGGAAGCACAGCATTATACAACGTAAGATAAATCCTTAATTAATACATGTTTTCTACGAACTGAACAAATTGAGTAAATATATAAACTCTCTCTACCTCCCGATTTCTCTGAAACTACCAATACGTAATATGGAAGGAGTTAAATACCTAACATGACATTACATGTACTAAATTTACGACACTTCATTATAGTAATGAATGAAAGAGTTACGAGTTCCAAATGGAGGTTTTGGTTAGTGAAATAAAGGATTGTGACCAAATATCAACTTTGACATACGCATTATATCTTCATAATGCCACAAGGGTTTAAACAGATGCTTATATTGCATAGGTAGTAAGCTGTATGGTGCAGCAGCACACCAGTGGAGAACATGTAGCATATTTAAAAAGTCGAAATTCAAACAGATATGTGTAAATTTTAAAATACTAAAAGAAAAAAACAATAATTATAATTATTTCTAATAGCATATTAAATTTTATTTACTTATTTTAATGGTCTATTCCAAGTACATAAGATATTTTCTCATATGAATAACACAACATACATGCACTTATTGAAAATATACAGGAAGTACAATTTCACCATTTTCCTTTATGTTTATTGAATCTGTCCCTGTCTGTAAAATTATATCTTCAATATTATTTATATTGATATTAAAGTATCAATATTCATTTCAAAATTAAATAATCATAAAACTAGAACACAAGAATAGGTTAGGCCTACCTAAACGGTCCTCTTTCGGGAGATAAGATATCTTAAATTATTCTGACTTTTCGAGAATAAATGTTCATGTTGTTCAAAAAATAATTGAATCTATACAATGTAGACACACAAACAAATATATTGACGATCACGAACACAATATACACAACATTTTTCGCGCACATCATAAATATTACATCTTATATTCCGTATTACATTTTCTAGTTCATTTCATAAAACATTCTAAGACAGATCCATTTTTTATCAACAGAGAAATATCGTCTGCGCGAGGCGCAAAAAAAAAAAAAAAAAAAAAAAAACGATTAAATTAAAACCATGGAAGTAGCGATAAAACGCAACACACTCCCACCTTTGAGTTTCGAATTCAATGAAACTCAAACTTTACTTTGGGTTTATATAACCGACCATATCGGGAGCGTTTTTCAGGTACAGTCACCACAGGAGAGTCACTAGCACCTTTATGGAAAATAGGTTCAGTAGATTCAGTGTCTAAAAAGCAGTCTTTAACAGAATGTTGGATCATTGGCTTACTCGTAGCAGGGTCTAAATAACAGTTTTTACCAGTCAATTTTACCGTCGGTTTGGTAGGAGCAGGATCTAAAGGACATTCTTTATCATTCGACTGAACTGTAGAATGGAGTTCAGTACCTCTTTCATGGGTTACTTCTAGAGGAATCAATCTGAGAACAGGACGTAGAAATTCGCCGCCTTTCATCTTTACCTTTACCAATCGTACATTTCCATCTTTTGAAGGATAAAGTTCAATAACTTTGGCAAGTGGCCATTCTAGTTTTTTAACATTCTCGCTAGTCACAAGAACAACATCACCAATCTGGACAGGTCTCTGATTTTTGTCAAATTTCGAGGATTATTTTAAATATCCCAAATATTCAGTACGGAATCTTTTTCGTAAATCTTGTTTTAGTCGCTGTCTATAAGCATGTCTCTTATTAAAAGACGATGAATCCAAAATGTCAAGATCAGGAATACCTGATTCTCTAATGTCTTGTAAAAACATAGAAGGAGTAAGTGGTATTAAATCATCGATTTCCTCTGAAACATAGGTCAAAGGCCGCTGATTAACAATATTTTCAGTATCGCAAATAACAGTTTGCATTTCTTCTAAGTCCAAAGAGCTTCGTCCTAAGACTTTTCGAAGGATCCCTTTTATTACGCCTATCAAACGTTCCCACCATCCACCCCACCACGGCGCAGATGGAGGGTTAAATTTCCAAGTGATCTTCTGAGCTGTGCTGTACTGAGAAATAACATCCCAATCAATTTGCTTAAGTAAATTTTCAGCACCCGTGAAATTTTTACCGTTGTCAGAATATACTATCGCAGGTCTACCTCTTCGTGCTATAAATCTTCTAAAAGCTTGTAAAAAGTTGTCAGTCGATAAGGATGTGGCTATCTCTAGATGTATGGCTCTGTAGACAGCACATGTGAAAATAACTATCCAAGCTTTCTGACCACCTCGAAGAAGTAAAGGACTGGCGTAGTCAGTCCCTACAACCTCGAATACTGCAGCTTCTTTTATACGATCTTCCGGAAGAGGTGCTTCTATAATCGGTTTAGGTCTTGAATTAAATCTTTTACAACGTACACAGTTTCTAATTACCTTTCTAACAGTCTTCCTGCATTTCAAAATCCAAAAGTCTTCTCTTAAATTACTCATCAATATCTGGGTACCAGCATGATTTAAACTAAGATGTCTTGTCCGAATAAGTATTTCCACAACTGAATGGCTACAGGGTAACAGTATCGGAAATCGGAAATTTCTTTTATCTTCTCTCATCAGAATACGTGTCTTTACTTTAAGTAGTCCATTCGATTCTACATAAGACTGAAGTGATTTTAAGCGTTTATCTTCAGTTCCTAAAAAGGATTCCTTTTGTACTATTTTTAACAAAGATATTTCAGCTCTATTTATTTCTTCTAGAGTTAAGAGTCCAGATATCCGGTTGGTACGTTCCACTTTACAGTTAGTAAAAAATCTATAAATCCAAGCAATAGTTCTGATCAGTTTGTCGTACGACGAAATTCTGCTATAAATTTTTTCAGTTGATTCTTCATAATTTGTAGTGCTAACAACAGTTTTTCTCTTTTTGGAATATACTATGTTGAAATCAGGAACAACGTTGCATTTTGGCCAGTCTTTTTCCGGTCTTCGCAACCATTCCGGGCCCTCCCACCATTTCGATTTCACTAAAGTTTCTCCATTACAACCACGAGAAGGGAGGTCTGCTGCATTTAATGATCCAGGGATGTGATACCAATTATCAGGTTCTGTCAAAGATCGGATTTCTTTAACTCTATTGAAAACAAAAGGAGCCCAATTTTCAGTTCCCTTGATCCAATATATAGCATTTGCTGAATCAGACCAGAAAAATTTCGGGACATCTTTCAACTGAAGATCGTGTATAACACTTTGTGCCAGTCTAGCTCCTATATTACAGGAAAGTAGTTCCAATCGAAGAATAGAAATGGTTTTCATTGGAGCAACTCTGCACCTAGCCTGTACAAGCTGACAAGATATTGTATTTTCAGTCGCACTTCTTAAAAATATACATGTAGAATATGCATTCTTGCTTGCATCGCAGAATATGTGCAAAGAAAGATTTTCTGGCGCTTCATAATTGGAAATAATACATCGAGGGATTTCTATTTCCTTTAATTTAGAGACATCCTTCCGCCATTTTTCAAATTTCTTGGTAATAGATTCAGGCAATTCAGCATCCCACGAAGCTTTCAATTTCCAACATTTTTGAAGGATAATCTTTGGCCCCAAGGTGACAGGACACGTGAAGCCAATGGGGTCGAAAATTCTATGAACAGCACTCAGGATTGCTCTTTTCGTTACAATAGTAGAATCTTCAAAACATTTTTGTAAATCTATTTTCAGAGTATCAGATTTTACATTCCACATCAGTCCCAAAACTGGAATATTCTTTTCTTCTAATAACGGGAAGTTTTCTGCTTCTGTTTTGTTGAGATTATACTCCCACCCTCGAAGATCAAATTTAGCATTTTGGAGAATAATTGTGCATTCTTCAATAAATTTTTCAAGCTCCTCATAGTTTTCAACACTAGTGAAGCAGTTACCTACGTAAAAAGACTTTAACAACTTGTCTGCTGTTTCTTTAAATCTAGAAGGCACATTCTTCAGATGATATCGGATAGTTGCACCAAGTAAATAAGGCGAGCATGTAAGACCGAAAACAACCCTTTTATGCTGGAAAATTTTTAACTTTTCGGGGTCACCTTCATCACACCATAAAAACTTCAGAAATGGTCTATCTCGCTCATTTAAACCAATTTGTAGAAAGGCTCTTCGAATATCTGCAATCACGCCTATTTTCTTCAATCGAAATTTATTTAATATAGTCGGAATGAGCTCTACGATATTAGGACCTTTCTCTAAACAATCATTGATCGAAGGTGAATCTTTTTGTCTAGCTGAGCCATCAAAGACTGGTCTAACTCTGGTGGTAGAATTTTCTTTGATCACAACTCTGTGTGGCAAGTAGTGTTCACTTTCGTCATTACAGGAGTTTTTAACTTCTTCAATAACGCCTTCTTGTATCCATTCTTTTAATACATCTTCATACTCTTGTAATGTTTCAGTTTTCTTTAGTGATTCAACACAATTTCTTAATCGTCGTTCAGCGATTTTTCGACCAGTTGGTAAGGGAGGATGGTTTTCAATCCATGGGAGGCTCACTTCATACCTTCCTTCTGAATCTATTTTTATATTTTTATTAAAATGCTCTTCAGTTGCTTTTTCTATTTCTTGTCTGTTTCCGCTTTCGACAGGATCGAGAATTCCAAGTGTGTCTAACCGCCATAATTCTGAAATTTTTGCATCATTTACATGAAGTGACATGACGCTGTTTGTGCTATCGGATATGTTACACAGGTCAGTTTTTCCCATCAAAGTCCAACCAAGACGTGTTTCCATCAATACTAAGTCAGAAATCAATTGTTTGATTTTTCCAGTGTACAATTTACCTGCTACATCAGCTCCTATAAGGCCATGAATTTCGTTAGGTGAAAACTCGTATAGCAATTCAACCTGGTTATTCAAATCAGAGAGAAAGATTTTTTGTTTCTTAATTTCACTCATAAATGAGCCACGAGGAATTTTAGGAATGTCCGAACAAATTTTTTCTTGATCTAATACTTCGACACAACAGCGATAATTATCAAAGAAGTCGCTCAGACTGATCAAATATTTCTTATGTGATAATACAGTCTCCGTGCCACCGAATAAACTATGTGTCAAATTATCTTCCCCAATGCATTCATATCCCATCTCGGCCAATGCAAAAGATGATAAATAAGATTTACTGCTACCTGAATCAATTAATATTCTTATATATTTCATCTTATTATTACATCTAAGACGGACAATAAGAGTTTGTAAAAGTACGCGACGAGTACCTGTTTTATTGGATAAAGCAGTGTCTTTTTTACTTTCCATAATCGGGTTTTCATTATCATTTTTTGCTGGACACATTATTTTGAAATGTAATTTACCGCAATCACAGAGTGGTATTTTCGTTCTACAAAAACGTGATATGTGTTTTCTTATCTCTAAACATTTAAAACAAGCCCCTTTTTTCATTAATATTTGTTTTTTATCTTCATGAGATAAACTATTAGCATGTCTACATTCGTTACTTAAATGTGACTTGTTACAAAAAATGCACGTTTCCCTTTTCATTTTTGATGAATTATGTAATTCCGTAGCAGTTGGAATATCTCTTTCTCGCCTATTTGACACTGTATAAATATTTTTGTTTACATTTTCTAAATTAAACCCACTTCTAGCCAAACGGACTTTTTCTTCGCTTTCGATTTCGTACTGCAAAAATTTCATCAAAGAATCTAACTTATTATTACTTTCGTCTTTTCAATTTAAAGTAATAGAATTTAAGTTTCTTTCCCAAATTCTCAATATTTCAACTGGTAAGCACGATTCAATCAATGGATAAAGAATTGCAGAATAATGTTCGCTTGAAACACCTAACATTTTTAATGATCTTAAATAGGTTTCAATTTTGTCGTATAATTTAAAAAGAGGAATTCTTGGACCTTTTCCTGTAGCATTATTCATCATTAAAGCGAGCACTTCTCTTATATATACTTCTATTAACATATCAGTACGACCAAATCGAGCCTTTAAACATTCAATAACATTTTCATAACTATCACCAGTAGCGGGGTACGACTCGACTATTTCTCTTGCCCTAGAACCCTTTAAAGTTGCTTGTAACAAGTACTGATATTTATCTTCTTTCGCGATTTCAGAATCGTTATGTATTTTTTCAAACTGAGCCCAAAAGGCTAACCACTCCTTAATATCTCCCCCAAATAATTTAAATTCTATCTTAGGAAGTTTAAACTTCCGTTTCGTGATATTTTCAGTTTCGAAAACCTTTAAAATCTTTTGAACTTTCGTTTTTAACTTAATAAATTTCTCTTCATACACGCTAAAACCTTCGTATTCCTTATCATAATTTTCTTGAGAACATGTTTTATCGTTTAAAAGAAGATCTAACATTTCTTTTTCTTTTGGTTGTAGATCTGTCCATTTTTCACCTAATTGAGCATATAAAATCTCAATTTCTTCAATATCTTTATTTTCATCAGTTAATTTGTTCTCAAGTAAATTAGCAATTCGCGTAAAAGCGCTTCTTAATGGAGTACGCAATTTTTTAATCTGTTCCATTATCGTATTTTATTTTCTTAAATAATATAATATCCCGGTAGAGAGATGCCAAAATAATATTGAATCTGTCCCTGTCTGTAAAATTATATCTTCAATATTATTTATATTGATATTAAAGTATCAATATTCATTTCAAAATTAAATAATCATAAAACTAGAACACAAGAATAGGTTAGGCTTACCTAAACGGTCCTCTTTCGGGAGATAAGATATCTTAAATTATTCTGACTTTTCGAGAATAAATGTTCATGTTGTTCAAAAAATAATTGAATCTATACAATGTAGACACACAAACAAATATATTGACGATCACGAACACAATATACACAGCATTTTTCGCGCACATCACAAATATTACATCTTATATTCCGTATTACATTTTCTAGTTCATTTCATAAAACATTCTAAGACAGATCCATTTTCTATCAACAGAAAAATATCGTCTGCGCGAGGCGCAAAAAAGAAACGATTAAATTAAAACCATGGAAGTAGCGATAAAACGCAACAATGTTTAATAAATATGCAGGGTGATTACAAATAAATATCTCAACTTTGAAGGGCCATATCTTCTGAACAATAAAAAGTAGTGTTCCATTTCACACATAGAAGTGAGTGAGAAGTTTCATAAATGTAAATGTTCGTTTTTTTTTGTTTTTTTTTTGTGGCGAGAGATGGCGCAACGAGCGGCGGGTTGAAAGTGAACCGACATGTCCCGTTGCGAGTTTTCAGTCAGTTGCCGCGTTGCCGCCGAGATACATAAAAAGATAAAGTGTTTTTTTCCACCTCTACCAGCTGACACTGCTAAACTGAAAACGCGGATAACTGCAGTTATTGCAACTGTAATACCCGACATTCTGAAAACCGTGTGGGACGAATTATCCTACAGAATGGATGTCGTTCGTGTTTCTGCTGGTGGCGCAAACTGGCTCATGTTTTTTCTTCTTTCTACATTTATGAAACTTCATAACTTCTCGCTCTCTTCGATGTGCGAAATGGAACACTACCTTTTATTGTTCAAAAGATATAGCCCTTTAAAGTTGGGATATTCATTTGTAATCACTCTGTACATCCAAAACAATTTGTGATAAACTTCACTTGTTATTTAAAATCACAAGCATAAGAGAAAAAGAGGTGTTAATTAAGACATATAACAAACGTTATTAACATTGATATTTTGTGCTTAAGTAAATAGAGAATATGGTTTAAGTATTATCCTATACTAATAAAAGAAAGTTTAGCTCTGTGTATGTCTGCCTGTCTATGATTGATAACGAAATCTAGCGCATCTAGAAGTCTTAAAATTTTAGGCGAGGACAGTCCAAGTCCTGATCTGATGCACCTGGGACTCAGAATTTTAATATTTTGATAATTACCCAAGATATTAATTAGAAATTCATTAAGCATCGCGTCGAAAATTGAATATTTTTATCTGATAAATGGCGAACTTCATTTCTGCTTAGAATCGTACTCTGATGCGAGGGTCGCAACCGATCAATGAAATGTATTCTTTCAACGGGACCTCGAAAATTTTCATTCTCGCAGCAGTAAAATGGCTGACTGTCCATTTTTCGGGCTTTTTAAAAAAAATCGCAAAAATCATCCACACGAAAATTTGCAAACGGATGTAAAAAAGAATTTTTTTTTTTTGCAATTTTAGAGAAGCAAAATTCATAAAAATCCGTCCATTAGAACCCAAGATGTCAATTTAAAATTAATTTAATGTTTTAAAAAATTTTTTTTTTGAACACGACATTTCTCGGCCAGATAGAGGGAGACATTACGTCGTTTATCTGTAGAGTTAAACTGATGATTTGAAATGGAATGGGTTTTTATGGGCTATATATATATATATATATATATATATTAAATATTGGATTTGAAAATTATACATTCTTGCTTAAAATGGGCTAGGAATTCAGATTTTCTAAAAATTTTCAATTTAGACCGGTAATTAATGATTTTAGCAAAATCCTGATTTTTGTATAGAAAAAGAAATAAAATGCTAATGATTTTCCTATTTCATTTCAAAGTATCTCGGGTTCTATGGGTCCGAACACAACGCGGTTTGACTCATTCAACTTGATATCGATAGAACTTAAAGATTTTAGTTCCATGTATCACCACCAGGGACGCTTTCCTATGGCCCGATTACGACGGGGTTTGGTTCATTCGACTGGATTTCCATAGCCTTACACATTTCAGTTATATTCTAATGGATTTTGCAGTGCGTGCGCAGCACTCCTGCTATACACTGCCGCAGGCAGCGGGAACAACAGCCTGAGGTTCGTATAAGGTGACAATAAAGGATTTTCTGGTGCGTGCGCAGCACGCTCGGTGTGCTTCGGGTAACGTTTTTACTCTTTGATATGCATATATTTTCACAAAATTTTGCAGAGTGCTTGGATACAGTTATATTTATAAATTACTAAAATTTCATACAGTTCGTACGACGAAAACTATTTTTTTTTCTGGACCCGACGCGAAAAACAAAAAAAGCAAGAAGAAAACATTTATTTTACAACAAGATAACAATATTTTTTCATGTATTTTTTACGCAGACTGTAAAACCGTTATATTTATAACCGATAACAGTTTCAAAGATGTGATGGCCAACAAGATAAAAAAAAAAAAAAAACAATGAAACGGGCCCTACTTGAAAAAGCAAGAAAATGTCTTCTTACGAGTGCTTTAACCACTAATTATCAATATTTTTCGCGAATTTTTAATTAATAAATATAAATTTATACAAAATCGGGTTAAAGATATAAAATCATACAAATTTGGGGTTTATTTAAGTTTATTATCACGGGTCCGGGCAACGCCGGGCGTGTCAGATAGTTTATACATAAATCATTAGTCATAAATATAAGCAGTGATATGTTTGAAAGAAAATAAAGTTACACTTTTATTCAGTTCTCATGTATATAATAATTAATGATTGAAATTCGAATGTTTTTCAGATGTGGAAACATTAGGAAATTTCGGATGTTTGTACCAGATCTAGAATTTGGATAGATAAATTGATAATTTTATAACATTTATAAGAGCGAAAAGTTTATTCGTGGAATGGAATATGTTTTTACGCTGTGGAAAAAGGGAAACTTCGAGTGTTTTTACCAGACTAGAGTTTGGGGAAACAGATAAATTTATAATTTTGTAACACTTATATAAGAGCGAAAAGTTTAGTCGTGGAATATGTTTTTACGCTGTGGAAACAAGGAAATTTCGAATGTTATTACCAAACTAGTGTTTGACGAAGAGAAAAAAATGATAATTTTATAACAGTTATAAGAGTGATAAATTTATTCGAGCATTCAAAATAGACTTTTCCGATGTGGAAACATAAGGAAAAGTCTAATGTTTTTACCAGATCTAGTGTTTTCGGAAGGGGATAAATTAATAATTTTGTAACACTTATAAGAGCGAAAGGTTTATTCGTGAAATCGAGAAATGTTTTCCCGATGTGAAAACAAGGGAATATCGAATATTTTTACCATATCTAGTGTTTGAAGAAAGAGATAAATTGATAATTTTATAACAGCGAAAAATTTATTCATGCATTCGATATATGCTTTTCCGATGTGGATAAATAAAGAAATTTCGAATGTTTTTAACAGATCTAGTGTTTGCGAAAGGGGATAAATTAATAATTTTGTAACACTTATAAGAGAGAAAAGTTTATTCGTGGAATCGAGATATGTTTTTCCGATGTGGAAACGTAAGGAAATTTCGAATGTTTTTACCTGATCTACTGTTTGACGAAATGCATAAATTGATAATTTTATAACACTTATAAGAGCGAAAAGTTTATTAGTGCATGCAAGATATGCTTTTTTGATGTGGAAACATAAGGAAATTTCGAATATTTTTATTAGATCTAGTGTTTGTGGAAGGGGGAAATTAATAATATTGTAACACTTATAAGAGCGAAAAGTTTATTCTGTGGAATCGAGATAAATTTTTCCGATGCGGAAACATAAGGAAATTTCGAATGTTATTACCAGGTCTAGTTTTTGGAGAAAGGGATAAATTAATAATTTTATAACACGTAATTACAGCTCTGGCATCATCTGAAAGCGGTGACAGGAATGACAAATATTTTCGATGCAGTATTTAGCATCGTTTTGTAGAGTTAGAAAAAAATGAAATAATGTTTTTTTCAACTTTTTATTTATTTTCTTAAGTAAAAGGAAAACTAGTTAAAAAAAAAAAAAACACTATTATATGCATTCAATGTTTCTTGCAAATCATGCCTAATTTCACGATTTCAATTCATGATTTTTCCAAAAACGTTTTGTTAAAATGTGTTAATTTGGCATTCGATTATGGAAAATTCCCTGCTTTTTTATCTTTTTTTTTCTCGCGCGTGCTTTTTGATATCTTCGATCAGTTTTTACTGTAACTTTGATGGAATAAATGAGATGATATACTGGCTTGACTAATTTGTTTTCAGATTTTTTTCCTTAATGTTTATTTAAAAGTTTAAACCTGCATTTAAAAAAATATTTGATATTGCTAAAAACAAAAATTAGACTGCAGTGCGAAATCATTGCTCGGGTCCACTGGCATCATATTAAAACTTATATTTTCATTTTGATGGCATAATTTCTTTTCGAAAGGTACTACTACTATTTTATATAAATAAAACAACTTACATACACTACTTTAAATTAACCCAGGCTTTCAATTACGCCGAGAACCTTCTGGTAGTCGAAATTCTATTTATTACAAAATTTGCATAGAAAACCTATTTACACGATAAAACCCGTTTCTACGCAGAACCTTTTACTTTCGTCAGATATGCAACAAAACCAATTTATGGTAAACTTCACTCTTCATTTAAATTCCAAACCATAAGTGAAAAAGACGTGCAAAGCTTATTATGAATGATATTTTGTGTTTCAGTGAATACAGAACATGGTTTGAGTGTTATTTATTGGTTATTATTCATAAATATATAGAAATTTATGTTTTAACAAAGATAAATTCACATTGCATTCAGCTCTCATGTATGGTGTAATTCGAGTTGGAAATTTTCACGTTTTTCAGATACGAAAATATCGATTTTGTTTTGTCTCTATCGTTTTAGGAAGGAGTTGGTGGGAAGGGATAATTTAAAATACTCTTATTATAATACAGAAAAAAAATGTTCGTGCTTGCATCCTAAATTTACGCAAAGCCAAATTCGGTTCTGCCTGATGTCATCTAGAAGGACTTTTAAAGAGTAAGTGGCACGGTAAGCAGTTATTTACTTTGTGATAATATTTACCCATATTTACAAGGTATTTTACAGTCTTGAAACAAAAGTTTTTCTTTTTTCCTACGTTTTACTTTTTTCAAAAAAATCACTATTTTTATGATTTTAATATAGATTTATTTATAATTTTTTTTAAAACTTTTTATACAGAATTGCATAATTTTTTAAATATTGCTAAAGTATGAAAATTTGTAATTATTTTTATTAGTACAACGAACTCTTGTTAATCCGTCTCCGCTTAAGACGTATCTCCACAGTTAATGAGAACAATTTTGTTCTCCCCATCATTTCCCATTTACAATTAATGTTAAAGACATCGCTTAAAGCGTATTACTGATCGGGTAATGCGGACAATATTTTCACAAACAGACTGAACAGGATCGAAACTGCTTTTGTACATTGCTATTTTCAAGAGCAACATTGATGTAACTTTGGTTATTAAGAGATCGAGAAATTATCAGTGACAATAAGGAAGAGAAAGAACATTTTCTACCACTAAAAACGTGAGATGTTCAAAGACTGTTAATGACTAGTATTTGCCAATATGACGCATCAAAATGTGATATAACAGACTAAATTTTCAAGTGTATCGTAAAACTGGAACATGATGCGGTAAAAATATCATTTACTCAAGTAAAGCGAAGAAAAATAAGAGATTAGTTTCATTAAAATTAAAATATGTAAGTAAGGTAATTTCTTTGCATATTTCGTGTGTCCTCAGTAATTTATTCATCTGTACTAAGAAATTGTCACTCTCTCGATTTTTAATTAAAATTATTAAATTGAAGAAAATACTGTTTATTTTAGCATAAAGTTGGTAACTTCTTTAATTTTGACAGAAACTTAATTCAATTAATTCAGCGAAAGGGAAAATTATTTTACACCATTCAAATGTTTTCATCGTTGAATGTGAATTTCGGTTAGTTCTGTGAATAATTGAATTCTTCTTACTTTTTTTACGCATTAAAAGGAAGATATCAGGTTTCTCAAAGAACTCCTACATTTTTCCTCCATAAAGAGAGTTCGTCTAGTATATAACATTTCTCGAACTTCTTCTCGAACTCATAATTTCCAAGTTTAGTACTTAAAAGGCTTTTGATCTGACACCATAGAGAATCGTAAGTCTCTATGCACCTGAGACTGTGACGTTAAATCTGACACCGGAGTCCAATAACTTTCAGACTACTTGAAAACCATGTGCCCTACTTATCTTCTACTTCAGATAGTGCTTAAAAAGCGCTAGGTATATATGCCGTCAACAAGAGGCAAAATTAGGGATTCTTACTTCAGACCTGCTACTGAACTCATCTCCAGGTTCGCTCTTGGAAGCGAAGAAAGTCTGCCAAAGGACGAAATGTGCCTGGGAGTTATAATCCCATGGACAGTTAACAAGACGTTAGCTAGAAAAACTTGAAGTTCCTCACTCGACCCACGGAGAGCTAGAAGCTGTTGACAGGCTAAACTTAATTTATATGAGTTGTAATTTGCCAACTGGACGAAAAATATCCGGGCCAGGATTCGAATCCGGGATCTCTTGGCTGAAGCTGCCATCCTCTACAAACTTCTTTACCAACTTATGATTTCTTTGAACTTACTTATGATTTCTTTACCAATTTCAATAATTGTGTTAAAATTAATCTGGTGTACTCACTTATCCAGTGTTTACTGGAGTTCCAAATTATCTGCGATTTATTCTGTTGAGCTAATTCAGATATCAGACCAGATGCTATGATCAATAAGGTTAACTAGGTGAATTAGGCCCTCCAGATTCGATCGGGATGGCTCAGTTTGTAGAGTATTGGCCGCTTCAGCCAAGAGATCCCAGGTTCGAATCCTGGCCTGGACATTTTTCGTCCTGTTGGAAAATTGCAACTCATATGATTTCTTTTCCAATTTGAATAATTGTGGTAAAATTAATCTAGTGTAAACTTAATTTAGTATTTTCATGAGGTAAATCTGTAATAGCGTCCACCATTATGTATCTATGTGTCTGTAACTATAGCTGTGTTGTAATAAAAAAGCATAAAAGACCAGCCGCGTGTCCTGATATCTCTATTTTGGTACGTTATAGTGCAGACAAAAAATGGACTTACTTGGAAGTCCGCAGTAATTGGAGTTCACTGTATATTAAAATTATATGCACATTTTAAAGTTCCAATATCCTAATTACTTTTACAAAGATATTACGATAAGATAAATGTTTTATTTATATAAGGCACTGTCTTATATAAATAAAACAACCACGCACTACTAAAAAAGATACAGGCAATGCAATTTTATCAATTTTAACTTCCTTTACCTTCTTCCACTTTTCGTTTCTTTAAATATTAAAACAGACTTTCAATTACAGTGAGAAACTTCTGCTGGTCGAAATTCTATTTATTACGAAATTTGCATAGAAAACCTATTACACGATAAAACCGTTTCTGCGCAGCCGCATTCATATTTGTCTGATCTGCATCCAAAACAATTGATAATAAACTTAATCCTTCATTTAAATTCACAACCATAGGTGAAAAAGACGTGCTAAGGAACACATATAATGCTTATTATCATACATATTTTGTGTCTAAGTGAATACAGAACACAATTTAAGCATTATTTATTAATCATTATGCATAAATATGTGCAGTGCTATATTTTAAAGACGATAAAATCGCCATAACATAAGAGTTGAATTTAATTTGAATTCATGTATGTTATTTTGATATTTTTCGGATGTGGAAGCATCAGGAATTTTCTAATATTGTTTCAAAGTCTGTGTTTTGGGGAAAAGTAATAGAGTTTATAACCATTTTTAAAGCGAAAAATGTGATTGCGTGCGAGATTAAGGCAAAGCCTAATTTGGCTATACTGTTTTACGTCAGGTGTCTCAAAAAAGGACATTTAAGGGTGTACTCAACTTTTTCATTTTATACGCAAATGTTTCTCACACATTCAGGAAATCATTTTTATACTTAAATACATGAAATTTTTTGGCAAAAGAACTTAAGTACCGAATGAAAGACGTGCTAAAATGTAAAAAATATTACATTATTTTTTATATTAAAATGAAACATGTTTTTAGAAACACTTTTATATATCGCGAACTTATACGAAGGTCACTCTAAAAGTTTTGCAATAGGAAAATTTGGAAGTCGTGATGGGATAAGCGCTGGCTGCCTTATTAAATATGAGCCCTCAGTAAGTGGCGTGTAAAATTTATCGCGCCAACTTCTTGCCACGTGGCTGCCAGGTCTTGTTGAAACCAGTTCTTACGCTTACTCAGTCCCACTATGGATCTGGATCTCGCGCGAATATTTTCGCGTAATGATTTTTTATGATTTTAAAGAAGGTTTAAATAAAAAAAGACTGTTTTAAAAGAATGTCAAAGGCTTTTCCAACTTGTAATCTTTCATCTGCAGCCATATTTAGATGGTTTTGAGAATTTAAGATGGAAAATCTGATTTCAAATATAATGGTGAAGTGGAAGGTCCTCAACGGAATACAAGAAAAATGCTGAAAAACTATAAACCTACTTTTAAAGGTTATACATATATAACATCAAGACATATATAACATCATACATATATAACATCAATATATTCAGCAGACTCTGAATATTGTATCGACAGCAATTTTTAAGTTGTTACAAGAACATTTAAAAGTGAGGAAGTTTTGTAGCAGATGGACCGCCCATGAGCGGACCGAGAAGCAAAAGCAGACAAGAGTGTTATGGTGTCAAGAAATGTTGGTAAACTTTGATTCTGGCACCTCCAAGCGTGTTTATGAAGTTGTTACGGGAAATTAAATATGGATCTACCAATTCCATCCACAAACTGAAAGACAATCTTCAGTCTGGGTGTTTGAAAATGAAGAACCGTGAAATGAAGTCAAGCGGCTAAAGAACGCCTTTATTCTTCACCATGACAACTGGTATACAGAGATTTGTTTACCAGAAGTCCTTAAAAAGTTGGAAGGAAAGCGACCAAAGACAGGGACAAGAGCCATTATTCTTCACCATGACAAAGTCTCAACTCATTCTGCTTAAAAAACAAAGGACTTTTTAAAAACTAATCAGACCCAATTTGTTAGACATCCACCATACAGCTCTATAACCTTGCTCCATGTGACTTTAATTTATTTAATAGTCAAAGAAAGCCTTTGTGCCACAAAATTTACAAGTGTGACTGTTTCTCTGGAGCGCTACTTGACCCTCCTCGAAGAAATCTACCTGGATGAGCGAGAAAAAAATTGAAATCTGGTTTCAAAGAATGAATATGTGTAGTATTGTGTGTAAAAGTGATTTTTTGTCAAAGTGATTTTATGATTTTAGTAAAATTTTACATGCTGTAGATTTTTGGTATTGCAAAACTTTCAGAGTGACTCTTATTGTGTTGAATGCGTTACAAGTTATCAATGAAAAAAGTAGTTATGACTTTCAATTACTAGAATAACTTGCAATGTTTCTGCAAATTTTAAAAAAGAATATGACACTGAAATGCGAATACGTCAAGAAATGTTAGTTATACAAAAGGTTTTATATATCCTGCAATATTTTTCTTCTCGGGAATATTTTCACAACATTAGGAGACTATCAAAGTGTTTGAAATAGTTGAAAATATACGTTTCCAACTATTAAAAATAAGTATTTTTTTTATATATATTAATAAACATTTAAACCAGCTGACGAAATATAGCAGAATTAGTGATTTGGCATAAAAAAAAGTGCGTAAAAAGGGAAATTTACCTTACGAACATTACGATAATGATAGCTTAAAAAAGCTAAAATAATTGAACATAGGTAAAAGCGCTCATTAAATATTTTTGATAGCGTTCGTATCACAATATTTTTGTAATAATAAAGATTTTTGAAATATAATAACACATGTTATGCGCGGCTTAAAATGAATTTAAAGGAAAAAGAACCTCGTGTGTTACTGAATAGCGTTTATTTTTTTTTTTTCAAATTATAAACTGATATTTCATGGTCTCTCTTATCTTAATGGCCTCATGTAATGACAAGATGAAACTAATGCCTTTCAGACGTTCATCATTATCTGCAATTTCTATCCTTATTATTATTTTTTTTTTTTATAAGGGAAAAAAATGATTGAAAAAGCGAAATAAAATTAATTGTGATCGCATAGCTTAAACCGTGTGCATATCAATTTTACGATCGTTATTTGAGAAATATTTCAACTAATGAGTAAAATATGTAGATAATTAGTATACTCCAGTAAAAATGTTGCCATATATTGCAATGTCTGAAATTTCCTTCACCAGCCGCTGTATAATTTAAACATTCCTTTAAAATATGTTACATAAATTTTCGTTTTTGTCACTTGCATAACTCTGCTCGTCACTTGCATAGCAGTTTTCTGATTTTTTTTTCCAAGTCAAATAAACTCAGAAAATGTACTTAACCCCTTGAAGGTTGGTGGTTCATTTTTGGAACACTTAATTTTTATTCCTAAATGCCACATTGACACCAGAATTTTGAAATAAAATTTTTCCTTTTTATTAAGTACGTGAAGAAAAGCTTTTACTTGCTTTCAAATAAATTTGTAAATTCTGGTGCCATTCAACCATTTCAGCATTTTACGAATAGAAGCACTTTGCCCCTGAAAAGGTTAAAGGGACCAAGAAGGTTTGAAACAAAGAAAAAATGCATTTTTATTACAATCATCGTTAGCATATCAATCATTACAATCATCATATAAAGCAAAACAATATACATGAGTAACGCTGATATCATATCAACGCTGGCAACATCTGTTCAATAAATTTTGCTTTTACTGCAGTTTTTTTAATTTCTAAACATCGCAAAATTTTTATACCGTTGAAAAGGGTAAATTTTTTCTTTCAAATTCAATTTGTTTGAAACTGATTTTTTATGGTTTTTAAAATAATTTTAATACAGTATTTTTAAAAAAATCTCAATCGCGTGCAGCCCGATTATCAACGATTAACCTGTTTGCACTTAAAACACTATAAGAAGGTCAGCATTTGTTTATTATTACTGTTGTTAATATTTCATAACGAAATTAAAAATTCATCCACAAATAAAATAATAATAGAAATAAAGAACAAATTTAGCAGACACGTGATCGAACTACGCGCTTAATCTCCTATCCGATTATCAACGATTAACCTGTTTGCACTTAAAACACTATAAGAAGGTCAGCATTTGTTTATTATTACTGTTGTTAATATTTCATAACGAAATTAAAAATTCATCCACAAATAAAATAATAATAGAAATAAAGAACAAATTTAGCAGACACGTGATCGAACTACGCGCTTAATCTCCTGAAATTATCAGAATAAAAAAGTCCGCTAGAAGTAGCGAAATCTTTGTCAAATTTTTCGTTATTAACTACTGACGTGCGTCTAATATACGAAAATATCGCTTTTAATAAGTTTCAAAATTTTATTTAAATACATTAGGGATATTTAAAAGTGCTTTTTGATGTTATCAGTGGGCAATCTAAGAAAATCTATTAAATGTAAAAAATCTATTAGAATTTAAAATTTAAAAATTGGTTTTCACACCGGGAATTGGTTTTCACCCTTAGTTTTTCTAACGTTTTAATATTTAAGAATGTCGTACGGTTATTTCGACAGGAAAATTCCAAAAATTACGGTCGCAGGAGCTGTAAACATTCATCCGAGCAGACAGGCTGTAGCCCAGAAGAAGGGAAAACAAAACTCCATTATCTCGAAACAAAGTTTTTTAGCGTTTTGGCGACGATTACTTTTTAACAAAGTAACATATTTACATGTTTATTTTTTTTTTTAAACAAAGAATATTAAACTCTTTACACACAATACATAATAGATATATGAAATGCTTTTCCATTTCATATTAAATTATTTCGAAGAATCACTGACGTATTAATGCTGGTACACGATGTATTTTTATATTCATTATTTTGCAGTCGAATAAAATCTCGATGGATGAAATACACTAGGTAATTTCCCGTAAAATAAAAAGGAATCTGTAGCAGCATCAATAAGTTTATTGACACTTCACAACCAACGACAATTCCACTAATATCCAGTTTAGAAATTCATAATTGGGCTGTGCTACGCCATAGAAAAAATGAAGATGTTATTAAATTAGAAGTACACCAAACCGAAGATATTCTCCTCCAAGTGACGGGTTTTATTTAGCAAGTTAAAAACGTAAAAATTCTGAGCTCCAAGGTTGTGTAACGCGTTTTATACCCGGCAAGGCATAGGAATCTTTCGCCAATGCAGGGGTAATTTAACCAATGAGCGGGTTGCAAGGCTGTAGGACTCTTTATTATACTCGGCATAATTTTGAAGTGAATAGATAGACGCGGGAGTTGCAATGAATCATATGGGATATGGAATGATAATTTTAATAAAAATTAAAATGATATTAAGAGACGTTCTAAAGAAATAAAAATTCAATGTCTCAAAATATGAAGGGATAAATTAGGGGTTTTTACAAAGAAGTGTCGCTTTTAACAAATTAAGGTTTTTAAAATAAGAATTAAAAGAAAATGTTGATTAAAGGATATGGAATTTAAAGTATAAATTATATTTAAAATATTATTAAAGACAGGGGAAAAAGGTAGAATTGTAAAAAATTGAAATAAATTAATTAAGGTATAATAAATAAAAAGGAATCTGCATCAGTATCAATAAATTTATTGACACTTCACAATCAACGACAATTCCACTAATATCCAGTTTAGAAATTCATAATTGGGCTGCGCTACGCCATAGAAAAAATGAAGATGTTATTAAATTAGAAGTACACCAAACCGAAGATATTCTCCTACAAGTGACGTGTTTTATTTAGCAAGTCAAAAATGTAAAAATTCTGAGCTCCAAGGTTGTGTAACGCGTTTTATATCCGGCAAGGCGTAGGAATCTTTCGCCAATGCAGGGGTAATTTAACCAATGAGCGGGTTCTAAGGCTGTAGGACTCTTTATTATACTTATGGCGATATGTTTTTATTACTACACACACACACACACACACACACACACACACACAGGGTGTCCCAAAAAGGAGTACCTATTTTTAAAAATCAATAAGAAAGAAACGAATAGAGTTATTTAAAAAATTCTTGCAGGAAACGGATGTGTGAAGTCTGGAATTTTGTTTATAACACTTTATTATGATAGTTCAAAATCTGACCGACAGATGGCGCTACAGCACCGAAAATTACCCGAAATTAACCGGCAAGGATATGAATAGGCCACCTTACTCACCAGATTTAAATCCGTGTGATTTTTTTCTTTGTGGCCATCTGAAGGATGTAATTTACTGCCAAAATTCCACTTCGCTAGCTGAGCTCCAGCGATTAATCGTTCAAGAGTGTACAGCCATTTCCGTACAGACGTTGCAGAAGGTGTGTGCTAATTTCATTCTAAGACTCCGACATGTTATTGTGATGAATAGAGGACATATTGAAAATATTGTCATTTAATTTTCAACTATTGCTGATAAATGCGGTAGCCACAGCGCCATCTGTCGATAAGAATTCTAACTAACATAATAAAATACTCTAAATAAAATTCCAGACTTCACATATCCGTTTCCTGCAAGAATTCTTTTAATAACTCTATTCGTTTGTTTCTTATTCATTTTTAAAAATGGGTACTCCTTTTTGGGACACCCTGTATATATATATATATATATATTCTTTTTTCATTCTTTAACAAAAAATATAATAAATTTTTATTTATTTCGAATTTTATTATATTTATTTATTATTATTATTATCATTTTTTTAAAGCTGAATACAACGTAATAAGCAGTGTAAAGAAGAAACGACGACCCAAAAATATGGAACCTGGACGACTTCAAAATCGTAGCAAAGCTAGACTTACAAGATTAGTTTTGTCGTACAGTATTAAAATGTTTGCTTTTTTTTTTACAATTAAAAAATACTTTTTTGTTTCTATAAAACATAAATAGATAAATTCAAAAAAGAAGTAATAATGTAAATTAATTACAGGCTTCCCCTAATCCGAGATCAAACTTATGTCGATTCTTGTTTCTATATGGTATGCATATGGTTTTATTAAGTAAAATTTCTGGTTCAAAATATGTTTATTTGGCTTGAAAAAAAAAAGAAAGAGAGAGAAAATTGCCAAGTATACATTTAAAATTTAATTGTGATTGCGTAACTTAAACTTGTCTAAAAGGGTAAATCATATCAATATTATCATCACTATTTGAGAATAACTGAACTAAGGAGTAAACTATATAAGCAAGAAGTATATATATATATACTTCAATAAAATATTGCCACATATTCCAAGTGTCTCTCATTACACATTACCAGTCTCTTACATAATTTAAATATTTTCTTAAAATTGCATGCGTAAACCTCAAGTTCAAATCTGGATTTCAGTTGTATGAACCAAGAATTTTTTTGTTTAATCGACATTAATATTCGATTATTAATAATTCTATTAATATGTGTCCAGTGAGAAATTTATATTCATAGCATGAAATTAAAACAAAATAAAACAAAAATTTTCACATTAACAACTATCATTTAAGCTCCAGAATAATAAATACATTTTAATTTTAAAATGACCTTCATGCTGACACAAAACCAGGTCATGCATGGATTCTTTTTAAACGCAGAAAAAAAAACATATTTTGTATTTAAACTATATTTAAAGTAGATTATTAAGAACAAACAGCGTTCAATTAAAAATAAGTATCAAACTATAAATAGTGTTTTAAAAAACACTCTTTTATAAGAATTCAATGTTTATCACGCCTAATCTCATTACTGAAATTCATGTTGTTCCAAAAGATTTCTGTTACAATACGTTAATACGGCGTGGGCCCCGATTATGAAAAAATCATCCCTTTTATTAACGTTTTGTAGAAAGCACGAACTAGTGATTTTTTAAAAATATGTATAATGTTTTCTGTTTCTTCTTATGGCAATAGGGAAAAAAGCATTATTTAAACTATCGGTACTTCTCCATTATCCGACCACTTTTCATTAAAAAAATATCGCCAAACAGTAACGCCAAATAAACAAATGGAAGAATGTTGTCATTGGAATATCAAAATAAATAAATAAAATGAAAAAAGAAATCGGAAAATCTCCACTCACCAAAGTGTCAACTGTCAGTAAGTTTAAACACAAAAAAATACAATATATTAATGAAAATAGAAAAAAATATCTTGGATATTTATTTATTTACATTATTTCTTTAATTATCCTTATCTGCTAGTGAATAAGTGTTCTTGACGTGAGTTGAAATTGATCAGTTGCACTTAACTATGTAACGCAACATTTTTTCAATGCATTTTCTCTTTTAATATCATGGAACAGCCGTTTAAGGACGCAATTGTTATTTTAATTAACGAAATAACTAATAAATCGGTGAAACATAATGAAAAATACAGGTAAATGTCAAATTAAAAACAGCTTCATGACATAACAAACACGTTTAATGCTTCCGACGTCAAGTGAATGGGACTGCATTTTTGGCGTTAAATCCTATAGTTCGGCGATAGTTTTTTTTTTTTTTTCAATGAAAAATGGTCGACGGGATAATGGAGAAGTACCAAACTATCTATTCAGGCTTTCTAAAATGTTTTCTCAATGTATAATCATACAATCAATTACATCAATTTAATAAATATTAAACAATTAATTGATAAAAGCAGCGTATTTTTTAAATTATTATACATTATACATTTTACTTTTTAGTTAACTTTTTAGTTGTTGAAATATTTCATTGTTGCATTTTCACAGACAGTTGGCCTATTTTAGCGAGCGTGGTTTAGCTTATAGTGAACTTTGTTGTTGCTGTTGTAAGTCGTATACAGTTGTAACCATAAAAAATATTGGGCGATTTGTGACCTGCTCCGGCTAACGGAGAAATGCCTTAAAATTAAATTATAATTAAGTTATGTTAAATTATAATGCATTAAAATTAATTATTAATTTATAATTAGGCTCTAAAAATATTAAAATGTTGTATTGTTATGGGAAACACACCTGTGTACATAATTTGTATAATTGTAGCCTATCAGAAAGTGAGTGAAAAATATACTACAAAATCCAATTTTTATGTACATTAATCAAGTTAAGTTTAATTAAAAGATTGTAAAAAAACCTTACATATATTGAAAAATTGTAAAACGACACTGATATAACAATTACAAACAATAAAGGATTACCAGTGAACCCGTGCGAGGATTTTGTACTGCAGTCTAATCATTTTTAGCAATACCTAACATTTTTTTGATGCAAGTTTAAACTTCTAAAGAAAAATTAAGGATAAAAATATCTGCAATCAACATTAGTCAAGCCAGAATATCGTTTCATTCATTCCATCAAAGTTAAAGTAAAAACTGAATGAAGATAGCAAAAGGCACGCGCGAAAAAAAAAATTAACAATCGTAAACGGCATTAAAGAAGACGTTATCCACTTCTTGAAAAACATGAAACAAAGAAGAATAAATTGAATGCATTTAAAATACAATTTAATATAATATATTAAATTGTATATTCATTAATTGTATTATTATTATATTTGTATTATTAATTATATATTCATTAATTGTATATTCATTACATGATAATGATCACAGCGCCACATTTCCCACCTACCGGCAATTTTTGTTACTAAAATACTTTATTTCATCAATTATTCTTCTATGGTTTAAATGTATCTTCCAAATGTGGAATCGTGACGTCCAAGGGTTGTCTATTCAGAACGCTCCAAACAAAGATACTTGATCCAGAATCACTCAGTATATAAAAAAGACGATTCAAAATCTTATTTTATCAAATTGGATTTCATTCATTATTCACTAGATATGAAAATATCCCAACAGTGACAATTCCTTTATTCATATTCATTACATGATAATAATCACAGCGCCACATTTGTTCAAATGGTCATTTTTGTAACTAAAATGTTTTATTGCATCAATCGTTTCCCCCATGGAGTGAATATACCTTACAAAGGTGGAATCGTTACGCCCAAGCGTTGTCTCTACAGAGCGCTCCAAACGAAAATACTTTAATTTGAATCACCCGGTATATAAAATAGACAATCCAAAGACATATTTTTTCAAATTGGATTTATTCATTAATCGTGAGATATGAAAATATCCCAACAGTGACAATTCCTTTATTCATATTCATTACATGATAATGATCACAGCGCCACATTTCTTCAAATGCTCATTTTTGTAACTAAAATGTTTTATTGCATCAATCGTTTCCCCCATGGAGTGAATATACCTTCCAAAGGTGGAATCGTTACATCAAAGCGTTATCTCTACAGAGCGCTCCAAACGAAAATACTTTAATTTGAATCACCCGGTATATAAAATAGGCAATCCAAAGACATATTTTTTCAAATTGGATTTATTCATTAATCGTGAGATATGAAAATATCCCAACAGTGACAATTCATTTAACATTATTTTCAGTATGAAAATCATATTCATAGAAAGAATTAAAAAAAGTCCTTCCGGTCTGTACCGGAAAGAAAAGGTAGCTTTCCTATATCTTCGGTTTAAAATTTTAGGTAATGTTACTCGAAAACAGCAAGCTAAAATGCAAAGAACCCGGTTACAGAAGATTCGTTAATACTGAATTTGAATAAGAAATCCGCCAAATTAGTCAGCTATAGCTAAGTTAGCTTCATTTATGGAGACCTATTTCTGGTCGTAAAATTTGTCGATATTTCGCCAAGTGTAACCAAGCTTGGCGAAAATTGGGCGCTAACGGATATGAATATATAGTTTTATGAGTATGATTGGGAAAATGATTACAACGATGAAAGATAATTTGCAAGAAATCACGTTCACTAAAACTCATAAATTAATCCCTGATTTTTTTGTAATCTGCTGTCATGTTTCAAAATGTCAGTCATCCTAGAAATTTAAACTGCTCTATCTCAGCCATCTTTTAAGATAGATGCAAAACAAAAAAAATTCCGGAATCCTTGCATCAACGATTAACACTTAAGCAAAAAATAAATTTGAATTTAGAATTTTTTTGCATATATTTTTTAGTTTTAATTCTTTCAGTGGCCGCCATTTTGAAACAAGATGGCGGACCAAGCTCGCCAACGAACTTGATCGAAATATTGGTGAGCCTGATATACATTATTAGTTTCATCCAAATCAGTTTCTAAATATGAGTGTTGTCGTATGACAAAGATCAGATATCTAAAAGAAAAATATTCCTTACAATTACAGTGTAAATAGTATTAGTCTCTGAATAAATATTTAACAGCAGACAATATAAAACTCTAAAACTCCGAATAATTTATGAATCAAATATGTTGAAATATAGCGGCATATAATGTTTAATCCCTAAGCAGTATTTTATTATTTTTACTTTTTAGATTAAATTTGAAATCTACATTTGAAATTTTGAAAGGAATGTTTGTTCAAGTCTTTTTAATTTAAACAGATCAATTACGAACGAAAACGTGTTTTTGGATTAATTAAATTTTTCCGAAATGAAAAATGAAGTGAGAATTTTTTTTTAATATTCACTGGAATGTTACTTTATGAAAGTTAATTACGTTTTCACGAAAGTAATTAAATCTAAAAAAGAGTATCTGCTTAAAAGCAAGAAATTTCATTGGTTGAACTAAAATTTTCAAACAGCGAGATATTGTTGAATGTGATCATCATATAAATATTTTTATCATTCTATATTAAAAAAAAAAAAGTAATCTGGAACTGAGCCAAAAACTATTTTGAAATGGACCAATCAAATTCTGCGTAGATATTCCGGGTTATTCTCATCACTTTTTTACTAGGGACTTTTTTGAGGAGCTATTACTTTTTTTTCTAGCCACCCTACGGATTCGAAAATCATACCACCACACGCGAAATATAACAAGCTTTCAAAAATTTAAAAAATTATCACGGTCGGACAATAAAAACTCAAAAAATTCTGAAAAAACGAGTAAAAAATCTTTTATTGAAAAAGTCATTTTTTTATATTGTTGCTAATTTCTAAATAAGCGCAAAGGATTATGTTTTATCTCAAATAAAAAATGTATTTGCGCGAGACTATTAAAAATAATAATGAAAGTTTATAATAATAATTAAATGATCACGTGTTGAAAGCAGGAAATAAAGAAATTTACGTCATAAAAATTGTGTTTACACATGAATATTAAAAATAAAAAAGATGAATTAAACGAAAAAGCATTATAACCAGTTAAATGAAAAAGCATTATAACCTGATTACAGAAGATAGTCGCCGTTCGTGATATCATCACCATCATCTTTTTAAAACAGGATACATTACCAGGTTTTAAGAGGCTGTGAAATCAGAACGGGGGTTGGTGAGCGTAGCGAGCAGGGGGCAGAGCCCCCTGGTCCAACATAAAAAAATTTTGAGAATTAATTTTCAGCAGAGTATCATACTACAAATATTGTTGGAATAACACGAAAATATACTATATATTGAAAACAAAATGCAGGTTCATTTTTCGACGCTATCACTGATAAGATAGGAAAGAAAAATAACCCCTCCCTCCTAAAAGTCATTTGTATTAAAACCCCCTAAAAAGTACATAAAATAACATGAATTTTCTTTGATTCCGCTGTTTCAGTCTTGTAACTTAGATTTTTATAATGCATTTATTTTCAAAACGAAGAAATTTTAATTATGAAAACAATATATCATTTTGTTCCATTTTACTTCGCTTTATGAAATTACGATCGCTATGTTCCTTAAAAAGTAAACTTTATTACCTGTATAATTACAACCCTAAGATTACAATTAATATGGTTTATTGTAATTACTCTATAAGTGTTTTGTATATCTTTCATATGTATTTTTTGTTGACCCACCTGACACCTGTGTGTAAAAGCTTAGGTGCGGCGTTCGGCAGGCATGTTCGTTTATATCTTTCATAATATGTATTTTGTATATATTTCATTATGTGTTTTATTTATCTTTTATATGTGTTTTGTTTATCTTTTACAAGTAATTTCTATATCTTTTACATGCGTTTTATATTCTTTTAACACTATTTTATCTTTCAAATAAATATTTATATTTAATTAATTTTGTTTAAGATGTAGCATCAAAATTTATTTTAAATTATTTAAATTATTTTCTATTTTAATTAAATGTATTTCTTTCTGCACGAATCGAATTCCAGAACTCATTTGGTCATACCTTTTACTGTATTTCTAGAAACACATACCCGAAAATAACCTTTAAATAACCCGATTTCATTCATTATTCATTATATATGAAATTATTCTATAATAGTGACAATTTATTTAATATTTGCCAGTGGCCAATTTAAATTCATATCAAGAATTTTAAAAAAAAAGATTAATTCTTTCAATATTACAATGTAAATAGTATTAGTCTCTGAATAAATATTTAACACGAGACAATATGAAACTGCGAAGCTTCGAGAAATTTGAATAATTAATGAACCAAATGTATTGCAGTAGAACGGCGTAAGACGTTTAATCTTTGAGAAATACTTTGGTATTATTTTTTTTCCTTTAGATTTTAATTAAATATGCAATCTGAATTTGAAATTTCGAAGGAAATATGTGTGCAACTCTTTTTCACTTAAACAGCTAAAGCGCGAAAGATAACGCCATAAAGCGTATCTTGGAATTAATTAAATTTCTCTTTATTCAAAAATGAAGCAAGAAAAAAGTCTAATAATCACTTAGAATCTCATTCTTTGACAGTAAATGAGATCTTGCGAAAATAATTAAGCGAACTCGGGACACTTCATTTTGAGAAAAATGGCGAAAATAGTTTATGAATTCGATTTGACTCGGCGTCTGTCTGTCTGTCCGTGTTCTATCTTTCGTAAATATACACGGATTGTCATGTAATTGATATATGTTATTAAGCTTTACTATGGCATGTTCGGTATTGTAAATGAAGAGTGTAACCTATATAGTTCATTTACAGACGCACTCAAAAGTATTACGTTACATTACGGTCTATGAGAAAAAATCATTTTTAGTGTATTTTAATGGTTTAAATAAGTCATTCGCAGCAAATTTTAAGCGTAGCGAAAGTTTTTTAAGGTCACTTTTAAGGCACGCTAGTTATTATTTCAGTTCTTGGTTATGTATCATACATGAAATTCAATTCTTTCAAACGATAGTTCTTGACTATGCACCATAAAATTGATAGTTTTTAGTTATGCACTATAAATGAAACTCAGTTCAGTTCTTTCAAATGATAGTTCTTGGATATGCACCATAAAAATGATAGTTTTTAGTTATGCACTATAAATGAAACTCAATTCAGTTTTTGAAAATGATAGTTCTTGATTATGTACCATGAAAATAATAGTTCTTTATTATGCACTATGAAAATGATAGTTCTTAGTTATGCACCATAAAAATGATAGTTTTTAGTTATGCACCATAAAAATGATAGTTTTTAGTTATGCACTATAAATGAAACTCAATTCAGTTTTTGAAAATGATAGTTCTTGATTATGCATACCATGAAAATAATAGTTCTTTATTATGCACTATGAAAATGATAGTTCTTAGTTATGCACTATGAAAATGATAGTTCTTGATTTACATAAATTCAGTTCTTGAAGAAAATGAAGGTGTTTTTGTATTCACCTTGGAGTACCTCCGTGCCCAATTCATCACAGCATAGCATCGTACACAGATCACTCACAAACTCTTTCTTGTATTAACATAGATTCATGACATACAAAAATATTCAAACAACGACAGTTCATTTAATATTTATTCCCAGCTAAATTTAAATTTATAACAAACTTAAAAAAATATATATCTATTACTCTGTAAATATTATCACTCTCTGAATAAATTATTAAAACAAGACGATATTAACTTCTAAAACCTCGAGAAATTTGACAAATTAATGAATCAGATATATTTCAGTAGAGTTGCGTAAGGTGTTTAATCTTCAGCAGTCGTCTGGTTTAATTTCTTTTGAAATTTTTGAAATTAAATGTATGATCTTAATTTGAAATTTATTACGCGGAAAGTATTTGTTCAGTTCTAATTTAAACAGTTCAAGTGCTGACTAAAACGCAACAAAACGTGTCGTGGGATTAATTAAATTTCATGGCAATGGATGACGAAGTAAGAAAGAAGAAATTTATAATATTAACTTAGAATCTTATCTTATAAAAGATAATTAAGTTTCTAAGAAAATAATTATAGCTAGAAGGAGTGTTTTTTTTTTTTGAAAACGAGAAATTTTATTGATTGTTCTAAAAATTTCAAATAACGAGGTATCAATGAATATTATAAATTTCGATAAAGTATAATTCCTCCGCTCCCACCATATAAATAAAAGATTTTGTTTTGGTTGGTTTTAAGAAATTGCATATATACGATTGTTAGTTATATTGTTTCAGAAAGGAAATATGATATATTATTACTATTATTATTATTGACATTACTATTATTACTATTATTATTATTATTATTATCATTACTGTTATTATTATTATCATTATTATTAACATTATTAACATTATTATTATTAACATCACTATTATTCTTATTATTATCATCATTATTAACAGTAATGAACAGTAAAATAAGCAGTAATACGCTACCGCGCAATGCCAGTATTATACTGTAAAATCAACATTTTTTTTTTTTTTTTTTGCCAGCGTACCATCTGTCTGTCTATCCGTGCTTTAACTCGCATAAATATACTCGGATTGACATGTAATTTTTATTTAAAGTACGCTTTTCTTGAGAAATTTAACTATAGTCTAAAGCGTAAACGACTTCTAAAGAGGGGTAACAAAAGTGAAATATCAAGAAGTACTTTTTAACGCTTTCCAACATAGCTGAAAAGTGTTTATGAATTAGGTTTGTCTGTCTGCCGTGTCTTTCCGTGCTCTAACTCGCGTAAATATACTCGGATTGTCATGCAATTGATATATGTTATTGAGGTTTATTATGGCATGTTCGGTATTGAAAATGAAGTGTGTAGCATTTATAATTCATTTACAGGGACACTCAAAATAGTTCTTTTACATTACGGCCTATAGGGAAAAATCGTTTGCGGTGTATTTTACATGATGTTACTGTATTTCAAACATATTAAATGTCATATACAGGGTGTCCCAGGATTATTGGGACAAACTTTAAGGGGAGGTAGGGGACATCATACGGATTCAGATTTGCATAGCAACCCACGGTCGGAACCAGCTTTGTTCGCCGTTAGGTGGTGTTTTTTACAACAGCATTGGACGAAACCAGCATTCTCATATTAGGGAATTTTTTAATCCACTTGCTGCCCAACATCGCTTTTCAGTGAATGTTTGGGCTGGTATGGTCTGCGACTTCATAGTCGGACCTTATTTGTTGCCAGCACCTCTAACATCTGCAGATTATCGCATCTTTTTGCAAGAGGTGCTACCAAGCTTACTTGACACTATGTCATAACATGTCAGACGCCATATGGGGTTTCAACATGATGGGGCACCTCCCCATTATGGCAGATGTGTTCGTGAACATTTGAATCAGGTGTTTGATCACCGATGGACTGACCGTGGTGGACCGGTTCCCTGGCCATCACACTCTCCTGATTTAAGCAGCATAGATTTCTTTCTTTGGGGTGCACTGGAAAGTGCTGTGTACGCAACGCCTGCAGAGATTCCGATAGGGTTGCAAGACTCGTTTGTGCTGCTGCGGATATCCAACAAAATCCAGCTGTATTTGAGTGAATCCGCCAATCCATGGTCCGACGGTGTAATGCATGCATCGGTAGCAATGGTGGAAGCTTTGAACACCTTTTGTGACATTTTCACATATAATTTACCACAGCACATGTAATATCTTTGACCAATAAATTATTTCAGATGATCTCAGTCTAGTGTCTCTTCGTTTCTTGTACCTGTCATACAACTTTCCCAAGACGTTTCCGACCATGGGTTGCTATGCAAATCTGAATCCTTGTGATGTCCCCTACCTCCCCTTAAAGTTTGTCCCAATAATCCTGGGACACCCTGTATATCCAATTGACACTGAAGGACATTACAAGATGCTCACTATAAGATTATGGGGTACATAGTATTCATCGTTCAGCTACAGGGACACACAAAAGAATCCGGTTACCATATTGACTATGAACAATAATTGCTGTAAATGCGTTTTCAGTTGTTGCATGGGTTTTTTAAATGTAACTAATATTTTGAATATTGCCTGATGTGTATAAATTCTGTAGTTGATATACAGGGCTGCACAAAAGATCTCGAGTACATTGCCGCTCACTGACAGAAATTGACAGAAGGGAATTTTTAACTGTGTTATGCGTTCCCTAACTGAACTAAATTTTAACATTTTATGTAGTATATGTACAAAACTAATGATCATATACAGAGCTGCCCACAAAAATTCGGATGTTTTTCCTATTATTACTGAAAGTGAGTTCTCAAATATTTTAAGCGTTTTCCAACTAGTTTACTTAGATATCAAGTTTTGTTACAATAATCTGAATGTGTTGGAATGTGTTTCATAATCTATGCTTAACGCATAATTTTTCATTCTTGTTTAAATTTAAACGGCTCAAGTGCGATCAATAATGCCATACACTTGGGATTAATTAAATTAATTAAAATAAGAAATTAAGAAAGATTTTTTTTTTAACATTCACTGAAATCCTATTCTGTGAAAGTTAATGAAGTTTTTACTAACATAATTAAATATAGAAGGTGTAATTGTTTAATAACAAGGAATGTTTTATTGGCTGTGGTAGTATAACTTTGAAATAAGGCGATGTCAATAATGAGATAAATTTCTCCATGATGTCTTTCTTTCCTTTAAAATTGTTTTAGGTTGTAATGAAATGTAATTAAAATTATTCGAAAACTTTTTTGATTACCCAAAATTTCATGCCTTTGGGCATTTTTTTTCCAAAAGCAGAAGGGAAAAAACCACTGGAGTAAGGAAATTAAAAATTAAAAACTAAAAAGCGGATAACAATGACAGACAGATGTGAATAAGAAATATATATATACGTATGATGTGATAGACGTCCATAAAAGATAACCATAAAAGAAATAAAGCTAAAATGTATGAATAGGAAAATATCAATCCAGCTTTTTTCGTCGAAGCTATGCTAAATAGCGATTCACAATTTTATTGCGGCAGATTTAATATCATAAACAAAAATAGCGTAGAATATATTAATATTGAAAACAATTTTTGACTTAAAAAAAAATATACCAGAAATTGAGCGGTATTTTGGTCTTTAGATTTTTATATGTCAGTGTTTGCTACACTGAGATAACCCCCATATACACACACACGTTATATCTCCACATAAAGAATTTGAATCCTTTAAAGTATTAACATATTTCTTTTAATATCATAAATTTATAAGTTATTGTTATTATTTTATAGCGTATTATTATAGCGTTATTTGTAAATAAATAAATTGTTTTTAAGTGAATCATATCTAATAACCTTTGTTACATGCGGCTATTTCTACATTAATTAATTAATTATAACAATATCGTTGATAAATCTATTTTTCTAAAATTCGTCTTCATTCACTATCGATTTATTTTTATTATTACTCCAACATTGAAAATTATTTAATATTTATCCACTCTAAAATGTTTATTAAGAGTAGAAATTTAAAGCAGGGAATTACATTTTGGCATCAGAGCATAAACAATATCACTCTGCGAATAAATGTTTGACATCAGAATTTTAAATATATAAAATTTCAAGAAATTCGAACAATTGATGAAAAGAATTCACTGAAATAAAGCAAAATTAGTTAGACATTAAATATACATTGTAAATTTAAAATTTCGTTTTTTTCCCCCCAGTTTAGATCAAAAGCAAAAGAAAACACCATGTTTTGGGATTCATTAAATTTCTCCACTATGAAGTAAGGAAAAAAAATCTAATAATATAATCTTATTTTATGAAAGTTAATTAAGTTTTAAGGAAAATAATTAAATCTCGAATATCTGTTTGAAAGGGAGAAATTTCATTGATTGGGTATAGAGTCCTGCATTGGGTTGCATAATCTGATTTTACCCGATCCGCAGTTTGGGTCGGATCTGATTGAGGCTAATTTTTTTTTTTCGTGCGGATCGGGTTCGGGTCCTGTTGACTTTAAATATTTTCGATTCGGGTCGGTTTCAGGTTATGTTTTGACTGTTCCGGATCGGGTTCGGGTTAACCCGATTTTTCGAAAAGAAAGTCCAAATATTTTTCAAATGAAAAAAAAAACTGTACATTTGAAAATTAATGAATGTATATGTGTTCATTTTTCTACAAAAAGATAAAATTGCTATTAGAGATTTTAGTGATTAAAATATTTAATTGTTTTTGTTTCACTGCCAGTTGGCATATTTTATCGAGCGTAGTTTAGCGCATCATTATTAACTCCTTTGTCGTTGTAAGTCGTATACAGCCGTAACCATACAGAATGTTTGACGATGTATCACCTGCGTACGGCTAACGGAAAAATGCCTTAAAATGAATTTATTTCTCTATAGTTATGTTCTATTAAAAATATTAAAATGTTGTATTGCCATCGGAAGTTCACCTGTGTGCATATAACCATAAATGAAACATTACCATAACACCAACTTAAACTATGAAATAATGATTAAGTATGTAATAATTAGTTGTCAATGAAAGTATTCCCCAACACACTGAATATAGATACCAAAAACTTATTTAAAAGAAGAAGAAATTAAATTAAAAATTGAATAAATGAAATTGAATGAATAAATTGAAATTCGTGGATTTTAGACAGAATTATCAAGTCCCAAATTCCTAAATACCACAAATAAAATGAGTGGTTTCATCATCATATTAGCCATAACATTGCTAATGAATATGATTTTGGGACTACCACTCATAAACAACGAATCAAACCTGTGAAAAAATAAAAAATAAATACAATATTAAAAAGGAAAGAAACCATACCTATAATATACAGATAAAACTTGAAATAGAGTCATAAAGTACATAATCTCCATTTGGATTAAAAAAGATACCTGTGCACCACATGAACCACACATGAACACAACCAAACAGAGGGAATGAATTGCAAAAAATCATTACATGTTGCCAAATTTAGTTTTAGAAAATGATTTACCATGTTGCCAGAATAGATGTTAGAATAATATGAAATAGCTGTGCCAAAAATGCAACATCACAAAAATTAAATTAAACTAAAATACTAAATATTTGAATTAAGATACAAAGGATTTAAAAATAATAATAATTAAATATTGAAATTAATTATTAACATGTAATGTTTCTTCATACAAAGTTAAAAATTAAAAACTCTTGATATAAGTGGTAAGGGTAGAACGTTTAATAAAAATTAAAACATGTATTATATTAACACTTTAGAACAGTATACATTATATTAGAAGTTAATATGATATTGCCCACCGTAGGCATTAGATCAAAAACATTCTTAATAATATATATATATATATATGAAACGAAGCGTGTTGCTCCGTCGGTGGGTCCTTGATCGCCGGGCCGGTGGCTGCGCGGACTGATGGCGGCTCCGTATTTACGTCAAAGCGCTCATTCTGATTCCCTTGCATGCTCTTGTAGTCCTGGGCCGTGAGCGGGATTCGGTTAAATTCCGAGTGAATGTATGTCTGTTTAAAGGAAGACACCGTCTATTACGGAACCTGGTTTATTTCTTTTTCTTACATGCATCCTTTTAAACCAGGCCCATATTGGCGTGAGAGCTGCTTTTTAAGTCTGTCTGGACATCGAAGGTTCGTCCATCGCGAGGCAATTCCGAGAGAGCAGATTGGCGTGGATTTGTTTAGATGAGGGAAATCGTAAAAAGTTCGCTCCTGATAGCAGTGCAATGGTATAAATATGAGGTTTTTGCATTATTTCTGCTAGAGGTCGTCTAAGTCAAAAGAGGCGTATTTTTAATTTTAATTGGCCGCGAGCTGAGTGATTGATTGTGCGGAATAAAGGCGTTGGCTCTATCGGCCGATCGGATGCCGCAAGACTTTAAAATTGCGTTAGCGTCAGCACAAATATTCTTATGAAGAGTCAGAAAACGATCTTTGAAAGTTATAAGATGTGATGCAGGAAAACTAATTTAACAGGGGCGACGGCATTTTCAATCAATTGAAACACAATTATTAAAGCAATTAAAAGTTTTGATTTAAATTTCTATTTTTTAAAACGGTAATTTAAAATTTTAAAAGGGGCAAAAAGGGATTTTGCATTTTAAAAAGGGGTTTAGCTTAAAATTTTAAAAGGGGCAAAAAGGGATTTTGCATTTTAAAAAGGGGTTTAGCTTTTATCCTTTCATATCCCCCCCCACTAAACAAGAGCCACAGGGCTCGCCTGCAAGACCTGTGGGTCTTATCTCGTGAATTTAACCCATGTTTTTTTTTTTTTTTTTTTTTTTTTTTTAGATTCTTATTTTCTCCAGCTCTCAAGTAATTTCTCCAGCTCTTCAGTATTTACTTCAGCTCTCAAGTCAATTGGACCTATTTTTACATTTATATATCAAATTTACATAAAAATATTGGTTACACTAAAATAATGGAATTCTTTCAATGGTGCTGCAGCAAAACAATAATGTGTCTCGAGACGACATATCTTGATTATAACAGTTGTCATAACATAACTGTGTTTGTAGTGTTTCCCTTTCTTTCCAGTTTTTGTTTTAAAGTTTTTGATATAGTTTGTTGGGAAACATCCTTTTGTGTATAATTGCAAATTGCAACCATAAACTATATAGTATATTAAAATATTCACAGGTAAACATACTGAAAACTATACAACATATGCAAATGTAAAAAATATTCAATAATAGACAATGTTCAAATGTAAAAAAAAAATATTCACAAATACAAAATATTAAAATGTAAAATATATTCACAAATACAAATTATTCAAAAATATAAAATATTCAATAATACAAAATATGCACTAATACTATCAACAAAATATATTGTATCTCAAATGCAATTTGAAAAGCTTGCATTTCTAGAAATATTGAATTTTCACACTGAGATAAAATAACAGTAAAATATCCTAAAATACTAATAACAAAAACAAATTATATTTCTTCGTATACCTTTCCGTTTTGTTAGGGACTTAGCTACTTCTATGATGCAGCCTTAGGTTTATATCCATGAAAAACAACACTAAGTTGTTTAAAAAAAAAGAAAACTACAGCTAATAAAAACTAAATATACACTTGCTATAATTTTCACCATGCGCAGGGTCAGTGCGATATGGGTTTTAATACTCTGAGGGGAATATCACCCAAAACTGTGCCACTCGCACGACAGAAAAAGAAAAGTGGGTAATCGATATTCACCTGCAGAGGGGAAGCGAAGCAGTTTTGCCAGATTCTCCGTTCAACCTGGAAAGAGAATCTGGGAAAACAGTCCGGCTAAAGATGGGTGGCCACGGAGCGGAGGACCCCTTCATGTGTCATCAATTCGTCATTATAATATTTAAAAAAAAAAAAATAAAAATTCTAACAGTACTTTTAAACTGTCACCATCATTCTACACTGCTGGGGAGATAGGTTACACGCCCAGCTGGGTCCTCATCCAAATGCTACGAGTAAGGGGGACGATAGGAAAGCAAAAATTTAAAAAAAATTGACAGCTGAAAGAGATAGATGGGGTTTATTCATGGCTGAGTTTAAGATTTTGAGGAGGGTGGTAGTATCTTAACTTGGAGGAATGGACAATTTCGGAATTTCTCTTAAAATGTGGGCTGGGTTTATCAATTTCAAAGGATACATCAGAAAGTTGTTTTAAAATGGTGTATGGGCCAGAATATGGTGCCGTCAATTTACGGGTATTCGGATAGTGAAATTCTTCATACATCACAATGTCACCAACTTTAAACTTTACAGGAAGGAAACGAGCATCATAACGGACTTTATTCTTTTTATGGTAAGCAATTGTTCTCTCTTTAGCCAATTTTCTAGCTTCTTCCACAGGGGGATAGTAACTATTATTTGGTAAAGGGGGATCATATGGTAAATTTCCTAAAAATAAATAGCTAGGGGTGAATTGGGTTACAGAATGAGGGGTGTTATTATATTCATATAAGACTTCATCTAAAAGCTTAGTCCAGGGTATTTTCTTGGATGTGGAATTGACTTTACATTTTAATCTAGTGACAATAGTCTGATTTAGTCGTTCAATTTTCCCATTCGTTTCCGGGTGATGGCTGCTCGTCAATCTGTGTTTTATATTGTAATTACGAAGAAATCTCCTAAACCTGGAAGCTGTAAATGCTCCATTTCTGTCGGTTAACAATCTATCTGGTACTTGTATCTGAAATAATTGTTTCAAAATGTTTGTATAAGTTTCGGTAGTTACACTTTTTGAAGGAAAACCCCACACATAGCGAGTTGCATGGTCAACGACTAAATGCAAATATTTTTTTGTAGAATTGTAATAATTAAATCCGCCAACAGAGTCTACTGCCAAACATTCAAAAGGTATCTCTGTTGGGGGCATTAATTGCAATAAGCCAAATCTTTTTTGTCTACATTTTTTGTTTATCTGACAAGTGTGGCAGTGTTTTACAAAATTTTCAATGTCCTGATTAAAGTTAGGCCAATAATATTGCGGAGAGATTAAATTTATCATTTTATAAATTCCAGGGTGGCCAAATTGTGTGTGGGTTTTTTCTAATAGGGGTAAACGTAAAGACATGGGGACCACAATCTTATACAAACCTTTCTTTTTAATAACAACAACATCATTTATCTCAGTGTACTTTTTACCATCAATTGTTACATTTTCTTTCTTCTGATTGTCTCTTACTTCATTCAAGTCAAGGAGATGTATAATATGGGGTAAATTTTCTGAAACAGGTTGTCTAGATAGCATATCAGCTTCAACATTAGTGGAGCCTTTCTGGTATTTAATTTCATAGTCAAACATACTAAGTTTTAGGGACCAGCGGAAAAGACGTCCTCTTAAATTTTTAACACTTTTGAGCCAGGTAAGTGCCGCATGATCTGTATGTATGACAAATTTTTGACCGTGTAAATAATGATAAAATTTATCTAAAGCATCCACAATCGCCAAACATTCTAACTCCGTAATTGCATAATTTTTTTCATAATCGCGAAGATTTCTAGAGTGATATGCTATAGGATGTAATGTTCCTTTTTCATCAACTTGTTTCACTACACATCCCACTCCATGACTTGATGCGTCTACAAACAAATGACAAGGTGTTTTGGGATCAAACAACTTTAAGATTGGTTTTTCAATTAAAGCATTTTTTAATTTTTCAAAAGAATTTTGACAATTTTGGTCCCACACATAAGGGACATTTTTCTTCAACAAATTGTTGAGAGGGTATCGAATGTTAGCATACTTTGGAATAAATTTGTGATAAACATTTATAGATCCCAAAAAACGTTGTAATTCTTTTACATTCGTTGGTGGTGTTAATTTCTTAATCGTCTCTATATTAGGGTTGTCAGGTGTGATACAACCGTTCGAAACTTCATATCCTAGAAAATTAATTTTGGATTTCACAAAATTACACTTTGACAATTTGAGTTTAAGGTTTTCTTGAACACATATATTAAATAATGTCTCTAAATGACATAAATGTTCCTCTTCATTTTGGGAGAATACAATAACATCATCAAAGTAACTACAGGCAAAGTCAATTTTGTATTTATTAAGAATTCTACGGAGGGTACGGTTAAACCAAGCAGGTGAGTTTTTCCATCCAAACGGTAAACGATTCCACTCATATAATCCAAAGGTGGTGGCAAATGCCAGCTTCTCAGTGTCTCGAGGGTGGATAGGAATGTGCCAATATCCACTAGCTAAATCAAGAGTGGAAAAAATTTTAGCATGCGCCAATTTATCTAACAGGGTGTCGATTCGAGGTAAGGGTTCTGCATCTGTTTTTGTAATGGCATTTAATTTTCGGAAGTCAATACATAACCGGGTTTTCTTCCCTTCTTCACGTTTATACACCAAAGTTACGGGTGATGAATAAGGGGAATAGCTTTCTTTAATGATACCGGCTCGCAATAAATTTTGAATTTGTTCTTTAATTTCCTCTTCTTCCTTAGGGGAAGTGCGATATGCTCTTAAAGAAACGGGGAGATCTGATGTTAACTGTATTCTCTGGGGTTCCATGTTTACACAGCCTATATCATATTTATCTTTGGCGAAAATACAGACATATTTGGCTAGAAGAGCAGGTAATTGTTCTCTGACAGACTGAACATTTTGCACATGGTCAGTGGTCTCGAACAACTCCGGCTCAAAATTTTCTTCGAATATCTCTGCATTTTCAATTGCTGGCTGGTTAGTATATACTTCTGATAAATGTAAAGTATGGTGAGACGCATTTGTTGGAATATGGTCCATGAGAGGTACTTTCTTATTATCTTGAGTTATTTGCATTTTAACACAGTCAATATTTAATCTAAACAGTTTGCAATGGGGTAGCCCAATCAAAGCATAAGGTAACTGATTGTTAATTATAAAAAGTTCAATTCTCTTAGAGATACGTCCTAATTGCAAACTAACAAGGCATTTTTCTTTCAAAGCAAGAACACCTTGTGTTTGGGTGACTGGTATACTCTGCTGAACTTTACATATTTTTAGGTTAAGTTTATGGGCTAAATGACAAGGAATAACACTAATCGAACTCCCAGTATCGATCAAACAAGGTAGTGAGTCTTCATTTTTTACATAAGTAACTTTATGACAATCTCTATTTGATTTTTTATAGCTAGCTTTTTCTTTTTGTATATGTCCGGACATAAGAAATCGTCATTGATTACTAGATGTATTTTGGGATGACTCATTAGCGCTATGATCTTGGTTGGGGTTCGGCAAAGTCATATTGTGACTAGGGGTTGGTACTGCTAACACTTGTTGTCGAAAAGGGCAGTTTCCCACCCAATGATACGCATTTGGTATTCCGATATTAAGACAAACTTTGCATGGATAGGGCGGCAAAGTGGTCTGGTGGTGTACATTAGGTCGTGGTGGAACATTTGAAGTCGGTCTAAACGTATTTTGGGGATTTCTGGCTTGATTTGATGGAAAAGGTCGAATGGGGTGTGTTTGATAGGGAACTCTGTAGTTCCACTGCCTGTTAAAATTCTGTCCATTCTCATATGGAGGTCGGTTTGGTCGCCATTGGCGATACTGATTGGGGTTTTGGGGGCTTGCTTCAAATTTGCTCTCATTTCCCTTTCTGTCCAGTTGCAGTTTGCTAATTCTGAAAACTAATTCACGCCATGCATGTGTAGTTGAGGGGTTGCCTGCAATAACTAACTTCTGCATTTCTAATGGCAAGCCCTCCGTTAACCCTTCCAGGATAAGTTTCTGCTCTAAACCTAAGGTTCGGCCTACTTTAGTCTTTTTTTGATAATATTCGTTCAAGTCCTCTCCAACTTTATATCTAATACGTGAAAAATCAGTGAGAGAAAGGGTATCTGGAATTTCGTAGTGTTCATTAAACAAAGTGACAAATTCGGACCAATGAAGTACATTTAGACAATTATTAATGTACAACGTAAGTGCACTGTCCTTTAAATACTTCTGTATGTGCCTAATTTTCCAGCACTCGTCTTTTCCCTGTCCTATACAGACACTCTCGAAATAGGCTAACCATGGTATCCAAGACATTCCATCTTGCGGAGAAAACGCAATGATATCGGGGTCTACTGACGTTTTTGGGTTGGCGGATACTGATGTGTGAGCAGACCCAGCTTGAGCTGACAGGGTCTGTCCACCTAACATTGTTACACCAGATGTCTCTGGTGCACCTCCAGATTCCTGACTAGACTTCTGATTATTTTTCTCTTCAGGATTATTAACGGGATTATCATCTTTGCTCGAAATTTGATTTTTTTCTTTTTCGGGGTCACCTGATTTGTCTGTTAAATCCTCTACTTCTTTAGGAGGGGTTGGGCTACTCATGATGGATATAAATACTAAATATCACTGAATTACACAGAAATATAATACACCATTAAAGCACATAAGAATAAAAATGAAAAAATCTTTCAAACTATTTAAAATTTGTAACACTATATCTGTAAATATCTGTTAAAATCATCTTTTTAAAATTAAAATCCACCTTAATATTTTTTTTTTTTTCAATAACTTGAATTCAATAAAAAAAAATTTAAATAACCTCACTAACTATAAAGTACGTTGCATATAAATCATCTTTAAAAAGTTTAACACTTAATAATAAAAATATTATAATAATATAATAATAATAAAATTTTCACTTCTGCTAAAATATTTTCAAACTGTCTAGAAAAATGATTTTAATATGAGGTTTAGTTAATGTTATTTTTCATTAAAATCGTAATTATCCGTTCAACACAACTAAAGAATTTTCATAAAAATCACCATTCTTACTCTTTCATCTCTTTAAAATTACGTTAAACACAATACATAAACAATTATATATTTGAACTTAAATAGCTGACTTAAAAATAATTAAAATTTTCACACAAGTAATAGCATAATAAAATAATCCTCTTTAATTTATTTTTGGCATGCATAAAAAATTAAATAAAAAGTTTGAGAACCACTGCCTCTCACTAAAAAGATCTTTAAAAAAATTTTTTTTTTTTTTTTTTTTTTTTTTTTTCTGTACGTTAATATCAAAAGTACATACCTTTATACGGCTTTGCTTTAAATAAATCCATGAAAAATTTACCTCTTACTTTTTTTTTTTTTTTTTTTTTTTTTTTCACCACGACGCGAAACAATAATAAATTAATTTCACTGAAATATTTATCTCTATATCTTCTTGCACTGCCCACAAAAATACTTTTTCCCGTAGTCACGTGGTTTTTGTTTTTGCTGAGCGCAGTTCTGATTTATTTTCTAAATAGTCCAGAAACCAGAAACCGAAACATCTGAGTCACGAGTTCATTTCTTTACCGGCGCGCTCTTGAAAATTGAAAACAGCTGTGTAGTTGACCTACTTTTCATCCGATAAAACACTTCGATTCTTGCCGGCAGAATGAAATACTGCACAAGATTGAGAATGAAGAAAAGTTAATGATTCACTTTCCTTTTGACGAAGGGAGATTAAGTACTTTTGAGTTTTTGGGATAAATTCCGTAAGTCTTTCATCGTATGCTGTAAGAATTTTTCACGGAGGTATTCGCTGTGATTGACGGGCGTAGATTACGTAACTGTTTAGTTTTTGGGATTTTCCCGTTGAGATGAACTGTCCTGCTCGACTTCTGAAACGAAGCGTGTTGCTCCGTCGGTGGGTCCTTGATCGCCGGGCCGGTGGCTGCGCGGACTGATGGCGGCTCCGTATTTACGTCAAAGCGCTCATTCTGATTCCCTTGCATGCTCTTGTAGTCCTGGGCCGTGAGCGGGATTCGGTTAAATTCCGAGTGAATGTATGTCTGTTTAAAGGAAGACACCGTCTATTACGGAACCTGGTTTATTTCTTTTTCTTACATGCATCCTTTTAAACCAGGCCCATATTGGCGTGAGAGCTGCTTTTTAAGTCTGTCTGGACATCGAAGGTTCGTCCATCGCGAGGCAATTCCGAGAGAGCAGATTGGCGTGGATTTGTTTAGATGAGGGAAATCGTAAAAAGTTCGTTCCTGATAGCAGTGCAATGGTATAAATATGAGGTTTTTGCATTATTTCTGCTAGAGGTCGTCTAAGTCAAAAGAGGCGTATTTTTAATTTTAATTGGCCGCGAGCTGAGTGATTGATTGTGCGGAATAAAGGCGTTGGCTCTATCGGCCGATCGGATGCCGCAAGACTTTAAAATTGCGTTAGCGTCAGCACAAATATTCTTATGAAGAGTCAGAAAACGATCTTTGAAAGTTATAAGATGTGATGCAGGAAAACTAATTTAACAGGGGCGACGGCATTTTCAATCAATTGAAACACAATTATTAAAGCAATTAAAAGTTTTGATTTAAATTTCTATTTTTTAAAACGGTAATTTAAAATTTTAAAAGGGGCAAAAAGGGATTTTGCATTTTAAAAAGGGGTTTAGCTTAAAATTTTAAAAGGGGCAAAAAGGGATTTTGCATTTTAAAAAGGGGTTTAGCTTTTATCCTTTCATATATATATATTTATAATTCTATACTATCGGGAAAAGAGAAAAAATCGATTACAAAATTTCATTTTTACATCCATGAACCAAGTTAAATAAAAAAATGTAAGGAAAAAAAAAGTACAAACGACTTTAAAAACACGTTATTAAAAATTATATATATTAGTGTACAAGTCAATGCAACGGTAAAATTTCCTTAGAAAACACCATACAAATGGAGAACCATGCAAATGACTACTTTGGCAGAAAAACCTGTAAGTTTGGATTCGCATATTTGAAACTTCTAGAAATCGATTTCTGTTTAAAAAAATTGTTTACAATTCATAATTTTTTTTTTATTAATTTCGAAAATATAATTATGGTACATAGTATTCATCGTTCAGCTACAGGGACACACAAAAGAATCCGGTTACCATATTGACTATGAACAATAATTGCTGTAAATGCGTTTTCAGTTGTTGCATGGGTTTTTTAAATGTAACTAATATTTTGAATATTGCCTGATGTGTATAAATTCTGTAGTTGATATACAGGGCTGCACAAAAGATCTCGAGTACATTGCCGCTCACTGACAGAAATTGACAGAAGGGAATTTTTAACTGTGTTATGCGTTCCCTAACTGAACTAAATTTTAACATTTTATGTAGTATATGTACAAAACTAATGATCATATACAGAGCTGCCCACAAAAATTCGGATGTTTTTCCTATTATTACTGAAAGTGAGTTCTCAAATATTTTAAGCGTTTTCCAACTAGTTTACTTAGATATCAAGTTTTGTTACAATAATCTGAATGTGTTGGAATGTGTTTCATAATCTATGCTTAACGCATAATTTTTCATTCTTGTTTAAATTTAAACGGCTCAAGTGCGATCAATAATGCCATACACTTGGGATTAATTAAATTAATTAAAATAAGAAATTAAGAAAGATTTTTTTTTTAACATTCACTGAAATCCTATTCTGTGAAAGTTAATGAAGTTTTTACTAACATAATTAAATATAGAAGGTGTAATTGTTTAATAACAAGGAATGTTTTATTGGCTGTGGTAGTATAACTTTGAAATAAGGCGATGTCAATAATGAGATAAATTTCTCCATGATGTCTTTCTTTCCTTTAAAATTGTTTTAGGTTGTAATGAAATGTAATTAAAATTATTCGAAAACTTTTTTGATTACCCAAAATTTCATGCCTTTGGGCATTTTTTTTCCAAAAGCAGAAGGGAAAAAACCACTGGAGTAAGGAAATTAAAAATTAAAAACTAAAAAGCGGATAACAATGACAGACAGATGTGAATAAGAAATATATATATACGTATGATGTGATAGACGTCCATAAAAGATAACCATAAAAGAAATAAAGCTAAAATGTATGAATAGGAAAATATCAATCCAGCTTTTTTCGTCGAAGCTATGCTAAATAGCGATTCACAATTTTATTGCGGCAGATTTAATATCATAAACAAAAATAGCGTAGAATATATTAATATTGAAAACAATTTTTGACTTAAAAAAAAATATACCTGAAATTGAGCGGTATTTTGGTCTTTAGATTTTTATATGTCAGTGTTTGCTACACTGAGATAACCCCCATATACACACACACGTTATATCTCCACATAAAGAATTTGAATCCTTTAAAGTATTAACATATTTCTTTTAATATCATAAATTTATAAGTTATTGTTATTATTTTATAGCGTATTATTATAGCGTTATTTGTAAATAAATAAATTGTTTTTAAGTGAATCATATCTAATAACCTTTGTTACATGCGGCTATTTCTACATTAATTAATTAATTATAACAATATCGTTGATAAATCTATTTTTCTAAAATTCGTCTTCATTCACTATCGATTTATTTTTATTATTACTCCAACATTGAAAATTATTTAATATTTATCCACTCTAAAATGTTTATTAAGAGTAGAAATTTAAAGCAGGGAATTACATTTTGGCATCAGAGCATAAACAATATCACTCTGCGAATAAATGTTTGACATCAGAATTTTAAATATATAAAATTTCAAGAAATTCGAACAATTGATGAAAAGAATTCACTGAAATAAAGCAAAATTAGTTAGACATTAAATATACATTGTAAATTTAAAATTTCGTTTTTTTCCCCCCAGTTTAGATCAAAAGCAAAAGAAAACACCATGTTTTGGGATTCATTAAATTTCTCCACTATGAAGTAAGGAAAAAAAATCTAATAATATAATCTTATTTTATGAAAGTTAATTAAGTTTTAAGGAAAATAATTAAATCTCGAATATCTGTTTGAAAGGGAGAAATTTCATTGATTGGGTATAGAGTCCTGCATTGGGTTGCATAATCTGATTTTACCCGATCCGCAGTTTGGGTCGGATCTGATTGAGGCTAATTTTTTTTTTTCGTGCGGATCGGGTTCGGGTCCTGTTGACTTTAAATATTTTCGATTCGGGTCGGTTTCAGGTTATGTTTTGACTGTTCCGGATCGGGTTCGGGTTAACCCGATTTTTCGAAAAGAAAGTCCAAATATTTTTCAAATGAAAAAAAAAACTGTACATTTGAAAATTAATGAATGTATATGTGTTCATTTTTCTACAAAAAGATAAAATTGCTATTAGAGATTTTAGTGATTAAAATATTTAATTGTTTTTGTTTCACTGCCAGTTGGCATATTTTATCGAGCGTAGTTTAGCGCATCATTATTAACTCCTTTGTCGTTGTAAGTCGTATACAGCCGTAACCATACAGAATGTTTGACGATGTATCACCTGCGTACGGCTAACGGAAAAATGCCTTAAAATGAATTTATTTCTCTATAGTTATGTTCTATTAAAAATATTAAAATGTTGTATTGCCATCGGAAGTTCACCTGTGTGCATATAACCATAAATGAAACATTACCATAACACCAACTTAAACTATGAAATAATGATTAAGTATGTAATAATTAGTTGTCAATGAAAGTATTCCCCAACACACTGAATATAGATACCAAAAACTTATTTAAAAGAAGAAGAAATTAAATTAAAAATTGAATAAATGAAATTGAATGAATAAATTGAAATTCGTGGATTTTAGACAGAATTATCAAGTCCCAAATTCCTAAATACCACAAATAAAATGAGTGGTTTCATCATCATATTAGCCATAACATTGCTAATGAATATGATTTTGGGACTACCACTCATAAACAACGAATCAAACCTGTGAAAAAATAAAAAATAAATACAATATTAAAAAGGAAAGAAACCATACCTATAATATACAGATAAAACTTGAAATAGAGTCATAAAGTACATAATCTCCATTTGGATTAAAAAAGATACCTGTGCACCACATGAACCACACATGAACACAACCAAACAGAGGGAATGAATTGCAAAAAATCATTACATGTTGCCAAATTTAGTTTTAGAAAATGATTTACCATGTTGCCAGAATAGATGTTAGAATAATATGAAATAGCTGTGCCAAAAATGCAACATCACAAAAATTAAATTAAACTAAAATACTAAATATTTGAATTAAGATACAAAGGATTTAAAAATAATAATAATTAAATATTGAAATTAATTATTAACATGTAATGTTTCTTCATACAAAGTTAAAAATTAAAAACTCTTGATATAAGTGGTAAGGGTAGAACGTTTAATAAAAATTAAAACATGTATTATATTAACACTTTAGAACAGTATACATTATATTAGAAGTTAATATGATATTGCCCACCGTAGGCATTAGATCAAAAACATTCTTAATAATATATATATATATATATGAAACGAAGCGTGTTGCTCCGTCGGTGGGTCCTTGATCGCCGGGCCGGTGGCTGCGCGGACTGATGGCGGCTCCGTATTTACGTCAAAGCGCTCATTCTGATTCCCTTGCATGTTCTTGTAGTCCTGGGCCGTGAGCGGGATTCGGTTAAATTCCGAGTGAATGTATGTCTGTTTAAAGGAAGACACCGTCTATTACGGAACCTGGTTTATTTCTTTTTCTTACATGCATCCTTTTAAACCAGGCCCATATTGGCGTGAGAGCTGCTTTTTAAGTCTGTCTGGACATCGAAGGTTCGTCCATCGCGAGGCAATTCCGAGAGAGCAGATTGGCGTGGATTTGTTTAGATGAGGGAAATCGTAAAAAGTTCGCTCCTGATAGCAGTGCAATGGTATAAATATGAGGTTTTTGCATTATTTCTGCTAGAGGTCGTCTAAGTCAAAAGAGGCGTATTTTTAATTTTAATTGGCCGCGAGCTGAGTGATTGATTGTGCGGAATAAAGGCGTTGGCTCTATCGGCCGATCGGATGCCGCAAGACTTTAAAATTGCGTTAGCGTCAGCACAAATATTCTTATGAAGAGTCAGAAAACGATCTTTGAAAGTTATAAGATGTGATGCAGGAAAACTAATTTAACAGGGGCGACGGCATTTTCAATCAATTGAAACACAATTATTAAAGCAATTAAAAGTTTTGATTTAAATTTCTATTTTTTAAAACGGTAATTTAAAATTTTAAAAGGGGCAAAAAGGGATTTTGCATTTTAAAAAGGGGTTTAGCTTAAAATTTTAAAAGGGGCAAAAAGGGATTTTGCATTTTAAAAAGGGGTTTAGCTTTTATCCTTTCATATATATATATTTATAATTCTATACTATCGGGAAAAGAGAAAAAATCGATTACAAAATTTCATTTTTACATCCATGAACCAAGTTAAATAAAAAAATGTAAGGAAAAAAAAAGTACAAACGACTTTAAAAACACGTTATTAAAAATTATATATATTAGTGTACAAGTCAATGCAACGGTAAAATTTCCTTAGAAAACACCATACAAATGGAGAACCATGCAAATGACTACTTTGGCAGAAAAACCTGTAAGTTTGGATTCGCATATTTGAAACTTCTAGAAATCGATTTCTGTTTAAAAAAATTGTTTACAATTCATAATTTTTTTTTTATTAATTTCGAAAATATAATTAATTTATAATCTGCAATTAATTTTCAAATATATATATATATATATATATATATATATATATATATATGAATAGTAACCTATGAATGTTTTTAAATAGAAAATGATTCCTAGAAGCTTTAAATATGCGAATCTAAAATTACAGCTCATTCTGCCAAAGTAGTCATTGAATTATTCTTAAAAAACTACCCATAATGCAACCTGTTTTGCAACGATTAAAATACATTTAACAATAAAAGTTCCAAATTTTAAACATGGATAATTCTTAAACTACATGTCCGAATGAATTCCCGTTCAATTACCGAAAAATCCAAATATGATTTCAAAATTAGCTGTTAGTATTGAAAACTTTAAATTTTGTTACAATATTTACATTTAGAAGGCACTCTAAGCAAAATGTAAGTGTATTATTAATTATTAGACTTTTTAATTACCAATCGATTGGTACCAGTTGCATTTTTATACAATCATTTGCCACATATAGTAAGAGGTGATCACATTTTTTCCCGCACTGTACACTGAAATAAGATTTTAGTTTTTATAAATAGATTTAGTTTTTTGGTGACAACTTGAAAAAAGAAAAAATAGGGAGCCTAGATAATGAGAGAGGTGATATACAATGAACAGACTGTGCTTAGACCAAGAACGAATTATTCTAGGTTCCTTCTTACAAGGCTTAGACAGACTATGGGCAAACCTTGGCATTTTCTATTCCAGAATGTGGCGATACTTGCCTGGACTAGTTCGACTATACGAGTTAGACAAGTTAACAAACTATAACTTGGCGACAATGGTAGGCTTGTCAAGACGTCTTGGCAATTCGGTTTTGTCCAGAATCATCTCAACCAATCAAATCTTATACCCTGTATGTCGCCTTTCTCATATGTAGGATTCCTAGAGAAAAACTGTACCAAGAAATGTACAAGATTGTTTACAGTGATGCCCAAAATAAAATACATAAAGGCCGTCAAAATCGATATTGATTTACTGATTTAAGCATGTTCTGTAAAATGCTTCTTTAAAGCTCTATACATGTTACTGAAACGCAGAGATTTGTAGACAAAGCTTTAAACATTTGCCCGTCATAGTTAGAACTACTGTGCAACAGAATTTTAACAACGTGAAGATTTACTGCTGTAAATTTATTGCACTTTCCTATAGCGTTTATACATAAACAAGTTTTTTATTTATTTTACGCGAATCGTATCCAAAAATATTTATTAAATTTGGCTGTAAAGTTTGTAAGCATTTAAAAAAATCCCCTCCAGTGAGCTATTTTATTTCAATTCATTCAAATTCACTATTTATCAATGGTTATTAATACTCAAATGTTGACAATTGATCTAATATTTATCCACCTTGAGATTTATATTCATAACAGGAATTTAAAAAACTAAGAAACCTCATCGTTACTGTGTAAACAGTATCACTCTCTATATAAATATTTAATATTAGAAACAAAAAGAACCTGTAAAACTTCTTGAGATTTGAATAATGAACGCATCAAACACATTGCAATAAAACGACGCGATGTGTTTAAACTGCAAGCAATTGGTTGATTCTGCCATTAAATATGCAATCTAAAATTTCTGAACAAATGTTTGCTTAATGCTTTTTAATTTAGTTAGTTCAAGTGAGAAGGAAAACACCGTAAAACACACCGTAAGATTAATTAAATTTCTTAGCAATGAAAATTGCAGTAAGAAAATGAAAATTGAATCATTTAAAAGCATTTTATTCTATAAGATTTAATTCATTAGTAAATCTGCAGATCAGGAGCCTCAACGTCAGCTCTGAAAGTTATTGTTTTTCAATCTCACTTTTCATATTATTTAGCATCTTACAATTCACAATTTATTTTTTTTAATGTTACATACATATTTATAGGTACATAAAATACTTCAGAGGTTTCAGAAATTAGAAGCGTTAAATTAGACACGATTTATGCAATGATATTCTGAAATTCGCATGAACTTCTTATTCTTGTAATTTTTTAGATAAAAAATGCATTTCCTATTTTGATTTTCTTTGAAATAGGGTTGCTAAGCAACTAATAAAATAAACAGGAAAGAAAAAATGAATGAATTTTAAAATTTGTAAAAATTAGGAAAATAAAATATTTTATATTAACGAATAGTTGCAAAAAAATTTCCAATAATTTAAACAATTAATTTTTAAATTCTAATAGATGTATCGGCCAAATTTCAAAGCTATTGCATATATTTAAGACCTCTATATCGAAAACTTAGTATCCGAATTTTTGCGTTTAAATCCATTATTCAAATATTCGATTTTTATTTCAGTTAAAATGAAATTTGAAAATCGTCCGCATTCCCATAGGAAAGTATTATGACCTAAAAAGAAATGTTCTATATTTTTCAAACGAATGAACCAAATTTAACTAAAAACTATACAGCTAATTCCGGGTACCCCACCAACATACCCACCAAAAATCAACTTAATAGGACGATTTTTACGGCAGTTATCGCGGAACAGACAGACAAACAGACAGAAACCAAAAACGTTTCGCGTCTTCACAATGATCCTTCACTGACGTTTCCGCAACTAGAATTTCAACAGCGTGATGATTGACAGTTGTAATTGCTCTGCTTTCTTGTACAGTGCTAGTGTTTATATATACAAAAATAATAATAATAATTTTATTTTATGCGAATTGTATCCAAGGATATTTATCAAATTTGACTTTAATTTTTCCAATAATTAAAAAAAAAAAAAAATAGTGATCTATTTTTCTTCAACTCATTTAAATTAAATATTGAAGCCATGTAAGAAGGAATCCAGAATAGTTCCTTCTTCCATGGTCTAAGCACAGTCTAATCATCATATGTCATATCTACACTGCAAAAAAAATGTTGATTTTACGGTATAATACTAGCACATCAGCTGCCAGTATTATACCGAAAGATTAACAGTAATAAACAGTAAAATAAGCAGTAATTCGCTGCTGCGCATGCGTAGAATTAATTAAGTTTCTTAGCAATGAAAATTGCAGTAAAAAATGAAAATTGAAACATTTAAAAGCAGTTTATTCTACGAGATTTAATTCACTAGAATTTTAACAGCGTGATGATTTACAGTTGTAATTTTTCTGCATTCTTGTACAGTGCTTATATACAAAAGAAATATATATATATATTTTTTTTTTTTTTTTTACGCCAATCGTATCCAGCTATATTTATTAAATTTGTCTATAAAATTTACAATAATTTAAAAAATAGTGGAGATATTTTTCTCAAATTCAATTAAATTAAGTTTTGATCAGTCTATGTTAATATTCAAACAGTGATAATTCCTGTAATTTTTATTCAACGTGACGTTTATATTTATCACTTGAACTTTGAAAGGTAGAAACTTTTAGCTTTACCACATGAAATCAGCTTTATCAGCTTTACTACTTTACTCCCAAGATAAATATTTAGCATAACACAAAACAAAATATAAAACTTTTAGTAATTTAAATATTTAATGAATCAAATATATTGAAATAAAGCGCAAAATGTTTAAACTGCAAACAATCGGTTGATTATATATATTCAGTATATGCAATCTGAATTTGAAATTTGGAAGTAAATGTTTGCAAAACGTTTTTTAGTTTAAACAGTTCAAATGAGAAAGAAGCGGCATAAAACTCAAAGTGGATTGATTGAATTTCTTCATAATAAAAAATGAAGTAAGAAAATGAAAATTCAAACATTATAATAGCCTTTTATACGGTAAGATTTAATTAAGTTTGGATGAAAATAATTAATGGTTAGAAGAAGGAATAGTTATTTAATATGATGTTTTCGAAGCAATACGTATTTCAGTTATACATTTAACGTATATGCGTATAATACGTCGGTATAAAATACGTATACATTAAATGATACGTTTAAACGTATCTGGATACGTATAAGTGTATACCGGTTAAACGTACAATTCAAGTATACGTACATTTCAAGTATACGTATTTACCTTTACTACGAATGGACTTTGTCAATCTTACGTCACTGAACGGAGAACAAGCTGGAAATTGATGGCGTTACCGTAGCAATCTGAATAATATGTTTCATACATAGGATTTTGTTATATTTTCCCTGTAAATATTTTAATTAATTTATGTTTCTTCACATTTTCATTGAATTAAGGAATAGAATTTCATATAAATTTGCTGGAACAGTTTAAATAGTTTTATATTTCTTATTTTTGTCATTATGGTTGTTATATGCCATTATGAATTCAGGACTCTAGCGGGTGTTTCTCAATGTCTTTGATCCGCAGACTAGCAGGAGAAAAGTTTTTTTTTACCTCTTCACGAAATGAACGAAAACCATTTAAACGTTCCGTATCTTACGCTATACCGTATATTTTGTTTTGTATAATACTTATAACCGCCATTTTCATATCATACGTATCCAAAAACTGTACCCCTATAATAGATATTGTACGTATACTCGTATAAACGTTTAATAGGGAACACTAATTTAAAAACAAGACATTTCTCCTTCAATGCTATTTTATGCGTTTCAAAATGTGAAAAATCAAGGAATATGTGAACTTGATAAGGAAATGAAAAAAAAAAATGTTTCAAATCAAAAAAGATTTATTTTGATATAGAAATATTCTTTTATTTTTTTGAGGAAAAGCAATTGAAAATTAACAGGGACAACAGCAGCTAGGATATTTCTATGAAAAACAGCTGATATTGATGTACCTTTTCTCGGAAATTACTGAAATGATTTCAATATACATACACAGAGGAAGTTCGGGTATTATGGAATACCATTTGTATTTCGATATGTAAGTCAACATAAAATTAGTGGTTGGGGGGGGCCACCGTAATATTTGCCCATAATGGATATGCATAATATAAAATATGAAAATAAAACATGTGTAAACTATTTATAAAATGCATTGCATTTCGAATAAAACCGTGGCTTGATGACGTTATAAACTTTAAATGCTCTATTACTGAATTGCGTAAAAGAAACATCCTTATAACTCCAAAAAAGATAATCATGTTAAGTGAGAGTTTACTGCGTCGGATTAAGCGTCTCATTTCCAAATAAAATATATCTTTGAATTGAAATTTGGATGAAATACAGGGTCATGAAAAATCGAAGAGTGTGGGAAATAGGATTACAAATATCTCGGCAACTCATTATCCGATCGACTTCATTCTTTATGCAAAATTTATGTTTTTATATTGTCTTTTATATTTACTCCTTAAAATAAACAATTTCCAAAATTTTTATATACCTTTTATCAGAACGAATATTACGAGAATCCGAAAAAAATAGTTCCGGATAATCGAGGTTACTGAAATTCAATAAGCTTCTTCCTATTATTACATACTAAATACATACCAAATTTCAAGTCTCTATCTCAATTTGTTCGGGAAATAGAGCGTATACAGACACACACACACACAGACAGACGGACGGCAATTTTCTTTTTAAGAATATGTTTTTCGGAATCTCCAGTGTCTAAAACGTGTAAATCTGTCAAAAAAAAAAAAGCTATTTTTAAAACGATTACCCTATATTACGTATGATGGGTAAGTAAAATTTGAGATAAACATTAAAAGTTACATTTAAAAGTTAGTAAAGTACAAAGTTTGACTGTTTCTGAACAGATCGTTAATGCGTTTAAAATGTAAGAAACAAAAAACCATATGATTAAATCAATATCCCTATGATTTAAAAAAATAATTACACTTTACGGGTAATATGAACCAGTCAAGTTATGTGGAATAAGCTAAATAAGGAATATTAAAATTGCAAGAAAAACCATAATTTATAAGAATAAGCTTATTTATTAACGAGTATTTATTATTTAACGAGTATAAACAGTAGTACATCATCTACAAATCATCAGATTCTTTGAAAAATTGTTTTAATTTTTACACAAATCACGAACGTAATCTGTCGATTTTGTCCTACCACAATCCACATGGGCCTACATCGCGTACATTCAGGCATATGAAGGGTGAAGATGCAAAATTCACACTCTCCACTTAACCTAATTTTTAGAAAAATGAAAAAAAAAAAACTGATTATTATTATTAAACATGATATAATGGCACAATTCTTTTTATGTGATATATTTGTTGCCATAACAACTAGTTGCACATAGTACTAAATCTGTAATAATTATGGTAAAGCTAGAATTTAAATATGGAAAATGTGAGTTTTTTTGCAGCAAACTTTTATGGGTAATGTTAGTTATAAACCAAAATAGTTATAAAAAAAAAAAAAAAAATCTGAACATTAGTTCTTATTATGTTATTTTGAAGGGTAATAAACAACAAAAATCGAAAAACATTTATTAAAAATAATTTGTGCAAAAATTTTACTATTAGACATGGCTCAACTTCTTCACTGTCATTAAACTAGTGCAACATTTTACACTACTCCTTACTTCTGTACTTCCCTGATTGGTTGAATTGGAGAGTGCGAGTTTTGCAGCAAAACAGTTGTTAGATATTGTGAGTTATGCATCAAAACGAGATTTTCAGCATTTTTTTTTTCAACCTTAATATTTTTTTATGGTCCAAATCACTATTACAGTCCGATTCGCCTTAAAAAGACGAACACGGTGATATGAATAACTCAATACCTTAAAAAAGTGGATAATGTGACTTTTGTATTTGCACCATTCATACTCATTATCCACTCCTCCCTACTTTCATCCTCTGAATATTTTTCATTGCAAAACAGGCACACTGCATCTTCAACATCTGGTGCACAACCTGGTAAAAAGCCCATCTTTGATAATATGTCGGAGTGGAATGATTCTTTTTCTTCACTAGACTCGTGTTGAAATAGTTGTATTCCATATTACCCGACACGCCATCTTGAAAAAAAAATATATCCTCTTCACTCGTCAACAAGTTAGCATAGAGGTAAACTGACTAACCAGCAATAAATGCAACTGTTCAACTTAATACTGAACTTGGTTAACATCGCTGACGAAGAGGTCTTATAATTAATATGAATTTTATGAAACTTATATGCAAAAAACTGCAATAATTGAGAATTAGATTTGGTTTCACCGCGTCACTCCAACGACAGGTATCCAAACAGAACTCCCCGCAGTGCATCATGGGAGTACAAGGAAGCCGTCTGGTAGTTTTATGCTGGCCCGCAGCACCGTACGGGCCGGATATTGAAGTATTCCATATTGCCCGAGCATTTCATAATACGCGGACATCCTCTATATATTTCTTATTATAATTAGCTACATTTTGATAGTTTTGTTTTCTAGAAAATCAAATCGTTTTTTGTCAAATGTTTTACGCAAAAAAGGAAATTTTTATGTATTTCTGACTCAATGGAATCGGTTGAGCTCAAATACCGAACCTAAGGTTTTGAAACTGGAGACGTTAACTCTGCGCCACTTAAGCATTGAAAATTAAATATTTTTTAGTAACGTTAATTTAAAATGGAACCTAGAATTTTGTGCTGCGATATTGTTTAGGTATTCTAAATTTTATTTATATTGCCTGCAGAACGATCAATCTCTAGCTTAGCTGCAACGAAACTATTTTTTATATGTCAAAATCGGTTCAGCATTTCCCGTGAAAAAGGTACTTTAATATCAGCAGTTTACCATAGCATTTTGCTGTCCCCATAATATTTTTAATAAATCATATTTTTTATGGATATCGTGGAAGTATGATTTTTAAACATATAATAGAAAGGTAATGTGAGCTTAAAAAAAATAATATAGAAAATGCAATAATACCTTCTAAAACGGAATTGCAAAGAGCACGAAAAAAGTTTCGTCTTATACAGATCTCCGTCTTAGCAGACACCTTTAAGGAACTAATAATAATTGTATGATTTTTTTTTTGGCGGGGGGGGGGGGGGATAATGAAATTATCAATTTAAAGCAGGATTTGTTATGTACAAGCTCTGAATTATTTTCTTTTTACTTTAAAAATGAAGATAGAATTTGAACTTTTAAAGGAAATATTTGTTGAATGCTTTTTAATTTAAACAGATCAAGCGCAAAAGAAAACGCAATGGGAGAACCGCGGGATTAATTACATTTCTTTAGCAATGAAAAATGAAGTCAGAAAATGAAGCTCAAACGTTTAATAGAAGTTCATTCTATCAGATTTAATTATGTTTGGTATGAAAATAATTAAGTATAGAAGGGATAAGCATTTAATAAAGCATAGCATTTCATCAGCTACGCTATTTCATAAATTTCAAAGTGCGAGAAATGAATAAAAACGTGATCTTGGTAAAACTAAAGAAAGAAAGTGATCAAAATCGAAGAAAATGTATATTGATAAAGAAATCTTTCTTTTATGCTTTTGGTTGAAAATGCAATGAAAATTTTTGTAAAATCTTTATGATTAAAAATTTGATCTTTGAATGCCGTTTTTTAAACTATATAACACATGGGCTGATAAGTTCCCTGTCTAATAAAGAAAATACAACTTTTTAACATAACTGTATAACTTTATAACTTTACTAAATAACATAACTGTATAACTTTATAACTTTAATAAATAACATAACTGTATAACTTTATAACTTTAATAAATAACATAACTTTAATAATAAATAATAATTTAATAATAATAATGTAATAATAATAATAATTTAATAATAATAATTTAATAAACAAATTAATAATAATTTAATAATAATAATTAAATAAATAAATTAATAATAATAATTTTATAATAAATAACATAATTTTATAACGAAAAAGCTCCAAACAGTGCTCAGAATCATTAACTCGTTGTTGTTTTTGGTCAAAAGTCAACACGCGCGGCACCCACTTTGACAACAGCTTTTTCATAGACAAATGTTCATTCAAAATAAAACCTACACGTTCCTTGGATATCTTCAGAGTCTGAGCTATCTCCTGTAACTTCACTTTACGGTTCCCCAAAACGATTTTGTGGACTTTTATGTTGTCCGGAGTAACCACCTCTTTTGCGTGATGCATCACTGGTGTCCGTACGACCACGTTTAAATTCAGCAAACCAGTCAATAATGGTTGATTTACTTGGTGCAGTGTCCGGATAACGCTTATCAAGCTAAGCTTTTGTTTGAACGGTATTTTTTCCCATCAAATAACAATTCTTGAAATTGTTGTTTATCCATTTTTTTGTTTATCAACAAAGTCGTTCAACGAAAACCACTCTAACGTTTTATCCACACGGCGAATCGTCATGACACTTTTTCTACTACCTTTTAAAGGTTAGTATTTAAAAAGCATCGGTTCGGCGATTGCAACGCCATCTGTGTGCCAGACCGGGAACTTATCAGCCGATGTGTTATTTCAGAAAGGAAAAAGCTGTGGCAAACAAAATATTTAAAATATTACCAGCTAAACTAGTAAAATCATAAATAAACAGTCAGAGCAATTACCCCAGCTAAAGTAAAAGGCGTATTCACTTCACCCGAGGTAAATAGTCTTTGTTACACTTGAAGAATGAAACTTTTAATTCATTGCTTGCGAAACTATAGTTGTAGTTTTATTAATTTTCTAGATCAAAAACAAATCTTCTCTCGATACGAATAACTGAATGCAATTCATTTTTATAACTTTTCTTTAACAAAAAATTTGAAGTGAGTGCACTCGACTTTCCGAACACTGGAATGAGTGACCCCTCCCCCCAACCCCTAAAAAAAGAAATTTATAAATTTTTGACACAATGGAATCGGCTGAGTTCAAACACTGGATCTACCATTTCAAATCTGGAGACCTTACATCTACACCACTCATGCCTTCTTACATCGCTGCAATAAATATCATATTTCCTTGGTGATTTTTCCTATAGAATCGGTCGCAAAATGAATTGAAAATGGTTTAAAAATCGATTCAACACCTAATCCGTCGGTCGATTTTTACGAAAATCTATACCGTTCTTTCGACAGTGATCTACAACCTATTCGCGAAATGGGAGCTCAATAAGATGTGTGTTTGGGAGTTATTGTGTTCAGTCACACACACATACACAAATCATGATTACAATACTTCCCTTAAAATATATATTTCGAAAGTAAAAGGGAAAAAAAGTAACGTTAACTTTGAAGAGAACTAAGCGTGAAATAACAGTACTACAAATAAGGCTAAGAGTGAAATAATAACTCTACAACTAACAAGGAGAGGACCAAGCTTGGTAATCACAGAGTTATTTGATTATTATTATATATGTTGTAGGATAGAAGCCTCTTAGTCTCTGACTCAATGGATTTTATACAACGCTCCTTAGTTCTCGAGAAATAGGGGTGGGGGGTCTAATATTTTAAGACAACTTAAATACTTACTTTGCGAAAAAAATTACTGCGTTGGTCGTAGCTCAGTTGTTATATGGCGTCTGCTCGTTAATCTGCGGCCCAAGTTCGAGATCGGGACGAGCTGCGTTTGTTTTTCGCATTTTTTGTTTTATAAATATAATTGTAATTATAATTTAATAATCTCAATTAAAAATTTCAGTATCGTACATTAATTATAATGTTAACATATTTAAATTTAAATTTAATTTTTAAGCTATTATTAAACATTTCTCATCATTTAAAGAGTTTTTTTTTTTAATAGATCCATTATTGACTAGTAAAAATTAAAAAATCGTTACAAAATCATACCTTATTTTATTAATTATAAATTAATTCAAAGCGCAAGCATACTTATTACAAATTTAAAAATCTTTCATATGCAACAAAATATGTTGTAATTTAATTCTTATGCTAATTTTAATATAATTATGCTTTTTACTTTAAAAACAGAGTAGTATTATCATCGCATTGACTTCCCTTGTTAAGCCAATATATAAATGATGTTTTTTAAAATCTCAAATTGACACAATTGTTCAATATCATTACATCGATAAAGCATATATGAAATACGTTTTAAAGTGATTTAAAAAAAATAACTGTTTAATGATGTTTTATACAACGATTTAGTTACACATAAAAAAATAAATAGGTTAACATTATAATTAATGCACAATATTATAATTTTAATTAGGATTATTAAATAATAAATAAGAGTATATTTATAAAACAAAAAATGAGAAAAACAAACGTAGCTCGTACCGGTCTTGAACTCGGGATCGCGGATGAACAAACAGACGCCATAACAATTGAGCTACGACCAACCCAGTAATTTCGTTACAAAGTAAGTATTTAAGTTGTGTTAAAATATTAGACCCCCCCCCCATTTCTCGAGAACTAAGGAGCGTTGTATAAAATCCGTTGAACCTGAGACTAAGGGGCTTCTACCCTACAACATATAAAAAAAATAATCAAAGTGATTACCAAGCTTGGTCCTCTCCTTGTAGGAATAACTCCCTTTTAAGTCAGTGAAAGTGCTGAAAACGTTTAATATTGTAATAGAATTAAGACAAGAGAGAATAATAACAATATTTCACAACGTCAAACAACGTGCTTTTTAAGTGAACATTTTAGATACAAATTTTAATTATTTTCAGAATTGTCACAGAGTTAATGTCAAAATAAGAATGCTACATATAATAAATAACAAGAAAATACTATAAGTAGGATTTTTTTTTTTTTTACATAGAGTGAATGTAAGCAAATTTCAGTTACTTTTAATATTGTAACAAAATAAAGCGAGAAATAAGAGCACTTCAAGTGCTGCTAAGAGTGAAATAAGAATATTGTAACGAAGAATATCTTTTTTTCACTCAGTGAAAAAAAAAAAAAAAAAAAAAAAAAAAAAAATCAGTTATTTAGAATACTGAAATACTGTAACAGAACATAAAATTAACTAAAAATACCAATAAGTATAGCATTAAATAAGAACACTGTAAAAATTTTTCATACTTAGACGGGTGATTTTATGTGAACTTTGTCTTTTAATGGAAACGTTCTGTTTTGAATGGAAGCCGTAAACTTACCCGAGAATAAACAGAATATTTTCTTTTTATATTACTCGTTGAATGTTAAAAACAGAAATGTTCCTTTCAAGACAGACAAACGGAAATGTTCTTTTTAAATCGAAAGAAAATGGAAAAATTCCAGTTAAATTTTCGTAATTGCGGTTTTGGCCTATAACCAAGTCGTTGGATGTGGCTAGTTGGTGCAGGGTACATCCTCTAATAATGAGTATCGAGGTTCGAATCCGAAGGAAAAAATTTCTAAGAGGATAAAAATGGGTGTGGTAATAATCAATAAAATACCTGATCTTTGTAAACATGCTTCAGTATATATAATTATTATTTAGATTATTATATTTTTTTTATATTGCGTTATTGCTTACACTTAATTCTAAAAACAGAAATTTTCCGTTTTAAATAAAGGAAAATTTCTGTCTTGAAAACGGGGAATACCAAAACGGAAGTTTTGCAAAAAAAAAAAAAAAAAAAAAAAAAAAAAAAAAAAAAAAAAATGGCGAATAGACGGCAACTTTCCTGCCCGTACATTTTCCGTTTTTTCAAAGGTTTTTTTTTTTTTTTTTTACAGTGAATACTCAATGTAAATAACAAGACTGAAGCAAAAATACTATTAAGTAACAATAACTTCATATTTTATGCCTTAAAATTTTGAAAGCAATTAGTTCACTTACCATTAACATCGTTGCAAAAAATAACAACTGTTTAAAAAAAAAGGGCAGAGCAATTCAGTTTATTATTTAAACCCGTACATTAACCAAACACAAACCGATAACTTATGAATTATTACTTTACAGTTTTACTGCACTTTTGTCAACAATGAATGTAATTTCATGCAAGTATATACATAAAAGCACCATTAATTCCATTTTATCGTGCGCTGAATCTCTTTTTGATACTAACTTGACGGGAAAATCCTTCATATTTTCCTGTTATGTGGTTTCACAAATCCAACTTTTTCATGCACGAAACGTAACTACGAAGTTAAGATTAATAGTCAAACAGTTAAATTTATAAATTAGCATACACATTGTGCAAACGAAACAGATTTCAGTTTGTTTTGCTTCCATAAAATAAATGTTGACTGAATAAATACATAAAGAGCTGAAAAAAATGTAAATAAAAATTTCTTAGGTTCGTTTTACTTCTTTTTATATACATAAGAAGAAAGTATTTGGATTCGTGAAAATTTTCGACTTCCAATTTTAAAATGAATTAAATGTTTTGGAATATCCTGAATACGATTTGATTATGTTTGGAAAATATCTGTGTGTTACAAATAGTTATGTGGTCCCTTTAAATTAAGAGTTATTTTAGTTAGCCACTCATTTTCACTCATCTTATTCACTCATCTTTTGCTTATCTTATTCACTCATCTTTCACTCATCTTATTCACTCATCTTTCACTCATCTTATTCACTCATCTTTCACTCATCTTATTCCTCTTTCACTCACCTTATTGACTCATCTTATTCACTCATGTTATTCACTCATCTTTAGTTATACCTTAACACAAATTGGTGCCGATTAAATATTGGCGTATATCGCTTTGGTGTGTATCGCACAGGAAGCGCTGCTATGCTGTTCACCTCATGTTTTTCGTAATAACAATATGATATAAAGATCATATACATATTTTCATTATTATTCTAAATTTATAGTTCCCTTATGTTTCCTAAAAATTAATTTATTTTTACTTAAACCTTTTCTGTTTTAAAGATTAAATGTAATTTCATTTTATCAAATACATTAGAGATTCTTTTCTTTCATTTTATGCCCTATCTTTATTTAACCTCAAAAATGTAACTTCCTTCCCAGCATATAAATGCAGCTGCAATGTCAATAAGTATGAAACAAATGAACATTAACTTCCTTGTTTAATGTAAGTACAGTCTTCGATTACTTTCCAACTGCTTAAATTCTATTATCTCATAAAGTATTCACTTCCAGAAAATTACAGCTGCGCTGATTCTCATAACATCCATGGGTTGCCTATCAAAATTACAAGAAATAGTCACAAGTCGCCTAGCATGAAAATCCTTTCATTTCTTCCCCTCTCTAAATTAATATGCCAGACGCATAACTGTCAAAAATTCCTGCTGGCGAAATTGTCCAATGCACATGTATTCTTCGCGCCGTAATCAAAGTGTTGGCGCACAAATGTACCGCGAAATTACATCAGTTCATCTCTACCTCTCGATCTAGAAACATCAACTTATCATCTTAAGTACGGAGACCACCCGTTCTTCATCTTTATGGCTGAAATAAAAATAGTTTTCCATGGATTTGAATCCTCCTCAATGTCTTTAAGTTTTAACATCCTCAGAATGAGAACCTTGTGTTACTGCCTTTGGCAACCCATGTTATTTGTACTCTTCACTGCTTCACGATCACACATACTTTTTGTTCAGAAAATCTAATCTACCCAAAATCTCTCGTGTTTCCAGATCAACCAAAGAAACTCCTTCACAAGCAATATCTCGACATCCAGTACAAGATGGAATTTCACCAAGTTTAATATGCGAAATGCTTATTATGAAAAACTATGTTGATTTATTTTTGGTTTTCGGTACTGAATAAGGCACGTCGCCATGTTTTTGGGGAATGAACATTTTAGCTATATCTTAGTTTTTATTGGCTAGGAATGCACCAAATTTTAGATTTGTTGTGCTATGGGTTTTTATGTACTGATTACTGTAAAAGCAGCTTTCTTTCAATTAGCTTAAGTGCTTTATTATTATAGTGATCCGTGAATGTTTAGATGACAAGATTCTCAATCAATATTTATTAAAATTATCTTTTGAAGAAGTTGTAAATTATAAGTGAATCGTTATTTAAAAACGACAGACGGAAGAAAACAATAGTAACAATGAAATCATCAAGAAATAAAACTGTGAAGATGTTGGTTGGTGCCGGTACAGATACATCCTAAAAATGCTTGATCGGAAAGTTTTTTGAAGGTAGTGAACATACGCCGTCTTTGCGTTAAGCCACATAAACTACAAATATTCTCTTCTATAGGAAATATTCAGTCAAAACGGATCTTAAGAAAAGAAAGTATATTTTCACGTGAAACTTCTTTTTATTAGTATAGAAACATCAAAGGTTGAAGAGGTGGTCTTTCACACTTATCAAAATCGAGAACCTCTCAGAAAGAAGGTTTAAACAGATCTGGTGATTTTTTTGCATACATTGAGCCAAGACGCCAAGATGACTTTATCGGTTAGGAAGAGCAGCATGTTAAATTTTGAACAAGAGACGCGCCAAGCGATTTCCAGAAATGGCGATATAACATTTTCGTGAAAGTAAAAGACAACCCTATAATTATTTAGATTAAGGCAGCAGAAACGCAATGGAAAAGTGATACAAATTAAGGAACTGCATCCTCGCAGCTGAGAAATTACACTAAATTGCGCACATGTTTATACTAAGAAAATAGGCTAGGTGAAATGCATATGTACATTCAGAGAGCATTTAGCATGGAAAAAGATATTACATTTTGAGGTTAAAACTAAAATAGATTTTTGAATAAAGAATATTAATTGATACATCGAAAATTAACTTAAAAATATTAATTTTGAATAAAAAGGAAATAAATATATGATTTACATCATCAAAATAACAAAATACCCACTGACACGAAGGGGATAACGATGAAAATAAGATTTACCCAATGAAAAGGAAAAAGAACACCCTTGATGGAGGTGGCAAAATCATGTGGCACTGTACTGCTGTTTAACACTTTGCCGTCCGCATGTCTCGTAAAAATACTTCTATTTGTAAAATGTTGAAATGATTGATTGACACCAGAATTTAGAAACAAATTTATTCGAAAATAAGTAAAATCTTTTCTTCATGTACTTGATAAAAGAGAATTTTTCATTCAAAAATTCTGGTGCCAATGTAGCATTTAAGAATTAAAATTAAATTACTTAACGTACAACACCACTGTGATGTTACCGGACGGCAAAGTTTTAATAGTCGAAAATGGAATTTTTTCTCTTTATATTTATCTTCAAATGATTTGAAAACTCAAACCCGAAATCCGCAATCTTAGTTGGAAAAGTTCTCCTAAATGCCCGCAGAGTGTATGCGGCGAGGAGCAAAAAAAGATAGTTGTTTTTATATTGAATTTAAACTTTTGACCCTGTCTCTCAGCCTCAGCATCCAGGAGGTCAAGTATTAAATCACCTCTTCGATCAGTGGTAAAAAGAGGGTCTGTGTACTTTTGTGTTTTCCATACTTCCACACATTAAATTTTCTTATTGTTACAGAATTAGCTGTATGTAGTATAGAAATATCACTTATGTTATATAAATTATCTACTTAAATAATTCTTAAAAACATTCGTGTTATTAATATAATTTTGTAAAATATTCCTTTTCCACTTGTCGTATGTAATCAGGAGAAAATAAAAATGAATGTATACTAAAATATTACATACATCGGATTATATACTAAAAAAAAAAAAAAAAAAAACAATTTAAAACAATTAACGCCTATAAACGGCAATGTATAGTAGCAATACTATAAACTGTCATAAGTACTTATTTTATTATTTCGTAAAATGATACGGTGAAACTATTTATGAAAAACTTCTTTTGGAGAAGTTATAAATCACACGAGCATCTTTATTTAAAACAACTGCTGAAAACATACATTAATAACCATGGAATCATCAAGGAACAACAACAAATAAAAAAATCACCAATCTAAAGGCCTCAACAATAAAAAGATTTATCCAGTAAAAATGAAAAAGACGTCGGTAATCACGTGGCACAGTTCTGTGTAAAGTAGTATTGAGTAGACGTAAAGCATTAGTAGTACTATCAACTGACGTAAGCACAGATTTATTTTATTGCTCTGTAACAAGAAGCTAGATTATTTTAATCAATATTTATAACAAATTCTTTTTGATAAAGTTACAAATCCGAGAAGCATCTTTATCGTCAATCGGAAGAAGACAATAACAGCAATGAAATCAGTAAGAAACAAAACATCTATTGAACCTAGAGGTGGCAATGATGGAGAAGAGATTTACCTACGGAAAAGACTATTGATGAAAGAGGCGTTAAAATCATGTCATGTGGTTTTGTACTATATAGTAATGCATACAATGGTATAGCAGTGGCAGGACTAGAAACTTATGAAAGTGCAAAATTATTATTTTGCGACAGGCTGTTTTCTATTAATATTTATGAAAAAACTTCTTGAGGTAGTTATAAATTACCAGATAATTTCTAATTAAAACAACAATCGGAAGAAGGCAATAAAAGCAATAGAATCATCAAGGGACAACCACAAAATATCAACAGATCCCTCGACGGTAACGATAATAAGATTTACCTAAAGAGAAAAAGGGCATGAACACATTTGAAGGAGGTGGCAAAATATGTATAGCGCTGTACTGTATAATATTGCACTAAGCTATATAGAAGTAAGTAGTACACCAATCGAAGTACTATTAGCTGACGTAAGTACATATTTATTTTATTGCTTCGGGAAAGAAAAAAATGTTTTCTGTCAATATTTGTGAAAAATTCTTTTGAAGAAGTTGTACATCACAAGAGTATCTTTATTTAAAAGGACAATCGGAAAAAGACAATAAAAGCAAGGAAGTCATCAAGGAACAAAATAACAAAATACCACTGATCCGAAGGCGGCAACGATGTAAAGAAAATTTACCTACTGAAAAAGAGAAAAGAACACCGTTCAACGATGTGTCACAATCATGTGGCGTTGTACTGAATAATACTGCATTAAAATATATAGTAGTAAGCAGTACTATTTGCGGACGTAAGTACAGAATTATTTTATTGCTTCGTGAAAGAAAAAATTGTTTTCTATAAATATTTATGAAAAAAAAATTGGAAGAAGTTGTAAATCATAAGAGTATATTTATTTAATATGACAATCGGAAGAAGACAATAACAGCAGTGAAGTCCATCAAGCAACAAAACAACAAAATACCCACTGACCCGAAGGCGGCAACGATGAAAAGAAGATTACCTACTGAAAAAAAGGAAAAAGAACACCGTTGAAAAATGTGGCAAAATCATGTGGTGCTGTACTGCATAATACTGCACTTAACTATATAGTAGTAAGTTGTAGCAGTACTATTAGTTGACGTAAGTTCTGAATTATTTTATTGCTTCGTGAAAGGATATTTTTTCTATCAATACTTGTGAAAAGACCTTTTGAAGAAGTTGTAAATCATAAGAGTATCTTTATTTAAAATGACAATCGGAAGAAGACAATAACAGCTGTGAAGTCATCAAGCAACAAAACAACAAAATACCCACTGACCCGAAGCCGACAACGAGGAGAAGATTTACCTACTGAAAAAAAGGGAAAAGAACATTGTTGAAGGAGGTGGCAAATTCATCTTGGCCTACATCGCCTCACAATGGAAAGAAATCTCAAAAGAATTTCTTTCCTGCAGTTTTTTACCCGACTGTTGACAGAAAATAATCAACAGGAACGAACAGTAATTGACAGAATTGTTAACAAAGCTCTTGGTACAAGATATTCCGATTGTTCTGAAAGTGAATCATCACGCGTGCGAGCACCATTAATTAAATGGCTGAAATGTGATGAGGAATTTAAAAGATTTCAAACTTGCAGATTTACAAATGTATCTCATTTCTTATTCATTTGTTTCGCTAAACAAGAAAATGTTCTTGACCCTAAACATGCTTCTGTAGAAGTTCTTAAGCGTAAAGAGTTAGTGACCTAAATCAAATGAGAGAACTGTGTAACTTGTTTCAAGTTTCAAGAGCTTTTTCTGTTATCGCAAAAGCATACGATATTGTACATCAAATATTTTATGTAAAAAAATGATACAAAAAATGATAAAGTAGATTTTTTGTATATTAATAGATGAAATTATAAATTTAAGTATCCTTTCCCTGTCTAGTAGGTTTTACCATTCTAAATCTGAATATCGTACCATATCTTTGAGAAAAACAAAATCAGAAAGAGCAATTAGTTAATTTTAAGTATTGACATTTTATCTATTTGGCTACAAAAAATAAATGTAGGCACTAGAGGAAGAAGAATAGTAGAGTAATTAGGTGTATTTTTCGATAAATTAAAAACGCTAGACAAATTTCAAACATATTCCAAAAGTCCATACTAAAAATATGAAAAAAAGGGAGAAAACTAATCAAAATCGCCTGTAAATGCTTCCAAGAAAGTCCTTTATTAAAGATTAAAAGTTTCTTTTAATAAACCTATATAAGACATCTCTTTTTTATATCGATGCATTGTTGCAAGTATCCTTACATTGAAAAACACAGGATTAGTGATAATCCCATTAACACTTAAATAGTAAAAAAATATCCTTGGTATGCGATCATGAATGTGGATAAAAATGTATAACAAGTGGCGTTATATTATATTAAATACGTTTAAATATACTCAATAAATGTTTTCCCGTTTAAGCGTCAACATAACTTTGACTAAAACTTTTCCCATTTAAGTGTTAACTTTATTTTGATTGACCCTGTATTTACGAACTTCTCTGAGAAATAATAGACAACTAGATGCACAAAATTTCCTAGGAGCATTTTTTGAAAATATCAGAAAGTTTATTGGCGGTTTATTAGGAAGACCAATTCATATATTGTACTTGATAAATTTGCTCAGGAATGTTTCAAAACAGAAAACCAGAATTTCCCGGAAGAGCAACTGTCCCTTATTTTACAGGAAACTTCTTGGCCTTTTCATTTATGCGTTTATAAACGTAGACATTTACGCATCCATCGTTTATCCCGTAGTCCCGTTTTAATCGTTGTGCCCGATACATTCACGGGCAAAATTTGCGAACAAATTTTGCCGTGCACGTGACCCTCGCAGGCTGAACTCATAAATTTAATTATATCTCGCATCGCTTTCTCAAAACAAAAAATCTTTTAATACACTTTAACAACACTTGCAAAAGGAACATAATACAAAATTTATATTTTAAGAATAGTGGTGCGAATAGATTATAAAAATAGTTGTCAGTGGCAGCCATGATATTATGGTATAGTCAATGATTTTGTCACTCCCGAGACTATTTTAAAACAACTTAATCGCCACGCCCGATACCTTCACTGGCAATAATTTGTAAACAAATTTTGTTGCGCTTGCGCCTGTGACCCTTGCGGGCTACCTTCTTTAAATTCAGATTATTTGATTTCCACCAGTTTTTTAAAATAATGTAACTGGCCTTATTCTCGCATTATTTAATCTCTCATTAAATAAGGCGATTATTTCTACTTCAAAAAAGTTGTGGCAATCAAGCATTTTTTTTTAAAGTAGCATGTGTACAAAACCCCCCCCCAAAATGAGGTAAGTAAAATTGTAATTTTTAATACTTTTATCCATCTTGAATACTTTAAATTTGAAAAAAAATTACACTGTTTTTTTCCTAATTAAATCAGAATTTTATGAATAATAAAATTGGGCAATTAAAAAAAAATCGACGTTTTTTGAAGGAATTTTCCGAAAATTACGCTACGGTTAATGGAGTTCCATTACTTTCGATATATTCTGTTGAGCTGTTTACATGGCAGAGCAGATAGCATTGCCAATAAGGTTATCTGAGTGAAATGTGCCCGCTCGTTGTCGGCCCATGTACCTCAATAGGTATAGCATTGGCAATTTAAATCAAAGGTCTAGGGTTCGATTTCCGGCCGGAGCATTCTTTCACAGAATTGGAAAAATTCAGTTTGTAATTACGCTACATCTGAAAACGTTTCTAAAAATTTTTGTTGACTGATTAAATTTTTATTTGATTAAAATTTTATTGCTCGTTGATTAAACTTAGATTAGACCATAAACCGGGGAGCAAATTTCACATACAAAATGAAATTAGGAACGTTCTGCTTACCAACTTAATTCACAAATTTTATAATTTATTTAATCACTGTTTTAAAATAACTATAAAAGTTTAATAGCAGAAATGAATCAAAATAATTTTACTCTGATAATAATGATTTCATATGCAACATGTGGCGTGCCCATAAGAATAATCTGCACATCTACATGAGCCTCAAAATTTCTGCCGCCACCTAAGTACAAAAGGAAAGATAATTAAGATTTTTCCTTGTAAAAAAAGACAAATGCTTCTTAAACTACAAAAATATAATATAACAACGAATGAAAATATACAATAACCTGTTGCGATTTTAGCCCTGATTTCGAAAAGCGAGCTTTATCTTTAGAAAACCTTAGAAACAATATAATTTCAATATTGAAATAATCATTATTAAAAATAAAGTTTATTTTGTTGTCAGTGATTTTCGGTAACGTTTCCGAGTATTTCTATAGTGTATTAATCACTTTTCTCAAACTGGAATCTCAGTATGCTCAGTATGCTATCCATTCTCAAGTAAGCATTTTCCTGTTCAACAAACATGTTTTACAGACAAACATGATAAATTAACAGCATTAACATACGTATAGCATTATAATTAATTGCATTATACATTAAAATTAATAATTGTTTTGTTATTCTTATGTTACGGTTGGTTTCAACAAATTTTTTTTTAATCTACATTAATTATTTAAATCACTTTCTCAACATTTATTTAAAAGCACTCTTTTTTTCTGTTTCTAATAAAAATTTAAATAAATAAAAGTAATTGTAATAATTATAATAAAATCAGTTTTTATTTTTTCTTCTTTCTTTTTCTTTTTGCAAAGTAATTTCAACGTTTATAGTCTAACGTAGCTTCCTGTTTTTCAAATACGAAAAGCAGACAGCAAGGGAGGGATGTTTTGTCAGTAGACTGCACAGGTGGAAAATTTGGAGTCATCTAGTCTGACTTTGATATAAGAATGACCGACCGCCCTGTATAAGAATTACGTTATCTTATGAGTGTACTATACACGCAATTAGGCTTTGTAAGTTTACGTCAGGCTTCAATTGGCTCTGCTATCAGGCGGATAGCTGGCGCCCATGTAAACAGAGGCTGACAGGACCCCCCTTCAGCACACGCCATGGGGGTGATGCATGGTTTCCTTCCCACATGAAGCGGCCGGCAGAGTGGAGCGGCAAGCTGTAGTCTTCACGGTGAGTCCATTTTTCCTTTTGTTTCCATTCCCGTACCCCTGGCAGAGTGGATCGGTCCCGTTTTTCAAGCAGCGCGGGAGAATGAATGTTTACGACACTTGTTGCTTGGCCGATATACCTGTCGTTTGGCTCGTAAGGATTCGACTTATTACGGGGCTCGAAGACTGGCCTATGGGCTGGATCGCGAAGTTGTTGAAGGCGGACAGGTTTCTGGAAGATTTTTTTTTGAGAGTGGGGCATTGATGGCCCTACATTAATTATCCTAAATCATGATGTTATGATGAAAAGAGGCTATAAGGGCATTTTCGAAGTAAGGATCTGTATCTGATAGAGGGCGAATGAAAAGAAAATATGTTTGACCCATCATGTAGTAGCGGCGTTCCTAGAAAAAGTGTTGTCTTGTGTTGACTTCTTAAGCGGCGGTTGTTATTGATGCCTTGACGAAAAATGAATTAATGATTAGACGAGCATCATTTCTGGAGATGGGGCATTATTAATCCTAGACTAAGAAGGCTGGCGTGACTAGCTGAATAGACTTGCCCGCTTTACAAAGTATCGGTGATGTGACGACGTTTTGAATCGGGAATAAATCAAAATCTCCAAGTGATGTATGGAGTAACGGTGTTGACTCGTAGAGGCAGCTGAAAAGAATAGGTTGAAAAAAAAAAAAAAGAGATTATGGCAGACTAACATATATGCAAAGAAGTGTGCCCACATTGACGGTAGTAAATATCAAAGTATATTGTAAGTAACCCATATTTCTTCTTTATTACATGTTGTCTACTGTTGTAATATTTATAAATACCTGGAGAAACAAAAAAATATAATTATTGGTATTTTAAGATGATTAACATGTAACCTTTTTGTTTATGATTGAACGACATTTGAATTGTTGGTTTGTTAATAGTTTAAGATTTATGATATTTAATTGAAAATTAATCAATAACTAAATTTTGAAAAGTTGATCCATCTTTAAATCATGGTATTGTGGTAATTTTAGGGGCTTTGCTGCTTAATGTAAAGTGTTATAATAAGTAATTTCAGTTTTTTTTTTTTTTGATCAACTTTGTTATTGTGTTATTATTATATTTTGTTTGAGAACTACCTTACTTTTATAATTTTTAATTATTCAAATAAAGAAAGTTTTTGTTTATTCTCAAAAAAATTTTTTTTTTAATTAGCCGGGGGGAGCAATCTTGTTACGGTTGGTTTCAACAAATTTTTTTTTAATCTACATTAATTATTTAAATCACTTTCTCAACATTTATTTAAAAGCACTCTTTTTTTCTGTTTCTAATAAAAATTTAAATAAATAAAAGTAATTGTAATAATTATAATAAAATCAGTTTTTATTTTTTCTTCTTTCTTTTTCTTTTTGCAAAGTAATTTCAACGTTTATAGTCTAACGTAGCTTCCTGTTTTTCAAATACGAAAAGCAGACAGCAAGGGAGGGATGTTTTGTCAGTAGACTGCACAGGTGGAAAATTTGGAGTCATCTAGTCTGACTTTGATATAAGAATGACCGACCGCCCTGTATAAGAATTACGTTATCTTATGAGTGTACTATACACGCAATTAGGCTTTGTAAGTTTACGTCAGGCTTCAATTGGCTCTGCTATCAGGCGGATAGCTGGCGCCCATGTAAACAGAGGCTGACAGGACCCCCCTTCAGCACACGCCATGGGGGTGATGCATGGTTTCCTTCCCACATGAAGCGGCCGGCAGAGTGGAGCGGCAAGCTGTAGTCTTCACGGTGAGTCCATTTTTCCTTTTGTTTCCATTCCCGTACCCCTGGCAGAGTGGATCGGTCCCGTTTTTCAAGCAGCGCGGGAGAATGAATGTTTACGACACTTGTTGCTTGGCCGATATACCTGTCGTTTGGCTCGTAAGGATTCGACTTATTACGGGGCTCGAAGACTGGCCTATGGGCTGGATCGCGAAGTTGTTGAAGGCGGACAGGTTTCTGGAAGATTTTTTTTTGAGAGTGGGGCATTGATGGCCCTACATTAATTATCCTAAATCATGATGTTATGATGAAAAGAGGCTATAAGGGCATTTTCGAAGTAAGGATCTGTATCTGATAGAGGGCGAATGAAAAGAAAATATGTTTGACCCATCATGTAGTAGCGGCGTTCCTAGAAAAAGTGTTGTCTTGTGTTGACTTCTTAAGCGGCGGTTGTTATTGATGCCTTGACGAAAAATGAATTAATGATTAGACGAGCATCATTTCTGGAGATGGGGCATTATTAATCCTAGACTAAGAAGGCTGGCGTGACTAGCTGAGTAGACTTGCCCGCTTTACAAAGTATCGGTGATGTGACGACGTTTTGAATCGGGAATAAATCAAAATCTCCAAGTGATGTATGGAGTAACGGTGTTGACTCGTAGAGGCAGCTGAAAAAAATAGGTTGAAAAAAAAAAAAAAGAGATTATGGCAGACTAACATATATGCAAAGAAGTGTGCCCACATTGACGGTAGTAAATATCAAAGTATATTGTAAGTAACCCATATTTCTTCTTTATTACATGTTGTCTACTGTTGTAATATTTATAAATACCTGGAGAAACAAAAAAATATAATTATTGGTATTTTAAGATGATTAACATGTAACCTTTTTGTTTATGATTGAACGACATTTGAATTGTTGGTTTGTTAATAGTTTAAGATTTATGATATTTAATTGAAAATTAATCAATAACTAAATTTTGAAAAGTTGATCCATCTTTAAATCATGGTATTGTGGTAATTTTAGGGGCTTTGCTGCTTAATGTAAAGTGTTATAATAAGTAATTTCAGTATTTTTTTTTTTTTGATCAACTTTGTTATTGTGTTATTATTATATTTTGTTTGAGAACTACCTTACTTTTATAATTTTTAATTATTCAAATAAAGAAAGTTTTTGTTTATTCTCAAATATGGTATGTTTTTCTTTATATATAATTTTTAAATAATTAATATTTTTATAATTACAACATACCTATAAGAAGGAATTAACCTCTCAGTAAGTGTGATTAAAAATATGAAAGCTATAATTTTGCTAAATTAATACTTTTAAATTTCTTAAATCTAAAATTCATAGCAATAGTTTAAATGAACATTAATTGGGGTTTACGTAAGGTTATTAGATGTAATTATTGTTCCTATCTCAGTATTGAATATACTGATAATTGTTGCTAAAGTAAAATTAAGTCTAATTTTATAATTGATTAATTTAATTTTTAATTATCCTTTCTTTGAAGTATTATTCAAAACAAACAACAAAATGGTTGTTTTTTAACAAAAAAAAAAAAAAAGGGTTTTCAGTTATTTTATACCACTATACGATTCTTGGCTAACCGATCTGATCTTGTTCAGAATCTCCATTGTTGTTCTAAAATTTTAGTACATCATCATATCCCTATTCTATTAACGGATTTAACTCTTTCTCCTTTTGGTCCTCATATTGGAGGAATTTCAGGTTGTCTGCATTTCTCCAAATTATATGATGATTACACTTTTGTTAATTTAATGTGTATGGAGATTTGAGCTTGATCGGGTTGGAGTGGAGTTGGGTGTTCTTTATGCAATTCAGTATGCTACTTGATTTAGAAATCTGTTGCCCCTTACTACATTTAATATTGTCTTAAAATGATGAGTTCAAAATTATCATTGTTGTATTAACCTATTCGGATTCTTAAGTTTTGATATTTTGATTAGTTTAATATAATTTGCTACCTTTTCCATGGCAACAGATTTCAGTGGAGCTAATCAGGGTATACTTATTTTTTTCTAAATATTTAATTGTCAAGTAAAGATTGAGTAATAAATGAGCTTTTTAAGTTTAAGTAAGTTGTGTTTTAGAAAGAACCCCAAAACTCCACAACACTTACATGTATAAATTCTATTACGCAGCTAAATATGTTTAATTAAGAATTGATAGCATACTAAAAATTGATATTCTCGTTTGAGAAAACCGATTAATACAATATAAAATCTACACGGAAAAGTTTACGAAAATCAGTGGCAGCAAAATAAACTTTATTTGTATAAATACTTCTTTAAATATAAAAAACATATTGGTTTCTGAAGGTAAAGATAGCTTATCGGAATCATGGGTAACTCGTAAGAGATTATTGTATATTTTCGTTCGTGGTTATATTATATTTTTGCAGTTCAAAAAACATTTCTTTTTTCCTATAGTGGGGCTTGTTTTTGTATTTCATTTCTATTTGTATAATGTATGACATTCAGCCAATTTTTTTTTCATTTCTACGTGGTTTTGTAAAAAAAAAATTATGATGATTTAAGGGGAACATTTAGTGCCTGGAGTAAATATAATATTTCTATATTCTACCAGAAATTAATATTGAAAGATGAAATGAAATTTGCCTAAAATATAAATACAATAAATATTTTATTCATACAATCTGAGCTCAATTCATGTTTTTCCCGAACATTTTTGAAATACTAAATCTAAAATCGATAAAAATCCATTATCATTTCGCCGGAATACCGATTTCCCTCAAGCAGACATTAAATCGAAAAGCAAATACAAAATACTAGTCAATTTATTTTCCACGAAGTATAGGAATAACTTATCATTTTGTCAATATCATAGGTTCTGCATCTATTGCTTTCCCTTGTTCAAACTGAAAACCAATGGAAATTTCATAATTCAAAAACACATTTATTTCTTTACAAAGATTGCTAGCTATATATCTAGAAGTTGGTCTACCATTTATAACACACTACCTGAACAACTACAATAACCAAGACTGTAAAAGATAGATTACGTAACTAAAGTCTTTTATTTTCTACCTATTCTAAAAAATAATAGAAAGAATAACTGAAAACGAGGAAGAAAAAATGTCAGATTCAACAAGCGAATCGAATTCCTAGGGAGTTTTTTTTTTCTCTTTATTTATCTAACGTCTTCTTTCCACATCGGGTGTAAAAGCTAACAAGATTTCCAGAGGAATTTTGCTAGTGAGCTTATATTTGATCTGAACTTTTTTCCTGGCACATTTGTGTTATTTATTTTGCTCTTTTTTATGGCCATTATTCTTGCTTTTGAAACCGCCATTTTTTTCGCACCTATTGTGGCCGATTTGAGAACAATGAAGTATTCCAAAACGTTCTGTTTATTTTCCTTACACTTAACTTTATATGCTTTAGAATTATTTTTTACAAGCATGGGATAGAAAAGCATGGATATTTTTTTTTCCACCGGAGTTATGTAATTTTTTTTTAATAGACAGCAGAATTTCTTTTAATAATTAAGAGAGAGGGTATATTTAATATGAACATTTCTGTTACTTATTTTTTGCTTTTTGTTAGCCATTATTTTTGCTTCTGAAACCGCCATTTTCTTTTCGCAACTATTGTGGCCGATTTGAGAACAATGAAGTATTCCAAAATGTTCTGTTTATTTTCCTTACACTTATCTTTATGTGCTTTAGAATTATTTTTCAGAAGCATGTGATAGAAAAGCACGATTTTTTTTTCTTCCACTGGAGTTTTATAAAATTTGTTTTAATACATAGCAATTTTTTTTTAATTAAGAGAGAGATATGGATATTTCCCTTTTTCATTTTCTGCTTTTTGCCAGCCATTATTTTTGCTTTTCAAACTATTGTTTTTTTTTTCGCACCTATTGTAGTCGATTTGAGAACAATGAAGTATTCCAAAAAGTTATGTTTATTTTCCTTACACTTAACTTTATGTGCTTTAGAATTATTTTTTAGAAGCATGGGATAAAAAGCAGGAGTTTTTTTCCTCCAGTGGAGTTTTATAAAATTTGTTTTAATACATAGCATATATATATATTTTTAATTAAGAGAGAGGGTATATTTAATATGAACATTTCTCTTATTCATTTTCTGCTTTTTGCTAGCCATTATTCTTGTTTTTCAAACTCCCATATTTTTTTTTCGCAATTATTGTGGTCGATTTGAGAATAAGAACGTATTCCAAAACGCTCTGTTTATTTTCCTTACACTTAACTTTATGTGCTTTAGAATTATTTTCTAAAAGCATAGGATAGAAAAGCATTTATTTATTTTTTTCTCCACTGAATTTTTATAAAATTTGTTTTAATACACAGCAGAATTTTGTTTAAAAATTAAGAGTGACGGTAAGTTTATTAAGAACATTTCTGTTATTTATTTTCTGCTGTTTGCTAGCCATTTTTTTTTGTTCTTCAAATCGCCATTTTTTTTTTTTTTTTTTTTTTTTTTTTGCAATTATTGTGGCCGATTTGAGAACAATGAAGTATTCCAAAACGTTCTGTTTATTTTCCTTGTTTAACTTTAAGGGCTATAGGTTTCCTTATATATTCCTAGATTAAGAAACATTTGTCTTGTTTTACAGTGTACGAGTACACTGCGCGCGTATCCAGTAAAAAATTCGTCAGCCAAGTCAGAAAAACTTCTAAAAAATTTTTTCATCAGCGAAAACATTTGTTGGCAGACACTGCACTTTTCGTATACTCTTGAAGTTGATTACTCAATTTCATTTCACCGGTACAACTTCAAACCAACATCGCGTGCCGTGATTAATTGAATTTCCATCTGATTTGCCAAAATTAATAGGAGCGTTGTTGAAAATAAACCACAAACATGACCCATCCACCCACATGGGCAAAGGCATCCAGTCATTTTCCAACATCTGAGGTGTGGCTGACTGTCTTCACGCACACTGCCTACCATTCAGTAGCTCTCGCCGCTTCCACTTTGCAATCCCCCCGTTCAAAACTGCACGCATACGCACGCGAAAACAAAAACTTCACGCTTCACGGAAGATGTAGCCGTGATTCACGTCGCTTTATCACATTGCTGCAAAAAAACAAAACAAAAAAACCCAAGAATAAATAAAAAAGAATGGCTTTTTTTTTATGTGGCTCTTGCAATTCTGGACACGCAGCTCGATTAAGCACCCAGATTAAGTCTTGCGAAAGATTCTGTTCGGCTGCATTTTTGTTTTTTTTCTTTTATTTCTGTTTTACTATGTAGAAACACGGAGTAAAGGGGGGGTTGTAATAACAGTTTAATCTTCTACAGATTATGCTATTTTGTGAGGTTCACTTTTAAATCGCCGTTAAAAATGTAAGCGAAACAACAACATGTATAGCAAATAGTATATGTAAGAGAGTGTACGCTATAGCTACGGAAGGTATAACGAGTTTGTTGAAAAATCCACCAGGTATACGATGTATATTACCGTATACCATTCTCTCCACTACATCCCTGTCCATCTTTATTTCTGTATACTTTTCTATTAAACGAACACCAGCAACAGTTTTACAAAAGGCATCAACTGTGATAAACTGATAATTTTTTGTTGAGAAGTGGAGTAACCCATTTATAAATTGTCACTCGTAAATTATAAAATTAGGGCACTTTAGTTTTTTTGGCCAAAAAAAAAAAGGGAAAAAGAAAAACCCAGCAATTTCCCCTCATAAATATTTAATAAATTATGCTTAAACAAGTTATCAGATCTATCATACAAGTAAATAAAAAAGAATAAATAAAAAAAGAATGGCTTTTTTTACTGTTGCTCTTGCAATTCTGGACACGCAGCTCGATTAACCCCTTCAGGGGCAAAGTACTGTTGTAGCTAAAATATTGAAATGATTGATTGACACCAGGATTCACGAACGAATTTATTTTAAAATAAGTAAAAGCTTTTCCTCATGTAACTTATAAATTCAAAATTTGATTATAAAATTCTGGTGTCATTGTGGCATTTTGAGATTAAAATCAAGTGGTATATATAATATACCGGTGCCCTTCAAGGGGTTAAAACACCCAGATTAAGTGTTGCGAAAGATTCTGTTCGGCTGCACTTTTGTTTTTTCTTTTCTTTCTGTTTTACTATGTAGAAGTACGGAGTAAAGGGGATTTGTAATAACAGTTTAATATTTTACAGAATATATACTTTTGAGGTACATTTCGCCAGCCCGGACATATGGAGTTGAGGAAATTCAGTAATGCCATTCGTTAGTACTCCGTTAGTACCGGTAAGTACCGAGAGATTTTCGTTTGTACCGCTTCCGTTACGGAGTAACGGACGATTCTTATGTGCGAGCTCCGGGCTGGAGAAACATGGGGTTTCCCATAGGAAAAAAATTAAAGTTTCCCGATCGCGCTCAAATTATAGGTGTCGTTAGTACTCCGTTAGTACCGGTAAGTACCGAGAGATTTTCGTTTGTACCACTTCCGTTACGGAGTTATGGCCGATTCTTACTCCGGGCTGGAAAAAAGTGGCATTTCCCACAGCAAGGGTAAAAAATTCTCCGACATCGCACAAATTGCCCGTGTCGTTAGTACTCCGTTAGTACCGGTAAGTTTTACTTTTAAATCACTGTTAAAAATGCAAGCGGGAAAATAGCGCGCTCATCAAATTTCCGTGTATTTTCATTTCTCAATATTCCCGTTTAAAAGAACAACAGCTACAGTTTTGCAAGAATCAGCAAATGTGATAAACTGCTAATTTCGTATTGAGAAGTGTATTAACTTAATTATAAGTCATAGCTCATAAATTATAAATTTAAGCAATTTGTTTTGTCACTGAAAAATTAACAATTTCCCCTCATAAATAATTAATAAAGTGCTTAAAACAATTAGATTATCAGATCGATCATGCAGATAGAAATAGATAAAAACAAAAGGGAAAAATAATGTTATTTTCACAGCACAATAAATAAAAAAGAATGACTTTTTTATTCAGTTGCTCTTGCAATTCTCGACACGCACCTCGATTAAGCATCCAGATTAAATCTTGCGAAAGATTCTGTTCGGCTGTAGGTTTTTTTTTCTGTTTGTTTTATTATGTTGAAATGCGTAGTAAACAAGTTTTAATTTACAGTGGTATTTTAGAAGTGCTAAGAAGATAGATTATCTCCGAGTTCAGAAGTTTTCTGAAATTAGGTGATTTTCTTGATATTTCCTGTCATTTTTGACATTTACAATGATTTGTCATTAATGAGTTTCTAAATAAACCTGGTACGGCCTAGAAAATCGTAGAAAGAGTTTCAGTCGATCAGCTTAACCTTGTGGTTCAATAAATCCTTCTCTTTTCTGGTGACTTTGTCATGGCGTTTTGTTTCACGAGTAATTCGGGTTCAGGTTAAGTTTTATAATTGTTTTTATAAGCATCAAAGATGTTATTAAATGTTTCATTAACTATAGTTATTTTCATCTAAAACAAACTGTTGTAAATAAAAGTTTTAATAGAAAATATTTCAAAAAAGTCCTTCCGGCCTGTACCGGGAGGAAAAGGTAGCTTTCCTATATCTTCGTTTTAAAATTTTAGCTAATGTTACACGAAAACAGTAAGTTAAAATGCAAAGAAACGTTTACAAAAGATTCGTTAATACTGAATTTGAATAAGAAATTCGCCAAATTATTGAGCAATAGCCATATTGGCTTCATTTATGAAGACTTATTTTGGTTGCCAAATTTGGCGATATTTCGCCAAATGTCGCCAATTTTGCCAATTTTGTCCTCAATGTCGCCAATTTTGGCGCTAACGGATATGAATATATAGTTTTATGCGTATGATTGGGAACATTATTACAACAATGAAATAAAATAATTTGCAAGTAATGGCGTTAATGTGCTGTTTTGTTTCAAAATGTCAGCCACCCTAGAATTTCAAACTGCTCTATCTCAGCCATTTTTTAAGATAGAGGTAAACCAAAAAATGCTCTGGAATCCTTGTATCAAGGCCTAACATGTAATTAAAAAATAAATTTGAATTTTTAATTTTTTTGTATATTTATTTTAGTTTTAAATTTTTAAATGGCCGCCATCTTGAAACAAAATGGCGGACCAAGCTGGCCAACGAACTCGGTCGAGACATTGGTGAGCTTAATACACACAATTAGTTTCATCAAAATCGATTTATAAATACGAGCGTTATCGTATGACATATGTCATATATATATATATATATATATATATATATATATATATATATATATATATATATATATATATATATATATATATGGATATATCTATATATAAAAATCAACATTTGAACGGAGGGTGGTTTTGGGGTCTGGTGGTCATGATCGGTGAAAATATATGGAAATTTTCCGGAACTGCTTTCCTCCGAACGGCTGCAATAGGTAGCTTTATACTTTTTAGTATTGAAAGCTACCTAAAACTTCAATTACCAAAATCTTAGACTTTTGCAATTTACAAAATTTTTTAAAATCTCAAATTAAGATAAATACTTTTAAATTGTTCATTCAGTATACAGTTGGTACATAAATATTCCATTAATTAAAGTACGGATGTAACTTTGGAGTGTATGGATTGTGTTAATATAAAAAAAATATTTAAATTCAAATTTTTTAAAATTTTGAACATTTTGATTAATTTTTACGGTTGATAACGAAATGAACAATTTATTATCTTAATATTATACACTGAGTACTCTGCTGAAACGTGCAGAAAAAAAGTTTTTTCATTCACTTCCTGATATGCCAGAATTATAAAAATTACGTTCACAGGTGTGTTTTCAATGACAAGACAACATTTTAATATTTTTAGAACTTGATTATAAATTAATACTTTAATTTTAAGAAATTTTTCCGCTAACCCGCCACAGGTGATAAATCACCACATATTCTCTGTAACTCGCAATGCAAATTGAAGCAACAATGGATTTAATGATACGCCAATTCACGCTCGTCAAAATATGCCAAATGCTGTGAAACTGCAACAATGAAACATTTTAAAGGCTAAAAAGTAGAAAATAAATTGTAAATTAAAAAAGTCTTTCCTGTCTGTACAGCGAGAAAAAGATAGCTTTCCTCCTATATCTTCTTTTTAAAAATTTAGCTAATGTTACTCGAAAGCAGCAAGCTAAAATTCAAAGAACCCGATTATAGAAGATTCGTTAATACTGAATTTGAATAAGAAATGCGCCAAATTAGTGGTCTATAGCCAAATTGGCTTCATTTATGGAGGCTTATTTTAGTCGCTAATTTCACCGAGTGTCGCCAAGCTTGGCGAGAATTGGACGCTAACGGATATGAATACATTGTTTTATGCGTATGATTTGGAAAATGCTTACAACAATGAACGATAATAAATAATTTGAGAGAAATCACTGTCACTAAAACTCATAGATTAATCCCTGATTTTTTTTAATCTGCTGTCTTGTTTCAAACTAACAGCCACCCTAGAATTTCAAACTGCTCTGTCTCATCCATTATTTAAGATAGAGGCAAAACAAAAAATGCTCCGGAATCCTTGTATCAAGGCTTAACATTTAAACAAAAATTAAAAGTCAATTGCTATTTTTTGTATATATATTTTAATCTTTAAATCTTTTGGTGGCCGCCATTTTGAAACAAGATGGCGGACTATGCTGGCCAATGAACTCGGTCGAGATATTAACGAGATTAATACTTAGTTTCATCCAAATCGGTTTAGAAATACAAGTGCTATCGTATGATATATAAATCAGATATATATATATATATATATATATAAATCAACATTTGAATAGACGGTGGTTTTGGGGTCTGGGTGTCATAATCGGTGAAAATATACCGAAATTTTTTGGAATTGCTTTCCTACGGTTGCTTTTTACTTTTTGTATTGAAAGGTATCTAATAAAAAATTGAATATTAAAAAAAAAAAAAAAAAAAAAAAAAAAAAAAAAAAAAAACTTGCTTGCACTTTCTACCAAGCGTAAAAAAAGTATAATGAAGTTTGGCAGCTGGGGTGCCAGTATAATACTGTAAAATCAACAATTTTTTTTGCAGTGTATATATATATTTCTAGAAACTGAAAATTACGGGACAGCCACCTTAGAGGGTTTTATTTATTAAAAATATCTAAAAGGTGGATTAATTTTAGGTGGTATTAAAGGTGGTTTTATTTATTATACATACATACATACACACATTCATACATGCATACTATATATTTCTAACTAAACTTAAACCAATAATAATAAAGCGAATACACTGGCAAGCTAATGTTAAACCAATGGAATGGCAGCGTTCTTTTCAAATTTCTCGTTTGCATTTTAGTATTTTTCTATATTACCTTTTACTTTCGAAATCGGTTCAGAAAATTAAAGTGTCCTCCGAAAATAAAAAAAACTGCAACCAAAATCGGAATTGTACGAAAGTACCCGGTTAGACATCAACCTCAGATATCCTATACAAAAAAAAATTACCATTTAAAAATATTAAAATGCAAACGAGAAATTTTAAAAGAACGCAGTTATTGGTTTAACATCTGTTAAGCTAGTGAGTATCTTCGTGTTACTAGAACTACTTAACGATATATACAAAGTAGACGAATGTGCTATACCAAGCCTAAACTAACTCCAGTTTAGCGTTGGCTATACATAGTTTATTCAACATAAAATAAAATTAAGAAAATCATCATTTGAACATAAATTTGCGGTGAGTAGAACAGATGGAAAGAGCCCCGAAAATCGAAAATACTCTTAATTGATCAACTACAAGCCACCCTGTATCGACATTTACGAAAGGCATACGCTTAAACTTTGAAACCCAAATACTTCTAGTGCTAGAAAATATATGTTTTGGATTATGTAAATAAATTTCCCACCATACCTCCTCTTTTATTCCCCAATGTATATAAATGAGAAATAAGTCGTAATCCATTATCTCTCAGAGCGTGAAAAAATTTCATTTTGCCTCTGAAGGCTGCTTTCATATCAAAACAGGTTACTCCAGCTTCAATCACGATATCATTTTCAGCCACACGTGAAACAAATCGTTCCAGTTTTTTAATTCCGATATACCAAACAACTGATCTATTTATTTACTTACAAAAATTGTGTTCCTTTGAAAAATGCCGCCATTAAAGTTTTCGACACAGTTTAGTTTTGTGAAATTTTCGGCACACTAAAATTCCGAAGCGTTAATAATTATCTTAAACTGTAAAAAAAAGACAAATTTTTTTAAGTGCGTTCGTAATTATATAAATTCCTATTGTCGTCGTCTGGTCCGTCCGTCTGTCTGTCTGTCTGTCTGTCCGCATATAACGACGCAAAAACTACCCAACCGAATGGTTTGAAATTTAAGATATATTATCTTTGCAGAATTTTGTTCAGACATTTCAAATTTTAGGAAAATCGAATCAAAACTTTAGAATATATTAATAAAAACATTTATTAAGAAATTTGAAATTTTTCCTATAAAAATCGGCGCTTTCTTGTTAGAGGAACTTCTGTGGTTTAACAGTGAAGCAACCGAGATACTTTTTATGACACAGAAATTAATCTGCAGACGATGTAATTCATTTCACAGAAGTAAAAATCATCAAGATCTGAATTTTTATACAACTAGCTATAGTACGAAAGTCATTTGTCACGTTTGACGTACAATTTCCAACTTGTTTAATCTAGAGAAATATAATGCAACTTCGAACGAAAATATACAATATCTCTTTCCGAGTTACTCCGAGAAGCATTCTTTATTTTTAGAAACTTCAGAAACCAATAAATTTTCGAGATTTAAAGAAGACATTTATACAATCAAAGTTTCTTTTGCTGCCACTGATTTTCGGAAACGTTTCCGAATTGTTTTTATACATCAGTTTTCTCAATCCGGAATATGAGTTTTTCGGATGTTATCCATTCTCAAGTAAACATTTGCATGTTCAACAAACATGTTTTAGAGATAAACATGATATATTAACAGCGTTAGCATTAATATTGTTTTGTTATTCTTGCATGTATAAATTCAATTATGCAGCTGGAACAGTTTAATTGAGATTTACTGGCATCTTATAAAAACCAAAATTCCGGTTTGAGAAAATTTGATTAATACACTGTAAAATCTACTCGGAAACGTTTCCGAAAATCAGTGGCAGCAAAAGACACTTTGTTTTTATAAATGATTTTTTAAATCGTGTAGATATATTGGTTCTTGAGTTTTCTATAGATAAAGAAGGTTTTTAGGAATCATGGGTAACTCGGAAGAGGTTATTGTACATTTTCGTTTGTAGTTATATTATTATTATTTTCGTAGATTAAAAAACTTTTTTTTTTTTTTTTTTTTTTTTTTTTGTACAGTGCACAACAGATTATAAACAAAGACATATCACAATCATTGGTCTAAACTGAGAAACTCGAGTACATGAGTTAAAATATAACATTTGAAAATTTTTCAATGATTGTTGGTTTGTTTTTAAGCATTTCATTTGTTTATTGCTTAGAAAATCGCCAAAAAAAAACAAGATTTCATTAAAAAAAAAGGCTAGTATTCATTTTTTATTTAAACAGCTTAATTTTTTTTAAACATCTTAAATTTTTTAAACAGATTTATTGATTGGCATCTTCCCTTAAGCTTTTCTGTGGTAAACATTCGTAAACCCCGCATTCTTTGCCGAGGACAATAGTGGATTTCCTTCACAAGGAAAGATTTTATGACCACCCTGTATTTTTCTTCCTGTTTACATAACTCAGACGTAATTGACGGTGTAAAAATTATTCGATTAAAAGAAAAGTGACTCACAGTCCCGCCATTAAAATCGATTATTTTGATCCGGGTGTCTTAATTCCTAGGCGTCTAATCAGCATTTCCAAATCTCATTTATTCACTTAAAATGTATTTAAGCGAGCAAAGATTTTAAGGCTACCTTGTATTTTACTCCTTGTTTGTATAACTCAAATGTAAAAGTAAAAATTAGTCAGTCAGTATAGAAGAATCACTCACGATCTCGTCATTAAAATCGATTAATTTCATTCGTATGTTTCAACTCCTAGCACATAATGGTTATTCTCACATCTTATTTATTTATTTAAACCTGTTTTTAAAAATTTCTTAACGAGCAAAACATTTATAGACACCCTGCATTTTTCCTTCCAACTCACGTAACACAAACGTAACTGTCGTTGTTAACCACTGAGCTCCATAATAATACGGAGGGCTAACTCACCGATCCACTTTCTGCCGCAACCGCATCACGCTTTCATTGCGCGCAGGAATGAATCCTGCACTTTTCTTAATATTAGAGACTTTTAAAAACTTATCTGCATACTTTTGGTCACTTTTAGTTATTTCTACAGCTTTTTAGCTCATAGACTATAAAAGCCCGAGAGCTAATGTGCCCGCCGGTTCTGTATATACGTATGTATGTACGTATGTAGGTAACGCGATAACTCTTAATAGAAATATCCGTTTTGCTACAAATTTTGGTTATAGGTTTATAGGGATAAGGCGCTTCCCTGATTAGTTTTGGGGGTTCATTAGTTAAGTATAAAGGGAGGGGGAACGGGGGACTAATCTCCCCCTTAATTTATATAAATGGGTTTTTCATGCAGAATTATCAGATTTGATTCAAATTTTGTTTATAGGTACATTGGGATAAGGCGCTTCCCTGATTAAATTTGGGGATTCATTGATTATGTATGAAGGGGGGTAACGGGGTGGCTAATACCCCCTTAATTTAGATAAATGTGTTTTTCATGCCAAATTATCCGATTTGATTAACATTCGGTTTACGGGTTCATTGTTATAAGGCACTTCCCTGATTAAATTTGGGATTCATTGGTTAAGTATAAAGGGGAAATGGGGGGTGGGTTAATCCCCCTTAATTTAGATAAATGGATTTTTCATGCAGAATTACCCAATTTGCTTCAAATTTTGTATATAGATTCATTGTGGTAAGGCGCTTCCCTGATTAGTTTTGGGAGTTCATTGGTTAAGTATAAAGGGGGGAAACGGGGGCTAATCCCCCCCCCCCTTAATTTACTGTCGATCTCTTTCTTTTTCGTGGGGCATTATTCTTTGAAATAAGAGTATAATATGCAAATAGTGTGAATAGCCTGTGAGCTCAATGCCACCAGTGTAACTGGGCACTTTTCTTTTAATTCATTTTTTATGAGCAATACTTAACATATTTTTCTTCTTTTTAATTGAGCTTATATAAAAATTTCCTTTTTAACTAATATCAAATTAAATATTGGCGATGAATTTAAATAAAACCTGTAGTTTTTACAATAAAAAAATATATATCAGTGAAAATTGTAGCAACTTCGTCCTAATTTTAAAAGATAATCTAATTTGAAAATATCGACCCCATACTATTTCTATGGGAGGTCTATTTGTGTTTTGCCAAAGATTTTCGTCGGAAAATCTTTGGCATTTTATTTATGGGTGGACCGCTGGATACAATGTATCAGAATAGAAAGTTAGCTCTCCGGGTGTCAACATGAGTCTGTTAATCGAAAAATAAGTCACGATCCCGTCATTAAAATCGATTATTTTCATCTAGACGATGTCACAGCTCCCAGCACCTTAATCGGAATTCTCAAATCTTATTTATTTATTTAAGCCTGTTTTTTAAAATTCCGTTCACGTGTCGAATTATTCCATTTCACGATTGAAATTAATATATCATCGTGATTGCAGAAAGGTTTTCACTGATTAAGAATGCGAAGTTGCGGAACCAGCCTGACCAGTTGGATTACGGTTGCAAAATTGCGTTAAAACTTAGTCTTTCATCCAAGCGGTCATTAGGGACGATCAATCATTGAGAAAATAAAGGAAATATTAAATATGTTGCATAATTATGACTCTGGATAGGATCGTTAAAAATGTTGTTTTGATTATGTTCGTAACTGTTAGAAAGTTTCGGAAGTATTTCCTGATTTGGTAAAATAATCAATGTTTCCTCAAAGTACACTGGTGTCCAAAAATTAAGAAGCAGTGACCGGACTCTTTCGCTTTTTACATTACGGTTTGTCGAAAATCTACTGAAATTTTTGACAAATTGTTCATAAAATTCGAAGGTGTAAAGGCCATGTTTGACTTCGAGAACAGTACAAACAGTATACTGTAATTAAAATGTTAATATACTGAATATTTGACGAGATATGGACATTTGTATGAAATAATTTATAACTGCGCAAGCACAAACTATACCAAAGATTTTTTTTTCATGATTTGGTAGTCAATTCTATAGAGTAACGCATATAAAGACACCAGACAAATATCGTGAAAACTCAGAAAGATACGAACAATACAGTGAGCTAATTGACAAATTCGTGGGTAAATCCCATGGTCTCTTTATATACGTTATTTTATAGAATTAACTACCACATCATTGAAAAAAAAAATTTGGCATAGTTCGCGCATGCGCAGTTTTAAATTATTTCATACAAATGTCCATATCTCATCAAATATTCAATATTATTAATATGTTAATTACAGTATACTGTTTGTACTGTTCTTGAAGTCAAAGACGTTCTTTACCTCCTCCAATTTCAAGAACAATTCGTCAAGAATTTCAGTAGACATTCGACGCACCGCGTAAAACGCGAAATCATCCGGTCACTGCCCCTTAATTTTTGGACACCAGTGTAAATTAGCGTCAACCGACGCGAACCGAACCGCCATCGGGTAAGGTTAAAATAAAATCGGGTTAACCGACTCGATGTTCAGGATGTCTCACTGGTGCAGAACAAATCAAGAACGAAAAATCATGCTTCAGCTTAGATTATGAAACACTTTCCAACACTTACCGGATAATATTAAAAATTTTCCTATACAATGGAATGCGATATCTAAAAAAGCGACTTTAAAAAAAAAAACATAACTCAGTAAAAATTCATTTTCAGCAATTGCAGTCCATATTCGGTAACGCGTACAAAGTCTTTCGTGTAGCCCTGTATGCGATCTATAGAATATACACACACCACCTCATCATATACTCAAAATTAGATAAGTTTAAAAATGCATTCTACAGAGGAAAACACACTTCCAGTAACTATCGATTTTAGTCAGTCCTTTAACTGAATTCTTTTGTGTGTCTCTGTAAATGAACTATGAATGCTATACACTCTATAATCTATAGAAAACATTCAGTGCACTTCAGTGATTTTGTTATTTATGAAGTACCATGACATCAGTAAAATGCTCCACAAACGATTTTTCCCTTAGATCAAAATACAACGGTATCTTTTTGTGCGTCCCTGTAAACGGACTATAAATGCTACTTATTATATATTTCTGTGATAGGATGTTGTAGTCCATTTCATTGATGTATTTTAATCTCATTATATTTGAAATATCGTAACATCCATAAAATACACCGTAAAAGATTTTTCTCCAAAGACCATGTAAAGGAATTCTTTTGTGCGTCCGTGTAAATAAACTATAAATTCTACACTCTTCATTTTCAATAGTGAACATTCTATAGTAAACCTCAATAACATATAAAAATTTCCTGGCAATCCGAGTATATTTACGAACGTTAGAGCACGGACAGACAAACCGAATTCATAAACACTTTTCAACTATGTTAGAAAGTGTTAATAAAAATATATTAAAGGAGAATTTTCGAATTGAATATTCGAAAAGAAAAGAAATAGTTCTGCTTTCTATTGCTGTATTTCTCAACTATTAACCTTTATATGAGATGTATAGTATATAGTACAGGATTAAAAATAAGGGAGAGGGTTAATTATTTTAAATCTTCCTTTCCTTTTCAAAATTCACGTGTAAATGTATATTTCAATTTAAAACTTTTTTTTTTTCTTTTTGGTGCAAATTCGGGATTTTAAAAGTGTGGCAACTGTAAATTAAAAAAAGATTTTTCTCATTTGAAAAATATGAAGTAATTAGAGGTCTGAACGGGCCGGAATTTCCAGGCCCGGGCCCGGCCCGGCCCGGCCCGAACGAAAGTTATCTTGGCCCGGCCCGGTGTAAAAATTAAAAGTTCGGCCCGAGCCTGGCCCGGCCCGTTCACATTTTTATAGTTCTCGGCCTGGCCCGGCCCGGCCCGACTTAATTTCTACAAAAAGTTCAGTTTTTCTCGACATACATTTAAGATTCTTTTAATGAATACTACATACATATTTATGGGAACATTTTATAGTATATTTTAGATTACTATGTGTTCGCAAAACACAAAACACAACAGTAACGTTAATGATTACTACCAGTCTTTTAGTCATCGTGTCTACAGACGTTTCAAAATTCAAATAAGGATATATTAAAAAAATAACGTAGTTTAGAATAAAGGGTTAAAAACATGATAACATTTGAAGATGCATAATAAAAAGTAGATTTATGAAACTATTTCTCTCATTTTTAAGGCTTTTCTCAAATCCAAAGGAGCTACATTCTGACACATTTATGAATTCATTCCATTTCGGAAACGCGTAAGATTGGCAGGTATCCTTATTCCGAAACTATGTAAATACCGTTTTTTTTCCTTACAAGGAGAGTGCCAAGTTTGGTAATCACGGATTTTGATTATTTTTATATATGTTGTAAGGTAGAAGCTCCTTAGTCTCAGGTTCAATGGATTTTATACAACGCTCCTTAGTTCTCGAGAAATGGGGGGTCTAACATTATAACACAACTTAAATACTTACTTTGTAACGATATAACTCCGTTGGTCGTAGCACAGTTGGTATGGCGTCTGCTCGTTGTTCCGAGGGCCTGGGTTCGATGCCGGAGCGTGCTACGTTTGTTTTTCTCATTTTTTAAAATAAATATACTTGTAATTATAATTTAATAACCTCAATAAAAAAATTGTTAACATAATTAAATTTTATTTTAGCATTTTTGATTTTTAAACCATTATTAAAAATTTCTCATCATTTAAAGAGCTTTAAAAAAACTGGATCTATTATTGACTAGTAAAAATTCAAAAAACGTTACAAAATCAGCATATTTACTATCGAATTATAGAATTCTTCTTCCATCGCCAATAGAAAACGAAGATATTTCAGATGCTGGATTATTTGTTAAAAATCCATTGTTTTGCAATAAAATTTTACAGTACTTCGACGCATTTGTGACATCATTTTTCTGATTTTCATCGAATCCCGGCACTTCAGATTGATCTTCTTGTGAACTACAGCTTGCTTCTTTTATTTTTATACGATTATAAGCTGTTATAAAATGATACGCACTTGTGCGATAAAAATTCAAAACAAAAACCATTTAACTGCACCAAACTATAAAAAAAGAAATAACCAAAATCTGTTGTGGCGCCCTCTAGTTACAATAAAATAAAACAATATGTTGTAATTATATGTTGTAATGTGTTGTAACAATTTGTTGTAATTTAATTCTTATGCTAAATTTTAATATATTTATGCTTCTTACTTTAAAAACAGAGTAGTATTATCATCGCATTGACTTCCCTTGTTAAAAGCAATTTATAAATGATGTTTACAATCTTTACAATCACGAATTGACACAATTGTTCAATATCGTTGCATTGATAAAGCATATATGGAATACATTTTAAAAGTGATTTAAAAAAAATAAAAAATGTTAAATTAAAATTTCATTATGTTAATAGAATTTTTTATTGGGATTATTAAATTATAATTACAAGTATATTTATAAAAAAAATTTGAGAAAAACAAACGCACCGCGTTCCGGCATCGAACCCGGGCCCTCGTAACAACGAGCAGATGCCATACCAACTGAGCTACGACCAAAGAAGTTATATCGTTACAAATTAAGTATTTAAGTTGTGTTATAATATTAGACCCCCATTTCTCGAGAACTAAGGAGCGTTGTATGAAAGCCAATGAACCTGAGACTAAGGGGCTTCTACCCTACAACATATATAAAAATAATCAAAATCTGTGATTACCAAGCTTGGCACTCTCCTTGTTAGATAAAAGCAATATATCGTTCAGAAAATACTGCCAAAGTTAGCGTTTTGGATCGAATTTCCGGAAGCTATAGCACAGGAGAGGAGAAAACCTACAGTCAGCACGTGACAAGAATCTCTGTTATCTCTGTTAGTAATTTATCAAAAATGGAAAAAGCTATTCGATTCCAAATGCCTTCAATAGTCAGGCCTGTCAATTTTATGCCTTTACACTTAAAAATGAGTCAGAAATGTGCCTGAAAGTTTCGCATTGTTGAGCAGTGAATATGAGAACCACCACAAGGTATATTTCCAAAGATACTGTTAATAGAAGTTCATTATCGCTATTAATACTTTTACAAAACATAATACCTGCCCTACACATCCTGAGAACGATTAAGACCAGTTCCGTCCCGGCACGACTATGTAGGGAAAAAAATGCAAGCCTGATCTCGGCCCGGCACGAGTCTGCTGAAACAATTAAACCCAGGAGCAGACACCATGTAACTGTCCAATGTCGATCTCTACGATGGACATGTTACATTTCTGTATTGAAGTTGTTAAACTCGCATCGGCTCGTGACGCACATTTATACGTCTCGAGAAAGTCATTCATTGAAAATGGCTTGTGTTTTATCTGCTTCGCTTAAATTTTTATATCGGGCCGATAGGCCCACTTAATTTTTTTTATCGGCCCGGCCCTGAAGGCCCGTTCAATTTTTTGCCGGCCCGTGGAAAAAATTGTCCTAATTCTGCCGGCCCGGCCCGTTTGAAAGTTCGCCTTTATTTCGCCGGGCCGGGCAGGGTATGGGCCTCGGGCCAAGCCCGGGCCCGTGCAGACCTCTAGAAGTAATTCGCTATCCAAATAAAGAAATTGTGACTATAAAAAAAAATCTAAAAAATAGTCAAATATAAAAAATGAGTGCTATATCCCAATCTAATCGAGTATATGTCTACAAAAAATCGTTAAATTGCTGTGTATAGTTTTTGATCCAATGAAACTTATGTAACTGAGCTATCTTGATCAGTTTAAGCATTGACTATCGCTTAAAATAATTCTTCTATTTGTAAACTGCTGATTTCAGCATGATTGTCATACATTTCTATATAAAACTACCAGTTTTTATATTTTTATTCCGAATAGGTTTTGCAGTATAAGCCAAAAAAGTGAAAAGGACATGATGGATATAAAACCGGTTGTCGGCAGCATTATTAATTATTTTAAGATTAGAGAGATATGATCTATAAATACTATATATCCATGTACAACGATAATGATGATGCGATTTTATTTTAATACAGTTAAAAACATGATGATTTTTCTGTACGGATACAGAGGTACGCGTTCCTCTGCCTAAATATTCCGTTAATTTAACAATTGGAAGTACTGTTTTTTACATTTTGGAATTCCCACAAAGCTAATTGTATAGGTTCTGCGGATATTTATGCGGTTTGTTGCATTTTGTATATATTTCGTTGAAAAAAAAATATTTAAATTTAAAATTTGCATTTTTAAAAATCAATGTAGCATTTTTGAGCATTGAATATGAGGCTGATATTACCTGCATAATTTTTTTCATCGCTTGGTTGCACACAAATACTAAAAAGTCTACAGCTACACTGAGCTGAAATTTCTCAAAGAGAGATCACTAAAATAGTGATTTTATTCAGTCGAACTCCAATTATCCCTAAATTTTCTTTAGAGAAAAAAACGCACTGGTTAAAAAAACATAATTTTTGCTAGTATGACTAATTAATGAAATAAGTATCTCATAGTATTAAACAAGATAATGATTTTACTGCATTTCTTTCCTGACGGTTTGCCCGCGTGCTGTATATATCACGTACTGTATATATCATGTGCTGTATATACCACAAAATAATTACTTTTCCAGCACACGCAATTTTGTAATAACATACATGTATATAATTTTACAACATCAAGTAATTTAGTCGTTCAATGAAAATTACACACAATTCTTAAATACAATGTCTCAATAATTAAATATTTTTTCTTACTGTATTAAACTTGTATGTATACAGAAGGGAGAAAATGGGTCAAAAAACGAATGCTGCTGTTGGTTTGAGAGTTTTCAAGGTTCAGTAATAATTCTTGTGACGATTTTGACGCTATCACGCAAGAGCAAACCAGAATATTTTCTCTTTTCAAAATAATTGTAAAGAAAAAAGTATCAATTTTCAAATGTCGCAATTTTTTATTATCTACTACTATTTTATTATCTACTACTAACCTTTTCTGGAAAAAATTCGATGATAATTATATTATTTGAGAAAAAAGTATGTCCGTCGTCCAAAGCAAAAAACAAGAGGGGGTGAAATCCATTCTGGCTTCTTTATGACATATTTCTTAATCCATTTTTCTTCGGAAACGCATGAAATTGGCAGGTGTTCTTATTCAGAAACTTTGTAATCAAAAGACGTTTCCCATTTTTTGGTAAAGGCAGAAGATCTTTTAGAAAATTACTGCCAAAGTCGGTGTCTTGAACGGAATTCCCGCCGCAGCGCATCGAGTATGGGGAAAAACGTGTTGTCACGTGACGCAAATGGCTTATAACTCGATAAGTAATTTATTTATCAAAAAAGCGAAAACTCATTTCGATTCCAAATCGCTTCAATAGTCAGGCCTGCCAATTTTATGCATTTGCGTTTAAAAATGGTCGGGAATTGTGTCAGAAAGTTTCGCGTTGTTGAGTAGATCATTTGAGAACCACATTAACTCTTTGTATGAACATGTGATTAGTACCAATCGATTAGTAAAAACGTCTACTAATTTATGTTATACTTAAATTTTCCCCAAGGGTCGTCTAGGTATAGAAATTGTATCAAACTAAGTTTTTTAATACTTTCGCCAGTTTTTGCCGTCATATTTTCATTCTTAGATAAATTTTACCTTCGAATACCAAACGGGAAATCATTTGGTCAAGTAGTTTAGGAATTACGAAGGTTTAAAGTTTGGTACTCCTAATTTTAAATTCGTTATTAATCGCTGCAAAAGGGATTGCAATGAAGGTAGTGTTTTAGGCATAACTCAAAACTACTTGGCGAAATGAGCTAGAATTTTGTATTCACTTTTTTGTAGCTATAAATAGTCTTCTGTTAAAACAGTCATAGGTTACAATTCATATAATACTTATTTAATAAATAATTTATATATATATATATATATATATATATATATATATATATATATATAGCCGGTCCAACATACATATATAAGAGTGAGAAATGCCGAGTTGGGATATCGTTCCTTGTAGCTCAGTGGTAGAGACTTAGAGCGCTATTCTGAGTACCCAGGTTCGATTCCCGGTTTGGAGAATTTTTCGCTCTGTCGGTTTACGCTTGGAAAAAGCAGGATAAAAATTCATTGGATTTTATTCAATTGAAAATAATTTTCGAAAAAAATGTAAATTGTAACCTCTTTTTTTTTTTTTTTTTTTTTTTTTTTTTAAATCTGAAATGGATTTCTAGAAGCTTAAAATACTGCGAATCTAAAATTACAGCTCATTCTGCCAATTATATTTTCATTTATGCTCTTAAGTTATGCTTACCCATTACCGGTTGATGGTGCCATTTTCTTAAGTATTTTTTCCCTCATGATAATAAATGTTTGGATGAACAAAAATACTTTTGTTTAAAAAAACTAATTAAACGTTTTGGCTATGAGATGCAATTTTTTATATTTAAAAAAAAAACTGTAAAGTTATGGTTTTTGACATTTTTCAAAAAATACAACTATACATGCTAAGTGCTTTGAAACATTTCCTAAATAATTAAAATTTTCTTTCTATAAAATTTTGTTCAACTTAAAAAGAATTAATGTAAGATACTTTTGTTTTGCTGTTTTATCAATATCTTATAACATCTAATTTTTTTTATGGTTCTTGCTGGTGCTATATAATTTTTAAACTGATAAATTTAATTTTATTTATTTGTACTTTTGTCAATAGTATGACCCATTTATCATAAAATATTACTTATAGCAAAACTTTTAATAAAATGTTATTGCGGCAGGGAATGAGTTAATGGAAAACTATTTTATTAATGACTAGCAGATTTCGTATTTTTGACAAAAATTATGATCGCAAATATCATATTCGTCAGCGGAATTGAACGTGATGTCTCTCTTCATTCAAGAGTAAATCTCAATATTTCTCATTTCAAAATATCTGAAAAGAAAAAGATTCTATTAAAAATATATATATCCTTTTTGGAAAGCTCAACTACAAATTACATGAGAAAAATTGTGATTACACACCTTAAACGGAGAATTGTATCACTTTTTATGAAAATAAAACATTTTATTAAAAGCACATTTTACATTTTTGACAAAAATTTCCCCAGTTGACCGTAGTTCTCGTATTTTTCCCAAGACATACTATAATAGTTTACAATTAATGCGGTAAAATTTAGTAAATTTTATCGGTCGTTTGAAAATGGTATTCTACGTTTTGATATCTTTGTAAAGGCGGGAAAATAGATAAGTGCTATGAAATTATTATAATTTTTGTCTATTTTACGATGAAAATGAATTTTGTAATTTGTGACAATCATAAACAAAAAAATCAAGTTAAACATGCGCACTGTATCCACAAACGACAGCAAAGCACCATGCGTTCTGACAGTGTCCAGATGGTGAACACGTTAAACATCAAGTTAACTTGGTTTTCTTATTAAAATAAATTGTACCTTACTTACATGTGTTAGTTTATTAATAAATATGCATCTGTCTTATAATGCCACAGTTCTGCACTCAATTATTTATGTACTTAAACTGGTGATTGGATATAAAATATTTACGTTTCAGAGCTTCTAAAAAAGTAATTTTTGTATGTACTAAGACAACTTTTCATTCTAAATGGTCTACGCTCTACAACTTTGACTCTATGACACTCTACGACTTTTTTACATACCTCCTACCATTTTTGATATATGAACAGTAGTTCCACATATTGCAGCTAAGTGGCGCTGTAGGTGGTCTCAATTTGCTAGCGCATAGCCGTTTAACTGTACCGTTCATTCTTGTGATTATACGTAATTGTCGCCTTTCTTAAAGTAGTAGGTAAGGAACAGGACTTTATTGGGAATATTGTACACTGGTGTGCAAAACGTAAGCAACAAACACAAAATGCTAATTTCTGAACACGTGAGTACTCAAAAGAAAATTCTATAAAGAGCAAGTGTAGAAAAGAGGTACTACCCTTACAGCACGGCCAGTCGATGTGAAGACCCTTGACGTCACACATGGCGCTCAGAGGGTTAGAAATGTCACAATCGGTACGGTGAATCAAAATATGGGATATTTCACTGTCTCATTATTACTCTCAAATGATTGTTAACACTGAAAAGTCACTGTGACTGTCGCTTTTTGATGGGTCACCAGGTGACATTACAATGAAGTCACCTTGTGATTCTCAAGTCACTGTCAGTTGAAGACTGAACTTTGAAGTCATTGTGATGAGTCGCCAAATAATGTCACAATGAAGTCGCATGGTGACTTTCCGGTGATCGACACTCTATTGTGAAGAATCATTGCACTTCTTTGTGAAAAGTCACCAGATGATTTCATTTTCTGTCACTTGGGAACTCGTCACAGAACAGCTATCATGATGACTTTACAATGGAGTGTCAAAATGACAGTCACACGAGGGTCACAAGATGACTTCATTGTAAAGTCACCTGGTGACTCGTCAAAAAGTAGCAGTCATGGTGACTGTTCAGTGGAGTAACCAAATGAGAGTAAAAATGAGACGAATGAAAGATATCACATTTCTGTTCATTGAGGTGACTGTGACAATTGTGACCATTTGTGATGTCAAGAAGACTTCACATCGACTGTCTGTGTTGTTAGGGTAGTACCTATTTTCTACACTTGCTGTTTATAGAATTTCCTTTTGAGTACTCACGTGTTCAGAAATTAGCATTTTGTGTTTGTTGCTTAAGTTTTGCGCACTAGTGTATATGATACACTGTATCTAATATAACATTTTAGAACATGTTAGAAAAAAAAAGTAAAACCAACTACCTCCAAAAGAAGTTCAACAACCTGTCTCGTTATCTTATTTAATTCGTTCATGACATTCTTTTCCCACAACTTCAGATTACAAAGTTAAACATCTTCATTCGAAAAATCGGTATTCAGTCGGTCTAAACCCGCAGCTGATAAAAAAAACTCGTGATCATTAGAAATATTCGATAAGATGGCTTTATAAACAAATTTAAACTGAGAGACTAAATTCTCAAATTCATCAGTGTACATATATATATAAAATACACGTCCTCGTATTACTTTGGCATGGGTGACATGATTTTGATAATTCTGCTATTTCCTTTAAAAGAGCAGGTTATTCAGATTGTTCGTATCTGTTCGTGGCTTGTTTGTTTATACGAGCTGTACCATTTGAAAATGGCTTGAAAATGTCTTTAAATTTGATTATTGTTGATTTGTTTTTATTTATGTAGCCTTTTTTTTTTTTACAAAAAATGTTGTTGTATCATATAAAGAGTTCTATAACCCTTGCATCCAAAAAATGATTATATAACCATATATTTTCGATTGTAGCTTGAATAATGTGCATATTATTTGAAATCATAACCGGTCTAGTACATGACCGCTGAATATTTCTATTATTACATTAAACAGTGTGAGCCTAAAATGTTACCGTTGAATAAATTTTAATGTAATATCGATACACGTTTTTGTTTATTCTTATTTTTGTTTTAAAGAAAGAAGAGAGAAAATGATAGAATAAGTACAAGGGACCAAATATGAGGGGGTTAGAATGGCAGTGGAGCAAGTCAAAATTTTGAAAAATCTAGGTAATCATATTTTCTCTAAACGTACATTAATTTCTATTCAGTGTGACAGTCAAATAAGTCATAGTTCACATAGGGAGTCGCTAGAGAGAACAAGTTGGACCATTTAATGCAACGGCAATACGACAAGTTTCACAAAACCCTTCATTTCTGAAATTACTAAATATTGATCTACTCTACTGTCCATTCTAATCCCTCTCATATCAAAATAATTCTAAAGATAAAATAATAAGCCCCACGATAAAACCACTTCCATTTTTTTTGTTCCGATTGCTTTTCGCTTCAGCAAAAAAAATCATTAATAATACAAATGTATTGCTAAAAAAATTTTTAATTTAATATTCGTACTTTTGCTTTATAAAAATATATAAATGAATATTTCATAAAATGTATGTATATGCATGAATGATCTTCCATAGAACTACTCGCACGCAATTAACATTGTAACTGTGATATTTAAAAATACATAGCGCATATTCATTAGAAATAACTTATGTTTAACTGAAATGAATACCTCCCAAACAGAAAAGCATGAGCAAATCTTTTTTCTGTTAAACGTTTTACAACCACTATTCTTATTTACAAATATCTATCGATGCCTATAATCATACTACAATGAGACAATGTATCGAAAAGTAATCGTAAAATCTCTTTTATCGTTAAATGACGCAAATTATCTTTACTTATACCATTCATCAAAGAACAATTAAACCTTGATTGATGCAACATATCTTTAACGACAAACAGATCTAGAGAACTTCTCAATCTGCCTCAAAGACTTCCAAAAGAAAACACTCCTTAAACAGTTTTATGCTCATGATCTTCAGCTCGCTTTGTTTATCCTTCTATTCATCATGAGCAATTTAGGATTTTTATAAGTGATTCGCATCGTGCTTCAATATCAAGTTTGATCGTGCTGTAAAAATGGCTGTAAAAAATGATTAGACGTAATTACTCTCGGATATCCTTCAGAAGTTCATGGAAAAAAAGATCAAGATCGTCGTTGATCTGGAGGTTGTTAATAAGGCTTGCAATTTGAAAAGATTTGAAACTATCTGAAATTATATTTCGTTGATAGTATTAAGACTGGGATTGCTAACCACATAACAGTTTTGCCCGAGCGCAACATTTTTTGAAACACTAGTCAATAGTAAAATAACTAAACAGTTTTAACGTCTGATAGTATATAAAAGTCTTTAAATAAAATATCACATTTAATCAGACATAAAAGTTAAAATTACATATAATACAATTAAAAATTACATGCAAACGTTTCGGGCTATAGACTAGCCCCTCATCAGAGCAATTACATACGCCGACCGGAGAATTTTCAACCATGTTTACAGTCAATAGTTTAACCAGTTAAAACTTGAAAACTTCAACGAACCTACATTAGAGTAAGATCGTATATTCAGGTAGAACAACACAATATCCATTAATTGGTGAAGTCTTGTTTACGAGTGAACCAAGCTTCAAGAAGCACTCTACTCTTAACGTTATTGCAGCTGGATCTGATTACTGCGATACTTACAAAATCCGGAAAGTGATCAGTATCCAAAGAATGCTGTACTATTAGTTTCGATTGAAGGCTACCAGATTTATAGGCACGTTTATCCATGGCAAGACGAATGGCGCAAGTACGACCCGTTTCGCCAATATATCAATCTTGTGTTGTTCCACCTGAATATACGATCTTACTCTAATGTAGGTTCGTTGAAGTTTTCAAGTTTTAACTGGGTAAATTATTGACTGTAAACATGGTTGAAAATTCTCCTGTCGGCGTATGTAATTGCACTGATGAGGGTCTAGGCTATAGCCCAAAACGTTTGCATGTAATTTTTAATTGTATTGTATGTAATTTTAAGTTTTATGTCTGATTAAATGTGATATTTTATTTAAAGACTAGTCAATAGATTTGTGAATAAAAATTCCGTTTTTTCGCTGTTAATAAAAATAAGCGTAAATTAATAAATTCTACACTTTTAGCAGTTTAGTTTGCTGCGACGCGTGTAAGACATTCTTAAAGGTTCAAATATTATATATAAAAAATAAATAAGTTTCTTAATAACTTCAAACCTTTCAGCTCCCTTTAAAATTATCTTCATGAAATGAGATAAAAAATTAGTTGAAAGCAGATTTTAATTTTTTAAAAAAAAGTAATAATTCATACAGGGTATGTGTGACCTTCTGTTGGTCAATTAAAGGTTCAGGTGAAAGAAAAAGTGTAAAACTTGATTTTTTTGTAAAATGCTGTTATATGACATATTTCAAAATTATTTTACAGCAGTGCTTGAGTATGTCTGTGGAAAGAAGGGAAAATTGACTTGGTTTATCTCATTTTATTAGAAAAGATACATAGTAACTTCTTCACAGCACCAAGACGTAGGCTGTCACACTGAAAACTTCCAAACAAAACTTTAACTTTCATGTCAAAGAAACGATTCTGATGATAAATAGTAATACTGTTGTCACTAATATCATTGACTTACTACGATACTTTTAAAAAAAATCACATTTTAAATATTTAGATTTCTTTGCTAACACTGCTCTTCTCTAATAACACAGCCGTTCGATGTGACGTCAAAATCACCACAAATGGTCACAGTCACAATGGTGACCCAAAGTTGGCATCTTTATTCCTTCATGCTATGATTATCAGGTAACCGTTCCTTCGTGACAACTCCGTGAAGTCACTATGACCAATTTTTGAGTCATATGCACCTCATCAAAAAATGAGACATGCTAACTTTACAGTGATTCATTTTCCAAGTCACGTGACAACAACGTAGAAAGTATGAGTTGCATCATTTTTCCCCGGTGCTTTCATATTTTCATTATATTTGGGTTACGGTACTATTAGGGTTATAGTTCCGTGGCTAAAATGTGTCTCCAAGTGACACTGAAAGAATTGATTCCACGTCGCTGAAATGTCGACCAGTTTCATTTTTCGGCAAGTCAAAACTTGTGTAATGAAAGAAATTCATTACAGCGTTGTTTAACTAGTGTTTTAAATGTTTCAAAGCCATAAAATTCCAACCTGTTACGTGGCTTCATCGGATGACTGCCATGAAGAAATGTGAATTAATATTGAAGTCCTTAATAGCACAGTCACCCGAAAATAACCAAAATGTAAAAGCATCGTAACCCAAATGAAACTCTGCCCACATTTTCTTCTCGTCTCTAGATGTGTAAAATAGGTGAATTCATGCATTTATAACTATTATGGGTATTTTCACAACAATTGTAATATATAATCGTCGTCGAATCGGTTGATGAAAATGCACGTATAATACATTTTGCATGAATACATTTTTGCATGAGCCGATGTCGTCTCGCGACAATCATATACGATTTATATCGGCACTGTATTGAAGAATAAACAGAACGCTCTAATTGATGTGCAAAATGATAGATGCCTGTTAGACGGCTGAAACGGCCAATCGAATTTATCATTTGTAACTATGCAAGGCTTTCTTTTGATGTCTTAAGTCTCGCTAGAATATGATTAATTCACTCATATGTTCATGTTCAATGTTTCATGTTGACATGTCACGATATGCATGATTGGCAGACTCTATTTCCTCAAATGCTATAAAATGAATTATATATGTCCAGTTCTGAAAGCGTTCTACTGTATGGGCACACTGTATAAAAAGATAAATGTTTTCGAAAATATTCCAAAATCTAATACGGTTTACCAAAGCATATCATACCATAACTTCTTCTGAGATACATACGAATCCGAAAAGATTTTCTTATCTTCCAAAATCTCAGAGACTAATACATTTCTGAGATTTAAAAAAGCATTTTACAGCGTATTAATCAGTTTTCTCAATCCAAAATATCCGTTTTTTGGGATGATATTAATTCTCTAGCAAACATTTTCAGCTGCATAACAGAATTTTTACATGCTTGAGTAAGAAATATAAATTAATGTTAATGCTATTAATTTAGCATGTTTGTTTATAAAATATGTTTGTTGAGCATGAAAATGTTTATTTGAGAATTGATAGCATTCAAAAAACCGATATCTCGTGTTGATAGAATTGATTAATGCACTTTAAAATCTACTCGAAAAGTTTCTGAAAATTACGGGTAGCAAAACAAACTTTAGTTGCAGAAATGCTTCTTTAAATCTCAGAAATCTATTGCTTTCTAAGGTTTCGGAAGACAAAAGAACACTTTCCGGTATCGTGTATAACTCAGAAGAGGTTATATTACATTTCCGTAAATCGTATTAAAGTTCGGAATCATCTGTTTTTTTAAGTGCATAATGTACTTTAGAGTTGACAACATAATACTATTTAAAAAAGGAATATATTAGACAAAATACAGGGTTAGCAAGAAATAAGTTAAACACTTTAGGGGTATGAAGCAAGCTCTATTGCTCATAATCTAACGAGACTTAAACCACAGACAATTCAACTGATGCGCTTATCATTTGTTGAATACAATTTTTTCTTACAAAAATTCGTTGAAATGTGGCGCTGCAGTATTCAAATAAGAGTTCAATAGGCTTACATGTTTTAATGTCCAATATGCCGTCACATAAATAATTATTATGCTTCCAATGTCTTTGCTCAGCATGTCTCCTTAACTGCCAATAACGTGTTGTGATCGCAAAACTATTTTCTGTGTAACGCAGTGCAGCGAATATGTACAAATATCCAAAAAACATGGTGACGAATGCTTCCTTTCACAACTGTAAAGATACAGTTGAGGACCTGAGTTTCAAAACTCGCTGATCCAAAATTTAAAAAATCATGTTTTCTCTATCAGTCTATTCTATTGGTAAATCTGCATCGAAAAAACACTACAATCCGCAATAAAAACTGGTTTTAGCATGCATTTCTGGCATCGTAAAATATTGGTTTACAATGAAAATCAATGGACGAGCAATGGAAGTAGTCAGAGGTTTTTCGCGATTTCCCCAAATTTGATTTTCTGAATAAAGCGAGTTTTGAAATTCACGTCCTCATTTCTTTGTCATTTTTTTTTTTTTTTTTTTTTTTTTAACATTTGACTACGTATCGTTTGAATAATCTGTAGTTTAAGTCTCATCAAATTCGCGTGAGTAGAATGGGCTCTGGTGCCCTCTGAAGTGTGTAGCTGATTTTTTTTCTAACTTGTATATAATGATATAAATAGTAATGCACAAAAATAGATCTTTTTGTTGGCAGATTTTATTTTCGTTATAAAGTGGTCAAGATTAATCGAGACATTTAAATTTTTATTTTAAAAGATATATTTTGCCACTCTGGCGAATCAATAAAATCTTCAGATGAAAAATACCTTTTAATTCAAAACTACAATAAGTGATTGCAAACACAAAATTATGCTGTAACAATGAGTGCTATATGCATACATACATACATACATATATATATATATATATATATATATATATATATATAAAATAAATAAATTAAAATAAAGAAGCTTCCATATCATTTCATATCATTTTTGTCATGAGGTTATTATACCTCACTTTAAAACAATGCAAATAAAAATGTTCATTTTATGCCCTAAAAGAGTTTGAAAAGTTATAAAATGCTAAATACAGCTTTTCAATATCAACACCATTTGTCTACTTAAGATGCTAATATTGCAGAAAATGAGTATTATAAAATTTTTCTGTTTTAATTATCAATCTTTTTTTCGCAATTAACTTTTTTAGTTACACAGTGTGTGCATGCATAATATATATATATTTTAATATTTTCTAGAAGAATAAATTATTTCATACTTACATTGTAATATATATACTCTACATATAAAGAACTAAGCCAACTGTTAGAAGAACACTTACCTAAAAGACAAAAGTCATAGTTAGAAACATAAAAATGGTAACATGTACTTTTAAATTAAAAATGAACAAATAACTGCATGGAATTCTAATGTTAGAATGAAAAATAAATAGTGTTTAAGCAGATAAAATTTAAAATTGCATAAACCTAATTATAACGCAATTAATTAATTCAATTAACACAACCAAGCGATCCTACCCAGACTATCCGATATACATTGTACCATGTCTTGGTTATAGAGTTAGAAGTATTCATGGTTTTTCATTCCAATAAAATTCGATTATGTCATGTGATATTGGTTTACGTATACGACTATATTGTCTTTAAATATTTCTTATATTTTGTTTAACTATATACTTTTTTTAATTAAGATTTTTTTTTCTTTTTTATCAAATACTTGGTGTTCTACCGTATTTCTATCTCTTAGACATTATTAGGTATGTCGAGGTATGTCAAAATTTAATTTTCTCACGTGATTCCAAAGTCAACTTCAGGAACAAAACTAGAAATGAACTCTCGGACTATTTTTTAACTCTTGGTCTAAGTCCATTCATTCTTTTTTTATACATGGGTGGTCGCAAGAGTTCATTATCTGAATTTCTGACTGTAACGCACAGCAAATTTTTAATTGAGGCTTGTGATCTGGGACCAAAGTTCTCAGCTCCCGTACAATAGAATTTTGATGAGGTATGCATTTTCGTCGTGAGAAGATAGCAGATGAGCCGAGACTGTCCTAGCAGTTAAGACGAATTGAGAGAGAGTCTTTTTTTTTTTGTAATTTTTATGCCGATCGGTGGATTGCGCAAATAATTAATTCTTAAATTCGACAGACGATCGAATAATGTCTAAACAGTTATAATTATTATTGTAAATATTTTATATTGTTATATCCTAATCAAAATACATTAAAAGTCTTCGTAATTAACTTTGAGAACCGTATGGACTATCACTCATTGCCTCTAGACGCCATCCAAAATCCACACATATATACAGCTAACCAGGCCGTTACCTTGCCGGGCATGAGTGCCTAGATTGACGAGTTAGTGCTTGGGCGCGGGTCAATTTTCGCCTGATCACAGCACGGCTGTGATCCACCTGACAAGAGGCTTGTTGGCATTGCTGCAGTGCTCCCTAGGGGTTTGTTGCAGTTTTCCTTGCCGGTTCATGGTTTCTATTTAAATTTGTTGAATTGGCAGATTTAAAAAAAAAGCAAAATTAAAAAAGAGAAAGGAATTTGTCTCGCAATTTAGAACCTTGATCAGGTGACCAGATCTTTACCTGACTAGGCACCTCTAGATGTATTATTCATACGAAACTTGGAGGACTTTGCCTCCTTAAGTCCATTCATTCAAGAACCTACTATAAGGGAAAACACAATTATTGACAATATATTTACCAACATCCCCGTTCAATGTAGCGTTATTTATTCTTTTTTTTTGTCGCCGTTTGGATAAGCTTTAAAATAAAATCATTCAGAATATCGATATTTGATACTATAAGGGTGGATGAAATGAAAAAGGAACAATGGTTATAATTTAGTTTATTTTTGTATGAGTGTGGTGAATCTTTCTGTAGAGACAAACCGGGAAGATAATTCCTATTGCGGAAATTGACTTGAACAAGATAGTCACGCAGAAGAACATGATATGCGCTGACGGTCGGCCAAAAGTACCGTTGGCACACAATCGTTTTTGTCGTTATTCGTCTGCATCTCTGGAATGTTTGCGAGTCAGAAAGAACAACACAGTGTTATTCTTATTTAGTGGCAGAACGAGTTGGATTTTGCGAAGTGCATCGGCAAATAAAGGCAGACTCGTATGCAGTACGGACACAAGCACTTCCTCGAGGGAATCTGGTGAAGTTTTGGTGGATAGTTTCGGCATACCAACCGTATAGACTAGATCTTTCGCCATATGACTTTCCCATCTTTGACTCGGACAGCGAAGTCATGGACAATGTTCGAAACGGGTTCCGATTTCAGCCAAAGGACTTCTATGAGCAAGGTATTCACTATTTGGTGAAACGGTGGGACACGTCCACATGTATGTTTGGAGATTGCGTTTGAAATAAACCATGTCATTTCATTCTGTGGCTCCTGTTCCGTTTTCATTTTATCCCCCCTAATATATTTATGCTTCATAATAGGGCGTACTGCACGGTGTACAGAACATAGATGAAAATTGTTTTTAATTTAAAACTCTATTTTTACATTTAGTATATTTTATTTTATTGCTCACCAACTACGCCAAAAAGCATTTTTGGTACTTTCAACCTTATTAGCCGCATGCAGCGGCCAATCCCGAAACATTTCACTATATATCGCAATCTTTGTGATTCTGATTATTTCAATGTTTAACTGTTTAGTTCGTTATTACTTCGTATCTGTTAAATTAGCGTTTTATTGAGTAAGTTATTTTCTGTGAAGCTTTAATTTCGCTTGACCTTTTAGTTATGGAATATCACACGGAAACAAACAAATGCTGAATTATTTGTATAGTTTTAAGTGCAATCGAGTTAATCTTCCGCCGTTACTGGGTTGCACGCAGATTTATAAATATGCATGCTTGAAAATAATTTTTAAAATTATAAAAAGTGAGTAAACTGAGATACAATTTTTCAAATAAATTGCCTTTGAGAGTATTTTTTTTCTATTCGACGGTGTATAAATTGAAATTCTGAGTAAAGAGCGAAATTTATTGGTCAGGTCGTTGCCATCGTCAATATGATGTCAGTGTTACTTCCTAACAGGTTTCTGTTTTATAATATAGATTTTAGATAAATTTAAACAAAAACATTTAACTAATACTTCATTTAATAATAATTTAGAAATTATGTAAGGTCTTTTTAAGGTGATAGTAATAAAATTTTAATTCTGAAGAGGTGGCAAAAGCCGTCAATTACTAACTGGAAAAATCTGCAGTTACAACGTTTACGTTTACGACTCGCACGTAGCGGCTGAGATCGGGTTTCGGGTCAAGCCCGAGCCCGTGTAAACCTCTACCCTGAAGTTCTAGAATAACTGTTCTAGTATGTCTCTCGATATTTCGATAAACATCTAAAATCGGAAGCGTCCGGAGACTTTTGGCCAGTACATATATATTATATCAATCATTTAAATCACATTATATATTTACAACATTTAGTTTACATCACAGTCTTATGTGACAAGTGAAAATGAGGTTATATATGGGAATGTATTTTATAATTTATCTTGAGTAATCTCGATTCGCTAAACACACTATATATACACATACGTATATTAACGATATATTACAATATTATTATATTCTAGTGGTGTGACACATAATGATCTGTGACAGCTACTGACTGCTGAGCAGTCATCACTGGTACCAAATACTGGAAAAGGTCTCGTGATTTGATCACGCAAGAGTTCCGTTGGAAATCTGTTTGTAACATTAAAATGCAGTACGCAATCCAAAGAATAACAGAAACAAACAACCCACACTTTAAAGTCCCATCAACGGGTAAATAAAGATGTTTCCTAATATAGCCATAGCGTGAGAAGTGGGGTATTGTTTTTAGAGAAACATAAATTGTGGGAGCATGGCGCAAGAGAAACTTTGCATGCACCATTGACTAGACGTTTTTTCTAAATCGGACGTGCAATTTATGCACCGCTAGAAACCGTTTCTAAAATTTTATTAGGTTGAATACATCTTTCTACCAGTAGAAATAAATCTCAGATAGTTAGATAAAGAACTAAATGTGTTGTTAATAGGCTTCAACAACAAAAAAAAAATTTGCATCATTATTATCAGATTATTGTAAGTAGAGATAAATTCAATCGAGTTGATAAGAATTACGATTATCTTCAAACTTCTTCTGAATTTCAATAGCTTAATCAGTGGCTTATAATATTGATATAAATCATCTTCTTTCGGAATACGTAAAGAGCATTTGAAAATAACACGTAACATGTTCTTGTAAAATGAGTGCAATTTCAAAAAGTAAAAAATCTACAACCAGTAATAACTGGTCACAAGAAATAGAAAATATTGGTATAGCAGGAAAATATGGGAGGCTGGGAACTAATGAGACAAACTGATTTTCTCATATAATAAATTAGTTAAATGTTCCGACTTTTGCAAATCGATCCAGCTTTACGGAAGGACATGCATAGAGCCAATTTTAGGTAGATTTCGTAAGAAATACTACCTATTACATTCTCTACTATGTTGGTATTTCTGAAAAAATTTTGCAGATCTACGCCGATCATCACTCCTAGAACCCAAAACTTTATCTATCTATCTATGTATCTATATCACATTTTTATGCACACAATAACTTCCATAATTCTACACAAATTTCTTCCAAACTGATACATAAAATCAAGAAGCAGAAAATCTCGGTTAAGTTCGTTAATGGGCAAAATCAGTCCAAAAGGGGTAGGGGGGGGGGGTGTGAAAACAGAAAAAAAAACCATAACTTTTTAATTATGATACATATCAAATCAGTTTAAAGTTATTATTGCTTCTAGGAAAAGGGCCAAAAATTTCTGCATGACAGATTTTTGATATCATTAAAAATTGCCTCAAGGGTGACGGGGGGGAGGAGGGGGGGGGGAAATAGGAGTTTAAGAAGAAACAAATTCATAACTTCGTCCATTCACAAGATATCAAATCCACTTAAATTTATTATAAATCTTATTAATATTATCTACAACTTTTATATTGACAAGTTTTTGATAGGACCAACTCTTACAGGGAAAAAAAAAAAAAACAGATAAAAAAAAAATATATATATATTCTTTCCGGCTCCGCCTACAGGCACAGGTAGATTTCGAAGTGGGCTTTCCCAAAAAGGTCCTTCTGCAATTCCCAATAAACAGGCGCCCCATGATCTGCGTCTTCGAAATCTATCTATGCCTGTAGGCCGAGCCGTCAGGGATTTATTATTATTATTATTATTATTATTATTATTATTATTATTTACTATCCGAAAACATAAAGTAAGTAAAGTATTGTAATTATTATTTGTGTGTGACTGAACACGATAACTCTCAAACGGTACTTCCGATCGAGCTACGATTTGGCGAATATGTTATAAACTACTGTCGCAAGAACAGATTTCCGTACAAATCTGACGACAAATTAGATATTTAATCCATTTTGAAACCGATTCTATAGGAAAAATAATAAATAAAATGTAATAGTGATAAATACGAGCATCGATGACTGCGGTGACGTAATCAATTATTAGTAGTGCAGAGGTAACATCTTTAGTTTCAAAACGGGATGTCGAGTGTTCGAATCCAAACGATTTCATTACATATATCTTTTTTTTTAACTTTATGTACACGTACCCAGTATTCGTAAAGTCGAGTAGATTAAGTATAGATTATAAATAGAGTAAGTGCGAGGAATCGAGTGTTAGGGATAACTGGGTGCTAAAGCTTTTTTAAGAATGAATCATTTAGAAGAGATAAAAAGTTCAATAAAATTGGAGCGATAGATAATGTAAAAATTCAAATATACGTTTGTATTTCTCTTTTTAAAAAAAGTGAGTGGCTTTATAAAAAAATAATAAAAATATTAGCATCCGATTACCTCCAACAACCAATTACTCCCGTTTTACCCTACTTGTTTCCATAATGATATTGAGTATTAAAAAACGTAGTTAATAATATACGCTTTAAACAATACTAGCAGGCTACGCCCGCTTCGCTTATCGATTTTTGCAAATGAACGTCGAATGTTTAAAACAACTTTTAGTTGACCCTTCCATCGCCAGGGGGCTCATTCTGTTCTAAACAAACTCCTTTCCGAACGAACCTCCGGCACGGCACCCGCTACCTACGGCAGGCGTGCTGCGCGCACGCCTCGCAAAATCATTTATTTCCACTTTATGCCGTCAGAGGGTGCATTCTATTCTAACCCCCTAACTCACCGTCAACCTCAACTAGCGAGTTACGCTGTAACTCTCGGTTGACCCTGAAATCAAATTCTCCGCTAACTCAACTAGCCGAAAATGGAGGAGAAAACGAAACATAAGTTCAGTAACTGAACTAACCTATTCGTCTACAGTTATTCGACACGCGCATGTGCAATTGAAGCAAAGATGGCGGTTGCGTTGACAAGTGTTTTGACGTTTATTTCGTTTTCAATGCTATTTGTGATGCAGAAAGCAAACGAAATGTTAATTTTAAAAAAGTAATAATGTGAAAGAATGTGTTACTTTTAATTATTAGCCCTTTTAGGATATTTTAACTCTGTAAAGTCAAGATTATAGTGATTATTAAGAAAGTTTTCAAGACGTAAAATATCTACTGAGAATATTTGGTAGCGCCATCTAACGAATGTAAAATCAAATGTTCTTACACTCAAATATTGTATACAAGATTCAAATCTTTTTTTTTTTTTTTAAGAATAAAAAACAGCAGTTTTTCTTAAATTTCAGATTTATTCCTACACTTCAGGTTTGTTTAAAGAATAAAATTATAGAAGATGGAATTTTGCGTTAAAATATCGTTATAATATATAAAAATGTTTATCCGTTTGTAATAGATAAATAATTTGAACTAATATGTACTTGTTAGTTAAAAATAATTATTTTTGTTTGAAAGAAACATTTTTAAGAGGATTATTTGAAAATTTTCGCAGTTCACGAGAATTTTTTCAAACAGCTTTTTAAATTATTATATATGAAATTAAAAAAAATATATATATATATATTAATTATAATAATTTACACATAAAAAACCCCCACCTTTTTGGGTCTCGTATAAGGGATAAATGCTACCAAACATGCAATTTCATCCAAGATAATTTAATTCAATCTGTAATCAATTATTTTAGTTAAATAAAACACATACATTAGAAATAAATATATGAAAATATCTTTTTATATAATATTCTTGCAAAATAAATAAATCTAGCTCGCTATTTGCTTTTATTCCACTTATTAGTGTTAGCATGGTCATAAAATTGTTTATTAAACGTAGATAATATATATATATATATTCTTTAATCAAAAAACTTAAAAAAAAAAATCCTATAAAATTTTGTAAAAATGAGCATTTTATGACTGTGACAATATTTTTAAACCACCAAACCAAAATGTTAATTCAAAATTTATTTGTAAATTTATTTATCAAAAAGTAAACACTCCAATTTCCCATTAATCAAAAAAAAAAAAAAAAAAAAAAAAAAGACTTGTTAGTTAAAAATAATTATTTTTGTTTGAAAGAAACATTTTTAAAAGGATTATTTGAAAAAATTCGCAGTTCACAAGAATTTTTTCAAACAGCTTCTAAAATTATTATATATGAAATGAAATATATATATATATATATATATATATATATATATATATATATATATTTCATTATATCATTATTAATTATAATAATTTACACATAAAAAAACACTTTTTTGGGTCTCGTATAAGGGATAAATGCTACCAAGCATGCAATTTCATCCAAGATAATTTAATTGAATCTGTAATCAATTATTTTAGTTAAATAAAAAACATACATTAGAAATATATGAAAATATCTTTTTATATAATATTTTTGCAAAATAAATAAATCTAGCTCCCTATTTGCTTTTATTCCACTTATTAGTGTTAGATAATATATAGTGTAGATAATATATTTTTTTTTCTTTAATCAAAAAACTTAAAAAAAAAAAAAAAAAAAAAAAAAAATCCTATAAAATTTTGTAAAAATGAGCATTTTATGACTGTGACAATATTTCTAAACCACCAAATCAAAATGTTAATTCAAAATTTATTTGTAAATTTATTTATCAAAAAGTAAACACTCCAATTATGCTCTTTCAATACTCTGTTTTGTTTCGTTATTGAAAACTGAATCAAGGGAGGACAGAACCCATAAAGACTATTGCTACGTCATGTGATCCCTTTGGCCAATGAGATATACACATTTCAACCTGCCGTCGAGTAACCCAGAGTCGAATAACCATGTCCCTGAAGTTAACGAAGAATTCGGAAATATCAACCGGCAGTTAGATTCGCGAACCTCGGGTTACTCAACTGAGAGTTGTACGGGAAGTTGAAGGTTGGTGGTGAATTGACCGGTAAATGAACCTCTCGAACGGGTCCAGCAGCCAACGGTAGCGAATAGAAGGCATGTTGAATAAAATAAATTAATTAATTCCACCTTCCACAGCTATTTCAGATCTATGTACCTTTAACATTAACGCGATATTTAAATAACACATCCTCCCCCCCTCTCAATATTTAACCAATGACCTTTAACATTAAAAAATATCTGTAACTTTTGAAACAAATAAAATGACGCAGTTGGAACGAAAACAAAATGTCGCATTTTTTTTGTTTGACTTCGCACTTTTTTGTCTTTTCTTTTCAGACGTATTGATTCAATTTTTTGAAAATAAAGAAAAATTACCGGCAGATTTTTACAAAAAAATTGATTTTCGGATACAGAGAATTTTTCTACGTATGTGTGGTGAGTTTTAAATCGATACCTCAAATACTTTTCTTAATTTTCGCAAATTAGTGAAAACAAACCGCTCGTTGCCACCGGCAAAAGAGAAAGAACCGCTTTTTCGCTGCCACGCACTTTAGCGTTTTATATACATAGATTAGTTGTGATTATGAAGCATTTATTCAATGTTATTCATTTGCCATCATAATTTCGTGTTTAAGGACAAATAATTGTTTTACAATAAGTCTAAATGCAATGAGACATGTTGGCTGATTACACCAGGGAAAATACATTAAAATTATATTAAACAGCAGCTAACCGGTATAAAAATTAATAACAATAAATGAAAAAATAGTAAATGCCATAAAATAACCGTGACTACATTTATTTCAAAGACCAGAATAGCTTTATATCAATAAATGTCAGTTTCTTTCACTCGGAATGAAATTTCAAACAATTCATTTCATATCGAAATATCAACAATGGATTCTTAAATTCAAGCAGAACTTTATTTTCAAAGAAATGCTAATTTTACTGACATTTCAATGGAAGTTCGGTTGCACATATTTTAATTAGAATGAAGGGGAGTGCATTTCTAACTTTTGAGCTTTTAACTTTAATTATTTTTTTTTTCTTTTCAAGAGCGTAATATAAGATAAAACCTGAGATAGGATTTGTATTACTTAACTTGTAACTGTTTAAATAGGGAAAAGGTATACTAAAGATTTTTAATATGCATATTGTGAAAGGAATGCAGAAAGAATTACAGATTTAAAAATGGAAGAATATAATGCCTATTTAAAATTCATTGTGAGGTAATTTACATTTCATAGACACAAAGCGTTCTTTACTTTGTTAAATAATAATATGGAACAGTCTAATTTGTTGAATATATTTTTCTAATAATATATATATATATAATTTTTCAGATTTGGGAATTATAAAAGTTTTATGGATTTATTTTAAATATAAAATTGATTGAATTTCAAATGAATATATACAAAGTGTCCACAAAGTATCTTTACAATTTTAAGTTTCTGTTAACAAACACAAATGAACAGATACATGGGCTATGATGTCATACACTCACGCACAGTTTTTTTTTTTTTTTATCGGTTATAAAAAGGAAAAAAGTCGTCAAATTTAGGGGATTTTTTTTAATGGCAACCTAGCCATTGTATTAAGTTATTGGTTTGGCGCGGGCTTGAAAATCGCGCCAATCAAAAAGTCGCCAAACATCGCTGCGTGAGTGTAAAGCATCGGTTACGATACATGTTTGGAAAGAAGTACAATATTAGGAGTATATATTGAAGTTTTTCTTTTCCATCAATCAATAAATCTCTATATGTGCACCATTGGTTGCACGAAGCACGTCAAGAATCATTGACGTTTTCCACTGATGCACTTTTTTGTTCACTCCTTGCTTTATCCAGTACTGAACCGGTCTCCATGAATTGATCACCCTGTAACATAAACAGCTTGAAATAATGTGTATCTTTAAGAAATGATTAAATAAGTCTGGTACAACATGTGTAGGTATTTGTTTAAGATTAACACGTATAAGTATGAAGATATAAATGCTTCTATCAAAAATTAAAGGAAAAAAAATCGCATCTTTTTTATTTAATAACATGCAGGATGTCAACACCATTTTCAGAAAACATGACAATGTGCAAGAGAAATGAATTTGCTTTTTGTTAAAAAGACTAACCGATCACGTAAGATTAGAAGATATTCTCACGACCAGTAGCGTTCTTTCATTATCGAGTTGCCATTCAATTCACTCTGATTGAGCGGTTTTTACGATCTGCAAGGTCGCATCCACCACTATCGCGACAGCTGACAGCTGTTTTCGTGATTTATTAAGTAAGATCAATTATACAGCTGAAAATCAGCTTGTATGAAATGGTTAAGTAAAAAATGTCGCTGCCTCCCGGGCTATTATAACGTCTTATAGAAGAAGTTTTCTTTTAGACGCTTCAAGAAAATCGATTTAAGTATGACATTTAAATATATCGTTTTAAATATGACATAGTTTTCACCATTAAAAGCTTTTCGCAAGCAGTAATTTAATTATTTGAAAGTTTTCTTTCTATTTCAATATTCACTTGCAAATATATATTTCAGATGAAAATACAGTGTTTGAAAATATTATGATTTGGGCTTTTAAAATCGAGCAACAGTGGGTAAAAACTTCTATTTCACAGTATGAATTAAATATCTATTCGGATAATAAATAAATAATAATTAAAAAAAAAGATTGGACATTGCATATAACTGTCTAGTCAAGTGTATGCCTGCAAAAGATGATTAAATTGCTATGCATAGTTACTGGTTCTATAAAACATATGTAACTGAAGTGTCTTGACTAAATTCAACATTATTAACGCTTTAAACAATTATTCGGTTTAAAAACAGTCTGCTTGAGCGTATTTAACCTACATTTCTCTATAAAACCACCAGTTTTCATGTTTTCATTTGGAGTATTTTATGCAGGATAAGGCGAGAAGGTAAAAAGTTCACAATATATTCAGTGGCAGCGTTAGTAATTTTCTTTAGAATAATGAGACGTATAAATGGCAACTTGTGATTTGTGAACAATCCCTTATCATCAAATTACTTTTAAAAAGCGACTGAAATGCGGCATCGCTAATAAGTACCTGAATTTTCACGATATTTGACAGGACTTTTTATAAGTTGTCATATTACATTTGGGAACTAAATTACGAAAGAAAAAAATCTGCTATCATCTGCGCATGTGTTATAAATTATTTCATACAAATGCTCATATTTTAATAAAAAAAAAATAAATATATTCATTTTCTAATTGCAGTATAATGATTTTCCAGCAAATTGTCATATTTCCTGAACGTGGAGTGAAATTTGATTGAAAACCCAGTATTTTATAAATACAAAACATGAGGAATTTGTTTTTTAATTTTTGAAACATTTATATATTTCTAAATATACATGCAAAAGTACTTACACGCGTTGTATACAGCGTTTATAATCGTTTCTTAGAGCTACGGATCATTTCAAGCCTTTTATGATACAAGTGATCGCAATTATTTTTTATTTAATTTGTTGTTGGTCTCCTAATTGCCCTCATGGCTAAATCTTCCCCGAAAAATCTGAAATACAGGATGCATCTTACAGCCCCGAAATTCAAAAACAATTCGTCAAGTCTCAAGTACTTCTCGAGATTTTCTACGCAACATCTAGTAGACTACATAGTGTACGGTAGGATATCAAAGTCCGCTCGCAAAATAAGGCAAGATTACAATTGTTTCAATTTTCAGAAATTAGAATATGAATGCATGAAATACTTCAAATAATTAACCGACAAGTTCATTTACGAAAATTATCACTTCAAAATTGTAATAAAACATAGCGTCAAACAAGAAGTAAATGTTCCCTTCAAATTGAAGGCACCAAACATCTAATCTACAAACATTTCAAACACCGCTCATGTGATAAGTTCAAACAATAAAACAATTATCTCTTAAAATTCGGATCAAACAAACTCCAGCTGATAAACACCTCACTGCAAATATATTTAGATCGAAGCTTTGATGACACAAATCGCTTGATAAATTTTCACCCCCTTGACGACTCCCTGTCTCCCTCTATCCCTGTCAGAAAACGTCGTCCTTGAGTTGATATCGCTCCTGTTCAAAAAAAGCCAAATCAAAACCACCTGTTTGATTTGGCGGCACCAACTCCTGCCGAGTTTCTCAGTGGTCGATATACTCATATCTGTCCCTAGAAGTCGGCACAGCTGATGTAATGAAAAAAAATATATCAGAAAAGATCGTAATCAGTCTTCAATTGTTTGCTTAGGTGTTCAGTTGGATGATATTTCCTCTCCAAAAGTGATTTTCCTTGAATGAAGTGACGTCGAGATAGCTCCCGTTTACACAAGGAGGAGGGAATTGGTTGTTAAACCTCTCTTGCTCAAGAGATATCCGCGAAACGAATTTCGGTTAAAGAGTTGCTTTTCCGTGAATTTACTTTGCGCTTTTCTGTTTGAAGATGATAATAAATTCAGTGACAGAAATTAGTTTGCCTTTCTGATAAATTTTGATATATTGACGGCGATAAAGAAGTTTCGATATTAAGAAGACTAAAAACTTTTAGTGTTTTGAAGTTTTTTTATGTGCAATAAAGTTTCTTTAACACCGTGCAAATGCAAACTGTCTAAAACGATGGCCATTTAAAAGGAAGCTGCGTACGACGATATTTCATTTTATATTCACAAACTATAAATTATGCATTTGAAAGACTTCCTATTAAGAAATTTTGCTTTCAGCGAGTATTTTCAAAATAATATTTTCGAACTTTTTGGGACCCAATCCAAACATGGTAAATTGTTTTGCTGTGTTTAGAAAATCCTGATTGTCTAGCTGTCTTGTCTAGAAAAGTAATTTGTACTGAATGGAATCGCATATTCATATTCTCGAGTGTCAAGATAGCTCCCGTTTACACACGGAGAAGGAAATTAGTTATTAAATCTCTCTCTTGCTCAAGTGATATCTCCGAAATGAGTTTTGTCAAAAGCGCTGTTTTTCTGTGAATTTGCATTGCGGTCTTCTGTTTGAAGAAGATAATAAATTCAGTGACAGAAATTAGTTTGCCTTTCTGATAAATTGTGATATATTGACGGCGATAAAGAAGTTTCGATATTAAGAAGACTAAAAACTTTTAGTGTTTTGAAGTTTTTTTATGTGCAATAAAGTTTCTTTAACACCGTGCAAATGCAAACTGTCTAAAACGATGGCCATTTAAAAGGAAGCTGCGTACGACGATATTTCATTTTATATTCACAAACTATAAATTATGCATTTGAAAGACTTCCTATTAAGAAATTTTGCTTTCAGCAAGTATTTTCAAAATAATATTTTCGAACTTTTTGGGACCCAATCCAAACATGGTAAATTGTTTTGCTGTGTTTAGAAAATCCTGATTTGTCTAGAAAAGTAATTTGTACTGAATGGAATCGCATATTCATATTCTCGAGAGTCAAGATAGCTCCCGTTTACACAAGGAGAAGGAAATTAGTTATTAAATATCTCTCTTGCTCAAGTGATATCTCCGAAATGAGTTTTGTCAAATGCGTTGTTTTTCTGTGAATTTGCATTGCGGTATTCTGTTTGAAGAAGATAATAAATTCAGTGACAGTAATTAGTTTGCCCTTGTGATGAATTTTGATATATTGGCGGCGATAAAGAAGTTTCGATATTAGGTAGACTAAATACTTTTCAATGTTTTGAAGTTTTTTATGTACAATAAAGTTTCTTTTACACCGTGCAAATGCAAACTGTCTAAAATGGTGGTCATTTACAATGAAGGTCCCTATAACGATATTTCGTTTTATATTGACAAACTATAAATTATGGATTTGAAAGATTTACCATTGAGAATTTTTTTTCTTTTGCGAGTATTTTCATGACGTTATTTTTGGACTTTTTGGGACACCATTGGTACCATTGGGACACTAGATGGTAAATTGTTTTGCCGTGTTTAGAAAATCTTGATTTGTCTAGCACTCATATCTACGAAAATAATTTGTACTGAATGGAGTGGCATATTTAGATTCTCGAGATAGCTCCCGTTTACACAAGGAGGAGTAAATGGGTTATTAAATATCTCTCTTGCTCAAGAAATATCTCCGAAATGAGTTTTGTGAAAAATCTTGCTTTTCCATGAATTTACTTTGCGCCTTTTCTGTTTGAAGAAGACAATAAATTCAGTGACAGAAATTAATTTGCCTTTCTAATAAATTTTCATATATTGGTGGTGATAAAGAAGTTTCGATATTAAGTAGACTAAATACTTTTTAGTGTTTTGAAGCTCTTTATGTACAGTAATGTTTCTTTTACGCAGTGCAATTGCAAACTGTCTAAAACAGTGGCCATTTACAATGAAGTTGCCTATAACGATATTTCGTTCTATGTTTACAAACTATAAAATATGCATGTGAAAGATTTACTGTTAAGAAATTTTTATTTTTTCAAGTATTTTCATGACGACACTTTCGGACTTTTTGGTATACCATCCAAGCATGATAAATTGTTTTGCCGTGTTTAGAAAATCCTGGTATGTTTATCTCTCCTGTCTGGAAAACTAATTTATACTGATTGGAGTGGCATATTCAGATTCTCGAGAGAACTCCCGTTTACACAAAGGGTAGGAAATTGGCTATTAAATATCTCTCTTGCTCAAGAGATATCTACGAAATGAGTTTTGTCAAAAGCGTTGTTGCTTTTTACTTTGAATTTCTTTTGCTTTTTCTGTTTAAAGAAGATAATAAATTCAGTGACATAAATTAGTTTGCCTTTCTGATAAAATTTTTGATATACTGGCGGCGATAAAGATGTTTTAATATCAGACAGACCAAATGCATTTTAGATATTTAAAGGTTTTTACGCACAGAATTTGTTTATAAGCAACACAATTTTGATACGAGATAGTCCGAATAGATATTGTGCTGGATATGCTTTCTTACACAGTGCAAACAGTCTAAAACGATTTTCGATAAGTGCTTTTAAGTAACAATACTTTTGAACATTATGGAACTCATACCTAAATGTGGAAGATTATTTTTTAAACTTTCAGAAAAAACCTGATTTGTGAAGTTTTCCTGTCTGGAAGAGTAATTTTGATTAAATGAAGTGACGTTGTATTTAGATTCTGAAGTTAACTCCCGTTTGAACAAGGATAAGGGAATTCTTTGTTAAATATTTCTTTCTCAAGAGATATCTGAACAACAAGAGATATCTGATTTTAACAGAAAGAGTTCCCTTCTTTGAATTTATTTTGCATTTTTCTGTTTGAAGATATTAATAAATTCAGTGACAGAAATTTGTTTGCGATAAATTTTGATAATTTGGCGAGGATAAAAATGTTTTCATATTAGCTAGATTTCAAGTTTATTTGATACAAAATTGGCACATAACGATGTTTTTTTTATAAAGATAAATCTACTACTATAATATCTCCTTTTGTTCTTGGAGAATTTCATTTAATAAATCCATTTCAAACCTTACTATATTAAAGAAATTTTGTTTCCTAGGAATCTTTCCGAGCAGTAATTTTATTCTTCTTCTTTTTTTCTCTGTGATATAATCTAAAAATATGATAAAACTCTTTTCTAAAAGTGATTTGGCTTGAATGAAGTGACGTTGTATTTCGATTCTTCAGATAACTACTAAAAGAAAGTAATTGGTCTCAAGAAGGTATCTGAGAAATGAGTTTTGGTAAAAGTTACCTTTTCGTGAATTTGCTTTATCTCTTTTCTGTTTCAAAAAGATAATAAATTCAGTGACAGAAATTAGTTTGCCTTTATGATAAATTTGGATACATAGGCGATGATGAACATGTTTTGATATCAGCTGAAATATTCACTAAAATATTTTTAATGATATAAAGATTACTTTTTACAAAATCTGTCATAACCAGGGCTTTACAAATTTGATAAAATCTGGTAGCCAGTAAAAAATTCTAGTCGCCAGTAAAGAATATTATCCGCCTCCTCCTCCTAAGTTACTAATTTTCATAAGAACAAAAGTTTTTTATCAATTAATTGAGAAAAAATAATAAGCATATTGTAGGATTTTTAGTTACATAGTTTAGAATAGTTACATCATTTAGAAGATAATATAAACAAAGTTTTCTAATGAAATTTATCAAATTTATCTATGTAAAAAAAATGTAAAGGCTGCATTAACCGGCATGTTTGGGAAATGACGAAGGTTCCAAATGTCTGGATAATTGAGTGCTACAAAATCTACATCTGATTAGGGGGGCATCTATGAAATAGTGAAGCAGGAAAACAATGTTTGCCTATCTTTTGTGTAGAAGTCAGTCAAATAACTCAGTTTTTATTACTTTAAAATTTTTCATTTGGTAAACTTATTTTTACCAAAATTTAAAATGTCAAAAAAGAAAAAAAAATGCTTTTTGTGCTCATTTCTTAGATAAATTTTTGTACAAAAACTTATAATAATAATAATAATAACTACAGTAGAACTCCAATTATCCGAATCAATTGGGACCGGACCCTATTCGGATAATCAAAAATTCGGATAATTGGATTTTTTTCCAAAAAAAAGGGGGTATATTTTAATTAATTACTGTATGTATGTTGAAAATGGGAGAAAAAAAATTATTTAAAAAAAAGATATTTTAATTAATTATATGAAAAGGCAACACTATTACATGTTTTAGTACAGTATGTACGTACCGTACTGTAAATGAAAGTCATTACTTGCTGAACATCTCGGTCAAAGTAAGCTGTTTGACAGTCTTCATCCGTTTTCGGGGAGCCAAGTAGCGCATCCGCTTGACAGTCTGAAGTTGCATATGTGGTCACACTCGGGCTGACACTCCATCCACTTCAACGCAGTTTCAAGGCCGGCAAATGCTTCACTAGCTGATGGTTCCGTGTATGCTTCAACTTCAACTTCGACATTAAAGTCATCTTCTTTCTCGACACTTTCAATGAGTTCATCATCATTTAGAATTTGAAACCTGGGGTCTTCGCGGCGGAAATACAGTAACGCGCATAGACCGAATCATTATTTTGGGAATCGCAATACGTTTCCGTCTTCATTTCTTTTTTTCTGAAATTCTGAAAGCGATTCGGATAATCAGCGATTCGGATAGTTGGAGTTCGGATAATTGGAGTTATACTGTACATCAAATTAAATAACTTGGTGGCCAGATAGAAAAACCTGGTCGCCAGTGGCGACCTGGCAACCGCATTTGTCAAGCCCTGGTCATAACAATACCTGTTTATAAATATAGATCTATTTATAATGAGATTTTATTTTATTCTTGGAGATTTTCATTTAAAAAAGGCATTTCAAACCCTCCTATTACGAAATTTTGTTTCCCGGGACTCTAAGTATATATATATATATATATATATATATATATAATTATAATATATATATATATATATATCAATATATATATATATCATATATATTATTTCTGTTGTCAACATCCCTTTTTCTAGGAATTTACGTAACGTACAACAACGAATGATGTATTATTCGAAAGATTTTTGAAGTGGCTTCTGACATAGTACACTCATATTTCGCTAAAATATGTTTGTCGATTTAAAATTGCCGTTAATTAAAAATTAAATATCGGAATTCTTCTCATAAATGAAATGGAATGTTTTCCTCAAATGAGTGTTGTCACAAAAATAAAATACCGTATCACATGGTGCTCAACAATGATTATAAAAAAAATAAATAGTACAAAAAGATAAAGTATGAATTCTCCGCACGGGTTTATTTTATACTTATGGTTAAACAGCAAAATTGAAATGGAAATATTTAGAAGAGAAAGACACCCTCGATCGATCGAAGCAGTGCTATTTCACGTGTAGAATAAAAGTATGCTTTGTTATATCTATTAGATTAAATTGTTTTTTAAATGCAATCTATTTATTTTTCTTTGTTTAATTTTTTAAAGAAGCGTATGACGTAATCTTCTAATGTAGTTACTATACTACTGTTAATTTTTTTCTCGTGCGTGCCGTTTACCATCTTCAATCAGTTTGTACTGTAACTTTTATAGAATAAATGAGACAATATTCTGTGTTGACGAATGTTGTTTGCAGATATTTTTAGCCTTATTTTTTCTTTAGAAGTTTAAACCTGCATCTTAAAAATATAAAATATTGCTAAAAATTATTAGACTACAGTGCGAAACTCTCGCACGAGCTATATCTGGAGGCACGGCAGTGCCTCTCCGCCAAGTCGAGAGAGTACAGCCGTAAGCATTCTGTTCTGGAAGCAACTTAGGGCATTTTTGACCCCCCCCCCCCATATATCTGCGCTGCATTTTCCCAAAACCCCGGAACTTCGTTTTTCTAGAGTATTTGGCACACAGAACCAAAATTTAAAATTACAAGTCTTTTCTAGTTCAGACGATATATGAATTCAACACTCGATCAATCATTCGATTTTTTGTCACTCACTCACTCATTCACGCGTCATGAAAAAGATTAGGTAGATCCCGTAGCCCTAGAAACTTGACATTTGGAAAAAGGGTAGTGTTTAGGATACAAAGAAAGGAAAAATTACAAAATCCGGAAAATTCGAAAAAAAAAAAAATATTCGAAAATTCAACAAATTTCATCAAAATTGAAAATGGAAAATAATACGATCTTGTAGTCTTAGAAACTTAAAATTTGGTGTGAAGGTAGTGTTTAGCACACAGAAAAAGAAAACATCAAAAACACCAAAAAAATCGAAAGCAAAATTGAAAAAATCGAAAAAATTGAAAAAAAAAAACGAAAATTTGAAGACAATCCGATTTTGTTGCGCTAGAAACTTCAAATTTGGAATAAAGGTAGTATTTAAGAGCCAAAAAAAGAAAAAAGAAAAAAAAATCAGAAAATTCGGAAAAAAAAATTAAAAAATTCGAAAAATTCGAAAAAAATTGAAAAAATGAAAATAATTTGATCTTTTAGCCTTAGAAACTTAAAATTCGGCGTAAGGGTAGTGTTTGGAATTCAGAATAAGGAAAAATTAAAAACACTATAAAAACCGAAAATAAAATTAAAAAATCGAAAAAATCGAAAAACATCAAAAATTTGAAAAGAATCTGATTTTGTTGCGCTAGAAACTTGGAATTCGGAATAAAGGTAGTATTTAGGATACAAAATAAGGAAAAGTTAAAAAATCCGAAAAATTCGAAAACAAAATTGGAAAACAATCAAAAATTGAAAATAATTCGATCTTGTTAGAGACTTAAAATGTAGTGTAATAATATTTACGATTCAACAAAGAAACTTAAAAATTTGTAAAATTCGAAAATAAAATCGAAAAATCGAATAACTGTATAAAATCGAAAACAATTCGATTTTGTAGTTCTAGAAACATGAGTTTTAAGATAATTATCCTATTAGCTAGTACACCGCCCGTAATTGTTTTATGTTTTTTCCCCCGAATTATGCTGTTTTTTCGTTTTGTTTACGAATTTCGGTATAGAAAAGTTCCGCTATAGACCGGCTACGTTATGGGTGGTTCCTTTATAGACATGTTTGTTTTCTTTCACAGGTTATACTCTATTTAATTTGCATATGAAATATGGATTGTTAAATTATGTTAGCACCAAAAAAATCTTCACAGCTCCCCCTCTCCTACCGACATTACTGGCTGGTTATGGCTTGATAGTCCTTTCTAAATAAAATCATGGTGACTCTAAGATTATCTTGAGTTATCTTTAAATTGAACCAAAACGATCCTAAGAAGACGGATCAAAGAATTACTATATTGGTATGGCAATCAGGAAACTTAGAAGTAAAATCGAAAAATCAATAAATTTATAAAAGATCGAAGGTTTGAATATAATTCAATTTTGTAGTCCTACCAGCTTGACATTTGGCAGAAAGGTAGGGTTTAGGATACAAAATAAAGAAAAATTTAAAAATAAAAACCTTCGAAAAATCAAATATAATTTGATATATTGAAAATTTGCGAAAATTTTAATTTTAGCTTTCTTTTTATCCTAAACAGTACTTTTGTACTAAATATCAAGTATCTAGGCTGCGAGTAATATCTCAGATGGATAGCACCTTTCCTGGAAGCAGTTGAGAGTACTTTTGACTCCCCCCTCCCATAACTTAGTGCTTACTTTAGTTACCTGAAATTCCTTTAAGGTAACTTCGTCGAAAATCAGTGGATGATCTCCAAAAAGAGCCCAAAATCAAGAAAAGGAGGATTACTTACAAAAAGAAGTGAAATCTCATCAAAAAGTCACCTGTAAAAAATGCAGCCAAGTCTCGTAACTCATTTACCGTAAAAAGTACTCATATCGTATAAAGCTAAGTTTAACTATCTTATTAACTCTGAAGTTTCCATTCACAAATCTCCTAGTCTCTACATCTTTTCTTAATTATTATTTTGTGACTGGGCAATTACGTAGCACTAGAATGTGATGTATATAGTTAGTCTTAATCAAATAATACTATAACATATTAAGGTGTAATAACTTCCATGTGCTGCGTAATTGCCAAATCACAAAATAATAATTAACTAAAGATGTACAGACTAGGAGTGATTTGTGAATGACAACTAAAACTTCAGAGTTAATAAGATAGTTAAACTTGGCTTTATACGATATCAGTACTTTTTACGGTAAATGAGTTACGAGACTTGGCTGCATTTTTTACAGGTGACTTTTTCATGAGATCTACTTTTATCTATATATCTATATAATAATAAATAATAATAATAATAATGGGAAAACTCAATAAATACACTACTTTAGTAAGTAACAATAGTTTAATGGGTGTTAGGTTATATTACACTTGATTAAAACAATATAATTACAATATGTACAAGGATTAAGAACAAATAAGGGCGTTTTGCTGATTCAGCCGTCGTAATATTGATGACATTAGCGCATGATACGACAGTACAGCATACACCTTCTATCTCCTTCTGTCCTCATATTATATTCTTTTATATGAGCCTAAAACTATATTTATACAGTTTTACCGTAAATTTACTTTGCGCTTTACTGTTTTCAGAAGGGCCATTCCATGTCAAATGGCCTTTTTACGAATCTCTTCAATTTAGTGTAATCACTACTACAGGACATACATGTCTTCTGTATGAAGAAAATAATAAAATCGGTGAGATAAATTAGTTTGTGTCTGTAATAAGTATTGACATTTCGGAGATGATAAATAAGTTTGGATAGTAGGTAGACTAAATACCCGTAATACACTTGGAGATTATTTTTTATATAAATTCTGTCTATGACGATAGTTTTTATAAACATACATTTGGTTATAATGCTGTTTTCTGTTTTCCCCGAAGAGTTCCATATGAGAAATGCAACTCAGTACAAAATACTAATATGAAGTTTAAAATGACGATTTGATAAAATAATATATTTGACATACAACATTACACCATTGAAATCATGAAATATATTAAATTTGTTTTCAATACGCAATAATGTTATTCGAAATAAATCATGATATGTTAATAAAAAAAAAAAATGATAAATAAAGTTACACCATTATAAACTAATTCATTTAGCAATTAAATAATTATTGATTATAGCACTAAATTACATGAATAGGATAATACAATCTCTAATATTTAAGTAAAATACCTCATTATTATCTAAAAACTATAGCGTCGCCTACAAAAGTAATTAACGTTACGTTTGAGAATAATCAAATCATTTCTAATTCTCAAACTAGATTTTACGCAACATGCAAAAAAAAAAAAAAAAAAAAAAAAAAAAAAAAAAAAAAAAAACCCGAAATCTTTCTTGAAATTCGTTGCAGAATCGTCCATATTTCTGATTTCATTGCCTAAAGCAGTGCGAGTTATATAATGTAGGAAATAAGCATTTATAGCTGTAAATCTTTTATTTTAATTACTTGATGTCATTTAGCGCATTTCTTTAATTAGGTATAGGCGGATAAAATTTGCACATTCAGATGGAAATAATTTCCCATTAATGCGCGTCTGTATAAAAGATATGCATAAGAAAATGTCGAATTAAATTAAAACAGAGAAAAATAATCTAATGATCAGAGCAAATGTAGTTTGGTAATTACTTATTTCATTATGAAGAGGAATTTTAATACAGGGTAATAGATGTTTCTATTTTCTTTTTTTAACTTCATTTCATAATGGTATAGTTTTGTTTAATGATTAGATAAATTATATTATCTTTCACGTTTAATTAACCAGGAGAGAATAAATTAATTTATATTTTTTAGTATTTAATTAATGTTTAAAGATATTTTTAATTTTATACTGGTTTTTATCACTCCAGCTTATTTATATATTGTGCATAATTACACAGCGGGAAAATCGATTTAGCTATATTCTTCTTTTAAGTTTATTTTTTATTATTAATTTAGATTTAGAATGACATATCTGACTATGTATTTATCATCCAATGAACACTGAATTTATTAATTTATTGGATATTTCGCGTTATTGAAATTTTATCATGTCATACTTGACCATTTATTGATCATCATATGAGCACTGAATTTATAGATTTATTGGATATCTCACAAAATCGAAATTTCGTCATGTGATGATTGATCACGTATTGATCGTTAAATGAAAATTAAATTTAAAAATTTATTTTGTTATTGAAAACTGTGTGTATTTTAGCACTATTACGTAACACATGTATAGTAATATCCATAATCCTTTCTTATTTGAATGGGTATGCAGGGCTCCCAAATGGTCCGCCATCTTGAATACCAATATTTTTTTAATGAAAATTTCATGGTAGGTTTATACAAGATTTCCACAAAAGTTTACGTCCAAAGGTGGTTTCTGCAAAATTTGCAAGAAAAATCTAAAAATAAAATTTTTCTAAGAAAACACCAGTATTCAAAAAGCGGTCCATTTGGGAGCTTTGCACTCTCAGAAATAAAACACTCAATTTTGACGATTCGGCAATCCTTAAGCTTTATTTCGTTATTTTTGACAATCGTTTCGTCACAGAGTCACGTGGTTTTTGACGAAACGCGAAACCTCAAATATCTGACGAAACTGTTTCCTCACTGTCAAAAATAAAACACTCACTTTTGACGATTCAGCTATTCTTGAGCTATATTTCATCATTTTTGGCAGTCATTTCGTCTCAAAACTAAGCGATTTTTAATGAAATGGAACCTCTCAAATATTTGACGAAACTGTTTCCCCATTCACTGTTTCCCCATTTTTGTTACAAAATCGTTCAAACAAAATAAATAAATAAATAAATAAATAATTTCACGAGCTCTTTTTTATTTAAGAAATATATCCATATAACAATCAAATTTAAAATATGCATAACTAATTTCTTTCCCCTCTATAAACAGTAACGTGTTAAAGTCTTAACCCCGATCATCTAAAATTAATAAACTCTCCTCTACTATGCACTTCAAAATTTATAATTTCTGACCAACAAATTAACTAGACCATATTCTAATCATTCATTGAACAAAGGAAATTTCTCTAATAAATTATATTAATCTAGCCATATTCTAATTATTTATTAACCATAGAAAAACCATAATAATAATCTAGCCTTATTAATTAAAACATGCAGAAATTATAACAGCACCGATAAAAATACAATTTACCTTCTAAAAATATAAATACACATCAACATCCCGTAGATACATTTAAAATCAAATTCACGCAAGGTCCCGCTGACGAGGTAGACAGTGCATTGGTCTCCCACACCAAAGGTGGCGCGCGTTCGAATTCCCTTGAAGACTTGTCAAAAGCGACGTAATCCCCCCCCCCCCCCCCGCCTGTCAAGTACAGATGCTTCTAAAATTGTCAATGTATGGCACCACTGGCCTTTTTTTACACTTTCGAACAAGCAATTTGGCGAAATTAATTTCCTCACTTTTTTGAGGATACAAATTTACTAGGTTTGACGAAATATTAGCTCGGCGCATTTTCCAGGAAACAATTTCGTCAAAAACGAAGAAAATTTCGTAAAATTTGAGTATCCATTTCTGACAGTGTGGGTATGTTTTCGAATACTCTTGAATATTTTTAAATTAAAATCTGATATGGCAATTTTTTCAATTAATAAATCATCGAATGAATGTTAAATTCAACAATTAATTGCGACTCTGATGTTGTGTTTCTGCTAACGCATAATTCAATATCGAATGGTTTGATTTGGATAATATTTTGTATTCGTTTATTTGTTTGAAATATTACATTTTTTGGATGAGTCAGAGTACATTATACGATTATTATATCAACAATGATCTTACAAAATATTGTATATATATATATATATATATATATATATATATATATATATATATATATACTAACCGACCCATGCGGCACTGACCGGGCCTGGATTAAACATACCTAAAGTCAGTGTTGTATTGTATTCAAACATTTTTCTCCGGGAGGGATTAGTGTTAGGTACCCCATTCACTGAGAAAAATGACACTTTCAAATCTGAGTAAATCGATGTTTTCATTTTATTATAAGCCTTTTTGTTTCAAATAGAACGACCCAACGCTTTCAATTCTGAAATACCAGAAATACTCAGAATATTGAAACATGGACATATTCAAAACTGAGCACATAGAGGTCAGTTCATACTCATTTTTGAAACATGGACATACTTAAAAATTGATTAGAATCAATTCAAATTAATTTTTGAAACATGGGCATACTCAAATAGGAGCACATGATGTTTTATTCTTGAGTGTGTGCATGTTTTCAGAAATGAGTAATATACGTGTTTCAAACTTGAGTAATTTTGATTCGGAGTGAGGAATTTTTAACGTTTTTAGTGAGGAGTTTTTAACGTAAATGGTTTTTCATATGATGAAGAACAACATTTGAAATATTTTTGAAACTGGGCCTATACCTCTAAAATTGACTATTCAGGAATTAGCTATTGGACAGTGACAAGAACTTGTATATCAAATAATTTTAAATACATGTTTTACTTTAAATTACTTATAATTAATTGACAGTATTTTCAAAGCTTTTTTTCCAACAAAATAAACTAAAGTAAAATCATTAATATCATCCTCTCCTTTCGCATAATATAAGCTTTATTCAAAGTCGATTTAAATTAGGAACTTTCTGACTCCTGCATTGAAAGAATCGATGCGAGACAGCCCTAGCACCCGTATATGGGGCTGTGCATATATAACGTTATCACTTTTAGGGAGGAGGGCGGGTCAGGCACTTGATATCGTAAGATATTTCTAGGGAGAGGGGGGGGGGGGATTGTTTTTTGAAATCATTATCATTTTTAATCCAACCATTTTTTTTTTTTTTAAGATTAAAATACAATGGAACTTTCCTTTAACGAAGTCCCTATTTAACGAAGTTTTCTACTTAACGAAATTTTCTACAGATCTTTTACTTTGAACACCATTAGCATGTAAATAATTATCCACATTACAAAAAATATATTCTACATAACGAAGTTTATTTCCACTTTTGTACGTGTACAGAATTCAAACTAAGCGATTGCTGTTCGAAGGATATATGCAAATTTATTTCAGCGGATTCGATTGTATGAAAATGAACACATTTAAATAATTTCCATTCTGCTTGGTGCTAAATAAAACAATTTTTTTTCACACTAAGAAAAAAACTTGTTATCACTATTCTCCCACTCCGAGACTGCAGCGCTGACAGTTGGGGGAAGTCAAAATCCCCTTTTTACCTTCAATGATATAGAAGATGAGGTGTCGCAATGGCGTCAGATGCATTGAAACAAAAAATATCTATTAGAGTCAGCCAGGTACCATTCTGAGCTTCCATTGCTGATAGACAATTGATTTGTACATCCAAAAGAACGTGCTTCAAAATACAAATCAAAGAACATCAAAGTTATTTTTCTTCCTGTCAATACAGCTAAACTTCAATCATTAGTCTAAGGAATAATAAAAAATCTTGAAGTACATTATCGAAAAAGACAGGAAAAAGCCGATGTAGTGAAAACATTAGTTTGAGATTCTGTGTATCAGAGCTGATGAAAGCTTGAGCCAAAACCTGGGAATGTGACGTGATTTCATCGACCGTACACAACTGTTTTGTAAAAGACGGCTTCATAATTGAAACTGAATCAAATGCTTCTGAATTCAACACCTGTTTGTTATATCTGAAAGAAAAATTTCATGAATTTAAGTTAATTTCTAGTTAACGAATTTTCTTCATAACGAAGTTTTTAAGTGTAACGATGAGACTTCGTTAAATGGAAGTTCCACTGTAGTCTGTTTTTTTAGCTTGTATTTTCATGAAAATACAGTTATTATTAAAACTGTTAAATGATTATAAAATTATTTCATTACAATACATGAAATACCCCAACGTTTGACATTCCTATTCATTTACTGTTTGAGAAACCAGGTGCGAAGTATGTTTGAAATGATACTTGTTGTGTTTACTGAATAAAATGTTGTCCACCTGTTTTGTTTATAAGAAATTGTGTTACCCCCTCCCAGTGCAAGGAGTAAGTTCAAAAAGATATTATTACTGTTGAATGCATTATGCAACAAAAAAGCTATTATCAAATACTTTTATATAGTAACCATTTATTTTAAGTATTAGTTGGTATAAAGTTATTTCATATATAATAGATATTTTACTGACTTCTCTTCATTTGAATCAGTAAACAATAATGTAAAAAATTAGCTGTATATCATTGCAAGTATATAAAAAGAAACACAAAGAAAACATTGTAAAAAAAAAAAAAAAACGAGTTTTTAGACATTGATAACGATATCATTGGAGGGGGGGGGGGGGGTGTCGATGAATGATAACATAATGATATCATAAGTGGGGGGGGGGGAGTTCAAAATTACTAAAAAGTTGATAACGTTATATATGTACAGCCCCTATCGTAGTTCGCGCTATCGAAATGGGGCAGAAAAAGGTGAGCACATGATTTATCTTCTTCGAGAGTGAACGGGAAATGATAGCCTCCTGAATTTATCTATCGTGTCGGGCTGAGTTGTCCATGATTTTTAATTTTAATTAATTTATTTATTTATTGCAAAAAACAATCATATTGTTACCCCGGCAGTGAAGAAAAAAAAAGCGAGAGATTATTCCCTTTTACGATTTATATATAAACATCTTTGGAATTAATATCATCCTTATCAATTGGAATTAATCTGCATTTAGGAATGAAATTAATTTAATTTTGTGGTAGGAAATGTAGTAGTCTAGTCGTATTCATTGTAAAATATATAGTAATTTCAGTATTTAATATCACATTTAACAAGTTTCAGAATAACACTATAAAATTTTTTTTTAGTTAATTAAGTTGACTTAAGGGGGACCAAGGGTCCAAATTCTAAAAATTCATTTTTCTCTTTTTTGCTGATAACATATTACAAAGTTAAATAAATTAAATAAAGCGATCCGCGTATTTCTACGATGATTAAATCAACAGATGCAACAATTTTTGTGTTTTATTATCAGTCTTTCTCCGCAAATAAAACTTTAAGTCAATTTATCTCAGAATGGATTTTTTTTTCATAATTTGCTGTGTTTAAAAGGATCTAAACTTCCTTACAAGATTAAATTGATAGTGTGTATGAACGATGATACGTAGTATGAAATGTGATAAAGTGTATGATGATGTATATGAAATTTCGTACAGAAGTTTTATGTTGTGTTTTTAATAAATTGCCTTGAAGATTTTTAATTCCATGTAAAAAGTTTGAAAATATAGTCCTCGACGTAAAAATCATTCACAAAAATCGTCTTATTTTACTTTTAAATGTATTATAAATTTTGTAATTAATATTCCTTTAAATCCCGAAGAAAAATCAACAAGAAATCTTTTCTTCACACAACAGTGAAAAAAGTAATGAAATCGAGCTAGTGGTTCGTGAGTTATATCAAAAATTAAATAAGTTTAAATTTTAAACTTTAAAAATTGTTTAATTTTTTTTAAACTTTTCAAAAACTTTTCATATGAAAAGTAATCTTTGTAGAAAGACACATTCCAGGAAAAAAAATCCATTAAAAAATGCCTTTAAATAAAGAAAATAAAATTTTGACCCCCGACTCCGGACCCCATAAACTTCTTTCAAGCTTTAAAAAATATTTTTTGCTCGCAAAATATTTAATTCTTACATTATACTTTAAACAAAAAATATTTTTTGAATGAAAAACCAAATATAAATACTCAGTTATTTAGGTAAATGTTTGCTTGCTTAAATTTTTTTTTATTTTTTTAATTTTTTTTGTTGTTTTTTTAGGTTTAAAAATAAAATTGTAATCATAAAAAATCTTGAAATAAAAATAAATCTTTGAAGGAACCACATTAAAAAGAAGTATATTAACAAGATTCTAAACGCATTTAAATATATATTTTTTAATTAATTAGATAGATTTTCTTGCTTGAATACCGTTCAATATATCTAAGAATAAACTTTTACAGTTTTGAATTAAATTTAAAGATATGTTCGTAAAAATATATACGGATGAAGTATGAAGGATGAATGAAAAATATTTAAAAAGAAATATTTTATTGAAGTAAATTTATGAATGAAAAATATTTAAAAGAAATATTTTATTTAAAAAAAAAAAAAACTGCTAAAAATGTTTAAATAACAGATTATAAATAACTCCATTCATTAGATTTTAATATTCTTTTATCATCTTAAATATCACATTTTCTTGTTTAAAAATAAATTTAAAATTATGTTCGCGAAAATCAGATGTAATGAATGAGAAACAGAAACACAATGCAAAATGTCATTAAATTTGGTAGATATTTTTGTTATAACATACCTTCATCATATCTATGTCTGTCAAACTGTCTATATCTATCTATTTATCTATCTGTAAATCAATTTTATCAATAAAACATTAATATGAAGTATTTTCATAAGACTTCTAAATATTTTAAATAAAAATATTCGACGGTAGATTTCTTTGCTGAAACTTCTTTCAATATATCATAAATTTAACTTTTGTCGTTGAAAATTTTTTTAAGTTATCCTTTTTAAAATCTTAAAGTAAATTTGATTTTATGAATGAAATACATCAGAAAAAATATTTTTAGATGCTTCCAGATGGACTTAATAAAAAAGATTCTATGAAAGAGGTAGATTTTTTTGCTTACATTTCTTTTAATATCTGAAAATAACTTTAGAATTTAGAGGAAAAAAAAAACCTTAAAATTTTTCTCGTAACAATCTTACAGTAAAACTTATTTTATGAATGAAATGCGTTAAGAAGCATTTTAATAAAACTGCTAAAAGCACGTAAATAAGTTCCTTTTTACAATGACAAACGATCGAAAAAAATGTCAGGGCATAGAATAATAAAAGAATTAAACTTCATTAAATGAAGAAAATTGTTAAAGTAGTTTTCCAACTTCTAAATGCAATTGCAGAAAAGGCGCAGGAGATTTGTAAAAAAATACACATTATCCATAGACAGGGCAGTAACAAGATGGAGAAAGGCAAGGGAACCTGAGCTCCACCTCCCTCCTAATTTTACCTCAATTTTTAATATATTTTTTAATATTTTACTATGAGCGCAGCTTTGCAACACTTTTATTTTTACATATATTGTACATTTCGATGTATTTTATAATATATGTAAAGAATAAAGTGTTGCACGGTTGCGCTCATATAAATAATGGAGATAAAACGAGGAGAAATTGCGTATTTTTCATCAAAAACTACGAATAGTGCGATATTCGAGCTTGTGTAAGTCATATAAATCCGAACAAAATGCAAAAACTATTGTTGAAATCGTACAGGATAAACCTTTTAATATTAAAAAGTGAAATAATTAAGTCAGTATAACAAAATCGAGTTTTAGTCTTATTTCATGGTCCAAAAACACGGCTAATGGACCTTGATCCTTTCATTAATCAGTTGCGGTAGAAAAACCAAATTTTTAAAATACAATTTTTGAAAGACTGTTTCATACTTTCCCCTTCTCGAATAATAAAGAAACTTATTTTACTGATATTGTTATAGTATTTTTTTCCGTCATGTTTTGGCGAGTTCCATCTCGTTTAATCTTAAATGACGGAATAGTTTGTTATAATTTCTACAAGCTTATCCTCTTTAATAAAAAGGTATGTGTTGCTGACGACTGGGATCGTTGCCACAGATTAATATCAGAAAATGAAACATTTGAAGTTACTGAAAAAATTAATTGCTCGAAAAGTATTTGTCAGAAAATTGTTAGACAAACTGCGTTAGAAAGGTAAAAAATTGTGTTTTTCTCGATATAAATTTCAAATCCACTGATTATGCCATTTTTCAAATATTGAATTTCAAAAATGACCAAATTTCACAATGCATTACCATAGCGAAAACTTCACGCGTAAAAAAATAATAATAACAGCAATATGTCAGCACGAGTCACAAATTATAATAACCGTATTATTCTGTTAAAATATAAAAGTGAATTATGATGTCACGAGTGCATGATTTTTATTTAATTTTTGCCAAATACTAGATGCTCCATTTCTATTTAGTTGTGAATAATATATTAGGTTAATTCACGTTATTAAAAAATGTAGCTATAAAACATATAAATCAATGGAAAACGGTAGGTAATAAATTGTAAACGTAATAATAAACCGTATTAAAAAAAACATAACTTAGTGAAATAAGTATCCGTTTTTATGTTATTTTAGGATATCTAGGTAAAGGTACAGATTACTTTAAAATACAAGGTTAAATTCACCGATATATTTCGTTTGATTCAAGGTTCTTTTGAAGAAACCGACCAGCGCAGCGGGCGTAGTCTGCTAGTATAATATATACAAGTTGCGTGTTGCTGAAGTTATTTTACAGGGTTTCACCGGCTGAATAAGTGTATTTTAAAAGTAACTGGCCGATTAAGAACTCTGTTTACATTTCGATATTGAATAAGTCGTTGTTTCCATGGCAACAATACTGTTCTCTTGTTGTCTCCGACACTAACAATATCATAGTCGAATTGATAATTCTCTGAATCGGATCTTAATTTTGGATTTGAAATAATTGTAATCAATTTAAATTTTGTTCTAAATAGTATAATTCAATCGTTAATATGTCAAAACTGTACGTAGAAAAAGGTTTTCCTTAAAGAGTATTTATCATATAAGCTTTTTTTTTTTTTTTTTTTTTTTTTTCATTGTACGCCAACCAGCAATAAATCGCCACAAAACTAAGTTTTCACTTTTTTTTTACTGACGTAATATTGAGGTTCCGCAGAAATTTTGTTGTAAGCATATATATCCTCATAAAAAAAAAATATTCTGAATTTTTATCAAATTTTTTGAGTATGCGCTTATGGAAATCTACCTTGTGAGACCTAATGCATTTTACAGCCCTATAGGCCGAAGTTAGAGAACCGATAAAATTTGTCCGCAAAAATCGTATTATAGTATATATATTTGTATATATTTAATTTTAAAATAATTAATTTCCAAATGTTAATTTCACGCCAAAAGCAAGTTAAGTCGCCAAAAGCAAGTTAAGTCGCCAAATAGGGTGCTACAAATCCAAACCACTACTCACACACAACAGAAGTCTAACATTCGGGCAGCGTTGCCAAAAAAAAAAAAAAAAAAAAAAAATCTACGACAACGAAAGTCAATTTCATGCCACCAAAAATGCAATCAATGTTTTTTAGGGTTTCATCCATCTCACGAAACCCTATTAGTCCCGCTTCGTTGTCTGTCCGTCACAGCCAATTAACAGAAACTATATAACTTACAGACTTGAAATTTTGTGTACTTATAGCTAAATACCTACTATGAAGCTGAAAATCATAAAATTAAAAAAAAAAATCGTATTATTTTAATATAGAGAGAGATAAAAAACCAAAAATCTAACAAATATTTAAACATAACAAAAATTTAAACATTTTTCTTTATAGCAGTTGCCAACAATTAAAAATCCACAATAAAATTCTTTCTACAATAATTAATTTTTTATTGAAATATTTCCACGTGAAAAATGAAAATTAAATAAAAAGTTTTACCAACTGAAAAAAATTAATATGACGTCATATTGGTAATAAAACGTAAATTTTCAAACATTTCTCAATAATACAAAGAATGAGTATGTGTAAATACAGAAAGCAGCTTAATATGACGTCATAGAATTAAAAAGAAAATTAATCTGACGTCATAACGGATTTTTCAAATGTTTGAGAATAATACAAAGAGAGTATCAATATGAGTAATAGAGAATAGTAAATATATAAGTTTGAGGAACGTATTGAATCATGATAAAAACCCTATTATGGAAATATTGGCATATTTTAACATTTTGAAGGTCTCTATACAACATGTTTAATTTTGAAATTGATTTTTTTTTAAATATCGCATTTACTTCACATGACAGATATTATTATGACAGAGTATAATAGAGGGCTTCGCCCGCTATCGGGCCGGTTCAGATATTCGAAAAAACGAGAAAAATAGACCGGTAAATTTTTACTTTATAAAAAACTTTTTTTTTTTAATTAAATTTATTTGGATTTATTAAAGAAAGAACAAAGTGTTTTGAAAGGAATATTAAATGAAACCCTTTGTGTGATATTCGATCACACTTACCCACTTGTTTGTTGTTGTTGTTGTTTTTCAAAATGAAATTCGTCGATTCTTGAAAGAATTTTAAAACTTTTTTCAATATTTTATTCGTATTATTAACTAATTTTATTTTTAAATATACTTAAAAAAAAAAAAACTAAAGTCCGATAAAAGTCCGATAAGTGGTCATGAACATTGCATTTTCAGAACGTTATGTTGCTGTAAAATCAATAAGCACGATTTTTATAGCCAAAAGAATAATTTCTTTAGTAGCCAGTAAGTACATTTATGTCATTGAATAATTAATTTAAAAAATATATAATTAGTTTACAGTAAAGCAATTTATGTACTAAATAAAAATATTTTAATTTATATTGCTTAGAATAAACTTGGGATACTAATTTCCAATTTATTTAAAATTTTAAAACATGTTAACAGCAAAGTTATACACAACATGCTTATGTAGCTAATTATATAAGTCTCACTAAGCTTAGGTACTTGTGTGGCTAACTACATAAGTCTCACTAAGCTTAGGTACTTGTGTGGCTAACTACATAAGTACCTTTTACTAAAAAAAATATTTGTCTAGAATTAAGATCTGACAATAATAAAATAGGTATGTTTATACTAGGGATGCACAACCTGTGACCGGCAGGCCAAAAGCGGTCCGCAATGACCCTAAATGCCAACATCTCCAAAAATTTCAAATTTTACCAATTTGTCGCGAAAAAAATTTCAAATTTTGTCCATAGGTCGCATAAAAACATCATGAATTTAGCCGATCGGACACGAAAAATCGTGAATTTCACCGATCGGGTGCATAAAAATCGCGAGTTTCGCCGATCGGGCGCTTAAAAATCGCGAATTTCGCCGATCGGGCGCTTAAAAATCGCGAATTTCACCGATCGGGCGCTTAAAAATCGCGAATGTCGCCGATCAGGAGCGTAAAAATTGTGAATTTAGCTGATCGGGCGTGTAAAAATCGTGAATTTAGCCGATCAGCGGGTAAAAATCACAAATTTTGTCGATGGGACGCGTAAAAATCGTAAATTTAGCCGATAGAACCAGTAAAAATCTCGAATTTAGCCTATCAGGCACGTAAAAATCGTGAAATTTGTCTAGCGGGCGTGCAAAAATCGTTAATTTCAGCGATCGGGCGTGCAAAAATTGTGAATTTTGCCGATCGGGCACATAAAAATCGCGAATTTAGCCGATAAGGCGCATAAAAATCGCGAATTTAACAGATAAAGCGCGTAAACATCGAGAATTTCGTTGAACGAGTCGGATTGTGGACCTCGACAAGCCAGTCATTTTTGTGAGTGGGCCTCCCATTATAAAAGTTGTGCACCTCTAGTTTATACACTAAATAATAACCCACAACATGATATACATTACACATGCACGACCAGTGGCCCGCGAACCCAAAGTGGCCAACATCTTCAGAAATTGTGTATTTCGTCAATTAGTCTGGAAAAAATTGCAAACTTCGTCAATCGGGAGCGTAAAAATCCTGAATTTCCGTCGTTCAGAAGCGTAAAAATGATGAATTTCCGTCAGTCGGGAGCATAAAAATCAGGAATTTCGGCGATCCGCTGCAACAAAATCATGAATTTCGACGATCGGATGCAGAAAAATAATGAATTTCGTCGATCGGACGCGAAAAAATCCTGAATTTCGTTGATCGGACTCGGAGAAACCATAAATTTCATCGATCGGACACGGAAAAATCATGAATTTCGAAGAACAGGGGCGAAAAAAAATCATGAATTTCGGCGATCGGTCACGTAAAAATTATGAATTTTGTCGAACGCGGGCGAAAAAATCGCGAATTTTAGAGTAAGGATATTGGAAAATCCTTTTGGCCGGTTCTTTTTATATTTTTAATCGTCAGTGTTTCAAGTTTAATCGACGAGTGGCGACTGACGAGTGCTAATTTTCACCTTTACCATAAGGCCCCAATAAAAATATGAGGGTGGTGGCCCGAGAAGAGAAGCCCAAGACAACTTTAAAGTTATAGATTGAGGTGGTGACACAGTTAGGAGAGGGGGGGGGGGGAAATGCATGGCGCATAAAAAGTTAAAGGGCTCCGAATGGGATCCTAACTGGAATCTAGAAATGGGGGAATAACTAAATAGAGAATAGGCCTCCAAAACGAAGAATATCGTTTTAAAGGGGGGGGGGGCAAGTTATTAATATTTTAGGGAACAAAAACTTCAAGGGGCCCTGTACCAGACCCAGGAGGCCAGGGTCTTAAATGGAATAGAGAAATAACTAAATGGAGAAAGGAGTCCCAAAAAAGAAGAAAATTGGATAAAAAGGGGGCAAGTTTTTAAAAATTTAGGGCACGAAAACGAAAAAAGGCCCAGGGGACCCGGGTCTTGTCCGATAATTTTTTTTTTTGTCATTCATCTAGTAGCTGGAAGTTCTAAGAAGTTTTTAGAAAAAAAAGCTAGTGAATCGGACAATTTTTAAGGGAGCTATAGTAGGGGGCCCAAAAGGAGCCACTGATAGTTTTGAGAAGTACCCTAAGATGAATGGTCCTAATGTAGAAATGGGGGAATAACTAAATGGAGAAAAGCCCCCCCCCCCCAAAAAAAAAAAAAGAACATCAGATTAAAAGAGGGCAATGTGCTAACAATTTCGGGAACAAAAACTTCAAGGGACCCAGGGGGCCCGGATCTTCTCCGATTTTTTTTTTGTAGTTTATGTAGTAGCTAGAAGTACTAAGAAATTGTTTGAAAAAAAACTAGTGAATGGGAAGATTTTTAAGGAAACTATAGTAGGGGATCCAAAAGGGGACAGCTGATAGTTTTCAGCAGGGCCCTAAAATGAAGGGTCCTAATTGAAAAGTAGAAGTGGGAGAATAACTATAATGGAGAAAAGGCTCCAAAAGCTAAGAAAATCGGATTAAAAAGGGGGGGGGGCGAGTTATCAGCAGTTTAGGAAACAAAAATTCAACGTGCCCCTTACCCCAGGAGGCCAGGGTGTTAACTGGGAGTAGAAATGGAGGAAAAACTAAATGGAGAAAGGTCACCCAAAACGAAGAGGATCGGATAAAAATTGGGCAAGTTATTAACAATTTAGGGCAAAAATCTTAAAGGGGGCCCCCGGCTCTCAAAAAAAAAAAAAAAAAATCCGAGCCTCAGGTGCATCAGGACCTGCCTTGGACTATCCGCACCCAAATTTTCAAACTTCTACATGCGGGAGATTTCGCTATCTATCGCACGCAGATACACAGACAAACAACTTTATTTTATTAGTATATATATATGTGTGTGTGTGTGTGTGTGTGTGTGTGTGTATAAGGTATTTTATATATATGTTAAATCATAACATTGCATTGGATGGGTAAAAATGAGTTTATCGTAAAAACAATATTTTAACATTTTTTATGTTATTTTTAAACAATACATTAAAATGCATTTTTTTTTTTTTTTTTTTTTTTGCGCGTTTCTAATTACCCCATCTTCTTCTAAGTAAAATTACAACGACGGGATCGTTGTAAATGCCGAAATCTTAAATGCAATGAACTTGGTACAAACTATTATTATTAAATCTACTAATGAATAACTTAATAAAAATCATCGTTGATATGTGAAATTACGGCACCGAAATCGCGGAATATTTAATTCACAAAATTCAATAAACTCGTCATACACTAATGTTGTTCAAAATATATCATGGTGCCTTAGTAAAAAATTCGTTTTGATAAATAACGTTGCACCACCACAAATGAATTCACTTAGAAACAAAATAATTATTTATTATGACAGTAAATTTTCATCCATATGATAAATACACTCTCTAATGTTCAAGTAAAACACTTCATTATTATCTAAAAACTAACGTCGCCTACAAACGTAATTAACGTTACGTTTGAGAATAATCAAATCATTTCTAAATCTCAAACTGGATTTTACGCAACTAAAAAAAAAAAAATCTTTCCTGAAATTCGCTGCAGAACCTTCCATATTTACGATTTCATTGCCTAAAGCAGTCCCAGTTATATAATGTAGAAAATAAGCATCTAAGCTGTAAATCTTTTATTTTAATTACTTGATGTCAATTAAGGAATTCTTTTAATTAGGTATTGGTGGATAAAAGTTGCACATTCAGATGGAAATAATTTCTCATTAATGCGTGTCTCTATAAAAGATACGCAAAAGAAATGTCGAATTAAATTAAAACAGAGAAAAATGATATAATGATCAGAGCAAATGTAATTTGGTACTCTGAGATATTTACTTATTTCATTATGATGAGGAATTTTAATACAGAGTAGTTAGGTTTTTTTATATTACGTATATTTGTTTCATAATGGTAAACTTTTAGTTCAAAAAAATGATTAGGAAATATGATTTTGTTTTTCTCTATTCATTAACTGAAGGAGAAGAAAATAATTCATACTTTTCAGCATTAAATTAGTGTTTCTTTTAACTAATGTTTATCCTTCCAACTGGTTTATGGATTGTGTGCAATATTTATGCCTAATTACGCAGCGGAAGAATCGGTTTACAGACAGTTCTCTTTGCTTATTTGTTATTATTACTATTACTATTACTATTATTATTACTATTGAAATAACTTATTTCTCAAATGGTTTATAAAAACTTTTTGTTTTTTTATTTTATAATGACATATTTGATCATGTATTAATCGTCAAATGAACATTGAATTATTCAATTGATTTTGTTGCTTCTAATGTGTGTATGTTTGTAACACATAGATCGATTTTGTGTTTTAAATGGTATGTTATAGTCTTTTTTTTTTTTTTTTTTTTAAACCTGATCATGACACGTTTGTCAATAAATCAAAAATCAAATGAATGATAAATTCAACAATTAACTTTATGGTTAGGTTCTGATAATATTTTGTATTCGTTTTATTTTCTGGAGGATTTAGCGTAAATTTTATTGATCATTATATAAACATTGATCTTAACATATCTAACTTTAGAAATTATATATACAGGGTGTCCTCTGTTATTGTTGCTCAAAAAATTTTCAAATGTTGTTCCTCCATCTTGTTAAAATCAATTTATTTTAAAATGTTCAATCTTGTAAAAGTTATAAAATTGCATTTTTTATAATGTCCGTGTCTGAAGTTATAATTAATAAACTTCGCATACAATGCTCTAACATGTAAATGAAAAAAAAATCTCATTTCTTTGCTACCAAAGATTACCAAGTTATGGAATTTTGAATTTTATAAATTTTCAGTGTTTTCTGAAAATAAACAAGAACGAAAAATCATGCGTGAAGCATAGATTATGTAACACTTTCCAACGCTTCTAAAATAATTTTACAAATCATTAACGTTTAATAAGCTGAAAGATGACATCTAAGTAAACAATTTGGAAAACGCATAACATATTTAAAAACGTAATTTCAGGAATTTTCAATATATACAATATTCGGAAAAATATCCGAATACTTTTATGTAGTCCTGTATATGATCTATAGATTTGTATATATACATAGGATGCTAAATTTTAGTTTAGTTAGGAAACGCGTAGCACAGTTTAAATTCTCCTTCTGGAGTTTCTGTCAATAAACGGAAATGTGTTCGCGAACTTTTGTGCTGCCCTGTATAGGATCTACAGAATTTATACACACCACGTAATAGACAAAAAGCTAGTTAAGATTAAAATCGCGTTCAGTAACTTAAAACGCACTTCCAGGAATTATTGTTAACAGACAGTAGAGAATTCTTTTGTGTGTCCCTGTAAATGAACGATGACTGCTATACACACACTATTCTGTAGTAAGCCTCTTGTAATGCACTTTAGTAATATATATAAACTTCAATGCATTTAAAATAGTGGAACATTATTTAAATAAGCCGCAGACGATTTTTCTCCATAGACGTAATGTAACGGAATTATTTTGACTGGCCCTGTAAAGTAACTCTAAGTGCTATACACCTACTATTCCATATTAAGCTTCTTCTAATGCATCTTAGTGATCTATATAAATTTCAATGCGTTTACAATAGTGAAACATTTTAAAAATAAACCGCAAATGATTTTTCCCCATAGACCGCAATGTAACGGAATTCTTTTGAGTGTCCCTGTAAGAAAACTATAAGTGCTACGCACTTCAGTTGAAATAGGGAACGTGCCATAGATAACGACAATAACATATAAAAATTGCAGAGCAATCCGAGCATATTTACGGGAGTTAGAGCACGGACAGACGGCCACACGGCCATACGGCCAGACAAACCGAAGTCATAAGCACTTTTCAACTAGGTTGGAAAGTGCTAAAAAGAAAAACACAATTTTACTACCGGAAAGCTCTGAAATTTTATACGATTCAGAGTATCATTACTCGGTTAAACTGTTTTAAAATAATGTTTATTATTATTTTATTTTTTTAGAGCATGGAATTTTTTTTAAAATATAACTCATTCAAACGTATAAAATTTGAAATTTCGTAACTTTTACAAAAATAACTATTTTGACTTAAATAATTTGTAACATTTGAAACATTTTAGCAATAAAAACTGCATATCTAAAACAAACGATTTAGGAATTAACTATTGGCTGTTCCAATTCCAAAAAAAGGTTTCAAATGTTTTCCCTCAATCGTGTTAAAGTTATTTACGTCAAAATTTTTACTTTTGTAAGAGTTACGAAATTTAAATTTTTGTACGTTCCGCGTGTTGTATAAAAACTTTATTCATAATCTTACAAAAATTGAAAAAAATAATAAAAAAATAAAAATTTTTAATAAAATTAATAAAAATTCCTTAATAATTAATAAAATAAATAAAAATTTAATCATTCCTTACAAAAATGGCTGTTTTTACGTAAACAGTTTTTCATATGATGCAGAACAACATTTGAAACATTTTTGCAATAAAAACTATATCTCTAAAACAAGCGATTTAAGAATTAGCGATTCCACAATGACAAGAGCGGATACACTGTATATAAAATAATCATAAATACAAGTTTTACTTTCAACTGCTTAGCCTAATTAATTGGCACTACACAAAGCTTTTTTTTTTAAATTAAAAAACAAATAAATAAATAAAATAAAGTCATTAATATCATCCCCTCCTTTCGCATAATATAAACTTTATTCAAAGTCTATTTAAATTAGGAACTTTCCGACTCCAGCATTGAAAGAGGCGAAGCCAGACAGCCCTGGCGCCCGTATATCACAAGTCTGTGCTACCGAAATGGGGCAGAAAAAGATGAGCACATGATTTATCTTCTTCGAGAGTGTACGGGAAGTGACGGCCTCCTGAATTTATCTATCCAGCCGGGCTGAGTAGTCGATGTTTCTTTTTGCGAAATAAAATTATATCGTTATACCCCGGCAGTCACGGAAGAGAACGCGAGAGATTATTTCCCTTTTACGATTTATATTTAGACATCTTTTGTATCAAATGGGATTAATTTGCATTTAGGTATGGGATTAATTTCACATTTTTGATAGGAAATGTATAGTAATCACATTCATTATAATACATATACTAATTGTATTATTTAATATCTCATTGAACCAGGTTTATATTAACAATTTACAATAACAACAAGTTTTATATTAACAATTTACAATAACAACAAGTTTTATATTAACATTTCACAATTAACAACATGTTTTACATTAACAATTCACAATAACAACAAGTTTTATATTAACAATTCACAATAACAACAAGTTTTATATTAACAATTTACAATAACAACAAGTTTTATATTAACAATTCACAATAACAACAAGTTTTATATTAACAATTCACAATAACAACAAGTTTTATAAACAATTTACAATAACAACAAGTTTTATATTAACAATTCACAATAACAACAAGTTTTATGTTAACAATTTACAATAACAACAAGTTTTATATTAATAAAAAAATGTTCAGCTAATTAGATAAACGTACTTGCTTAAATTCTTTCAATAACTTGAAAATAATTTTGGGTCGCAAGATAATTTATGCTCGCAAAAATCTTAGAGCAAAATTGATTTTTTGAATGAAATACAAAATAAAAACTTTCAATTAGTTAGAAAGATTTTCTTGCCTTATTTATCTTAATATTTAAATTCATATTTTAAGGTTTATAAATAAAGTTATGATCTTAAATATCTTAGTGTAAAAACGATTCGCTCAATGAACCACATTAAAAAGAAGTATTTTAAGAAGTTTCTAAAAGCATTAAATATATTTTTTAATTACTTGCACACATTTGATTTCTTAAATGCAGTTCAATGTATCTAAAAATAGGATTTAGAAATAAGTTTAAAGTTACGCTCCTAAAAATTCATAGGATAGAAGTTATTTTATGAATGAATAATTTTTAAAAGAAGTATATTTTTAGAAAACATTTGAATAAAAATACTCCATTAATTAGGTGGATTTGCTTCCTTAATTTTCTTTTAGCATCTGAAATATCAAATTTTTTGGTCTAAAAATACCTTTAAAATTATTCCCGTAAAAATCATAGATTTTATGAATGAAAATTCGCAATTAATCTGGTAGATTTATTTGTTAATTTTCTTTCATCATATCTCTATCTATCTAATTATCTATCTGTAAATCGGTTTTATTAATAAAACATTAATATAAAGTATTTTTATAAGACTTCAAAATATTCTAAATAAAAATAATAAACATTTGATATGTTTGCTTAAATTTCTTTCAATATATCTGAGATTTAACCTATCGGCATTTGAAAAAATATTTAAAATTATATTTTTTTAAATCTTAAAGTAAATTTTATTTTATGAATGAAATAGATTCAGAATTTTTTTTTTCTAGAAACATTTAAATAAAAATATTTAATGACAGCAGCATATTTTCTAGCTTAAATATCGCATAATATCTGAAAAAGAACTTTTATAATTTTGAAATAAGCGTAAATTTGTATTGTAAACACCTTACTGTAAAATTTATTTTACGGCTGAAATGCGTTATGAAGCATTTTAGGCGAACTGCTAAAGGCATTTAAATAAGCTCACTTTTACAAATGTAACCGACATATATATATAACCCAGGAAACATAATTTAAATAAGAGAAGCTACCTAATTAAAGGGAGAAATTTTTAAAAGTAGTTTGTCCAAATGTTAAATGCAATATCGGACAAGGCACAGCAGAATAGTATAAGAGAATGGATTTCTGAATTACGCACTGGGCTGCATCTTCTAAATTATCGTCAAGGGGCAAGTAATACCCAACCCGAATCTGAAAATTCTATTTGAAGTCAACCCAAAACTCGAACTGTACTCGACGCAATTCAACCAAAACCCGAACCGAAATCCAAAAAGAAAGAAAATTAATCTTTTTAATAGAATTTCGCAGAAATGTGTACGATAATACCTCTAATGTCAACTTTAAATTTTGTGTTGAATAATAAGCATATCAATATTCATCCAACTGAAATATATTCTGGGCTTTCTTTTGTGAAATCGGGATTGATTCAACCAGACCCGCAAGAGTCAACACCCAATCTGAAATTATGAGTCAACCTGACCCGTGTGAAAAATAAAAAAAATAGCGTGAATTAGATTTAACCCGAATCGCACGCCAGGTCAGGTTCGGGTAAAATTGGGTTACCCGACCCGATGCAGGACCATTTCTACAAGTACATTTTTCTTTACTGCCATGTTTTCTAAACCATTACTGCTGTACATCACAAAGAGTGCGACTAAAATACAATCCACCCAGGAAAAGAAAATGGCATAAAAAATGAAACAGAAGCTTATGATTTATCTGAAAGAGTAACCCATCGGAAGTAATGGCTTTTTGAATTATACGCTGGGCTGCAGCTTTTAAATTAGCGTCAAGTGGCAAGTATACAGGAAGTCAAATAGAGAATTGTCTCTTTGGCTTCCGATTCAGAAGATATATACGGATTGTCCAAAAGGATGGTTCACAGCAGATATCGCTGCTGCTCTGAATATGCAAACAGAGATTAGCTAGAGTTCCTTCCGTTATTGAAGTGTCCATCAGCACAATGAAGGGATGAGGACATTTTTGATTAGAGAAAGAGACAAGTGCGATAAAGTGATTAACGGCAGTGGTTTCCCCATCGTGAAAATGACAGCATACTAATAAAAGCATAATAATGACAGCATGATAATAAACGTTATGAATAGGTTTCCGGTAATTCACACTTTCTAAAATCCAGCTTTACAAATTTTTATATGCCTACGGAATTTTCTGAATGGTTTTTAATTTACCGTGTTTCCTTACCTCGAATAATTTAATTTATCTTTGGTATTCATTCCTGTTTCCTTCTATCACTGAGTATTTTGCTACAAAAGTCTAAATGTAGATCAACATGAATAACGTGCAAATGACGTTATCTACTATACATATATACAGGATGTCCAAAAAGTCTGGAAACGGTCAAATAACTCGAGAACATCGTATTGAAAAACGGCAAAATACAGGTTCAATATTTTTGAAAAAATTATTTAGGGATATGAAAGTTGCTCCTCCAACTTTGCCCCCCGGAGGGGGGGGAAAGGGGGCCAACTTTGAAATCTTAAATGATGACCCCATTTTTTATTGCAGATTCGGATTCTACGGGAAAAAATACGTAACTTTTGTATTGAACATTTTCTTCGAAACATTGTAGATGGCGCTGTAATAGAGTGCAATGCTGTGAGAATCGTTACCATTGCAATGTCTGGAAACGCTCGAATAACTCGAGAAATATACATCATATTGAAAAACGGAAAAATGCATGTTCAATAGTTTTGAAAAATCTATTTAAGGATATCAAAGTTGCCATTTTTCTAAAATATTAAACACGTATTTTTCCGTTTTTCATTCTGATGTATATTTCTCGAGTTATTCGAGCGTTTCCAGACATTGCAATGGTAACGATTCTCACAGCATTGCACTCTATTACAGCGCCATCTACAATGTTTCGAAGAAAATGTTCAATACAAAAGTTACGTATTTTTTCCCGTAGAATCCAAATCTGCAATAAAAAATGGGGGTCACCATTTAAGATTTCAAAGTTGCATGCATTTTGCCGTTTTTCAATCCGATGTATATTTCTCGAGTTATTTGACCGTTTCCAGACTTTTCGAACACCCTGTATGTAATGCAAATGGGAATTTTATTCCGAACGCTTATAACTCACGTTCTGCTAAACGAATTTTTATGGGGCTTACATTGTCAGTTAGGTACTTTTTGGGGGGTTGGGGGTTGGGGGGGGGGAGCTTTTAGTGTATTACATTTCATTCTATGTTACTTAGTTATATAGTGAAGGTAAAAAGTTCTATAATTAGACCAACCAGAATATGAATGGATGTGAATGTAATTTTAAACGCTTATAACGCAAGTTTTGCTAAACAGATATTTTACGGGACTTACATTGTCAGTTAGGTACTTTTGAGAAGGATATTTTAGTGTATAGCACATCATTCTACGTTGCTTAGTTATAGAGCTAAGGTTAAAAGTTCTAGAATTAGACCAACCACAATATGAATGGGAATTTCATTTTGAACACTTATAATTCAAGGTTATCCTAAACGGATAGTTTATGGGACTTACACTGCCAGGTACTTTTTAGGAGAAGATTTTAGTATTTAACACATTGTTCAACGCTGTTTAGTTAAGAAAGTTCGATAATTAGGCGAATCCTTATATATATGAAAGATAACTTTTAAAAAAAGTTCTACTGAATGGATTTTAATGGGAGTTGAACGATTAGTTTTATGCACAAAAAAGGTAAAAATTATATGTAAAATTAGCATTCCGAATTTCAAACCTCACATTCTGGAAGAGCGGATCCGCGGGGAAAAGCTAGTTTTAGATAAAACTGCGGGCAGTGTAGCGATATTAAGTTCAATTGATTGGTCAATCCCATGAGAAGGATGCGGAATTTCTACACAAGGAATGTGATAGGCCATAAAAGTGCACATTTTCTACTGCCTTTAAAACCCTTTCTGGGGCAAGGTACTTCTGTTGCTAAATGTTAAAATGATTGATTGATACCAGGATTTACGAAAAATCTTATTTGAAAAAAAAGTAATAGCTTTTCTTCACGTATATGATATAAAATCAAAATTTAATTCCAAAATTCTGATGCCAGTGTGGCATTTGGAAATTAAAATTAAGTGGGACATATATGTCCCACCGCCTTTCAAGAAGTTAAAAAGGATTAATAATAATCAATAAATCAGATAACCACAAATATTTCTTAAATATAACTAAAACTTAATTTTTTGATTTAGCAGTCTGCTTGCGTAAATTGGAGTGCAGAATTCTTTAACACATGATGTACATATTTATTAAAGGGCTAATTTGATACTTTATCTAAAGGTTTTCCAGTGATAATATCATTGTTTGATATATAGAAACATTTATATTTGCTGTACATCATACTATATATTCAAGAAAGTAAATTATAAGTAACGAAAAATATTAAAAAGTCGAAAATTAAATTTCTAACCCAAAAACGTAGAAATTGTATTTCTAACTCAACCAAACAACGCTAACTTGCAAAGAAACTCAATACACAAATACAGCTCTGTTTTAGCAAGCTTATTAGAATAACTTTAAAGATTATTTTTATAAACATAATAAATCACATGTGGAACTCCCCGCGAATTCTCTTGAATGAAAAGGAAATAATTTTGAACTTATTCTTCATTATAATAAACAAAGCATAGTTGATACAAAGTATTCGAATTTTTAAATGTAAATCATAAAACAAACGGCGTTAATACATGAAGTGAATTTTCAAAAAGGAATATATTTTTTTGCACTTTAAAAATACAGAGTGCTTTAATTTAAGAAAATGGCGACATGTGGGAAATAAAATTTTAATGGTCTAGAGAGCTTGAACTCCAAAATTTTAATGGTCTACACTTTGCGAACCTGCTATTAACACCAAACTAGTATAGATTTACTCGTAAGTGGATTGGTCCAAACGAGTATCAGAGATTATTATAATATGGGTTGTCATAGCTTGGACAAAGTCTTCCAATCTGATCTGAACGTCCAATCCAGTTTGACCTTTGCAATAAAAGCCCCGTGTATTCAATGCCCCAGCTCTCCCGAATCCGATATTTAGTTTCTTTAACTTAATGAAAATAGCTTTTAAAGTTTTTCGGTGGGATCTTCCGTGATCGGAGTAGCCCCCTTTCCTAAAAGTCTTGAAGAAGCCACGATTTGCTAAAATAACTTTTTTATTAAATTCATTTAACGAATTTAAATTTGAATATTTACAGCTATAATTGTTAAAAGCAGTAAGCAATATTTTAAAGTGATTTTTTTTAAAAGAATCTTTTATCAAAGGAGTATACAAAATATACTCATTCATTTACATCTAATTATTATTCTGAAAATTTTTGCTTTTAAACACGGATTTATTCTTAATATAGAATCTGATTTTTTTTATGTGCATTTTTTTATCCTAAACGAATGCATGGCATGAAAAATTATAAGTAAACAGCATAAAGATAATTTCCAATAAATACAAATGCGATGTTGCATTACTACATACCAGCTGGGAAGACCGAGCTAAGCTCGGTTAAAAATAGCCAAACTTTAATCTTTTCGTAGACTTCTAAGTCTTTTGCAGATCGCAAGATAGCCAAATATCGTCAAATTTAGCGACATTCTTCAATTTGGCGCCAAGCATGCGATTTGGCATTAGTAAAATTAAAAGTAGATTTTCCTGCCAAAGTCGCCAACGTTTCGCCAAATTTGGAAAAATGTTGCCAACTTTACGACTTCGCTTACTGCCAACTGTTCAACAACTTAATAACTGTTTCAACCTTCATACTCATTGACATACATTGACCCGTAATGGCCCCAAAATGGTCCACTAATCAAATTTTCTCGAACATGTGACCTAAGCCAATGGTTTCCTGGTGCCCCAAAACGGCAGGATACAAAATTTCGTCAAAATCGTTTGAACCGTTTTTTAGATAGAATTAGCTTGACCCTGACCCTTGATGACCCAAAATGACCCACTAATCGAATTTTCTCGAACACGTGACCTAGCCCAATCGTTCTCTGATGCCAAAAAACGGTAGGATACAAAATTTCGTCAAAATCGTTACAGCCGTTTTAAAAATAAAATTTGCATAACCACACACAAGATTTTCTCGTATTAGAATATATGATTACATATTATGTTTCAAAAATTTTTTAATAATTGTGTATGTTCAAATACTTTGCCCGAATTGCTTGAAAAAAGGAACTAAGATAAATAAAACAAAACCATCATGTATTTATTTCGGAAATGTTATGTTTACTTTATTGAAACATGATACCTCAATAGGAAATTAACATTAAAGAAAAATAAAAGTTTCACACTTCAAACTTAAAGAAAACGACTTATATCGAATAAATCGAATAAGTGTGTACATATCTCCTTTAACTTACACTTCTTGTGGGGCAGAGAATTATCATGGGCACATTAGTAAAAGCGAGTTTATATAAAAGCGAAGTATATGCACAAAAAATGAATATGTGGATTTTTCAAAGTTAGCAGTCCAATACGCTGAGCCATTAATGTAAGTTAAGAAAATACTCAAAATTGAATATATTTTGTCTGTTTTTAGGTGCCTATTTTTAACAGCAAACTTTATCAAACGGAAACAAAAACAGTAATCTATAAACCAAATATTTTTTTTAAACACATTCAGTATTACGGGAGGAACATGTAATAAAATATTTACGCCTAACTGTATTTCATCATACAACGCTTGACTGAACTAAAACATTCCAATCGAAATCAGCTTTTATCACGGCAAAAAGTGCTTGGGAGATCGATAATTCCAATAGCAAATAGAGGAAAGAAGTAGCATGAATGAAACAGCTTTCGATTAAAAAAGACAACTACTGTCAACCATTTTTTTTTAAAAAATGTGTTTAGTTAGTTTAATAATAACAATTATGGTACATCGTCTCTTGATCGATGTTTTTTTCTCGTATGTCTACACTCGAAAGATAAGTAAAACAAGTCCGTCAGTTATTTATTTATGAATGGTTATATTTTCTTTACTGTAGTTTGTCAAGGTGTTATATCTGTCTCGGATGCAATACATTTATTATAAAATGAAAGAAAACTGTTCGATTACAAACCACTTCAATAACCATCTGCAAGTATCATGCTTTTATGCTTAGAGAAGAATCAGAAAATGTGCCAGAAAGTTTCGCGTTGTTGAGCGATAACAATTATATTTTTGATAATCGCTTTAAAAAAGACAAACTTTAATCAAATATTTTTCTTATCATTTAGTCACGAGGCATTATTTAAAATGGGTTTAGATAGTCTAATAATAACAAATACGTCACATTGATTTTTATCGATACTTTATTTTGTATTTGTATATACGAAAGATAAATAAAACAAAAACTTCACACATTTAACCACTTATGAATTTTATATTTTCTTTATTGAAACACGATAACCCATTAATATATTAACATCAGTGTGAGCATGTGCCAATATAGTGTAAGTGCTAAATAAAGTAATAAATAAAAAGAAAAGTGCCCAGTTAAACTGATAGCATTGAGTTCACAGGCTATTTCTGCATGAAATACCCATTTAGCTAAATAAAGGTGGGGGGGGGTTAGCCTCCCCGTTTTACCCTTTTATACTCAATCAATGAACCTCCAAATCTAATCAGGGAAGCACCTTATCAGAATATACCTGTATATCAAATTTGAAGCAAACCGGATAATTCTGCATGAAAAACCCATTTATCTAAATTAAGGGAGATTAGCTTCCCATTTCCTCCCCTTTATATTTATCCAATGAACCTCCAAATATAATCAGGGAAGCGCCTTATCAGAATAAACCTGTACAGGGGCGGATCCAGAAAATTTCCACAGGGGGGCAAGTTTCAGTGACCAGCATTATACCTTCTACTTGTAAAATTATCAGTAAAGTGGAAGAAAAGCGACGTATTATTTAAACCTGCTTCAAAATATAATATATTACACAGTAATTAATAAATTTTCATGAAATAATATAAAATTAACCATTAAAAATTATATTAATATTAAATTTATATATGCATTACAAATTATAATAATATTATTAAATTAACTTTTAGTAACCAATTTGCTATCATTTTGTTTGAAATATATAAATATACAATTTACTAATTCTACAATATGTAGTTAATACAAAAATGTTAAAATTCTTCAATTAAATAAAATTAAACGTTTTCATATTTTAGATGTGGAGAACACTTTTTATTGCAATGAAAAAAGTAATGGCAAAACATTGCTGTATTACCTTAAAAATACTGCAGTTGCAATTTCCTGTGTTGCTTCATTGCGAATTTATTTAATACTTCTTCAGGGTGAATTTCTTTATCGCGATGAATGTTAAGCATTGCTAAACCGTTTAGCCCTTCTTCTTTAATATTTGACCTCAAGTAAGTTTTTACCCGTCTTAATGCTGAGAAAGACCGTTCACTGGTACAGGTTGTAACAGGAAGGACACATAAAATATGGACAAGAGTCTTGATATTCGGGTAAAATTCTGAAGCGTGTCATATGCTTTCACTTGCACTGCGTGGAAGTTCGCTCTCCGGTTTGTTTTTCCATTGCCGCTGCCATATTTCTCCTCGTAATTCAGAAAATGTCCCTGGAATATCTTTCTTTTAAGGTTCAGCTACATTCATTAAAGTTTCAGTATCCTCATTGGCAAATTCCTGGATCAATCCATGTAATGCAATTATATTTGAATGTTCAGCAGTAGAAAATCTTGTTACCAACTCTGATATGATAAAATCCATAAACGGCAAAAATAAATTAAATTTGTAACATTCTTCAGGACTTGACGCTGCAGTATTGGATCTGTGGTGCTGTGTTTTTACAATTCTCGGCATAGTAATTTCAATGGAATGTTTAGTTTCTACTTTCGATGCTTCGTCGTATATTTTCGAGTAACTTGATGATGAATTTCGATAATCATTTAAATTATCGACAACATGCTTTACCATATCATAGCATTGCTTCAAATCTAACGAAGGACTTTGCAAATTACGAGATAAAGAAATAGTTAAACTCAAGATGGAGGAAATGATTTGCACTGCAATAAGGAAATCAAATCGCAGAACTGATGCTATTAAAGATGTGGATTTGGAGGACGATTCTTGTGCATCTAATAATTCTAAAAAGCACACAATGGCATCGAAAAGTTGTAAAATTTGTAAAATTGCGTCGTGGCGTTCAATCCACCGAGTTTCACATAGTTTTGAGAGCTTCAATCGCGTTTCTTCGGGATAATGCTCTTGCATTCCCTCTCGCATCTATTTCATTCTTTTAGCGGATTCCCTAATTGAATTGCTGACTTCTTTCATGACACCAACAGCGTTTCTAATACTGCGTAATGAACAGGCTTTAGATATGGCAAGATTTAGTTTGTGAGACGCGCAGTGCACTTTGCGTGAATAGCAAGTGCCTGTTTTTTTTATGCGTGCTTTGAATTCCCTTTGAATTTTCCAGCCATATTTGAACTACCGTCGTAACCTTGTCCTCGCATATTTTCAATTTTTAATCCTAGTTTCTTTAGATTTTCTTCAATTAGGTCTGCAAGGAACTCACCACTTAAGCGTCTAGCTTCTACAAAGCCTACAAACTCTTCCCTGATTTTCTTCGTAGTTATATCCCAATATCGAATGCTAGACTCATCTGCTCGATAGTACCAGCATAGGTGATTTCGTCAGCTAAGATACTAAAGAACCGACTTTCTTTCACAGAGTTCAGTATTTTCTGTAATATGAGCTCCCCACAAATGTCAATTAATTCATTTTGAGTTGTTTTACTGATAAAAGTAGCGTTACGAGGAGCGTTGTTTATGTTATTTTCCAAAACAGTATCACCTGCGTCAATACGAAACCTCAATAATGAACGAAAGTTTCTTTCATTTGCTATTGAACCTGAGCCAACCTCTTCCGTCAGGTTCCCATCATCTCGGTGATCTCGTAATGGAATATTTTGATTATCCCATAATATAATCATTTTTATTATGGGTAGTAAACGTAAACGATTTTCTCCAATTCTTCTTTTCATTTCAATATTAATTTTCGCATCAATCGATTCCGCTGGGTTTTCAAATGTCCTAATGAAGTCGTAAAGTTAATTGTTGCTATTTTGTGGTACTCCTAAAAAAAACATCATTTTGCTGAACAGTTCTGGCTGCGCCACTAATAAGGGTGTTTCTCATCACAGGGGGGTCAGCTGACCCTTTGACCCCCCCCCCTGGATCCGCCACTGAACCTGTATACCAAATTTGAAGCAAATCGGATAATTCTGCATGAAAAATCGATTTATCTAAACTAAGTGTGGGATTAGCCCCCCGTTCCCCCATTTTATACTTAACCAATGAACCCCAAAAACTAATCAGGGTAGCGCCTTATCACAATGAACCTATATACAAAATTTGATGCAAATCTGATAATTCAGCATGAAAAACCCATGTATCTAAATTAAGGGAGGGGGGTAGCCCCCCGTTTTCCCCTTTATACTTAGCCCCTTTATACTTCCATTTAATCAAGGAAGCGCCTTATCAGAGTGAACGTATGTACAAAATTTGAAGCAAATCGGATATTTCTATCAAGAGTTATCGCGTTACGTACATACAAACGTACGTACATGCAGAATCTGCGGGCACATTAGCTCTCAGGCTTTGATAGCCTGTGAGCTAAAAAGTGCTTGGAAGATTAGTAATACCAAAAGCAATGGAGGAAAAAATAGCATGAATGAAACATCTACCGATTAAAAAAAAGCTACTTTTGTCAAAGATTTTCTTTATCAATTACTGACGGGGCCTCATTTGAAATGGATTTAGCTAGTTTAATATTAACAATTGCGTTATATTGTTTTCTTATTGATGTTTTATTTCATATTTATGTACACGAAAGATAAAGTTCATTAGACAATTATTTATGACTTATTATGTTTTCTTTATCGAAGCGTGACATCCCGATGGCAAATTCACATGAACAGAACATGTTAATGTATCAATATTTGACAACTTTTGTCTACTATTTTTCTTATTAGTCAATTACATGCTATAATTTAAAATGAATTTAGGTTGTCTAATAATAATAATTACGTTACATTATTTAATGATCGATGATTTATTTTGTATTAAAATAATTAAAACAAGACTAAAATTGGTTAATTGTTTGGTTTTTTTTATTATTGAAACATGGTACTTCGGTAACAACGGCTCGATACTGTATCATGATTTTGTAAATGTTAAATGAAGTAAAAAATTAGAGATTGATAATATGATATCTCAAGACATAATACGGGATTTGCAAGCGGAAACAGCGGTATGAATGAAAGTGCGACTAACTGAGGAAGACAACTTTTGTAAAATATTTTTCTTATGAGTTATAGACCGGGAGGCGGCAGCACAGACAATCACCTCATCGAGTTCACGTCTGAAATTCTAGAATTAGTTAAAACTCGATTCGCATATTAAAACGCAATCGGTCTGCCAAGTCATATCTTGGTGGAATACACCTTAAAACCCGATTTTAGTGGTTGACTCGTAGGTTTACCATTGTGTTTTCCTGCACCCAAAGGTATGAAAACATGGAGGACTGGGAGCAGGAACACACAATGGTAAACCTACGAGTCAACCACTAAAATCGGGTTTTAAGGTGTGTTCCACCAAGATATGACTTGGCAGACCGATTGCGTTTTAATATGCGAATCAAGTTTTAACTAATTCTAGAATTTCAGCCGTGAACTCGATGAGGTGATTGTCTGTGCTGCCGCCTCCCGGTCTATTAGTAACAAATCATAATCTGAAATAGATTTACCTAGTCTAATAATAAAAATTACATTTAACTGTTTTCTGATCGATGTTTTTATTTCGTTGAAAGATAAAAAGAACAAGAGAATTATTTGTGAATGTTTTCTTTCCTGAAACATGATTATTATTTGTCAATAAAAGGAAATATAACAATTTACAAATAAATGCCTGATGTTCTTATTTTTTATATAGGAAAACAATATTGATCAATAAACAATGTAATGTATTTTTTATGATTATACTAGGTAAACCTATATAAAATGTCTTGTCACTAGCTGGTAAGAAAAATATTTGACAAACGTTTTAATTTTTAATCGGTAGCTGTTTCATTCGTGTTACATTTTTCCTCTATTTTCTGTTGGTATTATTAATCTCCCAAGCACTTTTTACTTCATTTAGCACTTACACGATAGTGAAAAAAAGAAACACGCTAATGTTATTTTCTTAGTGGATTCTAGTAAGAAATTAACATTAAGGTTAATTTCTTGGTTAATAAAGTTGGTAATACTTCGTCAATCTTGTGTAAGTGCTAAATGAAATAAAAAATGCTTGGAAGATTGGTAATACAAAAAGCAAAGGAGGAAAAAGTAGCAGGAATGAAACAGCTACCGATTAAAAAAAAAAAAAAAAAAAAATTGTCAATTTTTTTTCTTATCGGTTAGTGACAATGTATTTGAAATAGGTTTAGCTAATCTTATAGTAACAATTACATAGCATTTATTTATTTTATTATTATTATTATTTTTTTTTTTTTTACCAATGTGTTATTTCGTATTTAAAAACACAAAAGATAACAAGACCATCAGACATTTATTTGTGAATTGTTGTGTTTCCTTCATTGAAACATCATATGTCAATAATAAACTAATAATACGGCGATACTGCATTAACATTTTGAATGAGATAAATAAAGTATAAAAGGTGCTTAGGAGATCAATAATACCAATATCAATGGAAGAAAAAATAACTTGAACTAATCAGTTAGCTATTGAAAAGAACAAATTTTGTCAAATATTTTTCTTAATAGTTAAAAACAAGGCGTTATTTTAAATCGATTAAGATTATTTAATAATAACAATTAAGTTAAAATTTTTTCATTAGTGTTTTATTCCGCCTGTATATATTTGAAACTTAAATTAAACAACAGCATCAAACATTTTTTCGTGAATTATTCTATTTTCTTTATTGTAGAGTTATATCTCATTTGAATATTCACATTAGCACATTAATGTAGGAATATTAATACATTTTCTCAAATAGTTTTGTTATAATTTTATGACAAAAATTTATTTAAACCTGTTTAATTAGTCTACTAGTAATAATTTTATTGCATTAATCCTTGATTAAAATTTTATTTCGTATTTATATCCACAAAAGATAAGTAAAAACAAGACGGTCAATTATTTTATGTATGAATTGTATATTTTCATTAATGAAACCCGATATTCCAATAAGTCCCCATTAGTACGTATTTGTGTCAAGTGCTAAATAAAACTAATCGTTGGGGGCCACCGTAACACTTACCCATCATGGATATGCATAATGTAAAATATTAAAATAAAAAATGTGTAAACTACTTATAAAATGCATTGCAATTCGAATAAAATCGTGGCTTGATGACGTCCTAAACTTTAAAGGCCCGATTACTGAATTGCTTAAAAGAAACATCCTTATAACTCCAAAAACAATCATCCTACTAACTAGCGGATTATTGCATCTGATTAAGCGTCTCATTTCCAATTAAAATATATCTTTGAATTGAAATTTGGATGAAATACAGGGTCATGAAAAATCGAAGAGTGTGGAAAATAGGATGACAAATATCTCGGCAACTCATGATCCGATCGACTTCATGCTTTATGCAAAATTTATGTTTTTTTATTGTCTTTTATATTCACTCCTTAAAATAAACAATTTCGAAAATTTTTATGTACCTTTTATCAGAACGAATATTTCGAGAGTACGAAAAAAAATATTTTCGGATCATCGAGGTTACTGAAATTCAATAAGCTTCTTTCAATTATTACATACTAAGTACATACCAAATTTGAAGTCTCTATCTCAATTTTTTTGGGAGATAGAGCGTTTACAGACACACAGACATTGTTTTTTCTAAAAATATGTTTTTCGGAATCTCCAGTGTCTGAAACGTGTAAATCCGTCAAAATTTTATTTTTGATTTTCAAAACGATTACAAGACTTACCCTATACTACGTATGATGGGTAAGTAATAAAAGTGCTTGGGAGATTGATAATAGGAATAGCAATGGTAGAAAAAATTGTATGATTGAAACAACTACCGATCTAAAAAAGAAAACTTTTGTCAAATATTTTTCCTCTCATTTAGTAACAAGGCATCATTTAAAATGGGTTTAAGGGGTTTAGCTAATCTAATAATAACAATTACATCGCATTGTTTTTTTGACCGATGTTTTATTTCGTACTTAAGTACACGAAACATAAGATACATAGGCAATTATTTATGAATTGTTAAGTTTATTGAAGCGTGATAACACAGTTGAAAATTCACATCACAGCATGTTAATGTATCAATATTTGACAACTTTTATCGTGTATTTTTCTTATCAGTTAGTTACAAAGCATTATTAGGATTTGGTTTGGGCTGTCTAATAACAACAATTACGATGAATTGTTTTTGATCGATGTTTTATTACTTACCCATCATACGTAGTATAGAGTAAGTCTTGTAATCGTTTTGGAAATCGAAAAAATTTTTTTTGACGGATTTACACGTTTCAGACACTGGAAATTCCGAAAAACATAGTTTTAGAAATCAAATTTTGCCGTCCGTCTGTGTGTCTGTAAACGCTCTATCTCCCGAAAAAAAAAATGAGATAGAGACTTGAAATTTGGTATGTACTTAGTATGTAATAATGGGAAGAAGCCTTTTGAATTTCAGTAACCTCGATTAACCGGAGCTATTTTTTCCGGACTCTCGAAATATTCGTTCTGATAAAAGGTACATAAAAATTTTCGGAAATTGTTTATTTGAAGGAGTGAATATAAAAGATAAAATAAAAAAACAAATTTTGCATAAAGCATGAAGTCGATCGCATAATGAGTTGCCGAGATATTTGTAATCCTATTTTCCACACTCTTCGATGTTTCATGACCCTGTATTTCATCCAAATTTCAATTCAAAGATACATTTTAATTGGAAATTTGACGCTTGATCAGATGCAATAAACCGCTAATTAATAGGATTATTATTTTTGGAGTTATAAGGATGTTTCTTTCAAGCAATTCAGTAATCGGGCCTTTAAAGTTTGTGACGTCATCAAGCCACGATTTTATTCGAATTGCAATGCATTTTATAAGTAGTTTACACATTTTTTATTTTAATATTTTACATTATGCATATCCATGATGGGCAAGTATTACGGTGGCCCCCAACGACTAGTTTCGTATGAAGATAAATAAAAAATGACTCTTATTTACTCTTATTTGTTAATGGTTATTGTTTACTTTTTAAAAATATGATATCCAAGTAACTTCTTAAAAATAGCTCGATACTTTGTCACGATTATGTAAGTTAGTACCAAATAAAGTAAAAAGTGCATCGGAGATCTATAACACCAACAGTAAATAGAGGAACAAAGTGAGATGATTGAAACAGCTACCAAAAAAAGAGACAACTTTTGTATTTTTATATCATTTAGTAACGAATGATTATTTAAAAAGGTTTTATATATTCTAATAATAACAATTACATTACATTGTGTTCTACACCACCAGCAAATAGATGAAAAGAAGTAGCATGACTGAATAAGCTATTTAAAAAAAAAAAAAAAAAGACAACTTTTGCCAAATATTTTTTTATCAGTTAGTAACGAAGCATTTTTTAAAAATGGGTTTATATATTATAATAATAACAATTACATTACATTGTTTTTTACACCACCAGCAAATAGATGAAAAGAAGTAGCATGATTGAATCAGCTATTTAAAAAAAAAAAAAAGACAACTTTTGCCAAATATTTTTTTATCAGTTAGTAACGAAGCATTTTTACAAAATGGGTTTATATATTATAATAATAACAATTACATTACATTGTTTTCTACACCACCAGCAAATAGATTAAAAGAAGTAGCATGATTGAATCAGCTATTTAAAAAAAAAAGACAACTTTTGCCAAATATTTTTTTATCAGTTAGTAACGAAGCATTTTTTAAAAATGGGTTTATATATTATAATAATAACAATTACATTACATTGTTTTCTACACCATCAGCAAATAGATGAAAAAAAGTAGCCTGATTGAATCAGCTATTTAAAAAAAAAAAAAAAAAGACAACTTTTGCCAAATGTTTTTTTATCAGTTAGTAACGAAGCATTTTTTAAAAATGGGTTTATATATTATAATAATAACAATTACATTACATTGTTTTCTACACCACCAGCAAATAGATGAAAAGAAGTAGCATGATTGAATCAGCTATTTTAAAAAAAAGACAACTTTTGACAAATATTTTTTTATCAGTTAATAACGAAGCATTTTTTAAAAATGGGTTTATATATTATAATAATAACAGCATTTTTTTAAATGGGTTTATATATTATAATAATAGCATTTTTTTAAATCTATTATAATAATAACAATTACATTACATTGTTTTCTAATCATTGTTTATTTATTTATTTATTGTTTTATAAAACAAGACAATCAGACATTTATTTGTAAATTGTTTTGTTTTCTTTATTGGCGCATCACAGCCCAGAAAAAAAATGGTGCGCTTTTGTGTTAATGTTGTGCAAATGCTTAAAAAAAAAAAAAAAAAAAAAAACTCTTCGAAGATTGATAATGTTAATAGTAATTAAGGACAAAAAATAGAAAAAACATAAATGAAACAGGTTAATAAACACAACTTCAGCAAAATATCTGGTTATCAGTTAGTAACGAAGAATTATTTTAAAAGGGTTTGTATATTATAATAGCAACAATTACTTTACATTATTTTCTTCTTGGTGTTTTTGTTTTTAGTTTTGTATTAAGATATACAAAACAAGACCACCAGACATTCATTTGTAAATTGTTTTGTTTTCTTTATTGAAACATATAATACCAGAAAAAAAAAATTGGTGCGCTTTTGTGTCAATGTTGGGCAAATGCTAACTAAAATGAGAAATGCTTGGATGATTGATAATGTCAATAACAACTGAGGACAAAAGTATCACGAATGATACAGAATAATAAAGACAACTTTTGTCAGATATGTTTCTTATTATAAAACAAATCATCATTTAAAATGTGTTTGGGTAGTCTAATAATAACAGTTATGTTACCATTGCCTTTTGATCGATGTTTTATGTTATATTTATCTACACGGAATATAAATAAAACAAGACCATCACACATGTATTTATGGATTGTTACGTTTTTTTTATTCAGACAAAATATCCCAATTCGAAATGACCATTAGCACGTTAATTTATCAATATGTGACAATTTTTGCCAAATTATTTTCTTTATTTAGTGACAAGGCATTATTTAAAATAGATTTAGATAGTCTAATAATAACAGTTATTCTACATTGTCTTGTGATCGATGTTTTTTATCCCGTATTAAGATAAATAAAACAATACTTAGACATTTATTTGTAAATTGTTGTGTTTTCTTTATTGAAAGAATTTATCTAAAAAACGAATTAACATTCGAGCGATACTGTGTCAGTATTATGTAAGAGATAAATAAAGTATAAATTGCTCTTGAGATCGATATTGCCAATAGAGAAAAAAAATAGATTCATAAATAGATGCGAACATTTTCAGCTAACGTAACTGAATTTATACATTCAAGAGTAGCAAAACAACATTAATTTTAATATTAATGCTGTTAATTTAACATTTTTGTTTGTAAAACATGTTTGTTGAATATGTTAATGTTGTTGAATAAGTTGATATGTTATATATTGGTTTCTGACATTTCTTAAAGATAAGTACCGAACTTATCTTTTAGTTACCTTTGAAGAATAAAAATAAGTACTTGTAGGAGGTTATTCTATACTTTCGTTCGTTTTTATATTATATTTTCCTTGATTAACAAACATTTGCCTTTTTTTAAGTGCATGAAGAGATTGTTGTGAAGTGCATGTATGAAGAGTCATTTTAATTGTAAAAAATCCCTGGCGGCTCGGCCTACAGGTACAGGTTGATTTCGAAGACGCAGACAGTGGGGCGAGTGTTTATTGGGAATTGCAGAAAAAAGACCTTTTGCCATGATGTGGCAGTTGGGACCGCCCACTTGGAAATATACCTTTTGCTGTAAGCGGAACCAGCAGGATTTTTTTTTTCCTGTAAGAGTTTTTTTTTTTAAACTTGTTAATATAAAAGTTGTAGATAATATTAAGAAGATTTATAATAAATTTAAACGGATTTGATATCTTGTGAATTGACGAAGCTACGAATTTCTTTTCTTCTTAAACCCCTATTCCCCACCCCCCTTGATGTCATTTTTAATGATATAAAAAATCTGTCATACATAAATTTTTGCCTTTTATCTAGAAGTAGAAATAATTTTAAACAGATTCAATATGTATCATAATTAAGAAGTTGTTTTTTTCTGTTTTCACGAAAAGCCTCCCCATCCCCCCCGGTCCGATTATGCCCATTAACGAACTTGACCGAGATTTTATGCCGCTGGATTTTATGTATCAGTTCGGAAGAGATTTGTGCAGAATTATCTAAGTTATCGTGTCCATAAAAAAGTGATATAGATACATAGATAGATAAAGTTTTGAACTGGGGGTGGTTTTGGGTTCTAGAAGTCACGATCGGCGTAGACCTGCAAAATTTTTTCAGAAATTCCAACTTAGGGGAGAATGTAATAAGTAGTATTTCTTACGAAATCTACATAAATGTGTATTTAAATTTAAAAATAAATGGGTACATTGTACAATTAAATACTACGTAGCATACTTACTTACCATACTTTCCTTACTTTGTCACCCATTTTACGAATTAAAATTCTTATTCTACTAATTTATATAATTTATAATGCAATTTAGATACTGGTATGTTTATTATATAAAACATTTGGAATTTTATTTTACAAACTCCGCTTAAGAAGTCACTCCGTATAGTCACTCCGTAGACCCGATAGTGACGTACTAACCAGGTTTGACTGTAATTACTTATTTAAAAAAGAATACTTATTTTTCTTAAATGAAAATCTTAGGCAATATCTTATGGAGAGTATTGATAAATGTTCATTCATATTTAAATTTAATTTAACACAAAAACATTCGAACAATTCATTTATTATATTAAGTTTTACAATAAATATACTTACTCTGACTCAAAACATTAAAGTGTTTACATAAATGCAAAATCTACAGGCACCCGTTCTTTTGAATAACAAACAATAAATATTCATAAACCATTATGTTATTAACTTTTCATCTAAAAACATGTATTCACTGCTATTTAATTAAAATTTTAAGTTCATTAACATAATTCCCATTACTCGCGAATAATATTACTGATGCCATTGAAAGCATGTTATACATATAATTAAAAATGAATTTTCGTTAAAACCAATATAATAACAAGCTACCTTTCATGAGTATATCAATAAATATACATGAGCTGACTTCTATACTTTATTCTTTGAAAACAACGTTTAATATGCTGGTAGCCACTAAACCATATTTCTTGGACAAGGAAATAAATATTACTTTGTCGCTGTGGAATGTGGCACTCCTATAAGACGCGCTATTTATTCCAAACTCTGTAATTCTTACTTATTTATAAGCGTTTTAGATATCTTACCCGTGCCATTCATAAAAATGTAAGCGAGATTAATTCTTTCTGTAGAAGCTACAAGAGGAAAAATCCTACCGCGGGGTACTTTTCCAAATTGCATAAACAGTAATAAAAAAAAATATTTTTAATCTAGGAAAATATAATGTAACCGTGAACGAATATATACAATAACATTCCCCACGATACAATAACGTTACCCACGATTCCGAAAAATGTTCTTTATCTTTAGAAACCCCAGAAATCAATATTTTTCGAGTTTTAAAGAATCATACCTATGTGCATAATTCCAGCATATCAGAAACTAAGTGAAATATCGGTTGTAAAATTTCACCTTTGCATACAAAAACAAAGGTAAGTTAAACTAGTCTTTGGGGGCCACCGTAATACTTACCCATCATGGATATGCATAATATAAAATATTAAAATAAAACATGTGTAAACTACTTATAAAATGCATTGCAATTCGAATAAAATCGTGGCTTGATGACGTCATAAACTTTAAAGGTCTCGATTACTGAATTGCTTAAGAGAAACATCCTTATAACTCCAAAAACAATAATCCTATTAACTAGCGATTTACTGCATCGGATTAAGCGTCTCATTTCCAATTGAAATATATCTTTGAATTGAAATTTGGTTAAAGTACAGGGTCATGAAAAATCGAAGAGTGTGGGAAATAGGATTACAAATATCTCGGCAACTCATTATCCGATCGACTTCATGCTTTATGCAAAATTTATGTATTTTTATTGTATTTTATATTCACTCCTTAAAATAAACAATTTCGAAAATTTTTGTATACCTTTTATCAGAACGAATATTTCGAGAGTCCGAAAAAAATAGTTCCGGATAATCAAGGTTACTGAAATTCAATAAGCTTCTTCCCATTATTACATACTAAGTACATACCAAATTTCAAGTCTCTATCTTAATTTTTTCGGGAGATAGAGCGTTTACACGGACTTACAGACGGACGGCAAATTTTTTTTTCTAAAAATATGTTTTTCGGAATTTTTATTGTCTGAAACGTGTAAATCCGTCAAAACAAAATTTTCGATTTTCAAAACGATTACAAGACTTACCCTATACTATTTATGATGGGTAAGTAATAAAAGGAAAAATGTGTAAAAAATGGCAGATATGCAGGTGGTGCAGCAATCTTTTCCTTCAGATGCTTTTTCATTATAAGTTTATCAACACTCCATTAAAGCTAGATATTATACACTTGTTCCATATCTCTAATAAAAGAATCAATTCACATTTTTTGTAGATGGGGAAAATCTTACGAATACACAGCTGAAAGTGGCTTAACCTACCTGACCCACTGAATTGCAATGAACACGAATTAACCCCTGCACACCAGAAACTCTACTCATAGGCGGTCTTTACTTCCGCCATATAAAAGTTCAAGGCGGGAATTTCAGAGAAATATGAACGCGGAAAAAAGGATATAATTGCATACTCGAAGTATAGTGATGACATGTTAGCTACGATCGGCTTCTCTTTTTTGATGAGGGTAAAGAACGAGAGGGTTACGTGTTATGATGTATGAGGAAGTGAACTAATGAAAAGAATTACATACATTTTACGTGAGAGAATTCGGAAGTTTATACTGGAATACAGCATTTTGTTTGCAATGCTGATTATTTTATACAAATAGCAACAATGTTTAACTTTAAAAAAAAAACAATTTTATGTAATTTTAAGATTTACTTTAAATTATCAAAGTTAATTCATCCTCATAAAATGAGAAGCAGACGATATAATTTAGATACTCGAAACAGTGATGAGATGTACCTTTTTCTACGTTCGGTTTCGTTTTTTTTTTTTTTTTTTTTTTTTTGTGAGCATAAAGAACGAGAGGATTACGTATTATGATAAATGAGGAAGTGAATAATAATAAAAAAAAAAAATCATGAATTTTATGTGAGAGAATTCGGAAATTTTACCGGGATGCAGAATTTTGCTTGGAAAGCTGATTATTTTATACAATAAGTCACAAAACTTAACCTTTAAAAAATATTTTGTGTCATTTTAAGATTTACTTAAAATTATCAAAGTCAATTAATCCTCGTAAAATAAGAAGCAGACATGATATAAATGCATATTCGGAACAATGATGGTTTGCAGCTGTTTCTACGTTCGATTTCTGTTTTTGGCAAGTTTAAAGAACGAGAGGGTTAAGTGTATTATGATGACTGCGGAAGTGAACTAATAAAAATAAATTCATAAATTTACGTGAGAGAATTTGGAATCTTTACTGTGATACAGAATTTTGTTTGCAAGGCTGAATATTTTTGCCTTTAAAATATATTACTTTATGTAATTTTAAGATTTACTTAAAATTATCAAAGTTAATTCATCCCCATAAAATGAGAAGCAGACGATATAATTTGCATACTCGAAACAGTGATGAGATGTAGCTGTTTATACGTTCGGTCTCTCTCCTTGGTTGGGATAAAGAACGAGACGGTTACGTGTTATGATGAATGAGGAAGTGATCTAAAAAGAAATTCATAAATTTACATGAGAGAATTCGTAATTTTTACTGGGATATAGCATTTTGTTTGCAAGGTTGATTATTTTATACAATAAGCCACCATATATAACTTTAAAAAATATTATTTTATGTAATTTTAAGATTTACTTCAAAATGATTAATTCTCGTAAAATGAGAAGCACACAGAAATGATATAATTACATACTGGAAACAGTGATGATATGTAGCTGTTTCTACGTTCGGTTTCTTTTTGGCAAGGATAAAGAAGGAGAGAATTACGTATTATGATGAATGAGGAAGTGAACTAAGAAAAAATAATTCTTAAATTTTATGTGAGAGAATTCGGAAGTTTTACTGGGATGCAGAATTTTGCTTGCAAAGTTGATTATTTTATACAATAAGTCACAATATTTAACCTTTAAAAAAATACTATGTAATTTTAAGATTTACTTAAAATTATCAAAGTTTATTCATCCTCGTAAAATGAGAAGCAGACATTATATAAATGCATATTCGAAACAATGATGGTGTGCAGCTGTTTCTACGTTCGATTTCTGCTTTTGGCGAGTTTAAAGAACGAGAGGGTTAACTGCTATGATGATTGAGGAAGTGAAATAATAAAAAGAAATTCATAAATTTATATGAGAGAATTTAGAATCTTTACTGGGATACAGAATTTTGTTTGCAAGGCTGAATATTTTTTACAATAAGCCACAGTATTTAACCTTAAAAATATATTACTTTATGTAATTTTAAGATTTACTTAAAATTATCAAAGTCAATTCATTCTCGTAAAATTAAAAGCAGACGATATAATTTGCATACTCGAAACAGTGATGAGATGTAGCTGTTTCTACGCTCGGTTTCTATTTTTGGTGAGGATAAAGACTGAGAGGGTAAAGTGTTATGATGAATGAGGAAGTGAACTAATAAATAAGAAATCATAAATTTACATAAGAGAAATCGGAGGTTTAACTGAGATGCAGTCTTTTGCTTTCAAGGCTTGTTATTTTATATAATGTCACATTATTTAACTGTTAAAAATATTATTTTATTATTTTTGTAAGATTTACTTAAAATTATCCACGTAAACATCAAGGTAAATTCAATCTCGTAAAATGAGAAGTATACGAAGCATATAACTAACTGCACAGGCGAAACTGTGATGGTATGTAGTTTTTTACGTTAGGCCTCTCTTTTGACATCACATGTTGTTATGAATGAGGGAGTGAATTATTAAAATGAAATTCCTAAATTTATATGAAAGAATTGGTAAATTTTAGTGAGATAACACGCTTAAATTGCAAGAAACAACGATTTTCGGGTATTTTCTCTATCCAAGAAAACTAACATTTTTATAATAGATCCTACCATTTAAAAGAAATTAATTGAATATATTACCAGGGTTCATACAGACTTGAGAATAAAAAGTTCTTCCAGCCTGTACCGGGAGGAAAAGGTAGCTTTCATAATTCATGTTTTTAAAAATTCAACTCATTTTACTCAAACACCCGAAGCTAAATTGCTTGGAAACCGATTATGGAAAATTCAATCCCGGTTTCCATTAATACTGAATGAGAATTCCGGCATGAGAATTACAACATAACAAAAATCAGATTGCTTCAAAATGTCAGCCACCCTATAATTTCAAACTGCCATATCTCTGCCATTTTTTAGGATAAAGCCAAAACAAAAGATGCTCCGGAATCCTTATATCACGATCTAACACTTAACGGATACAACTTTTTCAATTTATAATTTGTATACATATTTTTGAATTAAAAAAAATAAACTTCCAGCCATTTTGAAACAAGATGGCGCATGAAGCTGGCCAACAAACTCGGTCGGGACCTTGGTATGTTCTGGACACATGATCAGTCACATTTATATCGGTTCATAAATACGGTAGTGACAGCATAACAAATATCAGATTGTTTGAAAATCTCAGCCACCCTAGAAATTGAAACTGCCATATCTGAGACATTTTTTAAGATATGTCAAAAACAAAACATGTTCCAGAATGCTTGTATCACAGTCTGACACTTAATACAAACAATGTTTTCAAATTATAACTTTTTGTACATCTTTCTGAATTTTTAAAAATTCAAAATTTTTTAACTGGCCTCCATTTTGAAACAAGATGGCGGATGAAGCTGGCCAACGAACTCGGTCAAGACTTTGGTATGTCCTATGCATACTTACCCAGTCACATCCAAATCAGTACATAAATAAGAGAGTTACAGCATGACATATGTGAGATATATATACACACACATATATATATATAAATCAACATTTGAAGGTTTTGGGGTCTGGGGGTCATGATCGGTGAAAATATACCAAAATTTTTTGGAATTTCTTTCCTCCGAACGGCTGCAATAGGTAGATTTTTGTAATGAAAGCTACCTAAAAATTCTAGGAATTTAGATAATTTCCATAGAGTCCAAGAAATGTAAAAGACTTGCTGTATTTCTTCATGTATGTAACACAAACACACATTAATTTTTAATACTCCATAAAGAGAAAAAAAAAATAGTAGAAAAGCATTTCAAACAAATTTTATTCTATTCATAATGAATGGTCGGAATATATCATATAGTTGAGGTTTTATTCCAACCGAGCAAAAAATGTCTGGGCCACTACTCGAACCTGGGTACCTTGCTTGCCGTGCCAATGCTCTTCCTACGGAGCTAGCCGAACGATATCCTGGCTGGCATAATTCAGTCTTATTTGTTCTACATGGCTTCGAATTTTATTCGATTAAAATCTAACAGTTAAGTGTTAAAATTGCAATGTATGGCTTAGTGGTTTCGTAAATTTGAATACAAAATTGAAATACAACTTTTTCATACAGTGACCAATGATTTTATATACTGGAGAGAGTCAAATCCCAAATACCCATCATGTATCACGCGCATCTAGATTTTTAAAATACGTTTTGAAAGGGGAAAAAAATCAAGAAACATACAAATATTCGTTTTCAAATTACATTGTTATAACCATCATAAAAACCCTCAAAAATATAATTCAATAAATAACAAGAACGAAAAATCATGCGCCAAGCATAGATTATGTAATACTTTCCAACACTTCCAGAATAATTTTACAAATCTTTACCGTTTAATAAGGTGAAACATGATAGCTAAGTAAACAATTTGGAAAACGCATAACATATTTAAAAACTCAATTCCAGGAACTACCAACAACATTCGGAAAAATATCCGAATTCTTTTGTGCAGCCCTGTATAGGATCCACAGATTTGTATCTATACTACATAGAATGCTAAATTTGTTCCGTTATGATATGCGTAGCACAGTTTAAAATTCTTCTTCTGGGATTTCCGCCAGTAAACGGAAATGTACCCGAGAACTTTTGTGATGTCCTGTGTAGGATCTTTAGAATTTATACACACCAAGTAATAGACAAAAAATTAGTTGAATTTAAAATCGAGTTCAGCAACTAAAAATGCACTTCCAGCAATTATTATTAACAGACAGTAGCGAATTCTTTTGTGTGTCTCTGTAAATGAACGATGAATACCATTCACACAATAGTCTATAGTAAACCTCTTGTAATGCACCTTAGTGATAGATATCAAAATTGATATATGTTTCAATATGTTTGAAGCAGTGAAACATTATTAAAATAAACCGCAAACAATTTTTTCCATAGACCGTAATGTTAGAGAATTCTATTGAGTGTCCCTGTAAAGGAACTAGAGGTGCTATGCACACCATATTCCATAATAAGTCTCTTGCTGCGCACCTCAGTGATATACGAGGTAGAGTCAATAAATTCCCGGAATGGTCGCCTACATTCACGCAGGTGTTCGTTGGAGGGGAAATATCTTTTTTGGAGGTTGGCAGCACTGATAAGGAAAACACACAGGCATCTGGAATTCATTTCCGGTACTGTTGGCGTTAGATGCAGATCATTTCTGACAAAGTGAATTTTTCATTCGTCGGATTTTGAAATGTCGTCTTTAGAGCAGCGTGCACACATCAAATTCTGCGTTTTGCTCGAGAAATCGCCTTCTGAGACGCTCGAGATACTGAAGAAAGCATACGGAAACGATTGAATAGGCGTTTTCGTAAAGGTCAGCAAAAACATCACCAAGGAAGGAAATATTTCGCTTGGACAAAAGACGAGGGAAAGTGATGTTGGAGGTTTTTTTTTATTACGAGGGTGTCATTCACTACGAATTTATTCTTGAGGGCCAAACTGTCAATAAAGAACTTTACCTGGAGATCCTTAAAGACTACGAGATGCAATCAAACGAAAATGACCTGAAAAATGGGCAACAAATGATTGGTTTCTTTTACACGACAATGCTCCACTACATCGCGCTATGATTGTGAAAAATTACCTTGCCAGACACAGTGTTATCACTCTGGAACACCCTCCTTATTCTCTCGACCTAGCACCAGCTGATTTTTGCCTGTTTCCACGGCTGAAAATGAAATTGAAGGGACACAGTTTTATGGATTCAGATGAGATGATCAAAAATGCGACGAAGCTCCTGAAGGAAGTCTCAAAAAATGGATACAAGGAGTGTTTTGAATAGTTATACGAACGCTGGAAGATGTGTGTGGATGCAGGAGGAAAGTACTTTGAAGGCCAATAAGGTAAAATTATTGTTCTATTTTTTAATAATTTGTAATTGACCTATTCCGGGAACGTTTTGACCCTACCTCGTATATCAAATTTAATGTGTTTGAAATTGTGTAACATCAATAAAATAAACCGCAAATAATATTTCCCCATAGACAGTAATGTAACGAAATTCTTTTGAGTGTCCCTGTAAAAAAACTAAGTCCTATACACTTCATTTTTAACACCGAACGTGCCATAGTAAACCTCATTAACTTATTATATTAATTGCATGTCAATCCGAATAAATTTACGCGAGTTAGAGTGCGGACAGACAGACAAACCGAATTCATGAAAACTTTTCAACTTTGTTGGAAAGTTTTTAAAATGTGTGCCGGACCCCCTTAACACATTATTGCACATTAAAGCAAATTCATTTTCGTACAGTGCGAGGTATAGGCAAACATCTTACACTCTCGGTCTTCTACGGATAGGCGGCGATTAGCTCTGCTAAAGTTCAAGCGGGGAATTTCAGAGAAAGATAAACACGGAAAAATTGGACAGGATTGCAAACTCGAAACAGTGGCGATACGTAGTCGTTTCTACGTTCGGCTTCTCTTTTAATGAGGCTAAAGAACGAAAGTAATACGTGTTATGCAAATGAGGAACTAATAACAAATAATTCGTAAATTGACGTGAGAGAGTTCGAAGATTTATTATAATAAAATTTTTAATTTGTAAGACCTATTTTTTTTATGGAAGTAGGTCAGTTTTATTAACTTTTAATAAATGTCCTTTTATGTAATTTTAAATACATATACTTATAACAAAGTACATTTATTTTCGTAAAACGAAAAGCAGAAAAAATAAAATCTGGGATTAGCATTCACGTAAAAATGATTTGACGTCTTTATTTATCATAAAATAAAATTTTTAAAAAAACTTTTGTTTTTTTAATCCCTATTAATATGCATTAGTTACTTATATATAAAAACATACTCAATGGCATATATTCACCAATAAAGAAAAAAAAATGTTTCTATAAACATCCGAGATACATAGACAGTAAAGTTTACTCATTCTATCATTATGCACACATATGGAATTGCTTTCGAATGTACATATATAACAATATATGTACACAATATGATACTGTATATAGGAATACATATTATATTGTGTATGCATAGGTACAGATATACTGTGTATATGTATACTGTAATATACAGGGTTTATTGGGACAAACTTTAAGGGGAGGTAGGGGACATCACAAGGATTCAGATTGATTTGCATAGCAACCTATGGTCGGAATCGGCTTCGTTCGCCGTTAGGTGGTGTTGTTCACGAGAGCACTGGAGGAAAACTTACTTACTGCCCGCACCTCTAACATCTACAGATTATCTCATTTTTTTGCAAGAGATACTTCCAAGCTTACTTGACACTATGCCAAACATGTCAGACGCCATATGTGGTTTCAACATGATGGGGCATCTCCCCATTATGACAGATGTGTTCGTGAATATTTGAATAAGGTGTTTGGTAACGGATGGATTGATCCACGCTCTCCTGATTTAAGCAGCATAGATTTCTTTCTTTGGGGTGTACTGAAAAGTGCTGTAGATTCCGATATGGATCTGGTTGCAAGACTCATCTGTGCTGCTGTGGATATCCAACAAATTCCAGGTATATTTGAGCGAGTCCGCCAATCCATGGTCCGACTGTGTAATGCATGCATCACTAGCAATGGTGGAAACTTTGAACATCTTTTGTGACATTTTCACATATCATCTACCACAGCACACGTAATATCTTTGACCAATAAATTATTTCAGATGATCTCAACCTTGTGTCTTCTCGTTTCTTGTACCTGTCATACTACTTTCCCATGACGTTTCCGACCATGGGTTGCTATGCAAATCTGAATCCTTGTGATGTCCCCTACCTCCCCTTAAAGTTTTTCCCAATAATCCTGGGACACCCTGTATATAACAATATAATACTGTATCCAACATATTTTCTGTGTCTCTGTAAATGAACGATAAACATATTCTACAGCAAGCTTATTGTGGTAAACCTTAGTATTGTATATTAATTTCAGCATGTTTGAAATAGTTCAACGTAATTTAAAATACTCTGAAAACAGTTTTCCCCATAGGCCATTATTTAATAAAATTCTTTTGTATGACCCTGTAAATGAATAATTGATTTGTACTCCGTACTCCATAAGCATGTTTTACTGCACCCGTGAAATTCATATCAATTTCATTATGCTTGGAACAATGTAACATCATTAAAATAGACATCAAACGAATTTTCCTCATAAATCACACTATAACGGAATTCTTTTGAGTGTCCCTGTAAATGAACTGTAAGTGCTACACGTAGTCCATTCTAAAGTAACCTTCTCTCAGTGCACCTCAATAATGCATATAAATTTTATTATGTTTAGAATAGTGTAACATCATTAAAATACACCGCAAATGATAATTCTCCTTAGACCATAATGTAACGGAATGCTTTTGAGTGCCCCTGTAAATGAACTATAAAAGCTACACACTTCATTTTCAATACCGAACATGTCATAGCAAACTTCAACAACGTATATCAATAACATGGCCATCCAAATATATTTACGTGAGAAAGAGCTCAGCCAGACGGACAGTGAAACCGAATTCATAAACACTTTTCAACTAAGTTGGAAAGTGTTAAACACGGAAATATTCTATGAAAACTCAAACTTACAAGATGTTTGTACATAAACCTTTAAATAAAATATCACACTTAATCAGACATGAAAGTTGCATAAAATACTATTAAAACATTAAAAACATTAACAATTACTGCAAACGTTTCAGACTATAATTTAGCCCCTCATCAGTGGAACTACGTAACGTTGACCGGATAATTTTCAACCATGGTTACAGTTAATAAAGTTAACCAGTTAAAACTTGAAAATTTTGACGAACTTCCATTAGAGCAAGATCGTGTACTCAGGTGGAACAGCACAAGATTCATTAATTGGCGAAGTCTGTTTACCAGTGAACCAATCCTCAAGAAATAGTTTACTCTTAACGTTATTGCAGCTGGATCTGATTACTGCGATACTTGCGGTACTATTCTAAATTTTAAAATGGTAAAAAAAAACGAAAGTTTTTTTAATTAAATCCATCGAACAATGAAATGTAAAAATCAAAAATTTCAACTTCCGTCGTCCGGAATAGAATCCGGATTTTTCAGGGTTAGGAAGAAAACGCTCTACCACTGAACCATCTAGTCTTCGTGAAAAAGACTGAAATTAAGATTCCGTTTTAAGATCTAAAAAAATCGCAGAAATGGTCGGATGTCATTAAATTAATTCATTTAATTAAAATAATATAACACTTTTTTTAAATGTTAGGATTTGACGTGCGACAGGAGGTATTCAGCTATAAGTATCCGAAATTTTACGCATCTATCTTGCACTGTTTCCGAGAACGAACTCTGTGACGGACAGACAGAAGAGTGAGACGAATAGACTTTTCGTCAGATGAATGAAACCTTAAAAAAAGAAAAGAAAAATAATCCGACAGGATAAGAGGATAGAGAACGAGTGGAATACTTGTTGAAATGAGTAAGGAAGAGCAAGATAAAATACAATTCATAAAATTTAGTAGAAGAATTTGTAAATTCCAGTGGACAAAAATTATTAAACTACAGATATGGTCTACTAAGGCAGCATTTTGAGATTTGGGAGTACACATGGAACTGTTTGTTTCGATTGGCTATTGGATAGCTTCAATTTTTCGTGAAAGTGAAAAACACTTTCGAGTTAGTTTGAACCATGAAGATTTTATGAAAGTTAACCCTCTGACTGTCCAGCAAAATTGTAATGTTTTTTATATCCAGGATTTTTTCCACCTGCTGGTCAAGTGGTTAGGACGCTGGCTGCTGGACAAGAGCTGCTGGATTCATATCCCAATTCATTCATGGATGTGTGTAAAGTTCTTACGATTCAGGCTGACTCATGCCGCCATTTAATTTCCCGTCGAATAGCCGCGTAGGCAACAATAGCTGATTCGTCTAAGTTGGAAACAAAATGCTTAACGAGTCAGTCTGTATTATAGTAGCCCTAAATGTGTGTAGTGTGTCACATTTAACTTTAAACGGAGATCCCGGTCTGTTTAGCCTTCGTATGCAAAAGATGAGTGTAGTAGTGCCTTCAACCAATTAACCTTTTTTCAATGCTTAAAAATGATCACGTTTCTATTGGAATATAAAATACCTTATTATGCACATAAAGATAAACTGTGAGAGCATTAACCGTTACTTAATGTTTTAAAACTGTGTTAAATCTGAATAATAAATTGATTTTCTATAATACTACGTGTATTGCCGTGAAAACTGCATCTCAGTAAACAAGCTATCTCGGGATTTCTTATGTCAGAGGGTTAAGAAGAATGATATTCTAGTTTATCTTATTACTTTAGATCATTGAATGGTTTAACTTTTGAACTTAAAATGTTAGCAGTGTATTGAATAAACATCAATTAACCCCTTCGGGACCGGCGGCTTTTACACAAATTTTATTAGATTGGCACCACTTTTTTAAAAAAAGCTACCTTTACTGAAACTATCACAAAAATGCTCTAATTAGAGAAAACAAATATTACTTTTATTTTTTTACTGGTGCCTAAAACAAATTCTGTATGCTCTTTTTGAGGGTGCATATATGCACCCATGGTCCCGAATGGGTTAAGCTACGATTTATATTTTAATTACAATATTTATTCCTTACAGGAGATTTTTGTTGTAATCTTTCTCTAACAGTTAATGTTGCTTGTTACTTTTATGTATTTCCTAATAAAATGTAACATATCACCGTCTTGTATGTCACATTTTAATAAACTAATTTGATAACGTATTACAAATCAATATAACATTTTCTTTTTTAAACCTCAGAATTTTAACATCTGCCCAGCATGTTCAATTTCGTCCACTTGTTTTCATCTACTTTGTTATAAACCATACAAAACTACCATTTAAAAGTCATTTTAATTCTTTTTTTTTTCAGTTTTAACCATACTATAAAGGCCTTATTGATTGCTGAAACTCCCAAGGCTTGCCTCACACAACTGAACGTGTTCAGTGTAACATTTGTATAATTACTATCTACAAATCTGCCTTTAAACTTGCTGAATGTTTGATAAGGTTTTCTTTGTGCCGCGGAAATCTGATTAGCCGATGTTTAATGATGACAGGCATATCAAATTACAAAATATTAAAAGCATTCATGTATTCCCATGAGAAAATAGACTGTAATGAAACGTGACAGATGTCAGGGAGGAGTATTGAAATACTTTTGACTACTTTCACTTATTAATTTCAAAGTCACTTTTATTTACAGGATTTTTCTTCGCAATAGCAAAGGTTTTCAACCGCGCTGCCGCAGTACACTGGTGTTAGGGTTATGCACGGGTCGGATAGTTCAAACAATATTCAAACCCGAAGTGGAAGACAATTAATCCATATTTTAATATACTAGCTGACTGGGCAGACTGTCATTGAAAAATATAACAGAGGAGTGGGCTTCATAAAAAAAAAAGGGATGGAATAATATTTATTTATTTATATTAAAAACTTGTAAAAAAATTAAATAAGAGCTAAAATTTCAAAAGTATAACAGTTACGTTTAAAAAATGAAACGATCAGGGAAAATTATTACACTTACTTTTCTATTTTTACTAAAAATCCTTTTTTTTTTAAATAATTGCTTTGTTTATATTTTAAACTTTGTATTACTAATTGTATTTTTTAAATTATAAATATTAAATGCTTACAAAAATCAATATTTCAAATGAAAATGTATAAAAATATATCTATTTAATTGTTCATGTTGACAAATTATAATTACGATTTGAAATCATTGTTTCGCTTTTATTCCTGTAGATGCATTTCTTTTTACTTTGCTATTTAATTTATTAGTTGCTTAGCAACATAGCAACCCTATTTCAAAGAATATCGAAATAATAAAATTCAAGTAACTCGCACTGTTTTGCTGCAATATTTTATTATCAAAATAAATTATTTTTGTATTCTTACTGACAATGAAGAATTTATTTAATAAATCGTTTTTTTTTCTTGATGCAATACGTTCCTCAAAATCATATATTTACTATTCTCTGTTACTCATATTGATACTCTATTTGTATTACTCTCAAACATTTGAAAAATCCGTTAAACTTCCAATATGACGTCAGATTAATTTTCTTTTTAATTCTCTAATGACGTCCTATTAAGCTGTTTTCTGTATTTACACATACTCATACTCCTTGTATTATTGTGAAATATTTAAAAAATTCCATTTTATTACCAATATGACGTCATATTAACCTTTTTTCCAATTGGGGGAACTTTTTATTTCATTTTCATTTTTCACGTGGAAATCTTTCAATAGAAAATTAATTATTGTAGAAAGAATTTTATTGTGGATTTTTAATTGTTGGCAACTGCTATAACGAAAAATGTTTAAATGTAATAGGAAAAGGTTGTTAGATTTTTGGTTTTTTATCTCTCTATATTAAAATAATACGATTTTTTTTTAATTTTATGATTTTCAGCTTCATAGTAGATATTCAGCTATAAGTACACAAAATTTCATGCTTGTAAGTTATATAGTTTCTGAGAACCGGCTCTGTGATGGACAGACAACGAAGCGGGAGTAATAGGGTTTCGTGAGATGAACGAAACCCTAAAAATAAAATTGTGGATTGTAAGATGCTAAATAATATGAAAAGTGAGATTAAAAAATAATGACTTTTAGAGCTGACGTTGAGGCTCCTGATCTGCAGATTTACTGGTTTAGTGAAACTTTTTATAGTCATTTCTAGTGAAAATCAAGTTAGGGGTTGAATTTTGCGGATCGCCGTTTAATTTAGACTAAAAACTTTGTCAAGTGACTCTGTCACATCCGTGCCCGCATAGTTTTAAATAAACAAAGTTTAAACCTTAAACTTTCATCGTGATTGAGCTCGCCCGGGAACGGCCTTAATACACAAGTTACAAGTGTTCAGAACGAAAAATTCTTTCATATAATATAAAAATTAAAACAGTTTTTTTTTTTAAACACATTTCAAGTGTTTTATCTACTTAAAATGCGAAACACTCATTGAAAAATTGATTAGAAGAACATAACGTCTAAAATCATTTTGTCACTAATGGATGAGAGCGAAATTTCAAAACAAATGACCTAAACCCAGATTTCCTTCCTTTAATTTATTACATTTCTCACGTTTTAATTAACACGACTCACGTGACAAAAGAAACGTTTCAAGATTTCTAATTAGCATTAACTTATACAAAGCGTTCCACAGAAATAATGTTCGTTTTTCTTTCTTTTTACTTTGTTTCATAATCGTCATTAATTAAGTAAACAGCTTCGAGGTTTCAATTTAGCATATCAATAAGTTATTAGTCTTCTCCAGTTCAGAATTTCACAATAGTGTTTTTGTTAGATTTTATGCAACACTGGCGAGAAAAGTTAAAGGAACAACTATAATAAAAAAGAAAAATCATGCATCAAACATAAGATTATGAAAAAATATACAACGCATACACAATCCTGTAACGCAAATTCATCGTTTAATAAGATGAAAGAAGATATATTAAGTAAACAATTTAGAAAACGCATAAAAAATTAGAAAACAACTTGATATACAATCTGATAACAAATTTGAGATAAATAGCTTTTTCCATATTTTGGTAACAGCAGAAGATCTTCCAGAAAATGCTGTCAAAGTTGACTTTTTGTACCAAATTTCCCTACGCAACAGAGCTGGAAAGGAAGAAAACTGTCGTCATCAGACCACAATCACTGAGATCTCAAGATGTATTCAAAATTCACTCATTTATCGAAAAGCAGCTGTTCCATTCCAAATCACTTCTACAATCGCGCAAGCATCATACTTTCAAGTTTAAACAAGAAAGAAAAATCATGCGTTAATCATAAATTATGAAACACTTTCCAACACTTCCTAAATACTTTATCAAAACTTCACTGTTTAATAATTTAAATAAGATAACTAAGTAAACAAGGTCCAAGTCAAACCGGACGGGGAGGCCTACCTTTCGGCTTTGGTTCAACTAGCCCCGCCCAACCTAAGTAAACAATTCAGAAAACGGATAACACATTTAAAAACCTTCTTAAACAATTACCGCCCATATTCATAAACTATTTAAAGTCTTTTGGACAGCCCTGTTTATAATATAGATATTTCTATATATACTTCATAATATGCTAAAATTTAGTTTAGTTAGAAAACGCATGAAAGAGTCGAAAATTCACAAGCAGCAATTTCCACTGATAGACAAAAAAGTACTCGAATTGTTCCGTACAGCCCTGTATACTACTATCTACAGATACACACCCCATACCACGCTAAAATTTAATTCAAATTAAAACGCACCATCCTACTAAAAACGCACTTCCAGCAATTACCATGCATAGAGGGCAAAGTATCCAGAACTTTTCGTAGCCCTGTTTATGAATTTATATATATTCTACAAACATCTCTTAGTATACAAAATCCAGTTCAGCTGGGACATGCATAACACAATTTTTTTAAAAAAAAGAAAAAAAAACATTCTTGAGCAATTTATGCACGTACGAGGGTGGTTTGATAAGTTCTCGATCTGACAGTGAAAGCACAAGATTTTTGACATAATTTCTTTTTTTTTTCAATGCAGTCCCCTTGCAACTCAATACATTTAAGATACACTCTTTTGTAGGAATTCTTTAGTACAGCCCTGTACGAGGGTGGTTCGAAAAGTTTCCAGCCTGAAAAATAAAATACAAAATTTTTGATATAATTTCATATATTTTTTTCAATGTAGTCCCCTTGCAACTCAATACATTTAAGATACACTCTTGTGTACAAATTCTTTAGTGCAGCCCTGTACGAGGGTGGTTCGAAAAGTTCCCGGCTTGAAAAATAAAATACAAGATTTATGACACTATTTCATTTTACTTTTCTACTTGCAACACAATACATTTCAGAAGACTCTTGAGAAATGTCCATTCTTTGGCGTTTTTGGTCGACGTTCAACAAGCGCGGCACGCATCGAGCGGAAATCTTTTTCAAACCCAAAACATCGTGTAAAATGCGGTGGACACGGTCTATCGAGATGTTTGCAATGTCAGCAAGTTTGCGTATCTTCATTCAGATATCATTCAATACGGCATTGTGAATGTTTGAGACGATTTCGTCGGTCGTAGCGGTTTTTGGGCGTCCTGAGCGTTCATCATCGTGAATGGATTTCCTACCATGTTTAAATTCAGCAGCCCACTTTTTTATCGTCGAATAGGAAGGACAAGAATCCTTTAAGATAGACTGTAACTCTTTTCCTATGTTCGCGGGGGTTAAATATTTTTTAACAAAGTATTTTATGACAGCCCGAACTTCCAATTTTTTCCATTTTTCGAAAATGTCAAAACATGTTTACTTTACCATATCGCCCAGCAGTAACTCATAAACTCACGGGTCTGAAACTCGGCGGCATGTCATCTAAAGGATGATACTTTACAAACATTGTCATTTGATCATATTTGTTCCATTTCTGTGTTAGGCCGATAACTTATCAAACTGCCCTCGTAGATCGTAGTGCTTACGATTTTTTTTTTTTTGTAGCCCTGTATCAAGCAGGGCGGTCGCTCTGCCAAGCCAAGCTTAAAAAAAAAAAAAAAACGCCACACAAACAACGCCAAGAACTGAACTAGACCGCTACTGCTTATTTACAGGAATCAACTTCGCAATGTTAAATCGACAAAACATGCCAGATTAAAATATCAGATATATAATAAACCAAGCGTCGCCGAAATAAAAAACGAAAACTAGAAGAATCTAATGAAGAATTTCTTCAATTTAAGACCAAACTCATCTTCATAAGTGATTTATAAACAGAGATATAGATTTTTTTTTAAAAACGTCGAGTTACTTAAAATGATCACTTTTTTCTTCGTCAAACTTTTTTTTTCAAACAACCTACAGACCTTAATATTCGGCAGAATAAAAAAAGGATTGCATTTTTAGACAAGTAATTACGTAATCTATGTGCTTTTATAAAATTCAGTGTAAAAAAATATTATTTTCTATCCTTAATTAGCAAAAAACTGTTAATTAACATGGCGATTAAAAAATTATGCCAAAACAGAGATAAAACCCGCCAACGACCATGTACCATCTGTATTAAAATAGCACAAATCAGTTACAGGTTATAATATAACCACATCAAATTTCATCTGCAAGTCAGCCATTTTCTTCTGAAGATATATTTTTTTTTAAATAAAACTTCACAATTATAAGAACACATATTTTATCAAACAATTAAATATGACTGCAAACTGTGGCAGATGATTGTTTCTAACATGAATAAGTATGAGAAATTGCCGGTTACGAATATAGATCTGGGTAGCTCAGTCGCAGAGCGTCGGCATGGTACGCATAAGGTCCCAGGTTCGAGTCCAGGCCCAGGTCAATTTTTCACTCATGTTTGTTTAGTGTATTTAATTGTCTGGTAAAATGCGTGTTCTTATAATATTGTAAAATAAAGTAATCAGACGTAGTGTTTATGCTTTAAAAATATTTTAAATATATAATTTACGTTTTTAGAAAGATCTTTAAAAATAAATTAGTTTTTGAGGGAAGATGTACCTTCTAAAATGTATACATTAAGAGTTATCGCCATTTAAAATTTCTTTCCAAACGTAAACAAAAATTTTGAAATGAATTAAATGTGATTCATTTATTTCTAAAAATAAAAAAAACACGGTAAAGGACAGGCATTTCGTTCGCAGGAATACCTTTCACGTCATCTACTATATATACGAGGCTAGCGAAAAAGAAAGGCTACCGCGGTGCTTTACAAGTATCTTTTTTTACAGACCGCGGGATTCACGTGAGGCTCGAATCCACCAATGCAGGTGTACGAAAAGAGCATCACATCACTCTAGCGGTCTGTAAAAAAAAGATAAGTGGAACGCACCGCGGTAGCCTGTCTTTTTCGTTAGCCTCGCTATATATATAAAACACAAACGGAAATTTCGTTCCGTTCCTTTATAACTCGAGATCTGCTGAATGGAATTTGATGGAACTTGCACTGTTCGAGAGATAATTTTTCAGGGAAGGTTTTAGTATGTAACACAACGTTCTACGTATAATAGCTATCGATTTATGATAGAAAGTTCTGTTATTTTGGCCGAAAAGGTTACCATTGCTAATTTTTTGGCGATCATTACTGTTGCAGAAAGAAATGAAAAGGCTATACATCTCGAAAAATAAAAGAAAAACTGTTACTAATTTTATTTAAAAAAAAAAAAAAGAAAGAAAGAAAGAAAGAAAAAAAAGAGTTTTGATGAGAGAATATTATAAAACGAAAATATTTAATTTAAACATGATTAGAAATGTTCATAATGCTTAAAACATTATTCAAGGGGCAAGATTTCTATTGAAACGAATTTGGCGATTTATCTTTTGTTTTTGGCGATTTTGATTTTACTTTTGACCCCAAACAATTTGATTTTAAGCCAAAAAGTGTCTTTTTTTGTTGCAGAAAGAATTGAAATGGCTATACATCTGGAAAAATAAAAGAAAAAACTGTTACTAATTTTATTTTTTTTTAAAAGAAAGAAAAGAAAAAAAAGAAAAACAGTTTTGATGAGAGATTTTAGGCCAAAAGGTGTTTTTTTTTTCAAGTGTACGACTGCATTTTCGCAGTATTTTTTCTTTTTTGGTACTTTTTGGTTAGCCGGGCGCCAGTGATATATATATATACACACACATATATACACATATATCTACACAAATACATGTATATACATATATATATATATATATATATATATATATATATATATATATATATATATATATATATGTGTGTGTGTGTGTGTGTGTGTGTGTGTGTGTGTGTTCATATATCACTGGTGCCCGGCTAACCGAAAAGTACCTTTTTTTATATTTTGTATGTTTAATGTGCAAACTATATTAATGGCAATATACTTCTATTTACTTCTACATATATGAAATTTCGTTCCGGCTGCTTATAACTCGAGTTCTGCTGAATGCATTTTCGTAGAACTTAAACTAAGATAATTTTTAAGGGAATGTTTTAATGTATAACATATCGTTCTACGTAGCTTAGTTATATAATTATTTTGGGAAGTTCTATAATCAGATCAATCCGATTATGAAAGATTAGCCTTTTTAAAAGATTTTGCCGAATGTATTTCGATGGAACCTATACTGTTAAATAATTTTCTAGGGAACGTTTTATTATATAACGTTGCTTAGTTCTAGAATTATAGGGAGAAAATTCGAAAATCGGGTGACCATTTTTTTTATCAAATATTAGCCTTTTCAATATTTGATTCCGATTATGAAAGATTAGCCTTCTAAAAAAGTTCTACTGAACGAATTTTGCTGAGAATTGTATTGTTAGTTAGATGCTATTTCAGAAATGGTGTTAATGTACTATATATTGTCCTACGTTGCTTAGTCCAACAGTTATGTGTGAAGGTTATATAGTCAAGTGAACCCGATTCCGAAATATTAGCCTTTTTGATAGTTTTACTGGGCGTATTTTTTGGGACTTGCATTGTTAAGTAGATAATTTGTAAGGATTGTTTTAGTATATTTTATATCGTTTTGTTGTTTTAGAATTATGTGGAAAAGTTCAATAATCAGATTATCAAAGATTAGCCTTTATAAAAACTTCTTCTGAATGGATTTTGTTAGTTAATTTGTTTGCATTGTTATTTCGATAATTTTTAGTGATGGTTTTAGTATATTGCATATAGTTTTATCATTGTTTAGCAAACCCTAACTGTAAATGACCAAATAAAAGAGTTTGTCCTTAACAGCTAAAATTTTGACTGCACATTAGAAAATATAATAGCGCAATCGCGTCATTTTTCAGTAATGTGGAAGGATATTCCACGTAAATATACAGATTGCTTTCAAATACAAGGTCAAATTAAACAATATATTTCGTTTGATTCAGGGTTCATTTGTAGAAGCCGACCAGCGCAGTGGGCGCAGCGGGCGTAGCTTGCTAGTTTTCCCATAAATTAATGAAATCCAGTTGTTAAATTATTTTTGTTTTAGAAGTGAAGTTTCCATTTAAATTTATTGCAACAGTACAATGTTTAATTGAATAAAATAAGGTAAATCTAAGAAATTGCTAAGAAATTCCAAACATGCACAGGGCAACGCAAAAAAAATAAAATAATAATAAACAAAAAATAAAAAATAGATAAATAAATAAATAAATAAATAAAAATCAGCTTTCAGAAATTCTAAAAATTGTTCCGCTATTCATATTATGTATCTTCGGGGTCCATCCTCCCACTTTCAGCCCTCCCACCCAAAGGGGGTACTTTTCTAAATTTTGCCGACACCTCTCATGTGATATATCGTTGGTAAAGTCTGTGAACGCTTAATCATAATATGCAGGGGGGGGGGGGGTATTTTCTAAATTTTGCACATACCCCTCATGTGATACATCGTTGGAAAGGTCTGTGACCGCTTAATCCTATTATGCGTCTCCGGTGTTCATCCCCTCTTTTGCCCCCCAAGCGCGATTAGCTTTCACCACCAGGGGATGCTTTCCTATATCTGTTCCTACGAGTCGGATCACGACGGGGTATGGCTCATTCGACTCGACATCAATAGAGCTTTCCGATTTTAGTTCGTTTTTTCACCACCAGGGGGCACTTTTCTATCTCTGGTTCTATGGGCTAGATCACGACGGGGTACAGTTCATTCGACTCGACATCTATAGCCTTAACGATTTCAGTGCCCGAGGTTCATACAGAACAGATTGCGCTACCTGGTGGTGGAAGATGGAACTTGAGCGTGCGCTGCACGACTGCTATACGGTGCCGAAGGCAGCGGGGACCCGTGTCGGAAGTTAGTTTGGTTAGAGGTTTATACTATTCGATGTGCAAATTAAAGGATTAGCCGGTGCCGAAGACAGCGGAGAACCAGGTCGGAGGTTCGTTCGGTTCGAGGTTTATCTTATTCGAGGTTTTACAAGATTCGAGGCCCCGATATAAATTAGGGGTCCGCTAGCGGGCGAAGCCAGCTAGTGCTAATAATAAAAGAGCGTGATATCACGTTTGATTTCAAATTCGTAAATGCAATACGTACATAGCGCTGACACGCTATGTACGTATTGCATTTTTATTCATTTCATCGATAAGTCAGTGATATTTTTTAACGGGGGATAACAAGTATTATAACAAGCCACATTTAGTATGTTGTTATTAGTTTAATTTAAAAATCTACTGGTATTTCTAGTTAACCTTTTAAACAATGACTGAAAGTAAAATGTAATTTTAAATTATTTATCATGTTTAGATTATTTAAATTATGTTTATTCTGTTTAAAAAAAAAGAAATGATATCTACAAAAACAACTTTTCAAAAGTAAAAAAAAAGCCAAGCGTAAAAAAAAAAAAAAAAAAAAAAAAGTTGTGGCTAAAAAATGGTGTGATATCAAATTTCCAAGCTATTATATTACTTTTTTAACTTTTTTCCATTAAATAAGTTATCATATATATAAGTCGAGTGCCTACGTATATGTTAATAGAAATCGTTTTCTCCTGTACTAAATACATCCTAACGAGTTTCTGAAAATTCAATTTTTTTCAAATTATGCATGATGGGCTTGGCGGCCATCTTTTCATATTTCTAAGCACCCAAATTTCTAAAGTAAAAGCGTAATATGTTTGCAATGTAATATGTTTATAACAATTTCGAACTTCAGATTTTAACTACGGACAGATAAATTAGATAAGACTGATATTTTGAGAAATTGATTTTTAATAGTTTGAAATTATTAATTACTGTAAAAAATAAATCATAAGATGAATCTTTAAGATAAGTCATCATTATCTTAAGACACAATTTTCAGATCATACAAATCTATAAATGAAACGCTTAAAATATTTGCTTAAATAACAATTTTGAACTTCGGATTTTAACTACGGATTTGGATGCTTAGAATTTTGTGAATAATATGCAAAGATGGCCGCCAAGCCCATCATGCATAATTTGAAAAAAATTGAATTTTCAGAAACTCGTTAGGATGTATTTAGTACAGGAGAAAACGATTTCTATTAACATATACGTAGGCACTCGACTTATATATATGATAACTTATTTAATGGAAAAAAGTTAAAAAAGTAATATAATAGCTTGGAAATTTGATATCACACCATTTTTTAGCCACAACTTTTTTTTTTTTTTTTTTTTTTTACGCTTGGCTTTTTTTTTACTTTTGAAAAGTTGTTTTTGTAGATATAATATACAGAATATATAGACACCAAGTAGTATGCAAAAATTGAGTTAAACTTGAAAACTCAAAACAAAGTTGAAATCGTATACCCAACAATTATTGCTCATATACAGTACTGTAATGAAACTGCAGAGCGTGTTCAAACATTTCTGTAACGATATTGGAAAAAGAAATAATTTAAACAAAGATAATTTTTTTTTAAATATGTTTATTCTGATAACCCTTTTGTTGACCTATCATATCTTGATATCAAAGATAAAAGAGCATTTCGTAAAATATCGAGGTTGATTTTGTTTCATTCCTCGACTACAATTGTGCGTTGAGTCCACATCCAATGTTTTGGGATGACGCTTATAAAGAGCTTATTTTCAAAATACAAATTCCCAGTAATCTATGAGACATGTCGGAGACATGGGGAAGGGGTTATGCAATTAAATGGAAGAGCCTCAGGTTCTGGTTTCATTTCTCATTTTTTCTAAAAATATAATAGTAGATATGCAGGTATGGATGGTAGATATACACTGAGAAAAAGGACACTTTCAAATCTGAGTAAATCGATGTTTTCATTCTGTTATGAAACTTTTTGTTTTAAATAGGACGATTCAATTCTGAAATACCAGAAATACTCAGAATATTGAAACATGGACATGCTGAAAACTGATTAGAATCAGTTCAAACTCATTTTTGAAACACGGACATACTCAAAAATGATTAGAATCAGTTCAAACTCATTTTTAAAACATGGACATACTCAAATATGAGTACAAGATCTTTCATTTATGAGTGTGTGCATGTTTTCAGAAATGAGTCCACACATGTTTTAAACTTCAGTTATTTTGATTTGGAGCCATTTTGACTATGCGACGTACCCAGATTTGAGTATTTTTTGCTCAGTTTTGAAAATGTCGTTTTTAGAGATTATCCTGATGAAACTTAACACTACTGATGATTGTTTGGGTGAAGTGATGGAATTTCTTCTTGGCAAGTGTAGTAAAAAAAATTCTTACAAGCACTGTACATATAAATGTATCAAAATGATTATTTTCAAAACAATCCGCATATATTTATAATGAATATCGGTCATGTTAATAGACTGTTTCTAAAACTAATATAAATTTTCATTTACAGTAAACAGTGATTGAACATTTTAATGAAACTGTCAAGTTAGTGAAAATATTTATTACAAGAATACTACATTTAATGTAAACAGTGATTGAACATTTTAATGAAACTGTCAAATTATAATAGTGAAAATATTTATTACAAGAATACTACATTTAAAGTAAACAGTGATTGAACATTTTAATGAAACTGTCAAGTTAAAGAATATTTATTACAAGAATACTACATTTAAAGTAAACAGTGATTAAACATTTTAATGAAACTGTCAAATTAGTGAAAATATTTATTACAAGAATACTACATTTAAAGTAAACAGTGATTGAACATTTTAATGAAACCGTCAAGTTGGTGAAAATATTTATTACAAGAATACTACATTTAAAGTAAACAGTGATTGAACATTTTAATGAAACTGTCAAGTTAGTGAAAATATTTATTACAAGAATACTACATTTAAAAATAGCAAAATGATTGTTTTTAAAATAATGAGAAACTTTTCATAAGCAATATCGATCATGTTAATAAACTTGTTTCAACTACTAAATATCTTTCATTTAAAGTAAACAATGATTGCAATTTTTCATTTAACTGTCAAGCGTAGTAAAAACATTAAAACATTTCTTAAAAGAACAAACACTACATTTAAAAGAAGCAAAATGATTGTTTTTAAAATAACAGCATATTTTTTTAAGCAATATCGCAATATTAAACATGTTTTTTAACTGTTTCAACTATTGTAATGCTTTTATTTAAGGTAAACGGTGTTTGAAAAATCAAAACAAACTGTATCGTGAAAATACTTTTGACAAGCCATACTACATTTCAAAGTAGCAAAAGAATTGTTTTTAAAAATAAATAGAAATTTTTATAAGCAATTTTGTTCATGCAAATAATTTGTTTTAAATACTAGAAATATTTCATTTAAATTAAACAATAATTGCAATTTTCAATTAACTGCTAAGCGTATCAAAAACATTTCGTATAAGAACACTATCTTTAAATGTAGCAAAATGATTATTATTTTTTTAATAATCAGCATATTTTTCTCAGAAATACTATAATGGTTTCATTTAAAGTAATCAGTGAATGAAATGTTACATTAAACTGCCAAGTATAGTGAAAATATTATTCAAAAACATTTTATTTTCTAAAAGTAAGCAAAGCAGAAGTAATATCAATCATGTTAATAGACTGTTTTAAGTATTAAAAATGTTTTACTTAAAGTAAACAGTGATTGAAATTTTAAAAGAAACTGTCAAGTGTAGTAAAAATAATTCTTACAAGCACAGTGCATATAATCAATATATCAAAATGATTGTTTTCAAAACAATTAGCATATTTTTATAATGATTATCGACCGTGTTAATAGACTGTTTCAACAACTAATATAAATTTTCATTTCACGTAAACAGTGCTTGAAAATTTAAAATAAACTGTCAAGTGTCGTGAAAATGTTTTTATACAAAAATACTACATTAAAAAAAGGAAAATCATTGTTTTTAAAATAATCAGAAACTTTTAATAAGCAATATCAATTATGTTAATAAATTGTTTTAACTACTAAAAATCTTTCATTTAAAAAAATAAAATAAAAATTGCAATTTTCAATAACCTGTCAAGCGTAGTAATAACATTAAAAACATTTCTTAAAAAAACACTATATTTTAAAGTAACAAAACACTTGTTTTTAAAATAATCAAAATATTTTTCTAACTACTATCAATCCTGTTCATTACTCTTTCAACTACTATAATGAAACATTTGAAGCTGAACATTTAAAGTAAACAGTGATTGAAAAATTAAAATAACAGTCAAGTGTAGTGAAAATATTTCTTACAAGCACAGTGCATATAATCAATATATCAAAATGATTGTTTTCAAAACAATTAGCATATTTTTATAATGATTATCGACCATATACATTTAAAAATAGCAAAATGATTGTTTTTAAAAATAATTAGAAATTTTTTATAACCAATATCGATCCTATAAATAATTTGTATCAAATAATAAAACTCCTCCATTTAAAGTAAACCATAATTGCAATTTTCAATAACCTGCAAATCATAATAAAAACATTTCTTAAAAGAACACTATATTTAAATGTAGCAAAATGATTATTTAATAAAATAATCAGAATGTTTTTATCAGCAATATCGATTATATTCTTTAACTTCTACAGCAACTATAATGCTCTCGTTTAAAATAAACAATGTTTGAAATATTAAAATAAACTACCAAGTGTAGTAAAAACATTACTCAAAAACATTTCATTTTCTAAAAATAGCAAAGCGGAAGCAATATCGTTCTTGTTAATAGACTGTTTTAAATATTAAAAAAGTTTTATTTAAAGTAATCAGTGATTGAAATTTTTAACGAAACTGTCCAGTGTATCAATAAAATTCTTACAAGCACGCTACATATAAATATATCAAGATGATTGTTTTCAAAACAATACGCATATTTTTATAAGAAATATCGTTTCTGTTAATAGTCCGTTTCAAAAACTAATATAAATGTTCATTTAAAGTAAACAGTGCTTGAAATTTTTAAACTGTCAATTGTAGTACAAATATAACTTACAAGAATATTACATTTAAAAATAGGTAAATAAATGTTCTTTTAGTATTCAGGAAAAAAAATTATAAGCAATATCGATCATATAAAAGATCATTGAGATTATAGACAATTACAATTATACAGAATGTTAAAAACACTAAAAAATATATAAAAAGGACGTTTCGGATTCGATAGAATCCTCCAACAGCAAGTTTCGATGATGTTTTATAGTCATAAATATGTTCAGATGTTGTACTACTGTTCATATCAAATATCGATCATTTTAATAAGTTATTTCAACTACTTAGAATCTTTCATTTAAAGTAAACAAAGATTACAATTTTGAATAAACTGTCAACCGTCGTAAAAGAAAAAAAAAATAATATTATTAAATGATTCTGAGAACACTACATTTAAATGCAGCAAAACAATTATTTCAAAATAATCAGCATATTTTCCTAAGCAACATCGATCTTGTGTATTAACTGCTACCACTACTATATTGTTTTCATTTAAAGTAATCAGTGATTGAAATATTAAAATAAACTGCCAAATATAGTGAAATTATTATTCAAAAACATTTTATTTTCTAAAAATAGCAAAGCGGAAGCAATATCGATCACGTTAACAGATTGTTTTAAGTATCAGAAAAGTTTTACTTAACGTAAACAGTGCGATTGAAAAAAAAAACTGCTAAGTGTTGTAAAATATTTCTTACAAGAAGCACTCTACATATAAATATATCAAAATAATTGTTTTCAAAATAATCATCATATTTTTATAAGAAATATCGATCATTTTCATTTACTGTTTCAACTACTATAATGTATTCATTTAAATTAAATAGAGATTGAAATTTTTATGCTGTGAAATGTATTAAAATTTATTTCTTACAAGAATACTACATTTAAAAATAACAAAATGATTGTTTTTAAAATAATCAGAAACTTTTCATAAGCAATACCGGTTATATTAATAAGTTGCTACTAAAAATCTTTCATTTAAAGTAAACAAAGATAGTCATTTTAATTTAAAAAATCAAGCGTAGTAAAAACATTTCTTAAAAAAACATATTTAAATTTAGCAAAATGATTGATTTTTAATTAATAAGTATATTTTTCTATGCAATATCGGTCATGGTCTTTAACTGTTTCAACAAGTATAATACTTTCATTTAAAGTAAACAGTGATTGAAAAATTAAAGTACCAAGTGCAGTGATAATACTACTCAAGCGCCTTTTATTTTGTAAAAATAGTAAAGCAGATATTTTTACAAATATTAAGATTTTAGCCTGGCCTTTTTCATATATAGGATCAGCATATTGTTATAAGCAATAATGATCATATTTTTATAGATTTCTTCAACAACTAATATAAATTTTCATTTAAAGAAAACAGCGATTGAAAATTTTACTGGGACTATCAAGTTAGTGAAAATATTTCTTACATGAATATTACATTTACAAATAATCAGAAATTTTCTAAAGCAATATTGTTCATGTTAATAAATTGTTTAAACTACTAAAAATCTTTCATTTAAAATAAACAATGATTAAAATTTTCAATAAACTGTCAGACGTAGTAAAAACATTAAAAGTATTTCTTAAAAGAACAGTATATTTAATTGTAGCAAAATGATTGTTATTAAAATAAGCAGCATATTTTCCTCAGCAATATCGATCTTATACATTAACTGCTGCAAGTACTATAATGTTTTCATTTAAAATAATCATTAATTGAAATATTAAAATAAACTGCCAAGTATAGTGAAAATATTATTCAAAAACATTTTATTGTCTAAAAATAGCAAAGCGGAGGCAATATTGATCACGCTAACAGACTGTTTTAAGTATTAAAAACGTTTTACTCTAAGTAAACAGGGATTTAATATTTTAAAGAAACTGTGAAGTATTTTAAAAATTTCTTACAAACACTTATCATATATATATATATATATATATATATATATATATATATATATATATATATATATATATATATATATATATATATCAAAATAATTGTTTTCAAAATAATCAGCATATTTTTATAAGCATTATAGATAATGTACTTTAACTGCTTCACGTACTATAATGCTTTCCTTGAAATTAAACAGCGATTGAAATATTAAAATAAACTGCCAAAAGTTTAGTGAAAACAATATTCAAAAACATTTTATTTTCAATATATTTCAAAGCGGAAGCAATATCAGTCATGTTTATGGACTGCTCAAAGTATTAAGAATGTTTTACTCTAAGTAAACAGTAATTGAACAGTAAAGAAACTGTAAAGTGTAGTAAAAGAATTCTTACAAGCACTCTAGATATAAATATATCAAAGTGATTGTTTTAAAAACAATCATCATATTTTTATAAGCAATATCGATCATAGTCATATACTGCTTCAATTACTATAATGTATTTATTTAAAGAAAATAATGATCGAAAATTTTAATGAAACTGTCAAGTGTAGTGAAAATATTTCTACAAGCATACTACATTTAAAAATAGCAAAATTATTGTTTTTTAAACTAATGAGAAAATTTTCATAAACAATATCGATATTGTTAATAATTTGTTTCAATGACTAAAAATCTTTCATTTAAAGTAAACAGTGATTACAATTTTCAATAAACTGTCAAGCATAGTGAAAACATTAAAAACATTTCTTAAAATAACATTATATTTAAATGTAGCAAAATGATTGTTTTTAAAATAATCAGCATATTTTTCTAAGCAATATCGATCATCATCATTAACTGTTTAAGTAAACAGTGGATGAAAAATTAAAATAAACTGCCAAGTATAGTGAAAACATTACTAAAAAACATATTTTCTAAAAATAGTAAAGTGGTTACTTTTAAAACAATCAGCATACTTTTATAAGCAACGTCGATCTTGTTCATTAACTATTTCAGCTTCTAAAATTTTTTCATTTAAAGTAAAATATGACACAATTTTCAATAAACGTGTAAACATATCTCACGGGCATACTACATCTAAAGACAGCAAAGTAGCTATTTCTATAATAAGCAGCATATTTTCATACACAATATCGATCGTGATAGTAAACATTACTAACAACTACTGATAACTTTTAATTGAACTTAATAAAACAACGACTGAAAATTTTAAATAAACTTTTACGTGTAGTTGGAACATTTTTTATAAGCACACTACATTTAAATATGAAAATGATAGTTTTTAAAATAATAACGATATTTTTATCAGCGCTATAGATCATGTTAATAAACTGTTTCAACTACTAATATGCTCTCATTTAAAATAAACTTGACTGAAATTTTTAAGGAATTTGTCAAGTTTAATGAAAAAATTATTTACATGAATTCTATATCTATGAATAGCAACGCGATTATATTTTAAATAATCAGTATATTTTCATTAGAAAAATGGACCATATAAATAAAATGTTTCAACATCTAGTATACTTTCATTAAAATAAATAATGTTTAAAATGTTTAGAAAAAGCTGACAAATATAAAAAAAGTCATTCAAAAGTTGATACTAGCTAATCAGAATCAACAATAAATAACATCATCGCAAAACGTCTTGGTTTTTTGCTACTTCTTTACAAGTCAAAGGGGCTGTACATATATAACGATATCAACTTTTTGGTAATTTTGAACCCCGCCCCCCTTACGATATCATACGTTATCATTCATCGACACCCTTCCTCCCAATGATATCATTATCAGGCTAATGTCTAAAAACTCTTTATTTTCACAATTTTTTCTTTGTATTTCTTTTTATATATTTGCAGTGATATACAGATATGGTTTTACATTTGTTGTTTACTTTACCGATTCAAATGAAGAGAAGAAGTCAATAAAATATCTCTCTATTATATATAAAATAACTTTATACCATCTAATACTTAAAAGAAATAGTTACTATTTAAAAGTATTTGATAATAGCTTTTTGCTGCAAAGTGCATTCAACAGTAATATTGGCTTATTGCACTTGCCCCCTACACGGGGAGGGGCAAACAGAATTTTTTTTATACAAAACAGGTGGACAACATTATTTCTTTTTTTCTTTCTAGTAAACACAACAAGTATAATTTCAAACTATACTTCGCACTTGGTTTCTCCAGCAGCAGATGAATAGGAATGTCAAACAATAATCCATGTTTTGGTATGAAATAATTTTATAATCATTTAACAGTTTTAATAGTAACTTTGCATTTTCTTGAAAATGCAAGCTAAAAAACCGGTATATTTTAATGCAAAAACAAACATTTTTTTAAATTAAAAATGTTAACGATATCAAAAGACAACCCCCACCCCTCCTCCTAGAGATATCTTACGATATCAAGTGCCTAACCCTCCTCCCTCCCTAAAGTGATAACGTTATATACGCACAGCCCCAAATAAATATATTTTGAACAATAACTTTTATTTAATAAATGAACTCAAATAAGCAATAAATTATTTGGTCCCCTAATTGTTTATTTCACTTGAAAAAATCGAAAAGTTGGCCGCTATGAAATAAAATTATGAATGTACTTCAATTCTAATTTATTGAATTTTTCTTGTAGTTGAACGAATAGTTGAATAGATTAAATTTGCACACTAGATATGAGGAATTAATAGCAGTGGCTTAGAAGTTTAGATCAGAAAATCATATCTTCTTGAAACGTTTCGCAGAGAAATATAACACATTGCTCACCGGAAAAATTATACGATTAAAATTATTTGAAATTAACTCGAACAGATTAAATTTAATTGCAGATAAACTTTAATCCAAATATATAAGTGGGACTAGTGGAAGGTATACGCCGTATACCGTCTGGATTTTTATAAGACACTTTGTATACTCTCTGTAGCTGTAGGGTATATTCTCTAGTGTGTATCCTCTACCTATAACGTATACAATCTGGGGTTTTTTTTTCGGCTACACCGCTACACATAAACACAATATATGGATATATGCACAACTAGTTGATTAACTATTTCATCTCATTTATTATTTACTGGTTCTAAATATGTCTGTTTGATCCGATTTTCAAGTTATATGCCGGGATATACGGCAAGTAATTAAAAATATCATAGTAGCAATCAGAATCAACAATAAATGAACTTATGAATATTTAATTTCTAAGTTATTGTTGCTTACCTTTATTTTTTGAAGTTGAATTGAAATATATATTTTCCACACCAGATATAGGGCATTAACACCAGTGGCTTAAAGGTTTAAAATCAGAAAATCATATCTTCTTGAATCATTTTGTAGAAAAACATACCACACGGCTCACCAGAAAAATTATACGAATGAAATAATTTGTAATTTAACACAAATAACTTGACTTTAGTTGCAAAATAATATCACAAATTCAGGCACAGAAAACACAAATATTTGGTTATATCCACTTGAACACTAAATTGTTAGGCCGCTACTAGCACGTGCACGGCATATTACGTCACATTGTGTTCCAAAACAACAATGCGCCCATATCATGTTACGTCATCGCGCATAAGTAGAAAAACAAACATTGAGACTTTTTATCTTTTTGGGGATTCATTCTGCACAAAATCGAATTCCATCAGTAAATTTTTTCCCAATGCCAGTGTTGCCTGTTTTAAAATAACTTAAAAACAAAAAAGGTCCCGCATTTAAGTGAAAGGAATTGCAAAGTAAAAGTAGTTTCGAACGTTGCGCGCAGACGATAAAAGTGACGTTTCGGATGGAATACTGTTCCGTTCCGTCAGAGCGGGTTTTCGAAACAGGTGCTCGCCAACTTGAATGAGAGAAACTGGGGCTCACGATGTCTGCTCTAATCGTCAGACAGCCGACTACAGAGATCGTTTTTTCAATCTAAAGAAAAGATTTTTTTTTCCCTACCCGCATAGTACACACTGCGCTATGTAGAATCAGCCAGATATTAAATGATGCGGGGAGATTTCCTTTTGCTTCTCTTTTCTTTCGCACATCTTATCAAGCGACAAGATGAAGGCGCGAAAAACACGACAGAGAGGCTCGTCTCACTTTCTCCTTTCTTCGTTACGATCTAGATTAGTGATTCCCAAACTAACCCCCTAACTCACCGTCAACCTCAACTAGCGAGTTACGCTGTAACTCTCGGTTGACCCTGAAATCAAATTCTCCGCTAACTCAACTAGCCGAAAATGGAGGAGAAAACGAAACATAAGTTCAGTAACTGAACTAACCTATTCGTCTACAGTTATTCGACACGCGCATGTGCAATTGAAGCAAAGATGGCGGTTGCGTTGACAAGTGTTTTGACGTTTATTTCGTTTTCAATGCTATTTGTGATGCAGAAAGCAAACGAAATGTTAATTTTAAAAAAGTAATAATGTGAAAGAATGTGTTACTTTTAATTATTAGCCCTTTTAGGATATTTTAACTCTGTAAAGTCAAGATTATAGTGATTATTAAGAAAGTTTTCAAGACGTAAAATATCTACTGAGAATATTTGGTAGCGCCATCTAACGAATGTAAAATCAAATGTTCTTACACTCAAATATTGTATACAAGATTCAAATCTTTTTTTTTTTTTTTAAGAATAAAAAACAGCAGTTTTTCTTAAATTTCAGATTTATTCCTACACTTCAGGTTTGTTTAAAGAATAAAATTATAGAAGATGGAATTTTGCGTTAAAATATCGTTATAATATATAAAAATGTTTATCCGTTTGTAATAGATAAATAATTTGAACTAATATGTACTTGTTAGTTAAAAATAATTATTTTTGTTTGAAAGAAACATTTTTAAGAGGATTATTTGAAAATTTTCGCAGTTCACGAGAATTTTTTCAAACAGCTTTTTAAATTATTATATATGAAATTAAAAAAAATATATATATATATATTAATTATAATAATTTACACATAAAAAACCCCCACCTTTTTGGGTCTCGTATAAGGGATAAATGCTACCAAACATGCAATTTCATCCAAGATAATTTAATTCAATCTGTAATCAATTATTTTAGTTAAATAAAACACATACATTAGAAATAAATATATGAAAATATCTTTTTATATAATATTCTTGCAAAATAAATAAATCTAGCTCGCTATTTGCTTTTATTCCACTTATTAGTGTTAGCATGGTCATAAAATTGTTTATTAAACGTAGATAATATATATATATATATTCTTTAATCAAAAAACTTAAAAAAAAAAATCCTATAAAATTTTGTAAAAATGAGCATTTTATGACTGTGACAATATTTTTAAACCACCAAACCAAAATGTTAATTCAAAATTTATTTGTAAATTTATTTATCAAAAAGTAAACACTCCAATTTCCCATTAATCAAAAAAAAAAAAAAAAAAAAAAAAAAGACTTGTTAGTTAAAAATAATTATTTTTGTTTGAAAGAAACATTTTTAAAAGGATTATTTGAAAAAATTCGCAGTTCACAAGAATTTTTTCAAACAGCTTCTAAAATTATTATATATGAAATGAAATATATATATATATATATATATATATATATATATATATATATATATATATATATATATATATTTCATTATATCATTATTAATTATAATAATTTACACATAAAAAAACACTTTTTTGGGTCTCGTATAAGGGATAAATGCTACCAAGCATGCAATTTCATCCAAGATAATTTAATTGAATCTGTAATCAATTATTTTAGTTAAATAAAAAACATACATTAGAAATATATGAAAATATCTTTTTATATAATATTTTTGCAAAATAAATAAATCTAGCTCCCTATTTGCTTTTATTCCACTTATTAGTGTTAGATAATATATAGTGTAGATAATATATTTTTTTTTCTTTAATCAAAAAACTTAAAAAAAAAAAAAAAAAAAAAAAAAATCCTATAAAATTTTGTAAAAATGAGCATTTTATGACTGTGACAATATTTCTAAACCACCAAATCAAAATGTTAATTCAAAATTTATTTGTAAATTTATTTATCAAAAAGTAAACACTCCAATTATGCTCTTTCAATACTCTGTTTTGTTTCGTTATTGAAAACTGAATCAAGGGAGGACAGAACCCATAAAGACTATTGCTACGTCATGTGATCCCTTTGGCCAATGAGATATACACATTTCAACCTGCCGTCGAGTAACCCAGAGTCGAATAACCATGTCCCTGAAGTTAACGAAGAATTCGGAAATATCAACCGGCAGTTAGATTCGCGAACCTCGGGTTACTCAACTGAGAGTTGTACGGGAAGTTGAAGGTTGGTGGTGAATTGACCGGTAAGTGTTGCGTTAACCCACTGGTTAACGTTTGGGTGAGACTTGGAACATCAGGATCAAACAGGTCTTCAAATATGTTAAATTTTATTTACTGCAATTTAAGCAAAATAATATGTTTCACCTTTAAGCCATTTATGTTACAACATCAATACATCGCGAAAGAATATAGATAAATACCTTTCTTAAAAAGGCTGTGTTTTAATTAACCTTTTTGTGTGGCTTAACGCTAAAATGTAAAAAGTTTCAACAGTGATGACTCCATGGTTGGTGAAAACAATGTCCTAAATTGCATTGACGTCTAAATTGAATTATTTTCTATAATTCATTCATTAAATAAATGTGTTTTTCTTTCTAGTAAAGAAAGGTTTAATAACTCCCTCACTTTGTTACTTTCCAATTAGTATTATGTATCACTGTATTCATGTGTATGCTTCATACGAATGTTAACCTTTACCATACACTGTACAAAAAAAAGCATATATTTTTTAATCTAGGAAAATATAATATAATCATGAAAGAAAATATATACAATAACCTCTTCCGAGTTACCCACGATTCCGAAAAGCGTTCTTTGTCTGTAGAAACCCCAGAAACCAGTATATTTTCAAGATTTAAAGAAGCATTAATTGCGATGTAATAGATTCCTGAAAATTGATATTCTGGTTTGAGAAAACCGTTTCATCACTGTATAAAAACTATTCGGACACATTTTCGAAAATCAGTGGCAGCAAAATAAACTTTGTTTTTCTAAATAATTATTTAAATCTCGGAAAATACATTAGTTTGTGAGATTTCTAATGATAAAAAATGCTTTTTGGAATCATGGGTAACTCGAAGATGATAGAAAAAAAAGTGCACACAAAAACATGTGATTACATTACCTAAAACATGACTAAAACTTTATTTAGATTTTAAAACATTAAAATAAATCAAGCACTTTCGCGAAAGTGCTCGATTTATTTTAATAAAGTTTTCTAAATAAAGTTTTAGTCATCTTTCAGGTACACTGTAAAAAAAAAAACTCGGAAACGTTACTCTATCTGGTGGGGCAGTAATGTGGCCCATCGGTTCTGTTATGTTTCCGCATATTTCGGTCAGATATTCGTAAAAGTTTCCGCATATTTCGGTCAAATATTCAGAAATATTTCTGTATATTTTGGAAACATTTACGTGCATTTCGGAAACCTTTCTTTATATTTCAGTCAGATATTCAGTAACGATTTTGTATACATAGGAAAGGTTTCTGCATACATCGGAAATGTTTTTGTATACATCGGAAATGTTTCTGTGTGTTTTGGAAATGTTTCTGTGTAGTTCTGTTTTATAATTTCTTTTATTTGAGAGAACAATATGCTTTAAAAAAAATTAATATTATCAGACACTATTTTATTGCATATTAATATTATATTTGCAGTTAATCTTTTGTTGTATACACAAAGTTAAATAACTCGTTCGATAGTTTTTTTATATTCTTGTTCCATGAATCTATAATAAATATTAGATATTTGATTGATGAATAATAATGTAGTACTAGTATTAATGAAGTACAGATAGCACCGTATATACGTCTTTAACATCTTTTCGTTTTGAGATCGGTTCCGTTTCATAACTTTTCTAATGATGAAATGTATCGTTTATATGACAGAACAAATTCCTAATTTCACTTATACTATACGTTTTTCACTCAGTTTTTATGAATCAGATATTTGTAAATAAATAACGTTGAAAATTTGATTTATTTTAAACAATTATTATTCATCAATCAAATATATAATATTTATTATAGATTCATGGAACAAGAGTATAAAGAAACTATCGAACGAGTTATTTAACCTTGTGTATACAACAAAAGATTAACTGCAAATGTAATATTAATATGCAACAAAATAGAATCTGATAATATTATTTTTTTTTAAAGTATATTGTTCTCTCAAATAAAAGAAATTATAAAACAGAATACTTACAGCTCATATAAATACGTTGCATCTGCATCTGTTTTAAGCTGTCTTTCCTCTCAAGAACAATATCAAATCACGCGATAATGACATGTGCAATAGGTCGGAGTAGATGAGCATGCGCAAATATTACATCATTTCGAATTCCATTTTTAAACTTTACTCGGAATGAGTGTAACATTTCCGAATTTTTCAATAACCAACATTTTTACACTACCTATTCGAAAACATTTCCGCTATGGAATGTAACGTTTCTGACTTCTTCAGAGTAAATCACCGCTTTGAATATTTTTCCGAAAATACGTGTAACGATTCCGAAATAACAAGTAACTGAGGAGAACGCAAAGTTTACTATAAATTTCCGGAAACCTTTCTGCCTTGTGCCGAAACGCTTCTGAGTTTTTTTACAGTGTAATGGAATCACATGTTTTTGTGTGTACTTTTTTTTAACACGTTCACTGCCGGGTTAAAATTACCGGGATTTTATTTTATTTATAAAGTTCGAATTCATACCAGAATATACTAATAGCAGTATTTACTATATTTAATTACAGACATTTCGTGATTACATAGAAAGAAGTTCTTCTTTCGAAATTTCCGGTACGAATTCGTAATTTTAGATTGAAAAACCACGCACAGAAAACAATAAAACCCAATTTGGGTTGAAAGATTCTTAGGTATGTGCCCAAATTGGGTCATGCCTGTTTTGGTTACTACTGTGGATCCATTTTGGGCACTGCTAAATACCCATTTTAAAAAAAAATGCCCAAAATGGATACACAGTGGTAACCAAAACAGCCATGACCCAATTTGGGCAAACAATTCCAAAGGAAAGCGAGAGGAAAGCAATTCCAAAGGAAGCAAGCAATTCCAGAGGAAAGCAATTCCAAAAAAATTTGGTATATTTTAACTGATCATGACCCCCAGACCCCAAAACCACCCATCGTTCAAATGTTGATATATATATATATATATATATATATATCTGACATATATCCTGCTGTAATTCTCTTATTTATGAACCGATTTGGATGTAACTGAGTAGGACATACCAAGGTCTCGATCGAGCTCGTTGGTCAGCTTCATCCGCCATCTTGTTTCAAAATGGAGGCCAGTTAAAAATTTGTGAATTTTGAAAGAATCCAAAAGATGTACAAAAAAATATAAATTTAAAAGATAGTTTCTTTTAAGTGTTAGAACGTTATTCAATGATTCTGGAACATTTTTTGTTTTTGCTATATCTTAAAAAATGGCTGAGATATGGCAGTTTGAAATTATGGGGTGGCTGAGATTTTGAAACAATCTGATATTTGTTATGCTGTAACTCTCATGCTGAAATTCGCATTCAAATTGAGTATTAACGAAAACCGGGAGTGAATCTTCTATAATCGGGTTCCAAGCAATTTAGCTTCGGGTGTTTGAGTAAAATGAGTTGAATTTTTAAAAACATGGACTATGAAAGCTACCTTTGCCTCCCGGTAGAGGCCGGAAGGACTTTTTGTTGCCCGTGATACGGAATTAAGCCTCCTAATTACGATAAGTGTTAAAATAAAAATAAAGAAAAAGTTGCATCTCCATCTCATAGAACTTACATCTGGACCGTTTTCTGTGCCGCTCACATCTGGTTAGCTGACAGTAATGATGTAAATTTATTGCCTCTTAGGAAAGACTGCTTATTCCGTTCGCCTCTGCAGAACATTTGTACAAAAACAGTGACGGACACTTATAAAGACAGTTTAGCTCAACTTCTTTTTAACGAGACTTTGACTGACTCTATTTTATAAACACTTGAATTTGACTTTAATGATGCAAAATGGCCAATTTTAGATAATGATGTTTATCACGTATATAACCTTTGAATATAACCCACTTTTTTGAGAAAAGCACGTGTGTATTTTAGTATATATGTTTTTTGCTCACTTCTTGCTTGAACACCTGACTAAGAGGGTGCAAAATGTTCAGTCTCAATTTTATCTTATATTAAATTCTTTCTTCTCCTTTAAATGTGTGAAGATGATTTTCTCTACATAGTGTACCACTTCGATACTACGGAATACATAATTTTACAGCAGTGATCATCTATCTAGTGAAATCATATAATTTCTTTTCCAATTGGATTCACGAATAAAATAGTATTCACACAACAACAAACAAAGTTGTTTCAAATGGATTACTCAGATATAGAGATGACGAAGCTACCAAACGGTAAGAACATTCTTATTTATTTCTATAAGATGTTGTGAAGAAATATGATTAAGTAGTTAGAAATAAAACATAGGAGGTAATTAACCGTTCTCACGCCTTAATACTCGTTAGGTAAAATATTGTCTAACAGTTTTTTGGTATAAAAGTAAGCTGCGCCGCCAGGCGCCATGAGGGGCGCCCGGCACGTAGACGACCACCGAGCCCTAGTCCTGAGGGACTGTTAGCGCGCCAGCAGAAGATGCCTCCCACGGCGCTACGACCGGCCAGAGGACCGCCACCTGCGAGGCCAGAGGACCCTCCAACCTTAAACTCACGTGTCGACGACGTAAGTCGTTGCGATACGCGGTGAAACCCAGTAGGGGAGTCACCACGAAACACTTGGAGACGGGCCGGTGTCCCCCAACAGCTTCGGAGCTGCACACCCAGAAGGGAACCAGGCCCTATGCCTTAAGTCGGGGTTTTCCGACCCGTACTTGCTTTACCAGAACTCGAGGAATGGGAAAACCTGTAGAGGTAGTCACAGTTCCCTCTCGTAGTTGACCGGACTTTTTTGGTATAGTTTACCTTAAGATATTAAAGGGAAAGTTGTTGTTGTTGTTGTTGTGGGGCCTGAACGCCCAGATCATGGGATATAAGTCACAGACCCTTTATCCCTGTAGGGAAAGTCATTCGGTCAAATTGTTCAGGCATTAGGAAAGTATAAAGTTTGGAACTCTTAATGTTTAATTCATTATTATTATTATTTTTAAAAATAAAATCTCATTAAAAAGTTGACCTAAAGTAAATTTTGAAAAAATTAGGCTAGCCTTTTCCTTAAAAAAAACGAATTTGATTTCTTTTTTTTTTTCTGAGCATAACTTTTGTTTTTCCATTTTTCAAAATTTTTCTGATCTCTGAATATTCAGATTACATTAATATTAAATAAGTCATACTCAACCTTTTTTTTTCCGGACATACATTTGTGATGTTACACGGGCGCAACACGCTTTAAAAAGGGCAATTAAAATAGATATATAACAAAAGTAATACAACAAAGCAATATAATAAGATTCATATTATCAGTAGGGTTGAACGTTTGTTGCAGAAGAAATATTACGAAAATTTTTGAACATTACTATTTTCAAACTATAACCTTCGTGATAAATTACTACTGCAATTATTGAAGAAATATTCCTAGAAGTTTATTGTTTAAAAATAGCAGATAAAAACTTTTTAGTGGCAATAGTTTTCGCGGCAAACATTCTACCCTAAAAAGCAGTATAATAAGTATATAATAAGTATAAATATTATAATATAACAATGCAGATTTTACAGTTTATAAACAATAAAATCAGGAGATTTTCACCAATAAATCAGTATTTTGCTCAATGCAAAAACTTTATTTTGCTTTTATTGTAGAAATATATAGTGCAAATTTAATGAACTGGAAATAATGTTTGATTAGTGTTGCACATTAACAAATGATGTATGCAACAATGTAGCGCAAACAGGACTACCTGTAAAAAAGAACTTTTGTCTAAGAAAACGGCATTTAAGATATTTAAATTAATTATAAATAACAGGACATATTTTATCTTCACATGAAAATATATAAAACAACAGGGAAGGTCTTAAATACTTTTTATACAATTAATTTTACAAATATGGATTAATGATTATGTGTCTCAAGGTCGCACATAAAAGGTCATGCGGCCACATGCGGCCCGTAGATTGAGTATGGCTAGTCTAAATACGGAGTTTTACTGTGTTACATTTATTTATGTAAATGATCTAGACTTGAAAGATATTTCCCCCAGTCTTCCACTAACACACTCTTCTTAAGAATTCCCTATCCAAGTAAAAATGCCTTACTAACCACATGTTTTTTTCATGTGCAGTTATTCCTAATTTTTTTTATTTACCAACCCCATTTTTCCCAGTTTACAAACCACCACTTTTAACTCAATACGAATATGCTATACGCTAAATTAAAAAAAAAAAAAAAAAACTTTATCGAAGCCAGGTGGTAGAACCCCTTACTCCCTGCGCAGAACAGGTGGTACTTAATACATGGCACTTAGGCAGGGAAAATATGACATACGGATTTCATCAAATGGCAAGTGGTATAGAAATTCACTTTTTCATTTTTAGCAGAAAATGCATACCATTAATGTTGTCTATATTTATATATTTTTCTTTCATTTATATTTTTAAAAGGAAGCATATTGCTTATATATTTAAAATATAAATTTTTTACGAAGTATTAAGTATGATTGATTACACTATAAGTTTTATATAAGTTTTTTTTTTTTTTTTTTTTTTAGTTCCTAAAATAAAAATAAGCAAAGAAAACGTTAAATTAAAAAAGATATTTTCTGTATGTTTAAATTAAACTTCAACAATAAGTGTTGTGGCACCACTCGTCAAATGATGTCATAGAATAGAATTTTATACAATTTTCCTCAGTAGTCAGTAGCAACAGATATTAAAAGAGACAACTACCGGAAAAAAATTAGAATTTATCTTTTTGGATATATAGGAGCAAATGGAAACGTTTCATGAAATTAAAATTAACATACCAAATGCCGGACTTATTGTGAAATTTCATTTCATGGCAAAAAATAATTTTGCATTTTTTATGTGAAAATAATGTGAAACTTTAAAGCTTTTTCGCAAATTGTCTTTTAAGAATAGTCAATGAAAAAAAAAAAAAAGAATTTCCAAATAAATTTTCAGCAGGACTGAAACTACGCTTTAAATCTTTAAATTGCACTACGAAGGATGTGAATTTCTTTTCACTTTGCTTAACAGCGTACAACCAACTTGAATGAAAAATGTATCGAGACCGGGGATCGACAAGGTATCAGGGACCGGACAAGGTATCTGGATTCGATCCCCGGTCTGGACACATTTTTCATTCAAGTTGGTTGTACGCTGTTAAGCAAAGTGAAAAGAAATTCACATCCTTCGTAGTGCAATTTAGAGATTTAAGGCGTAGTTTCAGTCCTGCTGAAAATTTATTTGGAAATTTAAATATATATTATCCGATGCCGGGAATTTATTCGTCTCATGTACGTCACGGATAGTGTGCTCCTGTTGACATTCCATCTTGTGCTGCGGAATTGCAGCCTTGCCAATGTGTATTAGTGAAAGAGGTGTCAAACTGGATGTCGTCCGGGTGGCTTAATTGGTAAAGCACTTGGTGCGCTATACCAATGTATCTGGGTTAGATCCCCGGTATGGACACATTTTTCACTCAAGTTGGTTGTACGCTGTTAAGCAAAGTGAAAAGAAATTCACATCCTTTGTAGTGCTATTTAAAAAAAATAAAGTTTAAAATTTTGCACTAGTAATGAAGATCAGTTTATTTTATATTTCATTCAGATACATACAATTCATATACATACATTCATATAAAATACATTATATATAAATGTATTTTACATTCTATTCATATACATACATCTAATTTAAATTTTTTAAATAGTAAAAAATATATATATTTATGTGTTTCAAATAATAAGCATTAAATTACAAGTTTATACAAACTTCCCAAAAGATTGAAATATGTTTAATATTTCACCTGTTAGAGCTAAATAAACAGTGTAAATTGCGAAAATGTTAAAAATAAGGTACGAAATAAGATTATGATCATGAAATAACCTTGCCAATAATTTTCAAAAAGTTATAATTTTTAATTTTGTTAACGGCCTTTCCTAGAAAAAATTGATCATTTTTTTTTTTTTTTTTTTTTTTTTTTTTTTTTTGTCGGTTGCTGCTGTAAGATTATTACAAAAAAACCTTATATCTGAATTTTAAAATTGATTGAGTCATGCTGTACTTTTAAAATTGAATATGTCCTGCAAAATTGACCATTTAGAAAAAAAATCTCTTTTGGTGTATAGCAAAATTATTACCAAAAAAAAATAAATAAATAAATAAATAAAAAATAATAATAAAAAAAAACTATATACTTGTATCATTAAAATTGAATGAATAATGCTAAACAAACCATTGTGAATATTAACCCATATATGAAATTGGAAATGTAAATATATGTGAAATATCGCGAAAAAAAAAAAGAAAAGAAAATATGCTTGATAATGCATTTGAGTAGTTCATATTAACATTAGAACTGTCGGAAAATTTACTCAAGTCATGTAAAAACACTACAAACCAGAATTTTTATTTAATATTATTTATCCTATTTCTGTGTGAAAAATATATATGACTTATTTTATGCAGAAATTTCTGGTTTGAATTGAAATATATTTATAAAGTTCCCATCAAGTTGTGGCCGTTCTAGCGTTAAATAAAATACGACTATGGCCGCTCTAGTGTTAAATAATAGATAATCGATGCTGGTAACAATATTAGTGACGAAAAACTCCAGAATATATACAGAAGCATCATTAGAAATCATTTATGTATTGTTTTGAAAACAACTTTAAAAAATCCCTGACGGTTCGGCCTACAGGCACAGGTAGATTTCCCAGACGCAGACCGTGGAGCGCCTGTTTATTGGGAATTGCAGAAGAAAGACCTATTTGCCATGATTCGACCGTTGGGACCACCCACTTCAAAATATACCACTGCCTAAAGGCGGAGCCAGCAGGTTTTTTTTATTTTATTTTTTATTTTATTTTTATTATTATTGTTATTTTTTTTTGCCGTAAGAGTTGGTACTATAAAAAAACTTGTTAATATAAAAGTTGTAGATAATATTAAGAAGATTTATAATAAATTTAAGCGGATTTGATATCTTGTAAATTGACGAAGTTATGAATTTTTTTCTTCTGAAACCCCTATTCCCCTCCCCCTTCTTGGGGCCATTTTTAATGAAATCAAAAATCTGTGATACATAAATTTTTGGCCATTTTCCTAGAAGTAATGAAAACTTTAAACGGATTCGATACGTATCATAATTAAGAAGTTATGGGTTTTTTACTGTTTACACAAACCCCCTCCCCCCCCTCTTGGTTCGATTTTGCCCATTAACGAACTAGAACGAGATTTTATGCCCCTTGATTTTATGTATCAGTTTGGAAGAGATTTGTGCAGAATTATTGAAGTTATCGTGTCCATAAAAAAGTGACATAGATAGTGTCAGGTCCCTGGCAGCTGCAAGCTTAAAAAGAACTATTCTTATGGGATATTATCCTATTGTGTGTGTATCTACTGTGTATTGCAAAGCTCTTTCTTAACTAAATCTTAATCCGAATAGTGGAGTGACATTATCTGTATTGAAAGAATGTTTAATATAACGGAAGAAGTATGTCCTTTGTGATGGTAAGTTCATAGATAAGAGGGATTTCACCCGCTTCTATAAGAAGACAGATCCATAAAAAAGGAGATAATATTTGGTCAAGGAAAGGGAACACCTGTTGAAGAGGGGACCAGCCTCCGTTGACAAAGGGTTCTCTGGTGGGGGACCGGAGAGTGAGTTTTTAGTTTTAACGTAGGAGTGAAACGTGTTGGTTGTTCAGAGAGGAGCTCTGGGCATGTGTGTGGAAGGATATCTTTCGAAGGGAAGAGATAAAGCGTGTGAGATTAATAGAAATCTCCGTTCTGAATTAATTAACGTAGCGTAGCAGTACACAGAAAGCATTTTCTGTATTTTTATTTAATGTTCTACCGGATAAGCTATATCCGAGTTTTAAGTGTAAATATTGTAAATAAAGTGTTAGTTTAATTGAAAGAGTTAGGTTCTTTTTCTTTTATATACCTCACGTAACGTGACCGATATCACGTATTCATATCGGTGGTGGCAGCTAGTTAAAGTACCGGATTATACTTCAAAGTTGTGTGGACAGAGAAGGGGAATCCGACAGATAGATAGATAGATAGATAGATAGATAGATAGATGGATGGACAGATAGATAAATAAAGTTTTAAACTGGGGGTGGTTTTGGGTTCTGGTAGTCATGATCGGCGTAGATCTGCAAAATTTTTCCAGAAATTCCAACATAGGGGTGAATGTAATAGGTGGTATTTCTTACGAAATCTACCTAAAATGCTTTGTGAATTGCTTGTTTTTTATATCTGTTTTATTTTCTAAGGTTTAAAATTGAATTTGTATCTTTAAATGGTCTCTGCCTGTGTAATTCCTTGTTTACATGTATTTGTGATGCAATTTTTCACACTTGTCAACGTAGTTTTGATCTAGAGAACGCCATCGTCAATTTCTTTATGATCTCCATTTTCATTTATGATATAACATTTCAAATGACAGCAAAATGTGCTATAAGTCAGTCTTTTTCCGTCATTATAATTCAATTAGTTTTAAAGATACAGGTACGCAGATTTTTTTTTTATCTTTTCATTTTTGTCTTAAACTAGTTTCAGCAAAAAGAAAAAAAAATTATAATTGACCATTTTTGTTTAGGGAGGTCATATAATGATTTAATAAGAATGAAAAATTAATCATTTTTAATTAAAATTTTTGAAAATTACTCTGTGAATTTTTTCATTAAAATAAACTTAAGAACATTTTTGCAATTTACATTGCCTACTTATCTCCGACTGATCTTAAATTAATACATTACACCAATTAATGTTATTAAATTTTAAGAATATAGTTTGTAATTTTTCTTATCTTGCGCATAATAACAGCAAGAGTTTTGTATAAAGGAATATTTCGATAAATTTCTTTTTCAAAATGGTTTGCTAACAAAATAACAAACTTTTTAATAAAATATAAGCTACCACATCTGATCCATCCTTCTTACAATTTTATTTAATTAGAAAAGGAAAAAGAAAAAATGACTGTGAATAAACTAGAAAAACGTGATTTTTCGATGGAATTATACGAGAAAGAAAAAAAAATCATGATGCAGTTACGTTACTTTAAAATGCAGGAAGTCCAAAAAGCTTTTTTTATTTCACTATAATTACGGATTCTGCCACTATAAAAGTTAAAAAATAAATTTAGCTGAAAATAACAATGGAATAATATTAGTTGCAATTAAAGCAGAATGCAAATAAATTAGTTTTCAAATAGATGGAATTCAGCGTTTTCATTTTAGAGTGGAAATGCCTTTTAAAATTATTTATATATATCCTGGACGATATCGTGGGCGTGGTTAATAGCTCTATGCTGTGCATACAACATCAACTTTTTACTTTAAGAAATCCTTTTGCAATCGCACTAAAAATGAAATTATTTTTGTTTGTTTCCACGAATGCAGCTTTTAATCACTTTTGCTTATTTTTACAAAAAAAGAAAAATCTATTCGCTTTTTTAACTATAATTATTCATTTTGAAAACATTGTTTTTATTATGCATTATTTAAACAACAGACAAATAGCTGAGAATGGCGTGATTGCATTTGAACATGATAAAAGAAAAAAAAGAGTTTGACTATAGAAAATAACTCAGGGACAGGTGTCATTTATTTACTTAACGATTGTTTAAAAAAACAAACATACAAAAAAATAAACAAAACAAAGTTTTGTTTATTCTTTGAAATGTTTGCATGGAAATTAGGCAAGAATAAGCTAAAAGAAAACACTGTTAAATGGGAGGTAACAATTTTAAGCATTCAAAATAATAAATGTGATAAAAATAAAAAATAAGCTTATGTGAAACTTGTCATGTGGCGTGCTTGGTGCGTTGTAGTTTGTCCGAAAGTTTTCGGTTACTAGTGGTTGGATTCTCACCTTTTAGGTAGCTTTCAATACAAAAAAGTATAAAGCTACCTATTGCAGCCGTTCGGAGGAAAGCAGTTCCGGAAAATTTCGATATATTTTCACCGATCATGACCCCCAGACCCCAAAACCACCCTCCGTTCAAATGTTGATTTATATATATATATATCTGACCTATGTCATACGATAACGCTCGTATTTATAAATCAATTTTGATGAAAGTAATTGTGTGTATTAAGCTAACCAATGTCTCGCTCGAGTTCGTTGGCCAGCTTGGTCCGCCATTTTGTTTCAAGATGGCGGCCATTTAAAAATTTAAAACTAAAATAAATATACAAAAAAATTAAAAATTCAAATTTATTTTTTAATTACGTTTTCTTTATCAAATTCAGTATTAACGAATCTTTTGTAAACGTTTCTTTGCATTTTAACTTGCTGTTTTCGTGTAACATTAGCTAAAATTTTAAAACGAAGATATAGGAAAGCTACCTTTTCCTCCCGGTACAGGCCGGAAGGACTTTTTATTCTGGAACTAATCAAAATTCAGAACTGATGGCATGTCATTTCTGGGTTTGATTTCAAGGCTGAGGGTCCGTTCCTTCAAAGATATGGATTTGTTTTGAAACTGTCCGGACACAAATCTTGTCCTGGCTTCCAACTGCACAAGTTTTGCGGCCACATTTATTGGTTTTAAGGCACAGTTTAAAATAATACCTTAAGATGCATAAAATCTCACAATTTGCATCACTCTGTATGTGACCTAAAAATGAATGGAAGGAACCTGTAAGATTATAGAATATAGAGGGACATATATCCTCTTAAATATCATTTTGTGTCCAACAATAGGGGTGAGAAAGTGCCAGCTACAGGCTTTGGTATAAAAACATTCAAAAAACGAAAAATCTTTTGAAACACCCTAATAAGTATATATATATAATATATATATACTAAAACACAATTATACATTTACACTAACCACACTATATAGCCAAAAACAAATAACAATATATCAACTGAACACTAAAATATAACCAATTAAAACTATAATACGAATATAACCAAACACAAAATACTAACGAAAAATCAATACCAGGAAAATTAAACCTGAAGGCAGGAAGGCATGGTTAACAATATATATATATATATTATATATGTATATATATATAATATATATGTATATATATATAATATATATGTATATAATATATATGTATATATATATATAACATACACTATATTTCCAATGATGACTGGTCACTTGCGATTTTAGACGTTTTGTTAAATATCTGAAAAGCTACATGAGGAATTATCCTGAAACTTCAGGAGTGTAAACAACATGATAGACGTCATATATTTCAGGAAGATTTTTTCCCAAAAGGAATCAAAAAAGATGAGGGGTTGTATCAAATATAGAATGAGAGACACTTCATTCTTATAATGTCAACTTTCATAAGCTAGTATATTTGGATACAACCCCTCATCTTTTTGCTTCCTTTTGGGAACAGCGAAATTCAAGCTTATTCTATCGACGATCACTATCAAAATTTTCAAGCTATGTTTTTTGAGACTTTCATAAAAGTTGGTCTATACATTTAGCTAATATATTATGCACAGTATATTTTTATTGAATTCGCGCATGCGCAGTGAAACAATATTTAGTAAATCTGCTCATTTTTCATACAATTTTTATTATTTTTTAATTCTGATTGCAGGGTATTGTGTATAATTTTGTTTGTCATATTTTCTGAAAATAACTTGTTTTTATATTAAAAACTCTGCAAATTATAAGAAAAAAACTTGGTAAAATTTGGGACTGTTTTTATAAAAATGTGAATTTCTCTTCGATTATACATGCTATCTTCATAAAAATGAACACAAATTATTACAATAATCCACTTAATAATAATCTACAGTTTGAATGCTTTTGCAATATTAGTTTCTACAGGGTTATCCAAAAGATATTCGTTTTTCTTCAATTTGTTGACGGCCCCTTATGGGGTTTCGGGAAAAAAATCTTCGCGGAAATATATGACGTTTATCATGTTGTTTACACTCCTGAAGTTTCAGGATAATTCCTCATGCATCTTTCCAGATATTTAACAAAACGTCTAAAATCGCAAGTGACCGATCATCATTGGAAATATAGTGTATATATATATATACAGGGTGCCCATAATTAAAGTTACAGTACTCAGCTTGCTCTGTAGCGTGATCTAATTTGCGAGAATGGGGCCAAATTTTGTATTTACTATGGTTAAACAAGACGGGGGACAAAGGATTCCGCGAAAAAAAATTTAGATGCAAAAGTCACCGCCATGTGGAAATGTGGCGCTGTGTAATAGAAAAGAGAATTTTAAAAATAAAGCTTCAATAGTGAAATAAAATTGAACGTGCTAAATAAAAGTTAATTTTATTTCAGTATTGATGCTGCATGTTTGAAACTGTCTTTTCAATTACACAGCGCCGCATTTACACCTAGCGGTGACTCATTGGTCGGAAAAACTACTTTTTGTTTGTAGCGAACTACAAATACAACTACTTTATGAAAAATGTAGTTAACTACAACTACAACTACTTGTTTTAAAAAGTAGCGACTACAAACTACTTTTCAAAAGTAGTCACTACTTCGCTACTTTTCGCTACTTTAGTTATCATCGCTAATTAAATGCACCGCAAACGATTTTTCCCCATAGACCATAATGTAACAGAATTCTTTTGAATGTCCCTGTAAGCGAGATATAAATGCTACACATTTCATTTTCAATACTGAACATTATATGGTAAAATTCAATAACATATAAAACTTTCATGGCAATCCGAGTATATTTACGAGAGTTAGAGCACGGACAGACAGACAAAGCGAATTCATAGACACTTTTTAATTATGTTTAAAAGTGTTAAAAATAGGAAATTTGAAAACAAAAATTGTATTAATCTTACAAATTTATAAGAGTGATATAGCACAGTAGCGCTTAAGGTGGTTCTCAAATTCTTTGCTCAACAATGCGAAACTTTCTAATGCATTATCTGACTCATTTTTAAACACAAAGGCATAAAATTGGCAGGTCTGACTATTGAAGCGATTTCGAATCGAAATATTTTTTTCATTTTTTGATAAATAAATTACTCATCGGGTTATAAGCGATTCGTGTCACGTTTTTTCCCTTTCCCCTGCTGCGGCGTCGGAAATTCGGTTGAAAACGCCGACTTTGACAGTATTTTTTGAAAAAACTTCTGTCTTTACCAAAAAATAAAATAAAATAAAATAAAGAATAGTGGAAAACGTATTTCTGTTACAAAGTTTCTGAGTAAGAACACCTGCATTTTCATGCGTTTCCGAACAAAAATAAATTAAAGAATATGTCATAAAGTAGCCAGTTTGGATTTGAGAACAACCTTAAGAGCGGATAGTCCTTGGTAAATTTGAATATACATTATTTTTTTTTAAATAGAGCTAAATAGTCCTATTTCTTTACAATTTAAGTGTAATTCCCGAAAGCAATTTAAAAATTGAACAAGATCATATAGACTTGCATAAGTTAAATCCTAACATTTATTTTCCTTTCTATCTCTTTTTGTTTGTTTCCCTTTAAAAACCCGAATTTCAACATTCTGGGCTTTAGATTCATTCTGGAGACAAAGATAGAGATATTTCATTAAAACACCAAGCCAACCAATATCAAATCAAATATAAAACATTATAAATCAATTATTTTAGCGATAAAAAACCTGTGCAGCTAAAATAAAAATAAATAGCCATAAAAATAAAATTAAGCATTCTTAGGCATTTCTTAAAATAATACATTTTTATTTACAACCACCTTTGTTTTATCTATTGGAATCTTCAAAAGGAAATATGCAGTAAATTAATTTGTATGCATACATTGGACAAATATTTCACAACGATCAAAAGGCGTATTAATAAAATAATTTTTTGCGATAATAAACAGTTCGATAAGAATATTTCCTGAATCAGGGATCTTAATTCGAAAATACTCTTTTTAATGATTTATGAATTTTAGTGAATAACGATTTAGATATTCGGTGCGAGATGCGATCCAGTAATTATTATTAATAAAGAAAATGCTAACTCACCTCTATGATCAACTTCGAGCTGTAAGCAGATGATTTTGATACTGATAACTTCTTATTAATTAGACAAAGTTTACATGTTACAGAATAATTACCACTTTCTTGTTGTTCTATAACGTCAAAATATTCATTATATGCCGACCAGGGCAGTTCCATACTATTTTTGTATGTCATTGTATTACATTAATCTCAAAAGAAGCATCCCCACATTAAAATACAAGATCTAATTATGAGTAAGAAGATAAAGGGTTCCCAGCAAGAAAATTAATTTTTTTGATGAGTGAGTACTTTGTGGTTTTATCTGCAAATCCAACAAATAATAGATCACACGGGCATGCTGCCACTTTACGTTTCAGCTGCTAGTTTGTTTGAAGGAAGAAATCATTCCTTCCTAGTGCACTTTTAATAATAAAATGATGGTGTACTTGTTCGTTTTCTGTGCTTTTTCGAATATATATATATATATATATATATATATATATTTAATTAGAGTTCTAACGATTTTAAACTTTTTAAACTGGCAGGAAGCGAGCAGAAATTTTGTTCGAAAGGGAATATTTTAGATGATCGATTATTTATTTAATGTTACCAGACAGCAAAGAATACGGAACTTAAAAAAAAGAAGAATTTTAAATTTTGTATATGGAGAGGTGGGGGAGATTTTAGGGGAAGGGGGATAATTTATAATACTGATTATTTATCGTCACTACAGAGCACTATTTAGGGCAGAAGATTTTTTTTATATAAAAATAAAAATAACTTAACGATTTTAGATTTATTTGTATGCTGGGGTTGGGGGGGGGGGGAGGGGAGGGAGAAGAGTAAATTATGGGAGGTTAGGGGACAATTTAGATGGTTACTTATATATTATTATTAAGTAGAAACGAATGTGGCCATTTTTTTAAAAAAATTAATAAAGAGTTTTAAATGTTCGAGACTGTATGCTGGAGGAGGGGCAAAAAGGGAAGGGAGAAGAGTAAATTATGGAAGGTTAGGGGACAATTTAGATGGTTTTATATATTATTATTAAGTAGAAACGAATGTGGCCATTTTTTTAAAATTAATAAAGAGTTTTAAATGGTCAAGACTGTATGCTGGAGGAGGGGCAAAAAGGGAAGCGTAAATTTTGGAAACAAGGAAATTATTTTTATTTAATGTCATTAGAGAGTAACAAATGGAATGAAAGATTTTATTTTTGTATAAAAATAAAGATTTTAAAATATTTTAAACTCCTTTGTATGCTACTAGGGGTAAGCGTGAATTTGAGAGGTTAGGGATAATTTAGATGATTTATGTTTAGATAAATCCGTTCTTTTTCTTTTTTTTCTTTTTTTTAATAAAGGTTTTACATTTCTTTGCTTGCTGGGGGTGGGATTCAAAAGGGAGAAGAAATTAGTCAGATAAAGACTTAACATAGCCTGACGACTTTATTTTGGTAAAAACAATCGTAGTCGTATAAAAATACATTATATTGAGAAGATTTCTATGGATTTAAATACCAATACATGAAGTTTCTGACACCCAAACTGTGAAAATGACAGTTAATTTGTGACCGTGCCCGTCGTCTATGGAGAAATATATGATACTGCAACTGAGATTTGCCGCTGACGTTCGCAAATTGTTGCAGATAACATATTTCGTACAAAAGAAACGAGTTATGATCATGTGATTTGAAGATTGGCACTTTTTCCCTCCCTCCTGAAGTAGCGTCAAAAGTAGCGTCGATTCTCGCTACAAACTGTTGATAATTTGTATCGCGCTACTCGCTACACTACACTTTTTTAATGTAGCGCGTTACACTACAAACTACTGAAAAAAGTAGCGGCTACTGTAGTTTCGCTACTTGTAGCGCGCTATTTCCGAGACCTGCGGTGACTTTTGTAACTAAATTTTTTTTTGCGGAATCCTTCGTCCCCCGTCTTGTTTATCCATAATACAAAATTGGGCTGCATTCTCGCAATTAGATCGCGCTACACAGTACGCTGAGTACTGTCCCTTCAATTATGATCAACCTGTATATCTGGGAGAGTAGATGATAGAGTATGGAGGGGGGCGGTGTTGTTTTGAAACTTAATGCGCAATAGTTAATTTATTACTTACAAAAAAAAAAAAAAAAAAAAAAAGGCGAGAAAGAGGATTATTGAATCATGATGCATCCATCCATTACTTGTTTTGTATTATTTAAATTTTTCAACCCCACCGCCATTTATTTATTAATTTATTTTTTATAATATTATTCTATATTGTCATAGAATTTACACTTCATACATTTTTCGATGATACAATGAGAACAAACACAGAGATCCACAGATAGACAGACAGATATTTTGTAAAAACATGTTTTTCGTGATCTCTGATGTCTAAAACGAGTAAATCCGTCGAAAACCAGAAGTCGAAAAAAAATTCGATTACAATACTTTCTTCTATTACAGAGAGAAGAAATTAAAAAATGATTCAAAAACTGTCGTTCAGTGTAATCATTCTGAATTGTTAATTTCAATGAACCTTTTTATGAAATAAATGCATTAAACTGTCATTATTTCGCACAGATTCAATGACATATTTAATGGACCCATGAGCACGTGACTGGTTTGCAAAAAGAAGCAAAACAAGCGTCCGTTAGACCCTCCGTCGTTGGTATCGTACAACTAATCTTTAATTTAACAACACTAACTTATCATTATAGCCAACAATGAAAGCGAAGTGGAACGTAGAATGATGATAGTAATTATTCCGGTTATTTTTCCTGCTGAATTATTATTTGTAACGTTTGTCATTGATAGAGAGCTCGTATATATCTATTACGAGGAAAGAATGTAAAATTATTTTCTTACTTTCATTTTCGAGAGGCAAAAACTGTATTATTTCAAACCAAAATTTAAAATCGGTGCATCAAATCTGTGTTGTCATTTTCCAACTGAGTGAAAAAATATCCAGACTAGGATTCGAACCAAGGATCCTTCGGCTTAAGCTGCCAATGTTCTGTCAACTGAGCTATCCTCGATGAAGCTGGCGGACACAATTCACCCAGCTAACCTTATTGATAATAGTATCTGATCTGTTATCGGAAACAGCTCAAAAGAATAAATCGCAGGCAAGGGTTTATTTTATTGAGCTGTTTAAAATAACAATCTAGATGCCATTATCTATAAGGTTACCTGTGTGAACTGTGTCCACCCGATTCGTCCAGGATAGCCCCTTTGCCAGAGCATTGCCAGCTTAATCCAAATTGTCTTTGGTTCGAATCCTGGCCTGGATACTTTTTCGCTCAGTTGGAATATTACAACTCATATGATTTATTTACCAATTAGAATAATTGTGTTAAAATTAATCAAGCATTAAAACTTTGTTTGAATACATTCATATCAATATTTAGATAATAAAGAAATTTTCTTTTCAAATAATCTAGAAATTGCACAACGTTACTAAGCATCGGCCGCTTGCGGTCAGATTGCAATACAAGAAGTGCCTTCATGAAGAACCTTGGCAAAAGGCAACGCATTGTAATTTAAGAACAGTAATCTCCATCTTAATTAATCACAGAATTTCGGCGATTAAATCAAGTAAATATTACTACTAGCAAATTGTGATACTTAAAAATAAGAACCGTACGCACCGTGTAAAAATTGGATACGGGACGGTTGCCTCGAAGGCGTTAACCCTTTCAGGAGCGAGCAATTTTATTGCTGTAATACTAGAAACGCATCATAATTTAGAACAATTTCATTTGAAAATAAATAAATGAAATTTTAAGATGCTTTCACGTAATTTATAAAAGCAAAATTTTATTTAAAATGCTGGTACAAATTTTGATTAAAATTTCGTGGTTTAAATAATAACCACCACCCATTCAATGGGTGAATAGCGAATTGCCGTACCAAAGTTTTTGAGTAAGGCATGAACTGTCTCTCTTGTTAATGGTAACACATGGTAATGGTGCGCATGGTAATTTTTTGTATGTCAATTAGTAAGCTCCCTAGGAGATCATCATGTACGCTAATGGCGCCCGGTGCATGTAAAATCCGTCGTGGGTGTAAAGTCCTCCAAGTTACCTGTGAATTACACCTCTGGGGGTGCCCAGTCTGGTGAAGGTCTCATCATCAGATTAAGGTTCTAAATTACGAGACCAACTCGAGTAGAGATGGCATGCCGTATGGATGAGCGATGCAGCGAGGAAATAGTAAATATCCCAGCATCTCACATCCATCCGGCATGACTTCACTACACTGCGCAATACTAAACCGCCTCATCAAAAATCAATTAGCAACCAGCCAACTAAGAAAAAGCAATTAAAGCAACAAGACGCACTGAAGCCACGTTGGCCTATAGATTTAACAAACATATCTTTGCCAAGCGAAGAGCAGGCGAATTCTCGCCCCGTTGCCAGATATCAACTCGTTAAGCTTGGCAAAAGCCTGGTCAGCGGTCTAAAAAAAAAAAAAAAAGCTACCTAGGAGATCGAGCCTAGCTCGATAACTTATTTGACGCTCATATTGTATTTAATTATAAACATAATTTAATTATTTATTTCTAGATAAAACTGTCACTTCCAACTTCTAAAAATAATAATAACAAATGCTCAGGATTCGCAAGAGATAACGGATATTGTTCCTCCCCCCCCCTCCCCCCCTCAGTTATTAACTACAAAACTGGTTAATTGTCAGGGTTTTCAACACTTCTGTCCCTATAACATTCCGCGTTTGACGAGGATTTTTTGTAGGTAGAAGTACTTTTAAACTATTTCGTCTCTGAGACCTGGAAAAACAACGCACCATTTCGTTTAGAAATTGCGGAGTTCAACCTCAATTCGTTAATATAAGGAGCAGTCACTCAATAAACTGCAGTTAATTTCATGAGACTCACGTTCTTAACGAAAATGAATCGCTTTACAATGAAAGCATTCAACGTTAAAAGATACCAAGATGTTGTACACACAGAAAAAGGAATTGATTAAAACATCAAAACATGTTTTGTTGAGTACATTTAGGTTGTTTTAGCAAAAGTTTTAGTTGAAGTAAAAAAATTGGTTTTGTTGCTTGGACAAAAAATATTGTTAACACTCTTACCAAATTTTAACAAAATTTCATCAATAAAATTGACTTGAATTAACAAAATCTGTTTTTTTTTAATTTTACAATAATTTTGTAATTCCAGCAAAATTTTGTTGTTTTTGCAAAATTTAAATTGTTGTGTAGTAGCCATAACTCTCTCACGTAACTCGATTTATTTGACTTATATAGCTATATAATTAAAGGATTAACATAATTTTTGGATATATTTTTTTTTGTATTGGGACGGACCAAGGTAGTTTTAAAAATCCCCCTGCCCCCTTTATTACTTTCTTCTATCTTTACAAGAAGAAAGTATTGGAATCATGAAAATTTTCGACTTCCGATTTCCGACGGATTTTAGAAGGTCCTGAACACGATTTGACTGTTTTTAGAAAATGACTTTCCAATGACTCTGTCTGTCTGTATGTGACAAACAGTTTATGGGCGCTCTATCTCAAGAACTAATGCACGGAATTTAATAAAACTTTATATTCATAATTAATTAATTCATTCATTAATTTCTCCTAAAGTTAGTCCTATTTATAGAAAAATTTCATATATCCCCATTCTCTTTGAAAGATTAAAGAGAGTTTTCAGGAAATATAATATACAACTGGTGGCATCCAATTTCAAAACTTTGTTTAATTTGTTGAATAGAAGCATAGACCCTTTATCAGCCACTTGTTTCTCTGGGGTATATGAAATTCCATTTGAATTGACCGATGGTACAAATTTTGCATATATTGGTATGACAAAACGTCGCATCGTAGAAAGACTTAAAAAGCACAAGTATGATTTAAAATATAATAAACTTTCCACTGCTTTATCAAGGACTTTTGCAAATGGACAGATCAGGTTTATTGATTTTGAAAACGTTAAAGTTATTTCCAGACAAAAAAAATCCTTTTAAAGCCTATATCCGTAAATCTCTAGAAATGTCATTAAGAAAACATGAAAATTGTAACGATAACTCATCATTTTCTGTTCCGGCTATCTGGAAATGTATTTTGGAGGAACGTTGATTTCGTTGAACATGATTTCCAGTTAAATAGCTGATTCATAGAGGGCGCCACCTGGCTTATTTTGAATATGTTTTGTAAATTCCGTTATTTTAGCGTCTTGTCAGCTGGAACATTTGACTCAATTATGTAACACATATTTATTCATTTATTTATTTATTTATTTATTTATTTTTTTGCTGTTTGTACTATTTATGAAAGTTTTCTCCTGAAGATGGTTATAAAGAATAACCAAAACGTCGAGAATTGTTTATATATGTAGTTTTAAAGTAACTCATATTAAATTAAACGAAATATACGTTGGAAGCAAAAGTTCGATGTTAGTACTTTATATTCAGTTACTTCCTGATATAAATTGTTGCTGATTAGTTTTTGGTATAAATCGCGCAACAGGTGACGCTGCTATGTTGCATTTTTCGCGATAGCTCTATCTGATTTTCAGCATTGAATTACGCCTGTAATCTTTGAATAATAACCAGTGAAATTTTATCCTGCTTTTTGCAAGCGTAATTCACTGCTGAAAATGAATTAAAAATTAACTATGTGTTGCCGTATGCTGGGCTTTGTATTGTCGTCTCATGTTTGCCGCAGAAATTTGCGTGCTCCTGAAGACATTTCTAACTTGTGCTGCGGTTGCAGCCGGTCCAACATATATAAGAGTGTGAAATGCCGAGTTCGTTTATCGTTCCTTGTAGCTCAGTGGTAGAGACTTAGACCGCTGTCCTGAGGACCCGGGATTGAGTCCCAGCTTGGGGCATGTATCAAATTCTCGATTTGCGCTTGAAAAAAGGCAGGATAAAATTTCACTTGTTATTATTCAAGGATTACAGGCGTAATTCACTGCTGAAAATGATTTCAAAAAATAGTTAAAATTACATATTTAGATTGGTTCATTTAACAAAAGCTTTTGTAGTATAAACAAAACAAGTTCGTAATATAACATATTTTATTACTTAAACAAACAAAATATATATTTGTTGAAAAAAGAAAATAGATTGTTAAAATAACGCATGGCATATATCTATGTAACAAAAAGGATTTTGTTAATTCAAATAAAATTGAACCATTTTACTTGAATTAACAAAACATTTTTTTTGCTGACGATACAAATTTTTTTTTTGGAATTGCAAAAAAAAATCAATAATATTTTTTTGTTGATTCAAACAAAATTTCCATTGACCCATATTTAAACGAAAAGTTATGTTGGATCAACCAAATTTGTGTTAATTCAACAAAACTTTTTTCTGGGTGTACGTTGCATCTTCGTTAGCTACACGATTCCACGTTCACATTCGGCTCTATTCTAAACCTCGTAGACATTCTGTATCTGTACTACGATCTTTGTTCTTCTAAATGGTGATCCTCTTTGCTTATCGGTTTCGTTTGCTGTGCTCTGAATTGAATGGTGCTGCATATCACGTAATGGTGCTGCATATCACGTAATGGTGCTGCATATCACTGAATGCTTTTTTCTCTTGTTTCGGCAGTTCTTCTCTGTCTAATTCTTCTTGAGATTGTGAATGAATAAAAAAATTCCTCATATGCTCATCATGCTTCTTTTCTTCTCGTCTAGACGTTGTAAGCTGATTTATAAATGTTAGCATTGGTCACTGGCGATAAACTATTAATTTTTCAGGTTTTATTATTTCTAAAATGACTCGCATTTTTTAACATTTTACAACATTGTTAAAAAATGCTTACGAATTCGGTTTGTCAGGCTGTCTGGCTGTCTTCTGTCCAAGCTGTAACTTGTGTAAATATACTCTGCATACCATGTTATTCATATATGTTATTGAGGTTTACTATGACATGTTCGGTATTGAAAATGAAGTGTGTAGCATTTATAGTTCGTTTACAGAGACACTCAAAATAATTCCGTTACATTATGATATACGGGGGAAAATTGTTTGCAATGCATTTTAACGATGTTACTCTATTTCAAACATATTGAAGGCCCCACCAGTGGCTGAGAGGTTCTGCTCTCGAAGCTGGTAGACGGGAGGTGCTGGGTTCGATCCCAATCGCGCCCGTCGGCCTAATCGTTCGGAGTTTTCGTGGTTTTCTTCGAGCCGTGGATTTATCCATGCGTAAATACGGGTTAGGTTCCCTTAGAAAGACCCCCACGAAGGGCACTCCCCCCGGGCCTATATCCCAAGTGTAGATAATTGGCCGTCAATAATCAACCCAACCCAACTCAAACATATTGAAATTGATGTACTGAAATTGATGATCCCAATTTCTTCACTCAGGTGCACTACAAGAAGCATATTGTAGAATGTGGCATGCTTAGTATAATCGCTCATTCACAGGGACATGCGAAATAATACAGTTACAGTGCTGTCTATGAGCGATAATTGCTGGACGTGCGTTTTCAGTTGTGGTATGCGTTTTTAAATTTAACTAATTTGTTGCATATTACTTGGTGTGTATAAATTCTATGAATCATATACAGGGCTGCACAAAAGAGTTTTTTTTTTCTTTTTTAGATATCACTTTCATCTTATTAAACGGGGAAGTTCTATATTCTTAAAATATTGGAAAATGTTTCATAATCTATGCTTCTCTTCATGATTTTTCTTTCTTCTTTTTCCCAAATTTGAAATCTAGATTTTTTTTAGAGGGGCCTGTAGACATAACAAATTTTAGCAATTATTTTTACTAAAATAACTGAAATAAATAAATAAAAACGAATGCGTTGAATTTTACCGCACACTATATTTGAAATATTTGTTTCTTTCCAATAGAATAGAAAACTGGAAGATAATATCTCCGAAAAATCAATAATAAGTTATGGAGGATGTATTTATATGAAAGTTCTTTGATCTTAGCAGGGTCGGAAATGGAAAGTCAGTGAAAATGATTTCATACTGACGCAATAGTAATAAAAACTTTCAGTTTTATACATGAAAATGTTCGTGTTCTTTACATTTTAGGTACTTTTTTTTTTCTTTTTTGTAAATTATAAACTTAAACTAAAAAATAGTTTTGTGGTTGCAAGATAGCGCGCAACATTTGTATTCAAATTATTTTTTCCAATAAATGGTGAATATCTTCCATGCCATAAGAAACTTTTTTACTCATTGATATTAAAATAGACCAGTGGACCCGTGCGATGATTTAGCACTGCAGTTTAATATTTTCTAATACTTTTAGATGCAGATTTAGATTTCTACAGAAAAATTAAGGATAAAAATATCTGCAAACAACATTAGTGGAGTCAGAATATTATCTCATTTATTCCTAACAGTAAAATTGCAATAGGAAAAGTCAAGCGCGGGCGCGAGGAAAAAAAAAAATTGTATTTTAACTGCATTAGAGGATGACATCATCTTCTTCGGGAAAAACAAGGGACAAAGAAAAATAAATTAAAATACACTTAAATTACAATTTAATCTATTATAACAAATCATACCTTTTATGCTACACGTGATCGATCAATAATATATTTTTCTTCCAAACGTCTCAATTTCTATTTTAGTTTTTAATCGTAAATATAAAATAAATCCGTGAGAGAACGTCACATTTTATCTCTTTTGTACTATTTATTATTTTTTTATAATTATGGTTGAGGATCATATCATGCGGTGTTTTATTTTTGTGGCAACACTAATTTAAGGAAAATTTCATTTCAATTATGAAAACAATACCAATTTAATTTTTAATTAGCAGCTATTTTTAATCGAAAAACATGTTTTAACGAAAGGTGAGTGTACTATTTCAGAAGTCTGTTCAAAATCATTTCCTTATGATTCATTTATTCCACTCATTTATCGTTCTGCGTTTTGTATTTTCTTAGAAAGAGGGATGTTGACAACAGAAATAATATATATGATCATAGAATATAATAATCAGACTGTAAAGAATAATTATTGAAGATTGGAAAAATTAAATAGAATTAAGCCATTTAAATCAAATAAATCTGAAGAAAACTAATGATCCATGGTATAAAGGTACAAAATCTTGCAATTAAAAGATACCGTAAAACTGATGAACCTCCTATTTCTTTTTAATAGCGAATTATGGTATCTTTGAGCTAATCCTGAAATGTATTATTTGTTAAAATTTGCAGATGACCTTTTTGGTAGATTTCGTAAGAAATACTACGTATTACGTTCTTCCCTATGTTGGAATTTCTGGAACATTTTTGCAGATCAGCGCCGATTATCACTCCCAGAACCCAAAACCACCCCCAGTTTAAAACTTTATATATATATATATATATATATATATATATATATCACTTTTTTATAGACACGATAACTTCAATAATTCTGCACAAATCTCTTTCAAACTAATACATAAAATCAAGGGGCATAAAATCTCGGTCAAGTTCGTTAATGGGCAAAATCGAAAAAAGGGGGTGGGGAATGAGGGAGCTTTTGTGAAAACAGAAAAAAAAACCATAATCGAATCCGTTTAAAGTTATTATTACTTCTAGGAAAAGGGCCGAACATTTATGTATGACAGATGTTTGATATCATTAAATATGGCCTCAAGGGGGGGGGGGGGGGATAGGGGTTTAAGAAGAAAAAAATCATAACTTCGTCAATTCACAAGATATCAAATCCGCTTAAAGTTATTATAAATCCTCTTAATATTATCTGTAACTTTTGCATTGACAAGTTTTTATAGAACCAACCCTTACAGCAAAAAATTAAAATAAATAAATAAATAAATAAATAAATATAAAAAAAATTCCTCCGGCCCCACTTACAGACACAGGTAGATTTCTAAGTGGGTGGTCCCAACTGCCGCATCATAACAAAAAGGCCATTTCTACTGAAATTTTCAATAAACAGGCGCCCCACGGTCTGCGTCTTTGAAATCTACACTGAGAAAAAAATATGACCTTCTCAACTAGAATCTAAATTGTGGATCTAGAAAAAATAGTTCCATGTCATCCCTATAAATTCTAGTTCCCTTTGCCAGAGAGTTCTAGTGTCTCCTATTAGAATTCAAGAGTGTGTTCCTATATTCTCGTGGTCAAACTTATTTAAAAATGTCTGCAAATAGATGCGAAAACAAGACGCTAGTTTTAGTAACTATAATGCTATAGTTCATAAATCCATTCCAGAAATAAAGTGATAATTTCTCGCAATTTACACGATCCGTTATCGTTTAGTCACCTAGAAAACAAGAGACTAGAAATTCTCGATCATTTTCTCTATTCCGTTTAGTTGCTTACCCTATTCGCATAGTTCGGACTTCTATATTTCTAGTGTATGGATTTAGAAACAGTCTAACTATTCATTCTAAGTTGAAGGGGGTATATTTTTTTCCTCAGTGTACCTGTGCCTGTAGGCCGAGCCGTCAAGGATTTTTCTTCTTCTTTCTTTATTTCTTTTCTTTTTATTCTGTTACACAGTTAGTAAATATACCTTCTTAACCAACACGATAATTTAATGTCGGAATTAATAACAATTTATTTTTGAAATATTTAGAAACAAACATAAAATCTCGTTATTGAATCAGAACAGAAGGATTTTCCACCTAAATTGAGCTATTGGTTTTTTGTTTTTCATGAAAAGTATTGTCGTAATATGAACAATATCGTTGCGAAAATCCAAAGCCACTGAAGCCTGAATACTTTTTTCAATAGGCCATTGTGAACAAGAGGAAATGAGAAATAAAAAAAAGAAGGCAAAAGTTTGAAACCTGTTTTCATTGAACTTATCTTTTCTTTTTTTCACTTCGCTTTCAAAATTCTGATGAGGATTACAGCAAATTTTTCTTTGAGGATTAAGTTTTGTCGCGTTCGTTGAGAGAGAGGAGAAAAAAGAAAAATAAATAAACAATGTTAGAATTACCATTGAAAAATTCTATTTTAACACGGAAAGAAGTGATTAAACTTTGAATCTAAAAACTGGAAATAATATTTAAACTGTTTTGTTATTTTCTATTCTTTAGTAATTGGATTTTTTTTTTATATATATTAGTTAAATAATTAAAAAAGTGAGAAGCGGGTGAGGAAAGAAAAATAATAATCATCACAAAAAAACTTAAAAAACAAAACAAAAAACAACAACAACAAAAAAAAAAAAACAGGGCAAAGCGTAATAAAATTAAGAAATTAACAATTTGAAGTAATATATAGGGTGGTCATAAAGTCTTGCCCTGATTACAAAAAATTATTACGAAATAACCATAGAATGTAATATTGTAAAATTTGTATTATGGAAAAGTCATGTTCTTAAGTTTTTTTTCATCTGGATCCCCTAGACATACGGCTTGGTCAATCCAAGGCCCCTTTGAAAAGCAAACTGAACATAGTTTACACAAAAAAACTTCATCTGACACACTGTAATAAATCCAAGAGTTTTTCATAATTTTTGAAGATTCAGGCGATATCCACTCAAGGTTATTATCAGAGATGCTGTGTCTAGTGTAACAGCCCAAATGTTGGGCAATACGTGGCGAGAAATGGAATATACCGCCTTGACATTCTTCAAGCTACCAAGGGTGCTCATAATCGAAATTTACTTACGTAAGTACTTGTACTAAAAACTTCATAAATGTCTTTACAATACATTGAGACAAGCCTATGTCTAATTATATTAGTTTTTCTGCTATAAATTGTTGTAATCAGGGAAAACTTTATGACCACCCTGTATAACTAATTTACATGAAATCATATGTAACTAAAAATAAAAATTTTGTTTTTGCAAGACCAAAACTTTCCGAGTTAGTGGTCATCCAGTAATTGCGTCATATAAATTTGGGGAAAGGGGGCTGGCCCTCTTTTTTTTTTTCTCTTTTTTTTTTTGATTAAATAAAATAAAAAGAGGCTACTCTTAGCCATTAGATGTTTCAGAAAGAAACAAATACTATAAACCCGTCAAGATCATGCGTGCTTTAACTTCATGTTGTTGAAATTCAAGGGAAAAGGAAAAGTATACCCAATGTTACCTAAGTAAAACTGTGTATTTTTTTATAAACTTTATTATTCTAATGGGAAATAATGTCAACCTATTTTTAAATTTTAGATGTAATGTCATAACATATTAATCCGTCTCCCCCCTATCATACTGTGCCACACTTTGTGGTCCTCCTCCCACCTTTTGAAATGTGACGTAACAAATGGATTACCCCTTGTAATACTTTGAATTTTAAGAAATTTTAAAAAAAAATCCGCTTTTAGCTCTAGAAAACGCTCAAAATTCATAAAATTTAAATTATTATAACTAGGTAGGATTTGATCGTATAAAAAAGAATTTTTTATTGTTTTAATTGTTAGAACACGGAGGAAGTTTTCCTAATTATGACACATAGGATCTAGGGACGGTACAAAAATTAAATTTCTTAACTTTTACAAAATAACTATCTTGACGTAAATGGCTTTTGATATGAAGAGCAATCTTTGAAACAACAATTTTGCATTTAGAACTATACCTTTAGAATTAACAATTTAGGAATTAAATATTGACACTGTTAAGGGAGAACACCCGTAGACAAGATTGCTACGTGTCAGAGAATTTGAATACCACTATTTCCATATAGTAATATTTGTTTTATTTAGTTGCAGAATTTTGTCATTAAATAAGTCAAAGAGGAATATTCGATAATACTGGTATTTAATTTTATTGGCCCGTAGCAATTCTGTGTATAGATCAACAGCTATAACATTAATTGAAAATCTTTCATACTTGACTAGCTTCCATCTGATAATTTTAACCAATAGTAATTGAGCAATTTAAATTATTTATTTTATAAAGATTTTCAATGAAATTACCAGTTCAGGCTGATTATGAAAGGCAAAAAAATATTACAGCATTTTAAGTTACAACCACCTGCCTATAAAAATGTAAAACAGAAAGCTGAACCGGACATATGAAGCTCTGTGACATGTGAAACCAAGTTGGTAATTGTACGTCAAACGTAACAAATGAGGTGCGTTCGTACTGTTATTATTTCAGTGAAATGAATTATACGTCTGTTATTATGATATGATTAATTTCCGTAATAAAATAAGCATATTTTAAGTTGGCAACATTTTATATTTTGCTGACATCTACTGAAAATTCCAATGGGAAACTTAAGTCTAGCTCTGAAAATTTCAGAACTTGAAATCCATATTGAGACTCTTTTTCCATTTAATATCTATTTCTCCGGAAACATCTATCCAAAACAAAATGTCGGCAGATTATAGAATTGCTATAATTATGCAATTTTAGTGTACAAATTCGGTTTTTAAATTCAGTAATACGGAAATAATAGACTCCATCTTAAATAGAACGTAACCATCATGGCAACCTAGAATCATTACTGGCAACGGGATATCATTGAATTAATTACGTATGACAGGATTTAATAGAATGAAGAGTGTGACTATAACTTTGTCATAGAGGTTATAAAATGTCATATGTGACTATAACGTCATTACATGTCAGATAACCTGGCGATAAATCGCGATCGCTTGACGATTAACCCTCGGAATCTGTTATAACAAGGAAGTACCGATTTTAAAAAAATTCAAATTACTTAATAAATATTTGTATTAATATCGTTTCAAGTTTGATTCGATTTTTATAAAATTTGAAATGACTCGACGAAATTCTGCAACGATTATGTATAGTAAATTTTAAACCATTCAGTTGGTTTGTTTTTGCTCTGTCATATGCGGACAGACGGACCAGGCGACGACTATATGTGCTACGTATTTATACAATTACGAACAATATTACTACAACTACAAAAACTATGTAAATTGAATTCCAGAATGGCCGGGACTTTTTTTAACACTTTGGATCACTCTGATCACCCGCACCATTCAATGTTCACAGTTATGTAGTTTTAGGATTTTCATATGTCACAGTGTTTTTCCCGTCCGGCTCGGTTTTGTTTGAACCACAATGTAGTACATTACACTTGTGACAAAATTTGCTATTCCTGAAGGCTTAATCAAATATTTAATAGCAACAACATAAGCCAATAGTTACGCTCTGATACAGCTTTAACTAACTGATGAACTTCAATAGATCTGAATGGATTATGGAGAAAACTTTTACAATAAATTGTAACGCCCAACTCAGAGCTCTAAATAACTTCTTAATTGGATTTGACGGATGTATACGTCAAACAAGCCAGGATTTCATACAATAATGCAAACACTATGCTCGGAGAAATGTTTCAGTGCTCAAATTTGTTTAACTCGGTAGCATATGCGCAGAGTATAACGTACCGGTGGGTCAAATTTTACGTTTGTTGCCACTGTTTTACAAAAAGTAATGTTCGGCTTACTTTATCCCAGAATTTGTGAGATTTGTTTGCAATTAAATAGCGGAACGATAATTACTTGCAAAGTATTAATGGAAAAGTAAAATCTGTATATATTCTTAGTTCCGAGTTATTTAATAATTTCTTGCATAACATCTATAACTTTTATACTATTATAATTTCTATTCCATTTTCATTTCACTTCAAAATTAATCAATTAAAAACTAACACATCATGCAAAATATACAGCATGGAATAATAAATCTCTAATAAATCGTCATATATTGTATAACGTATTTCATTTTGAGCTTATAAAATTACACATCGAGCTGTCTCAGAATCTGACACATTCCTGTGATATTCCTGTTCACAGATTCAGACAGTCTAGTTTCTAAGCTTTCATTCAATACGAAGATAACAAACTGAATACATCCTCAATACCGGATAATACTGCAAAATTCAGTGAATATTTTTACAATCACATTTATGAGACATTTTGTATGATCAGAAGTAATATCTTTAGAGTAACACCTTTCGTTTATAAAGATTGGTTTAATATACTTCTTGGACTGTTTGTACATTTTACAATAGTTAAAAGCTTACTAACTACTGTAAAATATACAATGTACAACCATTTAATAGGATAATATAGGTGTTATTGGATCAATTATTTAACGTAATGCGAAGGTTGTTTGGAATATTGAACTTTATTATGATTTACAGACAAAAGAACAGACACGCACACCTGAAATATTCCTAGTAGATAGTCGAGCTAAAAGTGAATGATTAAGACATGTAATAGTTTTGCGCTAAAATAATTTTGAATGCATTCAGTTTATTGATTGACATTTCTGAGAAAAGATATTTTTCATTCAACAATGGCGTTACCATTGATTTAAGCACGTGGCCAGTTTTTTACGACATGAGCAAAGTGAATGTTCCCTGTGCATATAAATCTTTGATACATGAACTTCAACAGTTCAGCAGCCATTGTTTTTCTATTATTTATGAATTCAGTACTCTCAAAGCTTTATATCCGTTAGAGAATAATGATCTTTTGAACAAAGTGGGTGAAAATATTTGCAATAAATTTCACCCATAATATACTATTCAACAATGTCATTTAGCTAGTAACTCAGTGCTTCTTCTTTATCTGCTTTTTTATTACTTCGTCTTGAATACATGCATTCATTTTAATGACATAATCTAAATACTTTTGGTCCTATTCAATTTTGTAAAAAATAAAATGAATAAAATTACAAAACAAATTGGAAATTGTACAAAAATAAAACATTAATTAATTAAACCAAAGAAAAGCGCTATCATTTGTATCTCGATAATAGATCTCATGATCTTACATTTAAATTCATCATTACTAGCTCTGAATATTCAGCTAATGAAAACATTCTTACAAATTTTCAGCTACAAATATTAAATTATTTTGACCCCATTAAAATGTTACAATTAATTATTACCTTTTACTTTCACATAAATAAAATTAAATATTATGAAAGTCTACTAGTTCTGAAAGTCTACTCCTGAAAGTCTACTAGTTCTTAATACAAATACAATACTACTATAGGACATATAACAAAATGAAAATCTTTTACCTTGAAAATATTAATGCAGCTGCAGGTACAAGACATGTGTAGAGAAAAAGCATTCTAGCCGTATTATTAGTTCCGTTGCATACATTGTTCATATTTGGACCTTATCGATCTAACTTAGAATTCGGTTAACGTTTTACGATTAATGAAAACATCCATAATATTGTAATAATTACAATTACATAGAGATTTTCCGAATCATTCTCCGATATCCACGGAGTACTTTCATAGCTTTTGCGGCCAGTTTCCAAGCCCACTATAAATTAAAAAAATCCCTGACGGCTCGGCCTACAGGCACAGGTAGATTTCGAAGACGCAGACCGTGGCGCCTGTTTGTCGGGAATTGCGGAAAAAATGACCTTTTTGAGATGATGCGGCAGTTGGAACCGCCTACTTCGAAACCTAACTTGTTTGCAGCCGGAGCCAGCAGGATTTTTTTTTTTTTTGTTGCTATAAGAGTTGGTCTTATAAAAAACTTGTCAGTATAAAAGTTTTAGATAATATTAAGAGGATTTATAATTAATTTAAGCGGATTTGAAATCTTGGGAATTGACGAAGTTATGAAATTTTTTCTTCTAAAACCCCCTTTCCCCCCCCCTCCTTAAGGCCGTTTTTAATTATATCAAAAATCTGTCATACATAAATTTTCGGCCCTTCTCCTAGAAGTAATAATAACTTCAAACGGATTCGATACATATCATAATTAAGAAATTATGGGTTTTTTTTCTGTTTTCACAAAAAGCCCCCCCCCCCCTTGGTTCAATTTTGCCCATTAAAAAACTTGACCCAGATTTTATGCCCCTTAATTTTATGTATCAGTTTCGAAAAGATGCGGGAGTTGGAACCGCCTACTTCGAAAAATAACTTGTTTGCAGGCGGAGCCGGCAGGGATTTTTTTTTGTAATTTTTTTTTTTTTTTTTTTTTTTTTGCTATAACGGTTGGTCGTATAAAAAACTTGTCAATATAAAAGTTTTAGATAATATTAAGAGTATTAATAATAAATTTACGCGGATTTGATATCTTGTGAATTGACGAAGCTATGATTTTTTTTTCTTCTAAAACCCCCCTTCCCCCCCCCCCCTTGGGGCCATTTTTAATTATATCAAAAATCTGTCATACATAAATTTTCGGCCCTTTTCCTAGAAGTAATAATAACTTTAAACGGATTCGATACGTATAATAATTAAGAAATTATGGGGGGGGGGTTTCTGTTTTCACAAAAAGCCCCCCCCCCCCTGGTTCGATTTTGCCCATTAACGAACTTGACCGAGATTTTATGTCCCTTGATTTTATGTATCAGTTTGAAAAAGATTTATGCAGAATTTTTCGAGTTATCATGGTCATAAAAAAGTGACATAGATAGATAGATAGATAGATAGATATAAAGTTTTGAACTGGGGGTGGTTTTGGGTTCTGGGAGTCATGATCGGCGTAGATTTGCAAAATTTTTTCAAAATTTCCAACTTAGAATGTAATAGGTAGTATTTCTTACGAAATCTACCTAAAAGGGCTAAGACGTCAAAATTACAACAAACTTCTTCATATCCGGAGAAATTATTCGAGAATCAAAAACTTCCCCCAGAAAAATCGTATGTTATATCATAATAATATTGTTATGTTATTTAACATTTATAAACTTTGCGCTCTTCTAAAATGCCATGCAATTTTAGCGGCCAGGGCATATTGTTCACCATTGGCTTCAGAAAACATTTGGAGTTCGAAACGAGATCACATGATGTTAGATCGAAACGTGAAGGTTACAGTTATCTTAGGGCATGATATAGTCATATTAAATGACATTGTAGATAGCAGCAAACAACAATGTAATAGCAATTACTTACTGTATTTCACGTGACTTGTTTTCTACCATATAATAATAATACTCCCTTTCAAACGATTTAAATTTGCACAAAGAAATTTACGCGCTTATCACTTCTAAAATTATCTAATAAAACATTTCCATAATAATATTTAAAGAAAAAGTTTTAAATTAAAGTATCGTGATAAGCAAAAAATTACTGTAAGTACAAATTAAGTGCAAAGAGAAATTTTAATCTTATGTCAGCAACATATAATTACACCACTTCCGTATAAATGATTTCAACTTACACGATTAAAATAACTCCTGCGTCATCTTCAGTGTTCTTTGTAAATAGTAATTATAAAATAAGAAAATAAGAACGACTGAAAACTTAATTAAATATCCACAACATATAATTACTATACCATCGTGCGAATGAATTAAGTTTACACGCAAGGAATAATCCATGTATCCAACTTTGAAATCGTTCTTATCCTTCCACCTTATCATATTTTAATCGAATAAGCATTCCAAATCATTATATTAAATCATATAAAGAAATGGAGGGATCTATCTATCCTGAGATAATGTTACGGATATATTAGAAATAAAAGTGAAGGTTGCAGCTATCTTAGAGCATGATACAATCATATAAATGCCATTGTGGTTAGCGGCAAACAACAATATAATAGCTGTTACTTATTGTATTTTATATGTTGTTTTATCTATCATATAATTACAACACATCTATTCAGACGATTTAAAATTGCACAAGGAAATTAACTCACTTAAAGCTTCTAAAATTACCTAATAAAAAAAATTACAAAAAGAATATTTCAAAAGAAAATAAGATTTCTAAATAAGATATGATAAGCAAAATAAATTTGCAAAGGAAAACTTATTTTTACACCAGCAACATATAATTATTACACTTCCTTTCAAATCATTAAATATTACACGAATAAAATAATTCATGCGTCGTCTTTAATGTTCTGCGTAAATAACAATTGTGAAATAAGAAAATAAAAATGATTCAAGCTTCCCCTGTAAAAACATCTTGATGAGCGAAAAACTGTCTTTATATACACTAACATGTACAAGGTAAAATTCATGTCAAACATCAGGAACATATAATTACGATACTATCATTTAATAAATGATTTAAATTTACACGGTTGGGATAACCCATACATCAATTTTTGAAATCGTTTTTATCCTTCGAACACAATCTGCCTTATCATTTTTTTAAATCTAAATCTAAGAATCCTTCCAAATCATTCGTTTAAATCATATAAAAAAATGGTTTGGGGGGGGGGGGGATAACGTCGGTCTGGCTAGGAGAAACTAACGGATGTTACACCTAAACTAAATGTAAAGGTTGCAGTTATCTTAGGGCATGATATGTCGGCAAAAAAACCACATAAAATAGCTATTAGTTATTGCAGTCAATGCGCGTATTCTTTAGATAGAATGCTAAGATTGTATCTCTGTTCCCTCAAGCATTGTTTGATAGCGTGAAAAACGACTTTGAAAATAATGTGCAGTTGTGATTCATAAAATCGCAAGCGATGATATAAAACCGTTTAGGAAATACATTGAGAAAATCTATAAAATGCATTGATGTTTGTATTTTCAAAAATCTTGTAATTAATTTTTGTATTACGGTCCTTACTTCTGAACATCACTATTTATGAATAAAAATTTTCGCCTTAATTAATCACAGCATTTTTTTTTTCGATTTTGCTAATTTTCTGAAATTAAATAAAGGCAAGAATACTATTCAGAAAGAATGGCACTCAACATGAAAACTGCATACATCCTATTATATAATTATGTAACACATATTTTCTTTCAATAGAAATGTTGCACTGGGATAGTTATTCAGAATTTTTTGAAAGAAAAAAATATGAAATTGCTTGTATGTGTGTCTTATTCCTGCATTTTTAATATGATCAACAATCTCGCAATTGAGCAGTTTAATGTATTTATTCGATAAAAATGTCGAATATAAATAAAAAGTTAATGCCCATTATATAAAAACCATTTTACAGTGCTTTAGAGTCTTAAAAAAGATACGTATATTGCAAAATTTCGACAGCATTTCCTAATTCTGATTATTAAAAAAGCAATAGTTAACTAATATTAATGTAATATTTAATATATCTTAGCATGATAGCGTGTCGTTATTAGCGTATTTGCATTTTGTAAGTGTATGGCTGGTACTGCGTATCAATATTTACAGAATATTGGTTAGATGTTGGCGTAATATTGAAAATATTTAAAATGAAAAGTAAATGCCATGAAATATTTGAAATGTATAGGTTGCGTCAACTTGGAGCATGATATAGTCATATTAAAATCCATTGTAGACAACGGAATAAAACCCATATAAAATAGCAATTAATTATTGCAGACAGTCAGCTTAAGGAAATGTGTGTATCCTTTAGATAGAATGCTAAGATTGTATCTCTCTTCCTTCAAGTATTGTTCGATGGCGCGAAAGACGATTTCGAAAGACATCTGGTAGTAATGGACGATTGTGACTCGTAATCTAGCAAGTTGTAATACAAATTCTTTTAGGAAATATTACTTAAACAATGAAATTAAAAACAAAACCCATAGAAACAAGGCACATTTTATAAAATGTGTTTTTTAGTTCAAAATATATTTGATCGAAAAGAAAAAAACTGAAAGTTGGTAGCTATGTAAAAAGTGGAATAAATCTAAAATGCATTTATATTATTTTCAGAAATTATGTAAATGATTTAGATATAGTATTATGTACTTTCATTTTTAATAGACGTGTTAAACAGCGATACTTATCCGAAATTTTTGGACAATTCTTATGATTACAGATCTAATAGCTAACTAATAAGGACGTAATATTTGATATATCTTGCCATAAAAGTGGAGCATTTTATGTGTGTTTGTATTCTGGAAGTACAGGATGTTTAAAAAAGAATCGCCCGATTTGAAATGCGTATATTATGAAAAATATTGAACAGATACATTGAAGATTAATTTTAATATTACATGGCTTATCATAGAGTTTTTTTTACAAACCAAATTAAAGGTGCTCAATATATCCATCTTTGGATGCACGGCATATGTCTATACGGTAGTCAAATTCTTCCCAAACTTTTGCAAGCATGTCTGCATCCACGGCTGCTGTTATGCGTATCTTCAGTTTGGCTAATGTACTAAAATGTGTACTACTGACTAATGTACTAGTAGCTGGAAGGGGAGGCACATAAACGTAGTCTTTTATAAACCCCCACAAGAAGAAATCACACACTGAGAGGTACGACGTACGACGATCTTGGAAGCCAGTGGAGTTTAACTGAATCATCAGATCCCGTACGGCCGATCCATCCTTGAGGAATCCAATTGTTCAAAAATTCTTGAACGTCGAAGTTCCAGTGTGGTGATGCAGGGCCGAAACTAGTATATTTTTCATCCGTGGCAAGCATGAACTTTGCCGCCGCCCCTCGTCACTCCATTCCGAAATAAATTTATAAACAGAAGTTTTCGATTCATTGCTTTTATTTTTTTATTTTAAATCTGTCATAACTGCTAGAAAGTATATTAATCTTATTATTTTTAGGTTGGTTTCTTTAGAAATCGAACCTATTGAAATCATTTCGTTGAAATCATTTCATCTCGTCATTACGATAAAGTCTGAAATACTGAACCAATACGAACCTACTAGGGACAGAAAGTTTATCTGCCAGTATCTTCGATGATTTCGTTAATCAAGTATGTAGCTGTTATAGTTCGTTTACAGGAACACACAAAAGCAAAAAACATTCAAAACTTTTCATCGCGATAACATCCGAAATATGCTGAGCAAATTTAAACCTATTATCTATAACTCTATTATCTCATTAAATGATTCATATCCAGAAAATCACATCTGCCCTCATTCTCATAACATCCATTGGGTTGTTGGACGAAATTACAAAAAATAGCTATAAGTCGCCTAGCACTGCAATCCTTTCATTTCTTCCTTCCTCTAAATTAATATACCAGTAGGCTAATTGCCATTAAATTCTTGCTGGCGAAATTGTCGGATGCACATGTATCTTGGCGCTGTAACCAAAGTGTTGGCGCACAAATGTACTGTGAAACTAAATGAGATCATCTCAGACTTTTGTACAAAAATGATCTAAATATTTTATTTAAATAAAGGAGGCCACCACTCGCTTCATCGTATATCATGTGCAATAAAAATACTTTCCATGGATTAGTCTTTTTTTCTATGTTTCATTGTTTTAACATCCTCAGGATAAGAACGCTGTGTTACTGCATATGACAACGCATCCTATTTGTACTCTTCATCGTTTCACGATCACTTATGCTTCAATTTGTTCAGAAAATCTAATATATGCAGAATTTCATTTTTCATTTTCAACCGCTAATCATTTCTTCATTACAGCAAGTTTTTTAAAACCAGTTACAATGTAACTTCATGTTTCATGAATTGGAGTAGAAACTTTTTATAATAATGGAATAAATACAAACTAGCAATCAATCTCTCTTTGCCTGTTCTTTAGATATGTATAGCAGTACTTATCATTTTTGTTTTCGAAAAATCATATCACTAGTTAAGTTTTAAAATCAGTTACAATGCATCAGACAACTTTGAAATTATGACTAAGATTCTGGTAAGATCGCGAAAGATAAAATCTTAGCTAGCTCGGAACCCGGGTAATTGAGTCGAAATCTCACGTGCGAAACCTCTTCAAAACCTCTGTGTGTGGAATAAATAGTGTGTTTTCACCATATTTATCTTTCTGATGTATATCTTATAGATATACATCAGATGTATATCTTATAGATATCTATGTTGTAACGTCAGACTATCATTTGATCTTTAATGCTTAGAATGAAAACATTGTATGAAATAGAAAACAAACAGATTAAAGTTTAGAAAAAAATATAATAATATCTATCTTTATATATCTTTTATAGCTTCTTAGATATCACGTGTAAAAAAAAAAGCTACAAAATTTATGCATTATAATGGTGAAAAATGGTGTTTTTCTGATAAATTCTTGGGTTCAAATGCGTCTGCATTTATGTGTGGTTTAAAATTAAAGGGGGTAATATTGACTTCTTACTCTTATAATAAAATGGCTGACTAAAACCTGAATCGCACAAAAGAGTCCTAACATAGTTAGTCAATCGGCCAGTTTGTTTGAATTTTCTGATCATGAAGTAATATATATTTGCCCTTAAGGTTTACTATTAAAATGTTTCCCAGATGTTAACTTTTAGGTAGATTTCGTAAGAAATATTACCTATTACATTCTCCAATAAGTTGGAATTTTTGAAAAATTTTTGAAGATCTACGCCGATTATGACTCCCAGAACCCAAAACCGTCCCCAGTTCAAAACTTTATCTATCTATGTATCTATCTATCTATCTATGTCACTTTTTTATGGACACGATAACTTCAATAATTCTGCACAAATCTCTTCCAAACTGACACATAAAATCAAGGGGCATAAAATCTCGGTCAAGTTCGTTAATGGGCAAAATCGAACCAAGGGGGGGGGGGGATAGTGGGCTTTTAGTGAAACAGAAAAAAACAATAACGTCTTAATTATGATACGTATCGAATCCGTTTAAAGTTATTATTACTTCTAGGAAAAGAGCCGAAAATTATGTATGACAGATTTTTGATATCGTTAAAAATTTCCCCAAGGGGGGGGGGAAAGAGAGGTTTTAGAAGAAAAAAATTCATAACTTCGTCAATTCACAAGATATCAAATCCGCTTAAATTTATTATAAATCCTCTTAATATTATCTAAAACTTTTATATTAACAAGTTTTTTTATAGAACCAACCCTTATAGCAAAAAAAAAAAATTAAAAACAAAGAAATCCCTGCCGGCTGCGCCTGCAAACAAGTTAGATTTCGAAGTGGGAGGTCCAAACTGCGGCATCACGGCAAAAAGGTCATTTCTTCCGCAATTCCCAACGAACAGGCGCCCCACGGTCTGAGTCTTCGAAATCTGCCTGTGCCTGTAGGCCGAGCCGTCAGGGATTTTTCTTTTCCTGTTTGTCTATTTTTTTGCAAATCTTCCTGACTATTATTGAAGAGGTTTTCTACAATTAAGCAGTAGATACAGGAAAACAATTAACTTCCCATTTCTTGCTTTTATATATGATGAATAACAGTACTTATATTTTTTCATCACTGAAAAAAGCAGATTTAGTTGTGTTTTTAATACCAATAACAATACATCTTCATGCAAATTTCACGAATTGGTCAAGATACTTTCTACAATAAAATAATAATACAAACAATCAATTTCCCTTTTCCTGTTTTCACATACCGATTGTTTACCTATCTTTTCCAACTCCAAAAGAAGTGGATTCATTATTAAAATTAGTCACAATGCACCAAACAACTTTTAAACCATGTACTTAGACTCTGATAAGATCATTATTGAGATACAATCTTTGCCAGATTCGAAACCGGGTATAATTGAATCGAAATCTCACGTGAGAAACATATTTTACAAGAATTATCAAAGAATGTAAAATCGCTATGTGCGGGACTTTTAGAATAAACAATGTATTTTTACCATAAACTGCTTTCTCAGATCTGTCTGATAGGTGAAGTCACTTCTGTTGTAATACCAGGTTACCATTTGATCTTTAATGTAATATGGTATGAAAAGGCTGGGTGGAAGATAAAAGAAAGAGGTTTAAATATTATCAAAATAAATAATGTTCATCAATGCATTACCTTTTAAAGCTTCTTAGATACTATGTGCATTCTAAGATGTTACAAAATTTCTACGAGATAATGAGGGGGGGGGGGGGGGGTTATGGTTGTATTACGCTAAATTCTTTAGGTTCAAATGCGCATAAAATATCCATTATGTGGGGTGTAACATTATAGAAATTAATACTGTCTGCTAAAATATCTAATAGCTAAACAATAACACAGGATGGGTGACATATTAGATTGTTAGTTTATAGAAATTTTCCCCAATAAAAGAATAGGTATCAAATAGAATTAAATTTCTCTTTTCCTGTTTTTATATATTGACTAGCTGACTACGCCTGCTACCCACAAAAAGTTTAAAAAAAAAAACCTATCTTGTTTCGACGGGACCTTAGTTTTTGATTTTAAAAAAATGCTGCTAAAAATTAAGCCATTTTCTCCTGCGGTAAACTTTTTTTATTTACATACAAATTCAATCTTCATGTATCACTTCAAAATTTCTTCAATTTTACCGTGAAATAAACAATTTCAGCTGACGTCACTTCTAAGTCTACGTCTACTGTGACGTCTACGATGAGATATTCGTATGGATCTAAAGATCTCATAATAAATCTTAAAATCTATATATTTAAAACGCTAAGCGTTTTGTTTCGACAATCCGTGAGAACAAACTACTACATCAAATTACATCATTCTTTTTTTAAATGAAAGATATTTGGTCCCAGATTTGTTATCGTACATTCGTTTGTTCGAAAATTTAATTAATTAGCCGTAATCTTAAATTAAAATTTTACTTCTGCTTATGACGTCATAAAGTCGGCAATCGGATTAACGCCCACTGTTGCGACGTACAGAGTTTATTTTCTGAACTCAATGATTGCAAGCATAAAAAATAAATATTACATATTAAAAGCACGTGACTTTTAGGCCGAATTTCTTAATTTGTAAGTTAAAATATAGTTAAAATGTTTAAGTATTTCGGTAAAAATATTTATCCGTGTGTTTTATAAGCAAATAAAAATTCATATTTACTGTGACGTCACGGAAATATTGACCATTGGGTTCATTTTATCATTAAGCATTATAACTTTGTTGATGCCATTTTTTTCATTACAATTAAATGCAAAATATATTTTTATTTGTATGCATGGTGCTTAAGCATAAATGTACGTGTGAAAAGTTTGTACCGGTGAAAATGATGTTATGTTTAGCTTGAAATGTATTTTAACATTGATAAAACTAAAAAGAAAAATTTATATGATTGTGTCAACATGGCGTAATATTAACTGATATTTCAATTTTTAATTTTAAAGATTAGAATTGGAGCCTTTATTGGTTGCTTCATCTTGATTGCATACCTTCATTACATGTTACCAATTACTTTTTTTGTAAATTATAGGATTAAGTTATAGAAATTATAGGATTTAAATTATTAAGATTTCCTTTTTTAATAAAAAAATTCACAAAAGTAAAGAATTTCAAGAAAAAAAAATCTTGAAATAATGATTGTATTTTTAGCTAGAATAAACAATGTAAGGCTATTATTTTATAGGAATTATTTTGGTAGGTTTGTTATAAATTCATTTAACAGTTCCTTATTAGCGGCAAAGTCTTATTTCTTTCACTGTGAATTTTTCTTTCGATGTCAAAAAATGGTAGTCTACATTTGGACGCTAACCAAAACACAGTGGCAATATTTAGAAAACGGTTGTGACAACAAACGGCACTATCGCTTTAGCTTTCATCGCGCTTACATCACTTCTAAATACTAAAAATTTAATTTTTTTTACTACATTTTACAATTTCAATTCTTACATCCTCAATTAGAAAAGAAAATTAGCTTTCGATTGAAATTTATTTGAAATCTGCCGCTTAATTTAACGACTTTTTAAATAATTTTCAAGCATGAAATATTTTTCAATTCTATCTCAACAATGACCATCCGTTTGTTTTAATAATGTAAAATAGCCCCTTGGAAAGTTGCAACAATTGAAAATAGGTATCCCTAACCTTCATGAAAAGTGAAAAAAAAATTATAATTAAAACCTGATAAATCGTAAGATCAGATTATCCATAAGATAGAGTATTTTGCCGCTAATATAAAATCTGTCAAAAGAAAAAAAAAAACTATTTTTAGTTTATGATTAACATAAAATTGATATGTTGAATCAGAATATGCTAGGAACTGTTATTTATTATTTTTTTAAAGATCCATTGGATATTTAACTGTATAAGGGACCGACTCTGATGGAAAAGGAATAATCATCCTGATTATGTAAAGGGATAGAAGAAACCATACAAATAAATTACAATTGAAAACATTAAAATTCTCCCTCATCTGCTTATTAATTTATTATTTTTAACAAAATTTCTTCATTTTTACATAAAAATTGATTAGCTTAAAACAATGGATGCGTTTTAGAAGATATGGATTTGAAACGAACAATGATTAAAGAGGACATTTTAAAACTTTTAATTTAAACATTTTAAAACTTTTTTTAACGTGGAATTTCAACGGTGCCTTTGGGCAGATGCAATACATATGCGCATAGGAGCTCATTCGATTGCATTATCACAGGGGGGGGGGGGTATACTATGTTCTTTTATTTACTGAATATGAGATGAAAGTAGGAAATTTGTATGATACTTTATGATAGGACTATTTGTATGATACTTTAAAAGTCCATAAAACTTTTTTTTTTGTCGTGGGGAATATGGTGGTAATGTCAAACTGATTTGCATTACACATTTGTTTACGGAGTGTTCATTTGGAGTTTGCATCGGAAATAGCATTTCACTGGGGAAGGGGGGGGGGGTTAAAAAGTATTTGAAAGACTGTTTCATACGAAGCCCTACTTAAATAATAAAGAAGCTTATTTTACTGATATTGTTATAGTATTTTTTTCCGTCACGTTTTGACGGGTTCCATCTAGTTTAAAATTTAAAATATAAAAAAAGTAATGTTAATGAAATGTTAATTTGTTTTAAATTTTAATTGCATTTGTATAATAGCGGCAACAAATATTTTTAATTGCTGTATATGAGAGAATGAAATAGGTAAATTTGTATAATAGATATATTTTTATTGACGTCATCTTCACACTAAATATGAAATGAAAACCAAGGCAAAACATTTAACCTTTTTGTATTCAGTTGGACAATTATTATTTCATATAATCGTACATCCGAATTTGTTGTTTCATAAAATCGTTTTATTAATTTGTTTCATTAATTCGTTTCATAAATTCGTTTCATTATGATTTTACATATGTAGGGTAGATAACAATACTTGTCTTTTTCACCTCCAAAAACGTCAATTCAGTTAAGTTTTAAAACCATTACAATGATCAGACGACGTTTAAATGATGTACTTAGATTCTAGTAAGATCCTTAATCTTTTCCATATTTGAATTAATTTCAATCTTTTCCAAATTTACAACCGGGTGAGTTTATCGTAATATCATGTGCTAAACTTCTTTTACAAGAGCTAGGGAGCTCTGCTCCCTACGAGCTATGCTCGTCAGGTCCCGTCGAGACTCCGCAGGCTCTAAAAACAAGCTAATTTGCCGAGTTTTAAAAAAGATTACTCGGTTACGGAAGATTGAATCATATTATCACTGAATGATATTCTGAGTAGCTATCTTCCGTAATCGGGTTACCATTCATTTCTCTTTAACTGGGAAATTTCTCGGTTCCCAAGGCCGCATCCACCACTATCGCGACAGGTGACAGCTGTTTTCATGATTGATTAAGTAAGATCTATCCCACATTTGAAAATCAACCAGTACAAAATGGTTAAGTAATAAATGTAGTTTTAGTTATGATGTTTTTTTAAATATACAATTTTATATTTGACGTAATTTTCCCAAGTTTTTTTTTTCTTTTAATATTCACGTGTAAACATTTTTTCATTGGAAAAGTGTTTGGAAATATTATGATTTCAACATTTTAAAATGACGTAATTTTCACCATTAAATGCTTTACTCGCTTAACAAATTAATTATTTAAAAGTTTTTTAGGGTTTCGTTCATCTCACGAAACCCTCTTTTGGGTTTCTCCCGCTCCGTTGTCTGTCCGTCACAGAGCTATTCTTAGAAAATATGTAACTTACAGAGTTGAAACATTGTGTATATAGCTGAATAACAGCTATGAAGAGCTCAAAATATTAAAATTTGAAAAATTCGTATTATTTTAATAAATAGAGATAAAAAACCCAAAATTCTAACAGCCTTTTCCTATTAAAATTAAACATTTTTCGTTATAGCAGATGCCAAAAATTAAAAATCCACGATTAAATTCTTTCTACAATAATTAATTTTCTATCAGACGGTTTCCACGTGAGAAATGAAAATGAAATAAAAAGTTTCACCAATTTAAAAAAAAAGATTATAATGAAATAAAAATGATTGACGTCATAGTGGTAATGAAACAGAAATTTTCAAAGATTTCTCAATAATACAAGGAGTATGAGTATGTGTATGTACACAAAGCAGATTAATATCACGTCATTAGAGAATTAAAAAGAAAATCTGACGTCATATTGGAAGTTTAACGAATTTTTAAGATATTTGAGAATAATACAAAACGAGTATCAATATGAGTAATAGAGAATAGTAAATATATGAGTTTGAGAAACGTATTGAATCATGATAAAAATCCAATTATGGAAATATTCGCATATTTTAACATTTTGAAGGTGTACAACACGTTTAATTTTGAAATTATTTTTTTTATATCGCATTTAGTCCGCGTGACAGATATTATTATGACAGAATATAATAGCCGCCGGCTTCGCCCACTATCGGGCTGGTTTGGATACTCCAAAAAACGAAAAAATAGACCGGTAAATTTTTACTTTATAAAAAACATGACTTTTTTTGTTGCTAAATGAAATTTATTTGGATTTATTAAAGAAAGGGTAAAGTGTTTTGAAAGGAGTATTAAACGAAACCCTTTGAGCGATCTTCGATTACACTTACCCACTTGTTTTTCTTTTAATATTCACGTGTAAAAAAATTTTCATTGGAAAAGTGTTTGGAAATATGATTTCGACATTTTAAAATGACGTAATTTTCACCATTAAATATGCTTTTCGCGCTTAACAAATTAATTATTTAAAAATTTTCTTACCGATTTCATACTCACGTTTAAATTATTTTTCAGTTGAATTGTGTTTGGAAATGTTGTTATATACATTTTTTTTTTTTTAATCTGGCAACAGTAAGTAAATATATATATATATATATATACTTTTTCTAAATATGAATTAAATCTTTATTCAGATAATGAAATCTTGATAGAAAAATGTAAATAAAAAAACTTTAAAAATTAGACAAATTTAAAAAATGATTGGACATAGCACACCACAATTTAATCAAATATGTGCCTACAAAATACAGTTAAATTGCTACGCATTGTTTTTGACCCTATTAAACTTTATAAATTAAACAAATTTGACCGGTTTCAACATTAAATAGCTCTTAAAATAATTCTTTGATTTTAAAACTGTCACTTTCAGCGTGTTTATCAAACATTTCTTTTATAAAACTACCAGTTTTCATATTTTTATATGAACAGTTTTTTACTTTCTTCTATCTATAATAGAAGAAAGCATTATAATCGAAATTTTTTTCGACTTCCGGTTTTCAACGGATTTACACGTTTTAGAGGTCAGAGATTCCGAAAAACATGTTTTTACAAAATGTCTGTCTGTCCGTCTGTCCGTCTGTGTGTCTTCATTGTACCATCTAAAAGAGTATGATGTTATTCTTCAAATTGAATCAAATTTTTTTTATATGTTTTTGGCTATGACAAGCAGGTTTTACCAGAATTTGGGGATATTTCGACGAAAGGGGGCGCTGTGATCGATATTTTTGTTCCATTTTCACTACTGTACCATCTAAAAATATATGAAGTTATGCTTCAAATTGAACCACATTTTTTTTCTAGGTTTTTGGCTATGGCAAGCAGGTTCTATCAGAATTTGGGGATATTTCGACGAAAGGGGGCGCTGTGATCGATATTTTTGTTCCATTTTCACTATGTACCATCTAAAAGTGTATGATGTTATGCTTCAAATTGAACCTAATTTTTTTTTCTATGTTTTTGGCTATGGCCAGCAGGTTCTATCAGAATTTGGGGATATTTCGACGAAAGGGGGCGCTGTGATCGATATTTTTGTTCCATTTTCACTATTGTACCATTTAAAACTGTATGATGTTATGCTTTAAATTGAACCAATTTTTTTTTTCTATGTTTTCGGCTATGGCAAGCAGGTTCTATCAGAATTTGGGGATATTTCGACGAAACGGGGCGCTGTGATCGATATTTTTGTTCCATTTTCACTATTGTATCATCGAAAAGTGGATGACATTATGCTTCAAATTGAACCAAATTTTTTTCTCTGTTTTTGGCTATGGCAAACAGGTTTTATTACAATTTGGTGATATTTCGACGAAAGGGGGCGCTGTGATAGCCATTTAAAAATTTAAAATTAAAAAAGATGTGCAAATTAAAAAAGTTAGAAATCCTAAAACTTTTTTCGTTAAATGTTTGACCTTAATCCTGAGAATCCGGAGCAATTTTTGCTTTGCTTCTATCTTAAAAAATGGCTAAGATAGAGCGGTTTGAAATTTTAGGGTGGCTGACATTTTTAAACAAGACAGCAGAATTCATCCATAAACGGGTTTAATTTATGAGTTTTAGTTAACATGGTTTCGGTAAATTTTCTTTCATTGTTGTAACCATTAATCCTATTATATGCTTATCACTATATATTTATATTCGCCAACGTCAAATTCTCGCCAAACTTGGCGACAGTTGGCGGAATATCGCCAAATTTGGCGACCAAAGTAAGTTGCCATAAATGAAGCCAACTTGGCTGTAGAGGACTAATTTGGCGATATTCTCATTCAAATTCAATATTGACGAGAACTGGGATTGAATCTTTTTTATTTAGGTTCCACGCATTTTACATTCGTGTTTTCCAGTAAAATTAGCTAAAATCGTAAAACCAAGGAATAGGGAGGCTATCTGTTCCTGTCGGTTCAGGCCAGAAGGACTTTTCGTAGTTTAGTATACATCGATTGTTCGCGTCCCTGTAACCCGGCGATTCGCAAGCAGCTGACGTACAACAGAATGACGAAAAATATTGATTTTATTGACGATGTGATAGCGAATTTTGAAGTATTAACATGACTGAGATAGAAGAAAGTTTTGGGATTGGCACATCCGACTAGTTTGTTTTAATATAAGAAGAGAAAGAGTCCCGGATACAATAAATTCAATTACGGTAGTGATAGCAGCGTTGGTCACTTTGTTTTAGAATAGAAAGATTATAAAAATACTCAAAACATCTGAGTACGGCGCTTTTATAATAAACAATGTGTTTCAACCATAATCTGCTTTCTCAGATCGTCTGATAGGAGAAGATATTTCCGTAATAATGCCATGTTATCATTTGATCTTTAATGTACGGGATGAAAACGGCGGATGAAGAGAAAATATAGAGGGGTATAACACCGAGAAAAATAAAATACCTCCTTCAACTAGAATGAATAGTTAGACATTTTCTAAATCCCTAAACTAGAAATATAGAAGTCCGAGCTATGCGAAAAGGGTAAGCAACTAAACTGAATAGACGAAATGATCGAGAATTTCTAGTCTCTTGTTTTCTAGGTGACGAAACGATAATGAATCGTGTAAATTACGAGAAATTATCACTTTATTGCTGGAATGGATTTATAAACAAGCATTAGTTACTAAAACTACCGTCTTGTGTTCGCATCTATTTGCAGACATTTTTAACCCCTTAACTGGCCCGGGCGTATATATACGTCCTTGAAAAATCTCAGCATGTACTATATGAATGGTGAACTTGTATGACCGCGAGCCAATTTTCACCAGCAGAGCCATGTTTTGGACACGTATAACAAGTGCACTTTCTTACTGTTATATCAGAAAACTAATCGTCGCGTTATTTAATTGCAAAATTAGGTAATTACATAAGGTATTGAAGATAATGTCAGATTTCGTCAGCAGTTAAGGGGTTAAATAAGTTTGACCACGAGAGTATAGGAAAACACTCTTGAATTCTAATAGGAGATTCTAGAACTCTCTGGCAAAGGGAACTAGAATTTATAGGGATGACATGGAACTATTTTTTCTAGAGTCACAATTTAGATTCTAGTTGAGAAGGTCAGATTTTTTTCTCAGTGATAAAGTGGGATAAATAATATTGTCTATCCCTGCATTATCTTCTGTAGCTTCTTATATACCACATGTTTCTATATAAAAAAGTTAAAAATCTTCTATAGCATAATGGTGAAAAGTAGTGGTGTTACGCTCCCTATTTTTAAATGTGCGTAAAATATGCATATATGTACGCTTTAACATTATGGTATTGAATATTGACTAGTTTTTTCTGAGAGTGTACTCCCCGTCACACAAAGCGTATTATTCATTTTTTTTACAAACAAACTTTAAATATTTAAGTGAAATGTCAGTAAACTAAAACAAAAAAAAAAAAGAAAACTGCCCAGTTAAACTGAGGGCATTGAGCTCACAGGCTATTCACACTAATTGTATATTATACTCTTATTTCAAAGAATTTGAAATATGCCCCTCGAAAAATAAAGAAATCAACAATATATTAAGGGGGGGTCATCCCCCCGTACCCCCCCATAGTTAACTAATGAACCCCTTAAACTAATCAGGGAAGTCTCTAATTACAATAAATATATATACAAAATTTGAAGAAAATCGGATAATTCTGCATGAAAAACCCATTTATCTGAATTAAGGGGGGATTAGCCCCCCTTTCCCCCTTTATACTTAACCAATGACCCCCCCAAAACTATTCAGAGAAGCGCATTATTACAATGAACCTATATACAAAATTTGAAGAAAATCGGATAATTCTGCACGAAAAACTCATTTATCTAAATTAGGGGGTTATCCCCCCCTTTCCCCCTTTATACTTAACCAATGAACCCCCAAAACTATTGACAGAAGCGCATTATCAAAATGAACCTATATACAAAATTTGAAGAAAATCGGACAATTCTGCATGAAAGACTCATTTATCTAAATTAGGAGGGGTATCCCCCCCCTTTCCCCCTTTATACTTAACCAATGAACCCCCAAAACTATTGACAGAAGCGCATTATCAAAATGAACCTATATACAAAATTTGAAGAATATGAGATAATTCTGCATGAAAAACCCATTTATCTAAATTATGGGGGGTTAGCCCCCCGTTTCCCCCCTTTATGCTTAACCAATGAACCTCCAAAACTAATCAGGGAAACGCCTTATCACAAGGAACCTATAAACAAAATTTAAAGTAAAACGGTTAGTTCTATCAAGAGTTATCGCGTTACGTACATACATACATACGTACGTACAGAACCGGCGGGCACATAAGCTCTCAGGCTTTGATAGCCTGTGAGCTAAAAAGTGTGAAAATGATATTTCTTTTTTTTGTAACCGAAAAAAAAATTCCGTAATCCTATGGGGGGAAATAATTTACGATATCTCGTTCGCATTTCAGTATTTTTAAATGATTTTTTTTTGCATTGGATATGCACATATTTTTTGCTGAGGCCAATCTCTATGCATGCTTTTTTGTACTTTTCCGATTTTTGTTGCAGTTTTTTTTTTTTATTGGGGATACTTTCACTTTCGAAACCGGTTCCGAAAGTGAAAGTATCCTCAATAATAATTAAAAAAAAAAACATGTTATCAAAATCGAAAAAATACAAAGGAGCGTACATAGAGACTGACCTTCCAATACAAAAAAAAAAAAAAAAAAAAAAAAAAAAAAAAAAAAAATCATTTAAAAATATTGGAATGCGAACGAGATATCATAAAATATTTCCTCCATAGGATTAACATATTAGCGAGCAGGTGTTCTCGTCTGAGTGAATTAGTCTCTTAACTTCGTTCGTTGTCTCTCTGCTTTAGTGAAATCTTGCAGCCGATTTTTGATCCAATTCCGTGGAACCAATTTCCCTCTAATATTACACACAAGTTCATAGTCGATGGCAATCCCGTATTCATGTATTGTCAGGACCGTACCTAAACAGAGGGATGGTCCACGGACAAAAATATTCTTTTACGTTTTTCAACATTCTTTTACTTTTTTTCACAAACAGATACAAAATTTCCATCGCATAATGGTGATAATAGGTATTACTCTAACTTCTTGGGTCCAAATGGGGATAAGATATGCATTTATATGTGGTGTATCCTTATAGGAGTTTATACGCCTGCTTATTTCAAGCTTTTATCATAAAATAGTTAATTATTAAATAAATACCATAAGAGCGTACTATGTATTTTGTTGGTTGGCCATTTCGCTGGATTCTTCTGATCATGAAGTAATCTAAATTTGCTATTAAGGATAAATATGAAATGTTTCTTACGTGGTAACCTTATTTTTCCATTTCGTCTACTTGCTTAAAGATATTTTCTACAATAAAGGAATACGTACCAAACAACAATCAAATTTCCTTTTCTTGTTTTTATATATGAATAACAGCACTTATATTTTCATCTTCAAAACAGCGGATTCACTAAAAGAATACGTACCAAACAACAATCAATCTTATTGTTCATGTTTTGATAATATGAATAACAGCACTTATGTATTTCATCTTCAAAATAGCGAATTCAATTCATATATTTTTAAAATCAGTTAGGTATCAGACAACGTTTAAATCATGTACTTAGATGGAAGTGAGATTGTGAGAGATACAATCTTTGCCAGACTGGAAACCAAGCAATTGAATTGAAATCTTCTATGAGAAACCTTGTATATATACTAGAATTATTAAAGTAACTCAAAACCTCTGTGTACGAGACATTTAGAATAAACAATGTGTTTTCACTATAGTCTGCTTCCTCAGATCTATCCGATAGGTGATGATTTCCGTTGTAATACAGCGTTATCATCTGATCTTTATTGTACTGGATGAAAACGTTAGTTGAAAAACAAAAGAAACAGGTGTAAGTATGCTCAAAATAAATAATGTTCATCTCTGTAATATTCTCTGTAATTTCTTAGATACAATGCGTATTGAGGGAGCAAAACATGATGGAAAAATCATTTTACTTGCCCATCATACGTAGTATAGGGTAAGTATTGTGAAAATCTTTATTTTAAAAATCCCCCCAAAAAATTGCCGTCCGTCTGTCTGTGTGTCTGCAAACGCTGTATATCCCGAAAAAATTGAGATAGAGACTTGAAATTTGATATGTACTTAGTATGTCATAATGAGAAGAAGTTTATTGAATTTTAGTAACCTCGATTAACCGGAACTAATTTTTTCGGACTCTCGAAATATTCGTTCTGATAAAAGGTATATAAAAAATGTCAAAATTGTTTTTTTTAAGGAGTGAATATAAAAGACAATAACAAAACATAAATTTTGCATAAAGAATGAAGTCGATCGGATAATGAGTGACCGAGATATTTGTAATCTTATTTCCCACACTCTTCGATTTTTCATGACCCTGTATTTCATTCAAATTTCAATTGGAAATGAGACGCTTAATCCGACGCAGTAAACTATTAGTTAATAGAATTATCATTTTTGGAGTTATGAGGATGTTTCTTTTACGCAATTCAGTAATAGAGCCTTTAAAGTTTAGGACGTCATCAAACCACGATTTTATTCGAATGGCAATCCATTTTATAAATAGTTTACACACGTTTTATTTTCATATTTTATATTACGCATAACCATGATGGGTAAGTATTACGGTGGCCCCCAACGACTAGTTCTTTTTCTTCTTAGAAAATAATAGTATGCTTATATGAGAATTCATATACGAAATACCAGATGTTGAGAACATTTAGAACACGTGCTGAGCATTTTTTAATTACCTGCAAACATTTAAAAGCAATATCTGTCATTTCTTAGCGCGAATATCTCAAAACAATTTTTTCTTCCTAATTTTGACCTAATTCAAAGTGTTAAGACTTTGCTATGTATATCCATTCAGAGTTACGGCTTTTATATTTATTAAATCTTGATTTAATATTTAAGAAACGTAGGAAAATAAGTTTTTAAAACTCTCTCACTGACACGCCCGTGTTAATACGTTCACTAAGTTCCAGGTTTCAATGCAATATACTAGCATTATTTAAATTAATATAATTCTACAGATATAATGCAGTTTTAATACATTGAGTATATGATTAATACTCTCACGGATTACATTCATATACGTAATTAAGTGTTTTATATAGTGTTGGAATAATATAATTTATTTTATATCATATTTTAAAAATAAAAAATTCCTTCCGGCCTGTACCGGGAGGAAAAGGTAGCTCTCCTATATCTTCGTTTTAAAATTTTAGCTAATGTTACTCGAAAACAGCAAGTTAAAATGCAAAGAAACGGTTACAAAAGATTCGTTAATACTGCATTTGAATAAGAAATTCGCCAAATTATTGAGCAATAGCCAAATTGGCTTCATTTATGAAGACTTATTTTGGTCGCCAAATTTGGCGATATATCGCCAAATGTCGCCAATTTTGGCGAGAATTTGGCGCTAACGGATATGAATATATAGTTTTATGCGTATGATTGGGAAAATTATTACAACAATGAAAGAAAATAATTTGCGAGTAATCGCGTTAATGTGCTGTTTTGTTTCAAAATGTCAGCCACCCTAGAATTTCAAACTGCTCTATCTCAGCCATTTTTTAAGATAGAAGTAAACCATTGGGATGGACATTAAAGGACATTAAAGGAGCCTTTGACAATATCAGATGGCCAATAATAGCAAATATACTAAAATACTCTCCGAACCCAACTTATTTAACAAACTGGATAATTATTTTCCTAGAAAACAGATTTGTCACACTTGACGAAAACGGAATAAAACAATCAAGACAAACCTTTGGCGGCTGCCCGCAAGGAAGTTGTCTTGGCCCGCTACTTTGGCTGCTAATAGCAGACGTAGCCTTAAAAAAGAACTGGGGTAAAAAGGTTAGAATCCAAGCATTTGCCGACGATTTCATCCTAATACTCAAAGCTAAAACCAAAGAACAACTGGTAATCTTAGCAAATAAAATAATAGAAGAATTCAACAACTGGTTAAAAAGTAACAATCTTACGCTAAACAAGGAAAAAACAGAACTACTGTATCTAAACAGATCTCGCTTACACAACCTCCCAGATCAAGTCTCGGGAAAGATAGAGGGAATCAAATTAGAGGACAAGGATCTAGAAGGTAAAGACCAAATCAAATATCTAGGACACATGTCATAATACATAATAAACATGTCATAATACACCGAAACCTAAACTGGCTGCCACATTGCCAGCACCAAACAACCAAAGTACGCAAATCATTCAGTATGCTGGGACAAATGGCAAAAAGAGGTTGGGGAATAAAAGCAGACATCATAAAAATTTGGTATCGAACAGTAGTGGAAAAAGTGTTAACATATGCAGCCCCAATCTGGGGACACAAATTAAATGTCAGAAGCAAACAGGTCCTAACCACTTGCCAAAGACATTTTCTGCTGACCATAGTCAAGGCATACAAAACTGCCCTAACAGCGGCCCTTCAGGTACTGGCGGGCCTGATTCCAATACACCTACAGGTCAAATATGAAGCAACATATGGAACAATAACAAGATTAAGAGAAACATGTAAATTTATACGGTAATACAATTCAACCAACAGACTACGATAGCAAAATAAACATATGGGAAACGCATCCAGTGGACACAACAGAACCAAATATTGGCTACAATGAAACAGATATAACAATTTATACAGACGGCTCAAAATTGGAATCAGGCGCTACGGGATCGGCTTTCGTAGCATACAAAAATGACAAAAAAATTAAACTATGGTCAACACCACTGCGGAAACATAACAGCGTCTTCCAAGCCGAACTACTGTCGATACTAAAGGCAACAGAATAGGGCAACGAAACAGGGGTGGATTATAGCATTCGCTCGGACTGCTTATCAGCAATACTAGCACTCAGCAAACCATTCAACAGAGCAAAACTAATTGCAGACATACAAAACAAAATAAGAAAATCAAACAACAAATTTAAAATTAATTGGGTTAAGGCACACATTGGCATCCAAGGAAACGAGGATGCCGACGAATTAGCAAAGGAAGCGGCTAAAAATAATAAAAATGATAGACCCTACCACATAGAAAGACCAATATCAAACCTTAAACGTATATTAAAAGAGCTAACAATGAAACAATGGCAGTTCGAGTGGGACTACGGGGACACGGGTAGGACAACCCATGGATACTTCCCAAAGGTAGACACAAAAAGACTAATAAGCTGTAAATTACTGAGCCAAATCTACACAGAACATGGAGCATTCCCACAATACCTACATAGATTTACCAAATTTAGCTCTCCAGAATGCATATGCGGGGATTTAGGGTCCCCAAAACACTACCTCACGTCCTGCCCGCTCACACAACCACACCATCTGGTCAACATCACAGTTAATAACGAAAAACTATGGCACAGACAACTTGCAAACAACAAACCTTTACAAAACAAAGGTAGAGCAGTGATCAGATGGCTAATGAACAATGTAGACGACATGAAACAGACAAACATAGATTAATACAACAAAAACAAGCAAAAACATAAAAGTCCCAGCAGCCACCATATTTCTATATTCAAAGTGTATATAACCTCTGCCTAATTTACCTTCTCTTTCAGGGGGAAATATATATATATATATGTATATATTGTGTATGTGTATAGATAACAAAAATAGCAGTGTAAAGGACACCTCTTTCCTGTGACAAAAAAATCGATCTTTCAGCGTCTAAGAGGGTGGAAGTTAATGTAATTAACGAACTAATGGCCAAGGAACATGCCCCACCCCACAGCGCACCAAGTCTTCAAATAGCTTCATCGAGTTCATGGTAACAGCCATAAGGTATCTATGGACTGATCGCCATTAGAGCGCAATCATGAAAACAAATTCAACGGTTACCAGTGATGCAACAGAGTATAAAATCAACAGCGAAAAATGAGAAACCCAAATCACAATGAGAAACCTGTAACAAATGAGAAACCAAAATAAAAGCAACAAATGAGAAACCAGAAACAACTGCAACAAATGAGAAACGAAAAAGCAATGAGAGAAACCTAAACACGAAACAAAATGCAACAAAAATCAAGCAACAAAACAAAAACAACAGGAAACCTTTAAGTACAGTTGGAAAAAAGGAAAAGGAAAGGAGAAAAAAAATCCAACACAGGTAAAAGTAATCAATTTTTTATTTTTTTTTATTTAAAGTTAAATAAACATGTATTAACCCCTTCCCTTACAGGTTTTTCTTTTTTTTTCTCATCATGTACACTAATGGCACCCGGTGCATGTAAAATCTGTCGTGGGAGCAAAGTCCTCTAAGTTACCTGTGAATAATACCTCTGGAGGTGCCTAGTCAGGTGAAGGTCTCGTCACCGGATCAAGGTTCTAAATTACGAGACCAACATGCATAGCGATGGCATGACGTATAGGTGTGATGCCAAGCCCAAGTCCATACAAAAAGAATCAGATCAATTAGCAGCAAAACAAAAACGGAACAAAACTCAGACCTCCACATAGCCGTCCTGCCAGAAATGACCAGCCGTTATGCGGCATCTCTTCAGTGGCGCTACGCGCCCCGGTGCCAGGTGCTAAACCCGTTTAAGCTAGGGAAACCTGTCAGGTAGGGGCCTGGTCGCCGGTCTCAAAAAAAAAAAGATAGAAGTAAACCAAAAAATGCTCTGGAATCCTCGTATCAAGGCCTAACACTTAATTAAAAAATAGATTTGAAATTTTAACTTTTTTTGTATATTTATTTTAGTTTTAAAGTTTTAAGTGGAACAAAATGAACTTCTTGAAACAAAATGGCGGACCAAGCTGGCCAACGAACTCGGTCGAGACATTGGTAAGCTTAATACACGCAATTAGTTTCATCAAAATTGATTCATAAATACGAGCGTTATCGTATGACATAGCTCAGATATTATATATATATATATATATATATATATATATATATATATATATATATATATATATATATATATATATATGGATATATATATATATATATATAAATCAACATTTGAACGGAGGGTGGTTTTGGGGTCTGGGGGTCATGATCGGTGAAAATATATCGAAATTTTCCGGAACTGCTTTCCTCCGAACGGCTCCTCAAGAGGGTTAATAAAACAATTAGAAAATTCTATATAAGTCAATCAACACGTGAAACAGGAAGCTTTTATGGAAATTTACTATAGAATGAGTAATGTATATGTGTTTTTTTAATTGTATAATATTTGTTTTTTAAATCTTTTCATAGCTCTTTAATGCCTATTGCAAAACAAACACTTCTAGAAATCCATATTATAAAGCAAAAATGTCTCCGTGTGTAACTCTGACGTGATATTGATGGTAACAACGACCTGAACAAGAAATTTTTCTTTCACTGCCATTTTTTTATTTCCAAACGTCGCACAATTTCAATTTTTCAAAGTCGAATAAAGAAAATAAATGTACTTTCAAAAGCAATTAGTTTGAAAACTGTATCTCAATTTGTGGTTTTTTAATGGCTTTTGAAATAACTTTCAAGCACGATATTTTTTTTGTAAATCTTCGCGCAACCCAGTTAAGGATGATTAACCTGTTTGCTCTTAAACCAATGTAATTAAGTGACAATTTGGTAGTTTCCGTGTAATAATATTTCATAAGTAAGTTAGCAAATGAAATTTAAACTTCACAAATAAATAAAAACAAATTTAACATATATGTAATCGAATTACGCACTTAAACAAGGAAATATTCATATTCAGAAAGGTTGAAATAAATAATAAAATGTTTCGCGAATTATCGCTGGCATGCGGCTAATATGAAAGTACCAAAAATGTTTTTTGGTACAGTTCGTGGGTAATCTAAGAAAATATACTAAATTAGAAATCTATTTTAGAGTTAGATTTCTCTAATAGTAGGTATATCAATTAAAAACGATCCTGTATACAGAGTAGTATATCAGGCGTATTTAACCCCGATATCCTGGGTTGTATTGCCTGGTTTAAATAACGCAAAATATTAAATATTCACGTAGTAATAGTCTTTCTTAAAAATGTGAACACTTGCTAAAAAACTTAAAATACATAATATGAAACATATTTTTGCATAAAAAAAAATTTCTTGTAAATATAGCTAAAAAATTTGCATTTTACACATTTAGACTTTATATTCGATGCCTTCCTTACTTTTTTCTTAAATTGAGGAATCGATAGTTACCATAAGCCTCGAATTAAAAGATAGACTTTATCACAATTAAAATTACGTCGTACGAAATTATTAAATCTCGAAAGCCAAAAAAAAAAAAAAAAAAAAAAAAAAAAATTACAACGAAAGATATGTGTTTTACAGTGTTGTATTGTGCTGGTATTTCTAAATTTGTAATCTCTCTATTCTTTAAAAAAAAAAAAAAAAAAAAAAAAACTAACTCTCTGGCGTAAATTAATTTTTTGTGACCGGCCCTTTTTCTGGGGTTATATTAAAAAAAAACTATCGCATATAAAAATATAAAAACTGGTAGTTTTTTTGAGGCATGTATGATAAAAACGCTGAAGCAGACAGTTTTTAAATTTGATAATTATTTTAAGTGCTATTTAATCGACCAAAATATTTGTTATTAAAAAAAAAATCATATTCTTCAGATAACGTCGTTATATAAATATATAGATTTATCATTATGTTTACAAGAAATAAACGTTGTATAAGTCTACTAAATTCTGATTTTTATTCTCCAATAAATATCGTAAACGTTACAATTTTAAAGAGTTCAGTTTTGATACAAATTTTATTATAGAAATATATTTTTTATGGAATCAAATTAATTAGTGTTAAGTGAATAATACTTTAATATCGAGATCAACATATAATACCTTTCAAAATTTTTAATTTACTCTAATGCATAAAGGAAAAAATTAACCTTTTTAGCACTTTCTAATAAAGTTGCAAAGGCCAAAAATTTCTGAACAAAGTTCTCGCCGTCTGTTTGTCCGCGCTCTAACTTCCATAAATATGCTTAGATTGTCACGTAATTGATGTATGTTATTGAGCTTAACAATGGCATGTTCCCTACTGAAAATGAAATGTGTAACATTTGTAGTTTGTTTAGAAGGTCACTCAAAAAATGTTTTCGATACATTGTGGTGTATAGGCGATAATTGTTTGAAGTATATTTTAATTATGCTACATTATGATATTGATATATACTAGCTGACCCGCTCGGCGTTCCCCAGGTTTCCCGTGATAATACTTTTTAAAAAACATCAAATTTTCCAATATTTTATATCTTTAACCCGATTTTGTATGAAATTATATTTTAAAATGAAAAATTCGCAAAAAAATATAGATGTTTAGTGATAAAAACGCTCATTTTCTTGTTTTTTCACGTTGGGTCGTTTCATTGTTTTAAAATAAAAAGTTCTTTTTGTCCGAACTCTTTGAAATCTTTATTGGCTATAAATAAAACTGTTTTACAGCCCGTGTAAGAATTTCGTGAAAAAATAGTGTTATCGAGTTGAAAAAGAAATGTTTTCTTCTCGCTTTTTTGTTTGTTTGTTTGTTTTCACGTCCGCTCCTTTAACCTAGCAATAAAAAAATAGTTCTCATCTTCCGAATTCGTTGAAATTTCAATCTGTTTTAAATATAACTGTATCTAAGCTCTCTTTAAAATTTTGCGAACAAATAAGCATATTTAATGGTGAAAACATGAGTTATTTTTTTAAAAAAAAAAAGCTTTCAACGCAATGGCCATATCGCCATTCGTTTTCAATCAACCCTTTTCAATCCCCCTAGGCTAAACAGGTGAAGGCTAAACACGTGAAGGCTAAACACGTTTCCCGTTTCTGAGGGGAGAAGTCTTCATAAGAAGGTTAAACATGCGCAATGAGACGATTTTCGTGTGGAAGAGAGAATGTGAATTTGACAGAATGCGCTTTTCGCTTTAAATATATAGATTAATGGTATCCACTACAATATGTTTTATTTTGAAAAAGAAGGTTGTATAATTTATAACTACTTTCAATGGACACTCAAATTAATTCACATACAATAGGTTCATGAGTTATAATTGTTTGAAGTTCACTTTAATGATGTTGCATTACTTCAAACATTACAAAAGCGATATGCGTTATACATATTTATATGTTTCTTAAAGATAGTTTTATTAATTTTTTTTGTTAATTTAAGGGACACACAGAAAATTTGATTACGTTACTGTCTATAGGCGATGTTTGAATCGTATTTTAACGAAGATATATTATTTCTCAGAAAACGAAATTGGTATCGTTTTTGAGGGTGCGCAATAAAATCTTTTCGATCCAAAATTGGGCATGTAACATTTAATCATTTTTAACCCAGCCGCTGAAAAGTATTCATTATCATTTATCAGCAATTGTGTTGCAAACTTCTTTTCAATTATGTTATCTGTTTCCAAAATAAATATTTGTATAGTACATGGTGGATATATTACAGATCGTATGTGCAACTGCAAAAGAGAGTTTGAATACATTACCGTCTGTGGGTTTGAATGCCTCAAAGAATATTTTGAAATGTGTTAAGCGTTTTCCAGTTGAACTAAAGTTTAGTACACTGTAATATTTATGTAATATAGACAAATTCATATACAGGGCTGTATAAAAGATTTCGAATACATTGTCGAACGTTAATCAGTGAAAGTGAGTTTTCTACTTTCTTATGCGTTTTCTAAATTACTTATTTACATATTTTCTTTTATTATATGAAAAGATAAAGTTTCGCAACAACATTTAGGGCATGTTGGAGAGTATTTCATAATGTACCCGTGGTGTAAGATTTTTCTTTCTTGTTAAAAACTATTATAACGACCTTTTACAATATTACTTTACCACATTACTTAACGAAAAGATATCGTTATAATAAATGCTTTGCTTCAACCGAAAACGCACATTATATAGCCGCACGCATCGTGATTGGCTTTTTACAAACATCCTCAATTCCGCGAAACGAATTCTCGACGAAATGGGTTACAGTTTCAAACATTCACAAAAATACGACGCGACAGTTGTTCCAATTTGCAAGATTTCCAAGTAAAACTTTCAACATCGTTCTACCAAAGTTTTCCTGCATCAGTAACGAAAACTACATTTTCTCATGAATTTTATGCCTTTTATACTTGCATGTTTGTGAGGTCTATTTTACATTTGCTATTGGCATTATTGTTTAAGAATCTTGTTCGAGTTAATTGCATAGAAATGTATTCTATTACCGCAATGCGGAAACGAACAATTTGGTTCTATCCTCTCTTTTACGACATGTTTATATATGTTTAGATATCGTTATTTTTATGAGTGTAATTTTGATTGTGAATGTCCAATTCCTGTAAAACATATATGACACGCAATGCAAATGAAAGAGTTTTAGCTGTTGTTTTTTCGAAATGAATGTTGTGTATTCATGTGCTTCGTAGAATTTTGTTAGTCATTTATCGTGTTTCAGCTAATAACGGTTATTTTCAAATGGTAGATGACTTTATTTTATATTTATGAATAGAAAATGAATTAATAAAGCAATAAATATAAATTAAAAATTTAAGTAAGGCGCTTTTAATCTAAAATTTAATGCATTGAATAGAGTATACATTGTCCTGAATAAAGGACTCTTACCCAAAATATTAACAAAATCGGCTTGTTACATATGTCAAAAACATCCAAAACTACATGACAATCAAAAACAAACTAATCAAAAACATTCTGAAACTACATGAATATTCTACCTAAAAACCTAAAAGAATTTTTTGCCTCTGAAACATGTCCTTAATAAGTTACGGTCTTGAAACTATATGAATATTGTAATGTCATCGATTGTGAACTTGTGTACAACGTTTGAACAAAATCGGTGCTTTAGATAAGTAATTTCAATCAAAAACCTAAAATAATGTTTTTGCCTCTGAAAAATGTCCTTGAATTGATGTGTTGACATGGCCTGAAACATGTCCTGAAACTACACGAATATTGTACTGTTATCAACAAGAACTTATGTACAAAGTTTTGGAAAAATCGGTTATTTAGATAAATCATTTCAGCCAAAAACCTAAAGAATGTTTTTGCCTCTGAAACATGTCCTTGATGACGTACGGTCCTGAAACTAGATGAATATTGCACTGTCATCAACAAGAACTTATGTACAAAGTTTGAGCAAAATTAGGTTAGATATGTCATTTCAGCCAAAAACCTAAGAGAATGTTTCTGCTTCTAAAACATGTCCTCATTGAGGTACGGTCCTGAAATTACATGAATATTATAGTGTCATCAACAAGAACTTATGTACAGAGTTTGAGCAAAATGAGTTACTTGGATAAGTCATTTCAATCACAAACGTAAAACAATGTTTTTTCCTCTGCAACATGCCACTGATGAACTACAGTTCTGAAAATAGATGAATATTGTACCGCCATCGACTATGAACTTATGTACAATCTTTGAGAAAAATCGGTTCTTCAGATAAGTGATTTCAATCGAAAACGTAAAAGGTTTTTTTTTTTTGCCCCTCAAACATGAATCTAATCAGGTATGGTCCTGAAACTCCATGAATATTGTACTGTTATCAACAATGAACTGGTGTACAAAGTTTGAATAAAATTTGTTCTTTAGATAAGTAATTTTAATTAAAAACATAACAGAATATTTTTGCCCTTGAAGCTACCTCTGATGAGATACGGCAGCCCTGAAAATACCTGAATCATATATTGCTCTATCATCGATACTTTACTTGAGTGCAACATTTAAACAATATCGGTCCGTTAGAGTTGTGATTTCAATTAAAAAGTAAAAGATTGTTTTTTTTCGCCCACATAAACTACCTTTGATGAGGTACGGCCCTGGAAATACATGAATGAGTCGTCGACTATGAACTTGTGTGCAACATTTGTGGAAAAACGGTTCGGCTGAACAAAAATCGATTGCAAGACTTGGCCCAGACAGACGAGCATAAAATGAAGTTAAATAAAAGCTCTAATAAAATGAACGAGAAAAACAACTGCCATTTTGCTAAATTATATTTATGCATCATATTGATTATTAAGACTAATAAATACTTTTCATTTTTAAATTATCTACACCCTGAGCACTCCATACTTAATATTTTATCTATACTTATATACATACATTCCCTACGTATAGGGTTACTTACATTCACCATACATACTTACACCCATCACACATTACAACAGATATAACAACCTTTTTTTTTTTAAAAAAAAAAAGAATGTAATAGTGACTAATGGGGATCATGATTCAACTAAAATTTTATGAATATCAGGTTGATGCAAAAGCAGGTAGCTATTAATCTTTATTTAAGATGAACTTTATAGAAAATAAATCAATAATAAATTCTCCTACAGAACACACCAATGATACATTAATGGTTTCTTTCCATTATCTAATTTTTACATTATCAACTAGCTGACCCACTCCGCGTTCCCCAGTCCCATGATAATAATCTAAAATCAGTGTTGAATTATTTTATATTTTTAAAACAAAAGTTTTTGCAAACGAACCTATTGTTGGGGTCCCCACTGCCTTCGGTAGTGTACTGTACACCCTCGATTTTGTATGATTTATATTTTTAAATGAAACTCTATCCACACGAACATAGAATTGAGGGCTTCACTGTCTTCAGCAAAGTAACACCGGGCGGGCTACGCACGCTCTGGTCAGTTTTGATTTTGTATTTTTAATCAAAAATCTTTCCAAACGAACTTTATTTTAAGAACCACACTGCGTTCGGCAACGTACTACCCTGAATTTGTATAAATTTGTATTTTTAAATGAAAATCTATCCAAACGAACTTAGAATTAGGGGCCCCACTGATTTCGATAGGAGGCACGCCCCGGTCTGTTTTTTGCAAACGAATCTCGAATTTTTATGATTTTAATAAACGAAAATCTATCCAAACGCACTGAGGTGGCCCCTTGCCCATTATAGTGATTGTCGATTTAATTTCTAAAATTTAGATAGATTAAACTTTCAATTCTGACCAAAAATTCTTGAGAAAATCTAAATAATATAAAACGTCTCCGCCCGCTTTCTCTTTACGATAAAGTTGCATGATGCGTTTCTGGAATAAAATGATATCTGGGAAGGTACTGAGAAAAAAGAAACCTGACTAATTCATGAAAGGACTTCCCGAAAATTATTTTTTATTTTGAAATAGTAAATATTAATATTTTTTAAACCTAAGACACCGTTGGGAATGGTAATGTACCAGTATTAAGTAAGTTTTTTTCTCTTTTTTTTCTTCTTCTTTCTCTCTCTCTCTCTCTCTCTTTTTTTTTTTTTTTTTTTTTTTTTTTTTGGTGAATACAGTAAAATCCCGTTACAACGAACTTCACGGGACCGCAAATTTTATTCGTTGTAACGGGAATTTCGTTGTAACGGAATTCAATTGAAAATTAAACATTTCAATTCAGATCCTCATATCATAGTTAATTATAAAAATATAGTAGTATAATACAAATTAGTAGATAATTAATTATTAAAAATAGTAATAAAAATTAGTAGTACCTTCTAATAACGTAAAGTTAGTATAATACAATGTATAATATTTTTTATAGAACTGAAAAATTGACTTACCACCATTTCAATGATCTTCAAATTGTACAAGAAAAAATTTAATGCAGAAAATCAGTGATTTTTTTTTGTACAAGGGAGTTTGAAGCTGCGGACAATACAAAATTATGTACATGATTAATATTAGAAAAAATGTTATCTGGTACACTGCTCTGTAAAGAAATAAAATTGCGCACTCTTTCTAAGCTTTCTAAGGCTTCAGCAGATGTAACTTTTGAAACCTCATTTTCTTCATCTTCAGAACTTTCTTCATCATTTTCTAAAATGCGATCATCAACAATAGACTGCACAATATCTGTCTCTGTTAATGAATAACAAGTTGCAGCATTGTCATCTGCAGTTAAAAAATCTTTAAAGCTTATGCTTTGAGACACACCAGATTTTTCTTTTACTAAGTTCCAAGTGGATTCGATCTCATATTCGACTGTCTGCTCCTCATCATGTACTACATCGCTAGATCCTTGAGCCGTCGATTCTTTATTTAAATCCTGGTCAATCTGCGCGTGTTTCCAACAGTGGGCTATTGTTTTCTGGCTTATATCATCCCACGATCCACAGATCATATCAATTGCCTCTTTCATGTTGCACTTTCTGTTTACGTTATTTTGCAGATCACAGAGAATGCGTTTTAATAACATAGTTTTGTATCGTGATTTTACGGCTCTGATAATGCCTTGGTCAAGAGGCTGAAATATTGCAGTACAGTTAGGCGGGAAATACTCTACACGAATGTGATTCAATATAGGAGGATCATTGTGTGCTGTGCAGTTGTCTATGAGTAGAAGAATTTTACGTTTTTGTTTTTGCATATCTTTATCAAAATTTATCAGCCATTCATTAAAGAATCCTTGCGTCATCCATGATTTTTTGTTGGCTTTGTAGATGCATGGTAAGGACTTAAAATGTTTGAAACAACGGGGTTTTTCAGATTTGCCGATTATGAGTACTTTTCGTTTTTCTGTTCCTGATTTGTTGCAGCAAAATAGGGCTGTAATCCTTTGTTTGGAAAGCTTTCCTCCAATACACTTGTCTCCTTTTAACGCTAAAGTCTTCCTTGGTTCTAACTGAAAAAATATTCCGGCTTCATCGGCATTAAAAACATCGTTAGGACTATACGTCTTGATTATTTTTTGTATTTCACCTTTACGCCATTCGTTTACAAATTCAACTGGGACGTCTTTTGCTTCTCCTGAAATGCATTTTGCCACTATACCGTATCTTTCTCGGAATCGATTCAACCATCCGACACTGGCTTGAAAATTTTCAATGTTTAGCATTCTTGCAAATTCCAAACATTTTTCTCTAATTAAAGGGCCACTTAGAGGGATGTTTCTAGAACGAACATCCATAAACCATTTGTAAACAGCACTATCCACATCTTGAAACTGGGCATTTCGAATTCGTTTTCTGCTTGGATCAAAGACTTTAACTTGAATTTTTTTCAAAATGCTTTCTTTATCTTTTAGAAAAGTGGATAAAGTAGACGGCGAAATTCCATATTTGCTAGCAACATCAGATTTTTTCATTCCTTTCTCAACTTCAGAAATTATGGCTTTTTTTTCTTCCAAACTAAACTGTTTTCGCTTAACAGCCGCCATTTTATGACCTACTGGTAAGATGAAAATTTTCAAACTGATTTCGAGCTTTGGAAATTCCTTTGCGAAAGTTATTCAGGTAGGGAGGAGAGGGAAGGGGGAATGTGCAATACTCATTTCACGTTTTGTTAAGTTTGCCTACATTGGTTACAGCTTACTTGGACTTCCAAGAAAAAGGGGTGGAGAAAAGGGGAGAGCGAACAAAGGAAACATTCCTTCTGCAGTGAAATGCCTATGCACACCGATTTTACAACAAAGCTCGGAGAAAAGCGATTGCTTTAGAGATAAGCTTGACTGTCCCTAAGACTAGGCATCGAAAACAAAAATTGTCAAGCGATAAAAATGTACAACTGAAAGTATTTGCCGTGTCATATTATTTCGTTCTAACGAGATTATAAAAAATTGAATATTTCGTTATACTGAGATTATGTTAACATTATTTGAATACATTTCAAAACGGGACTCGCTTGCATTTCGTTATAACGGGATTTTTCGTTGTAATGGAATTCGTTGTAACGGGATTTTACTGTAATAAAAAAAACAAGTACCACTTATATTTGTACAGTTTAATTTTTACCGTGTGTTAAAAACGTTATGATATGAGACGTCACCGGCTGAAACTACTCAGTGAGTGATAGATTTTTTTTACAACTTGCTGAAAGTGCTTGGGGTCCGCGTGGACCCCAGGACATAGTGATAGGGTTAAGAATAGTGGTGCGAATAGATTATAAAAATAGTTGCCAGTGGCAGCTATGATATTATGGTATAGTCAATGATTTTGTCACTCCCGAGACTATTTTAAAACAACTTAATCGCCACGCCCGATACCTTCACTGGCAATAATCTGTAAACAAATTTTGTTGCGCTTGCGCCTGTGACCCTAACGGGCTACCTTCTTTAAATGCAGATTGTTTGATTTCCACCATTTTTTTTAAAATAGTGTAACTGGCCTTATTCTCGCATTATTTAATCTCTCATTAAATAAGGCGATTAATTCTACTTCAAAAAGTGGTGGCAATCAAGCAATCTGAATTTTTTTTTTAAATAGCTTGTGTACAAACCCCCCACCCCACCCCCACCAAAAAAAAAAAAAAAAAAAAAAAAAAGGTTCGTAAAATTGTAATTTTTAATACTTTTATCCATCTTGGATACTTTAAATTTGACAAAAAAAATTACACTGTTTTTTTCCTAATTAAATCAGAATTTTATGAATAATAAAATGGGGCAATTAAAAAAAATCGACGTTTTTTGAAGGAATTTTCCGAAAATTACGCTACGGTTAAGGGGTTAATGGAGTTCCATTACTTGCGATATATTCTGTTGAGCTGTTTACATGGCAGAGCAGATAGCATTGCCAATAAGGTTATCTGAGTGAAATGTGCCCGCTCGTTGTCGGCCCATGTACCTCAATAGGTAGAGCATTGGCAATTTAAATCAAAGGTCTAGGGTTCGATTTCCGGCCGGAGCATTCTTTCACAGAATTGGAAAAATTCAGTTTGTAATTACGCTACATCTGAAAACGTTTCTAAAAATTTTTGTTGACTGATTAAATTTTTATTTGATTAAAATTTTATTGCTCGTTGATTAAACTTAGATTAGACCATAAACCGGGGAGCAAATTTCACATACAAAATGAAATTAGGAACGTTCTGCTTACCAACTTAATTCACAAATTTTATAATTTATTTAATCACTGTTTTAAAATAACTATAAAAGTTTAATAGCAGAAATGAATCAAAATAATTTTACTCTGATAATAATGATTTCATATGCAACATGTGGCGTGCCCATAAGAATAATCTGCACATCTACATGAGCCTCAAAATTTCTGCCGCCACCTAAGTACAAAAGGAAAGATAATTAAGATTTTTCCTTGTAAAAAAAGACAAATGCTTCTTAAACTACAAAAATATAATATAACAACGAATGAAAATATACAACAACCTGTTGCGAGTTTATCAATACCTGATCAATTCGTTGCTGCAAATAGCTTAAAAATATGCCTTTCTGTTTCAATTGTAAGACAATGTAAGGGAATGGCACTGACTGTCACCATGGTGCAAATGCGCATTATTTTAGTGATTGCCTCCGCATTAATAAATCACATACAAGAGTTACAAGACTGCTACATTTTTTGCTGTTTTAGTAGCAACAAAATCACGTGGACAAGAGCGTGAAAGGAAGTATTGTCATGGAAGTGATTTGGCTCTAAAACAAGTTGTTACTTTTTTTTTTTCGAGTTCCCTTCCTACTTCTACTAGAAGATGCAGAATAGCGCTGCGAGAGTGAAATCAAATCAGACCTGAAGGTTAAGGTTGTCATGTTAGCTGGGGAGAGTTGCACGCACTAATGCCGTTACCTGATGCAGCAAAAGGGATTTCACGTGCTGCCTATTTACCACCTTGCACTCGTCAGACAAGTCTGGTCTAACATGTGTGACGTCATGCTGGAGAAGCAGTTCCTCGCGTGCCCTGCTAAAATGGAAACCGGTTGGGCAAAGCACAGGTGCAACAGTTATTATTATTTTTTTTTTCTGTTGCCTCTTTTTTTTTCGCATTTGCATGGAATTCTGAAATGGTAAGTTTCGCCGCAGTTGGTTTTTAATATCAAAGCCAGGAACGGAGCTATATCATTATGTTAATGTGTCATTACGAAATTCAAATAGTAAAAGAAATTCGTAATAGTTGGGTCTTAGAGAACTGATTGTTGAGATTAGGAAGGAGAAATATTTTAATGTGGCATTTGTTAAAACCGTTACAATTTATAATATAAGTTATAATCTTGAAGATTCGCATAATTTTAATGAGATTTTTGTAGACTGAAATTTGGAAACAAAATTATAAAGAGGGTTTTTTATTTATTTATTTTTTTTAGGTTATTTTTTCTTTGAAGTTATTTATTTAATTAATACAAATTGTAAAATTTTCATTTTTTTTTCTATTTATAAAACAGTGATACCGAATGTTTCGGGTAATGAAAACTTTTATCTGTTTTCCTGACTCGTTTAACAAATTTTAGGTCTGAACAGTACAGGTCCTAAATTGCAATTTTAGAGAAAAGTGAAAAACTGTGTACGTCTGTTTTGGGTTTAACTGGGTATAAGCTGTTTTAGTTAATATCAATGTATTTAACCGTGAAATGTGTTTTGATAGCGTAAGTAATAATAAGTACTGTAATATGTATCATAGCGAATATTTCTTTCTTTGTACTGATATGATCACTAGCTAAAACAGTTCGTTACCTACCTTGACTTATACTCCTTTAACCGACCATAGATATCATATGTTTACTGTGAAATATAAAAATATACTTATTTGACCAAAAACTGACTTGTAAGTACTTGTGTAAGAAACTTGTAAGAAATGTTTTATAGGACAATAATACAAACACGTGGCATTTTAATTGGTAAGGAATTCATGTTTCTATTGATAACGATATCAGCTAACGAATTATCTTCGTTTGCTAGCCAAGGTATTACTATACTTTAATAGCTCTTATAGCATCGTGACCAGGTTCACTGTCACAAAAAGCGGGACAGTGGATTCTGAATCAGAACATAAAAGTACTGTAAATCTTATGAAAATTGAACCTGTCTATAATGCAATGTTGTCTTAAACATAAAAAAATTGATGGTCTCTACAAAAAGAATACTATGCAATTCTGCCTATTTTGACGAAAATCTGCCTAAAATGGAATCATTCACTAATAACACGAGATTGCATTTTAGAAGGTTTTACAATATGTCAGGGCATGAAATTTCCGCTCGCCATTGGCGAGCAAATATTTAAGGTTGGCGAGTAAGTTTCGTCTTTAGATATGTTGTGCTTCAAATCAAACTGCATACTCTCAGAATATCGTGCCTCAATCTAGCGACTCGTGGAAGTGTTTTAAAATCAAGTCACGGCATTTATCTTCCAAAAGAAGAAAAAATCGGCGTCACCCACTTCCATTTCTCCTCTACGGAGGAACGAACTTCCCCCGTCTGCATTCTTTCCCCGCTTTCGCACCACGCAAGCGCCTAACCTGCTTTTTTCGCTTTGGAGGCCGAATCTGATCGCTCTTCACTCCTGCGCGAAGTGAATCAGCTTTCGCCACCTAAGCTCAGCTGTTTAAACAGGGTAAAAATTATTCGCTTTTTCCCAAATTTTTAACATTTTAAAAATTGTTCATATTTTTCATGAATGTAAAATATTCTAGATTTAACAGACAGCTCCTTCTAACAATGATCAATTTCAACTCAGTTTGTCATAAATAGTTAATTTTCTGGGCAGGTGTGGTGGCCAACGTTACTTTCTGAATGAATGTAAAACAGTGGCGAGTAAAAATTTTAGTGTGGCTAGTATCTTTTCATATGTCATAGAGTAAAATGTCGCTAGACACCGAAACAAAATTCCATGTTGGAGACGTTTTCCTATTGAGCAGTTACAATTTTGATATTCCTTCTGTAGGATCTATAAATGTTTACGTTTAGGGCAAGATTCCGTTGTAGACAGGTTTTTCTTTCAGAAGTTTTACTAAATAAAGTACAGCAAAACTTATAAAAATCAGAATAACAAGAGAGAAAAATATACCATTTTAGATAGGTTTCCTTAGTAGGTAGATTTGTACTGTAATCCTTTCGGCGGAATCATAAACAATTTCCGTTATAGACAAGGTTTTGTTTTCACAAGTTTTACTGTATTAAGTTCCACTCGATGCAAAATAACAAACAGGTTGTGGTATTAAATGTTACATGGTACTAAAAGAAATTAACAAATTTTGACCGTCATGTCAAGAAAAACTGAGACTTTTTCGTGCAGTGGTTCTGCAGAACGGGTCTTGGAATACCTGAAAAACCCTAGAACCCCTGGTCTTGGAACTCCGGGACGGCCCGCATAAATCGGGATACCTGGCAACACTACTCGTAAGTCACACTTCATGTATTGCAGTATGTGACGAGTTGCAACTAACTAAAAAAAATTAGTTTACTGTCGGTTCACAGTAGAGTTACGTAATGACAGTCAGCCGAGAGTCATAGTGTGATGAATTAAAGAAATCTTTCATTTTATTTACTTTTGTGTCTGTGACACTTCTGACTATTTGGAATGTTAAAAGTGATGTCAAATGGACTGACAGTTATTAAAGAAGTTCGTGTCTTTTTTTTTTTAATTGCAGCTATTGTTGGATCCCTTCTTAAGTTTCCGTTGACCAGAATCTCGTCCAGCAGTTATGGAGTTGTTCTAATGGAGTGGCGAGCAGTTCGATTCCCGCTTCTAACCTGGGCGTTCACGGTGTTTTGAAAACTTACTTTTAGGGTAGATGGAATTCTTCGACAAAGGAAGTAAAAAGAAAATTCATCACGATTTTGCAGGCGTGTGTGCAAAGTCTGAAGCAGAATATGGTACGGTGTTTTGCGAAATATATACCTGCGAATACTAATATAAATGTCTGTTTAAATTTGATGAATAGTCAGTCATCATAACGTCAGTGTAACGTCAAACTCGTCACAAATGGTCACAGTTAGAACGGAGAAGAAAAAATTACTTCTTTATTTCGTCATACTAAATGTACTAGGGCCACACTAGAGTTCGTTCCAGCTGACTGTAACTCCAATATGAAGTAACGGTGTTCGGAATTTTTTGTTACACGTCACGAGACAAAATAATACCACTTTCAATTCGTTACAAAAATGACCGATTGATGTCACGGTGACGTGAATATAACTTATTTGACATTTCCCATTACGACAGTGTGGACAGTAAGAGTTGCACTTGGGCCGCTGTGTTTTCCCATTTTGGTCTCATATGGGCTATGGACCTACTAAATGCATTTTGCAGTCACACGGCAACATTCAAAAGCTAATTTTAAACCGATAGAGCCGTTCTTTACAAATTTCTCATTTGCATTTCTATATTTTTAACCTTTTGCTTACAGGCTAGAACTTCCGACTATTTTTATATTAACTCGTACCAAGAATTTACAAAAAAAAATGTCCTTGTGGTAGATACCAATTGAAATCCTAGTATAAGTGTATGGCAGAGATTAAGTGTATGGTATCTCAAAAAGTGGTGCTAGGAGAATAACGAAATAGTCGCCGGGACGACATATGTCCCAACCCCGTAATCAAAGGGTTATTTTATTTATTTATTTGCATGGCATGTCTGAAGTCGGTGTTTAAAGTGATATCTTTATACGTTTCAGATCAGGGTTGCAGTTTATTTCTGAGAAAATCGTGTTCTTAAAAATATGAAATCTGCCCTACATAATCATGACAAAACTAGTTTTCCGTTACGATACAATTATTTGTTGTGTGCACGAATCCTGTTAGGGAAAATGTACTTTTTTTACGTTTGGTAAAAAGCGCGAGCTAGTAAATTTATTAAATGTATATATATATATATATATGCTATATACTATATATATACTATTATACTATATATATTATACTATATATATATATATATATATATATATATATATATATATATATATATACTATATATATATATATATATATATATATATATATATATATATATATATACTATATATTAATATATATATACTATAACTTTTGCTCTAATTCTTTTTCAAGATATGGCAACAGAAAAGAATAAAAGGATTATTTAAACTAACTTTTTAGGATTTCTAAATTGATTTTTCAACGTATAATCATAATTTAATTAGTATGACGCTATTAATTGATTAAAGCATATTTAAAAATATGTATATTACACTCTTTATTTTTCATTTATATTTTCATTCTCATACTGTTTAAAATATTTCATTGTTGTAGCTACGCAGCCATTAAGCCTTTTATTGGAGTGCGCGATTCGGCGCATCATTAAATCCATTGTTGTTGTAACTCGTAAACAATTGTAATCATAAAGAATATTGGGAGATTTAACACCTATGGCGGATAATGGGAAAACGGCTTAAAATTAAGTTATTCATATTTATAATTCAATTCTAAAAATATTAATTTATCGTATTGTCATCGGAAACACACCTGTTTACACAATTTTTATAAGCCTAGCCTATCAGGAAATGATCGAAAAACCGATTACAAAATTCCATCTGTACATACAAAATAAAGAAAAAAAACGCAAAAAAAAATGCACCTAAGTTTATTTTTAAAAAGTTGCATTTTCACTATCAAACTTTTTTTTTCTTTCGACATTTCAAAATTTTTCCTCATTCAGTTACTTTTTTTAAATGTCAGGATGAAACATTTTCATTCATAAATTATTATTGTCTTCAGAGTTTAAGAAGAAACATATGATTACATTCCAAGTGGAACTTTTGACACTGATGTATCGGGCTACCTACAGCTGATAATAGAGCCACAATCGTGATCTGAGAAGGAAATGGCGCTTTTATTGTAGACAGTCAACAAGGATTTCGTTTCTGGAATATCAAATTAGATAATTACATACTTTGTACAAGATGTTGCAAACATCTACAATGGATAAATCTTTCCGTGCCAGTTGGAGTTTTTTTTTCTTCTGCCAAAATTTAATTTGGATTTCTGAAGCTTTTTCATGAATACTTAGGCCTGAAAATCCAAGAAGTAATCCTTATATATTATTTCTCCTGTCAACATCCCTTTTACTCAGAAAATATTAAACGCAGAACAACGAATGAGATACCATATAAAAGGTTTTAGAACAGGCTTCTGACATAGCCCACTTAACAATTCGTTAAAACATGTTTTTGATTAAAATTTGCTGAAATTAAAAAATTAAATCGGCATTGTTTTCATGAAAGAAATGAAAGGTTTTCCTGAAATTATTGTTGCCAAAAAAAATAAAATACCACATTATAGGATGCTCATAGCAATTATGATAAAAAACACCGCACGGGTTTATTTTATACTTATGATTAAAAAGCGAAATTGAAATTGAAATGTTTAGATTTATATTTCTAAGTCCCATGGTTTTCCCGAAGCGGATGACGTCATCCTCTAATGCAGTCAAAATACGATTGTTAATTTTTTTTCTCGCGCGTGCCTTTAGCAATCTTGGATCAGTTTTTAGTCTAACTTTGATGGAATAAATTAGATGATATTCTGGCTTGACTAACAACTAAATATTGTTAGCAGATATTTTTATCCTTGCTTTTTCTTTAGAAGTTTAAACCTGCATCTAATAAATATTACATATTGATAAAAAATGATTATTATCCCGTCGACCACTTTTCATAACAAAAAACTATCGCCAAATAAACGGGAGAACGTTGCCATTGGAATATCAAAAAATAAATAAAATATAAGAATTTAAGGACACAATTGTTATTTTAATTAATAAAATAACTACTAAATCTGTAAAACATAATGAAAAATACACGCAAATGTCGAATGTAAAACCACTAGATGACGTAACAAGCACGCATGATTCTGACATCAAGTAAATGGGACTGCATTTTTGGCGTTTAATCTTACAGTTTGGCGGTAGTTTTTTGTTATGAAAAGTGGTCGACGGGATAATAGAGAAAGAAGTACCTAAAAAATATTAGATTTCAGTGCGAAATCTTCGCACGGGCTCTCTGGTATTTACTTAATTCGATGACGTACGTAAAAATATTTTTGATGATGATTTGTTGTTGATGGTGGCAGCGCTGCTACCCACAGATACATCAGTAATAAATCTATCGAAAATTAGCATATTGGTACCAATCAATTAGTAAAAATGTCGATTAATTAACGCTACTTTGCTTAAGGCGGTCGTCTACACGTAAAAATTGTATCAAACTTTAAAATAGTCAATACTAGAGTGGTGGTCAGAATTATAAGAACAACTGAAAATTATACAGAAAAAAATTATTTCTGAACTAAATAAAGTGAAATTTTTACATAAAATGCTTTTTTATGCTAGAAATCATTGTACAATGCAAAACATTGGAAAATGCAAAATATGACTGTTTTGCCATAATTAACAAAATATGCCATTGTAAAAATTGGACAAAATTACAAGGACAATGAATGTTTTTGCCTGAAACACACTAATAATTTATAATCTCCCCCTTCTTCTCAATCACTTTTATCAGTCTTGATGCCATGGAGTTTGACAGTTCCTTCAGAACATTCTTGGAAATTTTAGACCATGCTTTTTCGGTGGAGGACATGAGCTCTTGCTTGTTTTCATATTGTATACCATTTTTGTATACTTCGTGTGCCAGAATACTCCACAGATTTTCCATTGGATTCAGATCAGAGCTTCTGGATAGCCAATCAAGTAGTAATCTGCATTCTAAGTTCAATTCACGTTGTATTTCTGTTGACTTTGTTTCTTGTAGAAAGCTTACCTTATTATCATTATTTTCTCCCGTACATAAATAGAAGGTGGTCTACCTGTATGTCTTTGCTGTCCATATTTACCGGGATTTTTAAGATAATTGTAAATAACCGTTCTGGGTCTATTAAGCTTTGTCGCAATTTGACGTACAGAAAGTCATGAACTTTTAAATGCATCCACTTTCCCTTTCTCAAACTCCGAAACCTTTGCACGTAGCGGCCGGCATGACGGAAAAACAGAATATGACGGTCACAAACGCTTACTGCGCATTTATATCGTCTGAAAGTTCCGTGTGCAGAACAAAAGACATGCACATTTTACTTTTTAGAACTCACAAATACAGTTGTTCTTATAATTAGTTAGTCTTAAGTTCCGTGTGCAGAACAAAAGACATGCACATTTTACTTTTTAGAACTCACAAATACAGTTGTTCTTATAATTTGGCCATATCACATGACTGTATAAATCCATAATACATTTTATGAATAGGAATTTTCCACATATTCCCCTAAAAACTTAAAAAAATATTCCTCATTTTTCATTGGTTTCCAGCAATTAAATTTGCATAATTTCCCGGACAAGTGTAGCCAAGATTTGGCAATTTTTGTCTTGTCCTTATCATTTTGACCACCACTGTAACACCTATCTTTCACATCATATTTAGAACCTCTGGTAAATATTATCTTTTGATACCAAGCATGAAGTTATTCGGCTAAGTAGTTCAGGAATTATCCAAGTTTAAAGTTTAGAACTCTCAATATTGAATTTATTTTAAATCATTGCAAAATACACTGATTTTTTTTTTTTTTTTTTTTTTTTTTTAAGCATGACTCTAAAACTAGTTGGGGGAATAAGCTATAATTTTGGATTCACATACTTAAAACTTTAGAAATCGATTTCTGTTAAAAATTCATAGGTTACAATTAATTTATTTTCCTAAAATTAATTTCGACAAAAATATTTTTTTTAATTAATTTAAAAAAAATTATTTAACAGGAATCGATTTTTAGAAGCTTAAAATATGCGATTACAAAATTGCCGCTCATTTCGGCATTAATTGCAGAATTTTGCTTAAAAAAAGACTCGCATTGCAATGTGTTTTACAGAGATTGAAACTGATATTACAATTTATAATTCCAAACTTTAAACCTGCATAATTCCTAAAAACCTTGACCAACTGACTTCCCGTTTGATATCCGAAGGTAAAATTTACCGAAAACTCCAAACATGATGTTTAAATTAGCTGTTAATATGAAAATGTTTAAAGTTTGGTACAATATCTTTATGTAGACAATCCCCTAGGCAACAGTGACTCTCCGAATATATAACATCTGAAAACTCCAAACATGATGTCCAAATTAGCTGTTAGTATGAAAATGTTTAAAGTTTGGTACAATATCTTTATGTAGACAATCCCCTAGGCAACAGTGACTCTCCGCATATATATCTGACATATGTCATGCTGTAACTCTCTTATTTATGAACCGACTTGGATGTGACTGAGTATGTGTACAGGACAAATCAAGGTCTCAAACGAGTTTGTAGGCCAGCTTCATAGGCCATTTTGTTTTAAAATTGCGTCCACTTAATAATTTCGAATTCAAAAAGTTGTACAAATAAATTAAAAATCAAAACTTTTTTTCTCTTTAAATATTCGGCACTCATACAAGGATTCGGGAGTCTCGTTTGTTTAACTTCTATGTCAAAAAATAGCTGAAATATATCTGATTGAAATTTTAGGGTGGCTGATATTTTGAAACAAGACAGAGATTAAAAATAAGGGATTAATTTCTCCATAAACGAGTTTAACTCATAAATTTTATTGAATATGGTTTCTCGAAAACTTTCTTTCATTGTTGCAACTATTGTTCCAGCAACTATCATACACTTAAAATTACATAGTCATATCTGCCAGAGTCAAACTATGGAATACTTGGCGAAATATTGCCAAATTTAGCGACAAAAATAGATTTAAAAAATAAATAAATAGATAAAAAATAAATGAAAGCGACTTCGCAATAACGGAGTAAGTTTTTGAAATTCTCATTCAAATTATATATTTACAAAAACAAGGAATCTACTAAAATCCGGTTTCACGCAGTTTAGTTTCGCGTGTTTCAATAAATATAGCTGAATTCTCAAAAACAAGGAATAAGGAAGCTATATTTTTCTTCCGGTGCAGATTTGAATGACTTTTATTATATATTCACCTCAATCAAACATATTAATAAAAACAAGAACGAAAAATCTTGCGTCAAGCATAGATTATGTAACACTTTCCAACACTTTCAAAATAATTTTACAAATCTTTACCGTCTAATAAGGTAAAAGATGATATCTAAATAAACAATTTGGAAAACGCGTAACATATTTAAAAACACAATTTCAGGGATTACCAACAATATTCGGAACCCTTTATATGATCTATAGATTTGTATATATACTACACAGAAGGCTAAATTTCAGTTCAATTAGGAAACGCGTAGCACAGTTTAAAATTCCCCTTCCGGAATGTCTGTCAATAAACGGAAATGTACTCGACAACTACTGTGCTGTCCTTGTATAGGATCTATAGAATTTATACTCACGAAGTAATAGGCAAAAGAAGAGTTAAATTTAAAAACGCGTTCAGCAACTGACAACGTAGTTCCAGCAATTATTTTTAACATACAGTACCGAATTCTTTTGTGTATCCCTGTAAACGAACGATGAATGCTATACACACAATATTGTATAGTAAGCCTCTTAGTGATATATATCAATTTCAATATGTTTGAAATAGTGAAACATTATTAAAATAAACCCCAAACGATTTTTGTCCATAGATAATGTAACGGAATTATTTCAGTGCCCCTGTAAAAGAACTATAACTGCTATGCACACCCTATTCTATAGTAAGCCTCGTGTAGTATACCTCAGTGATATATATCAATTTTAATATGTTTGAAATTGTGTAACATCATTAATTGAAACAGCAAATGATTTTTACCCATAGACCGTAATGTAAACGGAATTCTTTTGAGTGTCCCTGTAAAAAACTATAAGTGCTACTCACTTCATTTTCAATACCGAACATGCCATAGTAAACTTCAATTACATATATCAATTGCATGACAATCCGAATATATTTACGCGAGTTCGAGCACGGACAGACAGACATACGGCGGACAGACAAACCGAATTCATGAACACTTTTCAACTATGTTGGAAAGTGTTAAAAATTGTACGAAATTGAAAGTCTAAACTGAATAAAAATGTGAAGCTTTTTTCTAAAATACTGTTTTACTCAGTTTGAAAAATTTTAATCCTATGATTGCTTTGTCAATCAGTTTAATTAGGGTTAAAATATAATAAAAGTACAGTACTATATTACTAATGTAATGCCTCTTACCTGTCGATTCATTTGCAAACTATTCTAACTACCAAACAGACTGTAAAATACTCTTCTTCGCTATTAATTTTGCTTCCAAGTCTTCTCCTTGATATTATTTATCTGCCACGGACTGCAATAATGTCATCGATTTGAAGTAATATGGCGGGAATTAATTCCCCTTGGATAAACAGAATGTGTTTACTTCGAAATACCGAGAAATTTCAATCAAAATCTTCCCATCTTGAGGCTGTTATTTGTCATTTTCTCTTCAGATATCTGTATTTGTTAGATATGCTATAAAAATTCACAATCCGCCCTTTTTAAAACGAAAATTTTATTACATTAACTTTTCATTATGCCAAATGATTAATATGTATTACCGTTTTACAAGAATTACTTTTTTGTTTTCACTCTTTTATATAATTCCTAATAAAATTAGTATTAACTGTTTATATTTTTGTCTTATCATTGCTAGCAAAGTTAGCAATAAAAAGGAAAACAGTTGTTGGTTGTACTTATCTTTCCAATTCGTATACAGAAAGAGATATAAAATTAACATGTTTGATTCTACAATTATCAATCACTAAAGTAATCTGTCTGATTTGACATTTGAAGGAGATAGCTTTGAGGCCTATAAGCTACAAGGCTGTTGTCTAGAATGATCCATATTTTTTTATTCACAGAAATACATACAGGACTTTTACAAAATACATAAATCTTGTTCTTGAGGACGGGATAGACACAAGGAAGTAGACAGAACTGAATACACACACATACACACAGAATGACATCCATGCCATACCAGGATTCGAACCCGGGCCCTCACTGTGGTGATCACCTCTGCTACAAACCACGCTGCCGGGCCGGCAATCTGTCTGATTTAGAGAAGTCCCTAAAAAAGTTCGATCTCCATAAATGTGATATCGATATAGAAATTCAAGAATCGCCTTTAATGATAAAAAAATTAGTGTCTTAATTTAAGAGAATGGTGACAGACGGTATCATAAAATTGGATTGATCGAGAAGAGTTTCCACAAAAACAGATTTGGTGAACCTGCCATTATCTCCAATAGACCGGGAGGCGACCGCATAAACTACCACCTCATGGAGTTCATGGATGAAATTCATACATTTTTTCTAACCAAGTTTGTTTTTTGCATGGTAAACACTTTTTGATTTACGAGATGATCATTTCCTCATTCACCTTTCACTCCTTTTTTCATTTATTTCAGTTTCATTTTTGCAATAGTTTTTATATTATTTAGCATAAAATTTTACTTTTTTAAGACCGAGTTACGTCAAGGCCCTTATAACAAGTAAATACCGTATTTTCCCCTACAAAATGTGATAAAGAATTGGCTAATTACGTATGCTTTTAATTATCGAGGATGAAAGGTTTTCCTTAATTAATGCATTTATTTTTCTTTTAATGTTACGTGAACGACGTTACGGGTAACAGCTTGTTAAAAGTAAGGGATAAACGGGTTTAATTTATAAGATTTATTAAACGTGGTTTCTCGCAATTTTTCTTTCATTGTTGTAATTGCCCCAACTCTCATATTACGCTTAAAACTACATATCCACCAGCTTTAAATTCTCGCCAAACTTGTCGAAATTGGGAATATTGCCAAATTTGGTGACAAAAATGGGTCACCATAAATGAAGACAACTTGCCGATAGTTGACAAATGTTTTGATATTTCCATCCAAATTTATTATTGACGAAAACTGGGAAACTTCTATAATCGGGCTCTATGCATTTTGCTTCGTGTGTTTGAGTATAATTAGCTGGATTCTTAAAGACAAGGAACAGGGAAGCTACCACTTCCTCCCGTACAGGCCGGAGGGACTTTTTTTTACATTCAATCTTACAACAGTTAAAAAAAAATTCTTTGTGATAAAATTTCTCTTGAAAGTATTATAGTATAAGCGTATCACAGAGATTAGTTTTAAACAAAGAACGAAAAATTATGCGTAAAGCATAGATTATGAAGCACATTCAAAATACTGTCATAAAAATTCACAGTTTACTGAGTAAACAATTTAGACAACGCATAACACATTTGAAAACCAAATTTTAGCAATTAATACCAATAGCCGAACAAACTATCCAAATTCTTTTTTGCTGTCCTGTATATGATCTAAAAATTTGTATGTATACTGCACAGACATTTACTTCAGTTAGAATATACATAGCACAATTAAAAATCCCTCTTCAGCCATTTCCGTTAATGAACGGAAATGTGCATGAGATTTTTTGAACAGTCCTGTATATGATCTATAGAATTTATATACACCATTTAATATGCAAAAAGTTAGTTAAATTTATAAATGTGTACCACAACTGAAAACGAGCTACCAACAATTATTGGTCATAGACAGTAGTGTAACCAAATTCTTTGAGTGCCCCTGTAAATGAATGTTACATTCTATACACACCTTATTCCACAGTAAGCGCTTTGTAGTGCACCTTAGTGATATGTATGAATTTCAATGCGTTTGTTTAAAATAGTGTAACATCATTAAAATACGCCGCTAACGATTTTTTTCCCATTTACCGTAATGTAACGTAATTCTTTTGAGTGTCCCTGTAAAAAAACCATAAATGCTACATATACTTCATTTTCGATAACAAACATGTCATAGTAAACCCCAATAACACATAGCAATTGCATAGCAATCCGAGTATATTTGCGCGAGTTAGAGCACGGACAGATTGCAGACAGACAGACAAACCGAATTCATAAATGCTTTTCAACTATGTTGGAAAGTGTCAAAAAGTGGTACGAATAGAAAAAAAATAAAAGTAGTCACTTGGACAGACATCTCCCGACTCCGTAATCAAAGGGTTAAATCTCTTTAAACGATTACTAGATGGTACCCGTCAAGATTTAACGGTAAATAACTTGAAAGTTCCTTTAGAAATATGTTTTATATTTTTAATTAGTTGCTTTTAAATTAATTAGGTATTGAAAATTTGATGAATTGTTATATTATGTAAGCGATTCCTATATATATAAGACGATAGATGGCGTTTTCTGTCCAGCCTACTCAGCTAATGAAGTGAAATAATTTTAAGCTTCTAATTTACATCCTATTATGCATGAATTAATTTAGCAAGAATTTAACTAAAAATATTAATTGAATGACTTATTTTTACTTACTACAGTCTCAATTTAAAGGAAAAAAAATCAGTATTTAGTATTTTCTAGTTTTTTTTTTTTAATTACGCGACCTTTAAAATTTTTCATTTTTATCAGCCGGATTCTAAAACCCAGAACTTAAAATTTGCTGTTTGCAGCTAACTAGTTATAATATATATATATTTAATTACTTTAATTTTATTTTACATATATTATTTTCATGTATTATTTTCATATATTATTTATATGGATATTAAATCAAACCATGGATATCAAGGGGATTTCTTTTATAACTTTTATATGAATATTATTGCTTCTTTCTTTTTTCTCTTCTTTTCTTTTTCTTTTTTTAAGTTGAACAATCATATACTTTTCTTAGTTATACAAATATATCTTCTTGATAATGGTCATACAAAATATAGATAAAAGTTTAGATCACTTTATTTAATCAATAACTACATGCAAAATCTTTTAATTTAAGTATTTTTAATATAAAATAAGTAATTAAAAATATTGTCGGTTGTTAATTTTTTTTTTTACCACAGTCCCAATATTTTGGAAAATAGCAATATTTAATATTTTTTATTAAAAAAAAAAAAAAAAAAAAACTACGCGACCTTTAAAAATTTTCATAAAATTAATTTTTATCAGTCTGATTCTAAAACCCTGAATTTAAACTTTGCTGTTTGCAGCTAACGATTTATAATACATATTTTTTAATTGCTTCAGTTTTATTTTACATTTTCATACATTCTTTAATTATTAAATCATGGATATCAAGATAATTTAGAGTTCCTGTATGAATATTTTTCCTTCTTTTTGTTTTCTCTCCTTTTATTTTTCTTTTTTATTGAAAATAATCACATACTTATCTTAGTGTATATATATATATATATATATATATATATATATATATATGACACCTTGATAAAGGTCATACCAAATATAACAAAAATTGTAGAAAAGTTCAATTTATTTAAACGATAATTACATGCACAATCTTTTAATTTAAACACTTTTAATATAAAATTAGTAATTAAAACAAAATATTCTTGGGTGTTAACTTTTACTTAATTATAAAGCATTCTAATAAAAAAAATACAATAATATAACTTTTCCTCCTGAATTAAATATGAGATTATTAAAATAAATTATTGCCAATAAAATAAGAAAAATCATTCTGTCCGGAGTGGGTATCGAACCAACGAACTAAACACTGAAACACCGCGCCTTAAACCACTCGGCCACCCTTTCCTCGCTTGAGTGTACTCTAAAATTGAATAGATTCTAGATTTAATTTTACGCATGCGCAAATGGATCATTTTCTTGTGAATGTGAAATTTGACAAAATGCTCTTTTAGCTTTAAATATATAAATTTGCGACAAACTTAGTAAGGGGTAAGCAATTTTTTTCCAGGACTGTACATATAATCCAAATAAGTGTAACATTATAATAATTTTAAGCTTTTACAATTCTTAGACCTATTTACCAATCTGGAACAAAATTTTGAAACAGAAGCAAAATTAAATCACCACCATTCCCACTAGATGTTTACACCATCAAATTGTTTGACAAAATACCAACACTGATACAACGCAACTTTCGACTATCGATTGCAATTATTTAGTAACCATTCCCATATTCCTGCGTCGTAAAATATCAATAAAGAGCAATGGTCAGCACTATCACTATTTACCCGGGTATAATTTCGAGTAGAGAAAAATCCAATCAAGTTGCCAATCACGTGAAGTGACCATCTACGAACGAAAAGAACATTTTGGAATTCTAATAACTTTCCCATTTTTTTTTTATTCCTTTGGTTTATTTCCAAAAAATATATTTTTTAAAGCTATTAAACCCTTTGCGAAGCGCATTGCGTATACATGACGTGTGAAGGAGTCAGACTTCTTGATTATTCCTACCAGTAATTTTAATTAATACATTTTACCTTATTTAGAAACAGAATTTCTGATACTAAATTTAGTAAAAATTTCTATTTAGAAATACCGGTGATAAAAGATTGAAAATTCTGTAAAAAATGCTCGTCGTGAAGGTGTTAACAATGAAAAGCAAGTAGTTGTTTTTAAACTCTTCTTTCAATGCTGGTTATTTAAATTTTTTTGTCATAAGTTAAATTAAAGAATTATTTAAAGGTTTTTTTATCTATTTCACAAAAGATATTTACTGAAATTTTTCGTCGTGTAACCCTTAGTACCGCGGACGAAATAACTCTTTTTCACATTGAATATTAAGGCAGTAAACCAGATCTCATGCCTCCTAATTGAGGAACAGCTGAAAACAAACGAGATATCTCGTCATTGAGAATTTGGAGACAGCTGAAAACTCACAAGATATTTCTTTAAAGGCACTCAATTAATTAAATTTTCAAGTGACTCTGACGTGCTAACTCGTCATGTTAACGTGTAATGGAATAATTGAAGCAAAGCGGGTACGGTTCTAATAAACTATAATCTATGAACTAGTTTTTGTTGAGTGTTTATGTATGAACACAGAATTTTATTTCAATTTATGCGTTTTGACGTTCAAGTTATTTCAAAGAAATTAGTGAAAGAAAACATTCTAACAGTTTTGGTTTGAGTACGTTCCACTCCACCTGCTGAATGAAGCCTCCACTTAATTAACCTTTTCTAAATTGCGTTTTTTCCCTGTATTTATGAAGATGAAGTAATTATTTCGTGGCATGACTTTTCCTTTTCCAATCTACTGTATTTAATTTTGTTCAACATTGCGATAAAAATATTTTATTATTAATACGAATTAAGTATTTATCTCAAACGTAATTTTACAACCGAGACAATATGAAAGTACCATCACTTTCGATATATATATTTACATCGTTACATTGTTTGACAGGTAGGGGAGATGGGGGATGAATGGGACGCTCTCAATATTTCAGGCAATAAACAGGTTTTTTTAGTTGCTTCCTATCCTCATAGATTTCACTACCACAGTGTGCTTCAGAACCAAAAGCAAGAGCACATGGCTGTTTTCAGTTTTCTTCAAATTTGCCATTTCCTAAAAACGTTGCTTAAAAGTAACTTTTTTTGCATTTGAAGTTACTTAAATATCTTATGCAATATAAACAATTAAGGTATGTTGTAGTTTTTTATTTCAAGGCTCAATATTGGTAATTAAAATGAATGCATATTAACCATTGTGACGAAATAATTTCTGAGACAAAATAGCTGACAATTGAATATATACATCATGGGGATGATTGGGACATTTCAAATGGGGATGAATGGGACTGCTTCATTCTTCCCTAGACGATACTGAAATTTTTTTATTAACTAAATAATATTATATAGGTTGATAAATTAATACTTTATGGTAATTATTCTTTAACATTTCATCCTTTTTGTAGCGATCGTCTTCAGTCCACCGTTTATGGGCCTTTTAAGGCAAAGCTGAGATGAGTCCAAGATCATTGACTAACAAATACTTCTGGAGATCATATTACAATTTATAATCTCTCAGCTTTTGCAAAGGTGGCATTTTTGTCAGCTTTTAGTCCTTAACATTGAATACGGGGAGGATAATGTTTGTGTCCCATTCATCCCTGTAGTGGGGATGATTGGGACATAGAAGAACTTTTTTTTAATTCAATTTATATATCCGTATAATAATAATCTTGAACAAATATTTTGCATAAGATGTAGTCAAACACTTAAAGTTTGACATGTGATATATAATATTGATAATAATTTATATAAAATATTTAAAATAAATATTTTTGTGAAAATGTCCCATTCATCCCCCATCTCCCCTATATATCAACAATGATAAAACATAAGATCCGATTTTCGATTATATTTATTTAATAACAATTTCCAGATCCCTGCGTCGTAAATGTGCACTTGATATAATCGTATTAGAAAAGTGTTTGGTCAACACATGAAGCGTAAAGTCCTGGGCCTAGCAATGAAAAAGCTTTTTTTTTTTGGTCAAAAATGGATTTTATTCTTCAACATAGTTTCCTTCAACAGCGATACACTTATTCGAATGGTTCTGTAACATTTGCCTATCTTTCAAATATTGCGATTTCTCAAGGGCTCCACAATATGCATCAGTTTCGCATTGGGCATTCTCACTTGACGCAAATCTCTTTCTCTGAAGCCACCTTTTTAAGTTTGAAAACAAATAATTGTCATTAGGGGATATATCTGCAAAATACGGAGGTGGAGGTGTACAATAACTTCAATTGATTCAATTTTGCATTTGCTTTCATGGATGTGTGAGACGGTGCGTTGTCTTGGTGAAACAGCCTTTTTTTCTTCCCAATATGCGGCCTTTTTTTTATTTTATTTCTTTATTCACTAATGATGCATAATACTCTCCAGTGACTATTTTTCTTTCTAAAGATAGTCAATGAATATTATGCCACGTTCATCCCAAAAAATACTGGCCTAGACCTATGCAGCTGATTATTGCATCTTTAGTCGCTTTGGGGCACTTTAACCTGGTTCCAACCACTCAGGTGACTGCCTATTGGACTCAGGTGTGTAGTGATGAATCCATGTTTCATCTATTGTTACGAATTGGTGCAAAAGCGCATTTAAATTGCACTAAAATATTGCCAAATTGTGCTCTAAATCATCGACACGCTGCTGTTTTGTTAGCACCCATCGCTCACAAACCTTTTTTATATGCAAATGTTCGCGCAAAATATTCCTCACACATTCTGTCGATGTTTTTACGAAGTCAGCTGTTTCTTCGCTTTAATTTTTCGCCTTGTTCGAACCACTCAAGTGACTGCCTGGTTAAAAAAAATCTGAAATTCACGGGTACTTTTTTCCTGAATTTCACAGAAAAAGTCCTTTTTTGCTACAAAAGGGTATTTTCCGTTAAAACACAGAAAATTGTCTCATATTTCCTGAAAACAACGGAACGGACGGAGAGGAAAGGGGCCAACGGAGATATTCCGTTATCTTATCTGCTGCATATTTATTTTCAATGTTTAAAAAACTGACATTCTGTTGCACAGAAAAACTAAAAATTTAATAAATTAAAATTTCGAGTTTATTAAAAATAATAATAATAATAATAATAATAATAATAATAAAATAGTACTTTCGAATTAAAAAAAAGTAACAATTTTCCCATTCTTTTAAAATTATTTTCAATTTATTTTTTTAAGTTATAAGAAAATATTCGCACTTAAAATATATTCTAAAAAAGCAGATTAATATATATATATATATATAATAGTTAAATTAAGTGAAAAAAAAAATCGATTTTACTCAAAAAAGCAACATACAAAAATAACGCTTTCAAATAAAAATAAAATAATAATATTTTTCTCATTCCTTTAAAATTATTCGCAATTTAATATTTAAAGTAATAAAAAGCACTCGCACTGAAAATATATTCTAAGCGAACACCATTTAAAAAACATATAATAGTTGAAAAAAAAAACACTTTTCTTAAACAAGCAAACATTTCTTTATCGAATTTAATTCAAATATAATATTTATATTTTACATCTAACAATCAAATTAAGAATATATATAATTCATGTTTTTATCCTGTATTAATATTACAATTTTAAAACATTAACATCATCTCATAACGAAATCTCCCCGCAATTAACTTCAAAATTACCAAGCTTCTAAACCCCAAATTATGTCTGTTCTAAGCCACCATTTTGAGAATTTTCAAATGATCCTTTCAAACTGCCATTCTAGCAAGCGCCCACTGGTCAAACCGGCAAGACGCTGAACTCCAGGCACTATCACCCCTGGTTCAAAACCCAATGTCGACCAGGTGCTGTTCTTGGCCTATATCAGATAGTAAATACTCCGCAATAGTCGATAGATGGCAGCACCAAGTGAGATGTATTTTTTTTTTAACCGAGTTTATCTAAAACGGAAAATTTCCTTTTCTGTCAGTGCTACGAGGAATATTTCCGTGATTTCTGAGAGCGTTAACGGAAAGTTACCGCTTCTGCAAACGGAGATTGTCCTTCTTTTATCTTTCAAAACGGAAAATCTACTAACGGAACGGAAAAAGTCCGGCTACTTTGCTGCCAGTAGTTTTACCGTCAATTTACGGATTTATTTTTAACAGTGTAGGGATGTATTCATGTTTCAACTTTTGTTATGAACTGGAGCAAAAGCGCATTTTAATTGCACTGAAATATCGCCAAATTGTGCTCTAAATCATCGACACGCTGCTGTTTTGTTAGCAGCTATCGCTCACAAACTTTTTTTATATTCCAATGTTCGCGCAAAATATTCCTCGCACATTCTGTCGATATTCTTACGATGTCAGGTATCTCTTAATTTTCATTTTTACGTTTATTCGAGACACAATATGGGATGATACTTTTAGTGTTTTCTGGAATAGATGCCTCGAATTGATGTTCAGAAGGTGTAGAATCATTGGTTCTTTTGCGGCTGCATTAAAATTCACTAAACCTTCTACAAAAGACATTCTTGTGGTTGGACTGTATTTTTCTTCGCTAAATGCAATGTTTGATCAAAACACGAAATTCTCTTTCGTCAATTGTTTTCCTATAAGCAGAAGTAGTGTCACTTACACAAGTAGAATTCGCAAAGAAATGGCTGAAATGGCATGAAAATCCAATCACGTGATGTGACTATCTACAAACGATAGATATTTTGGGATTCTGATAACTTTTCTAGAATTTTCTTACCAGTCATGACAATGTTAACGTCTTTGGTTAATATGGAAGTTCACCGTTTTAAGTTCTTATCGCTGAAAACATGTACCGTTCAATTTAAACTTTTTTTAATACGGTTATTTTAATTTCTTTGTTATTAGTTACAATAAACAATTAACGAAAGATTTTTAGTTATTTCACAAAAAAAAGATTTTCTGAAAATTTTCATTCAGGAAATTTTTTAAGTGTCATGGACAAGATATCTCGTTTTTAACACTTTCCAACCTAGTTGAAAAGTGTTTATGACTTCGGTTTGTCCTGCTGTCTGTTCGTGCTCTAACTCCCGTAAATATGCTCGGATTGCCCTGCAATATTTCTATGTTATTGTTGTTATCTATAGCATATTCCCTATTTCAACTGAAGTGTGTAGCACTTGTAGTTTTTTTACAGGGACACTCCAAAGAATTCCGTTACATTACGGTCTATGGGGAAAAATCATTTGAGGTTTATTTTAATGATGTTACACAATTTCAAACACATTGTAATTGATATATATCACTAAGGTGCATTACAAGAAGCTTAATATGGAATAGGGTGTGCATAGCACTTATAGTTACTTTACAGGGACAATCAAAAGAATTCCGTTACATTACGTCTATGGAGAAAAGTCGTTTGCGGTTTAATTAAATAATGTTTCACTATTTTAAACGCATTGAAATTTATATATATAACTAAGGTGCATTACAAGAGGCTTACTACAGAATAGTGTGTGTATAGCAGTCATCGTTCATTTACAGGGACACACAAAAGAATTATCTACTGTCTGTTAACAATAATTTCTGGAAGTGCGTTTTAAGTTGCTGAACGCGATTTTAAATTTAACTCACTTTTCGTCTATTACTCGGTGTGTATAAATTCTTTAGATTCTATGCAGGGCAGCACAAAAGTTCGCAAACACATTTCCGTTTATTGACAGAAACTCTAGAAGGAGAATTTTAAACTGTGCTACGCGTTTCCTAACTAAACTAAAATTTAGCATCCTATGTAGTATATATACAAATCTATAGATCATATACAGGGCTGAATAAAAGTATTCGTGTATTTTGCCGAATATTGTATAAGTTGAAAATTCCTGAAATTACGTTTTTAAATATGTTATGCGTTTTCCAAATTGTTTATTTAGATATTATCTTTCAGCTTATTAAACAGTAATAATTTGTAAAATTATTTTGGAAGCGTTGGAAAGTGTTACATAATCTATGCTTGACGCATGATTTTTCGTTCTTGTTACATTGATTTTTTAGTTATTCATTTATTATTCTATTGTTATTATTAAGACAGGAAACGAGGTCTAATCTTTAGTAATTTAGGGACAGTTGTAAAGAAACGGATATCTCGACAGTGAGAATTTAGTTACAGCTAAAAGCAAATAAAATTATTTCTTCAACGGCATTCAATGGGTTAATCTTTCATGTGATTGTGATGTGTTAATGCGTCACGAAATAATTAGTGTCATAACTGCTGTGCTTAAAACTATAAACTAACGGACCACTTTTAGCCCTTTAAGACCTGAAGAGTTTTGGTAGAAATTAAAACTTGGTTTTTAATCCTAATATAATCATATTTGATTGAAAAAAAATATTTACGTTGTCAGGTTACAGCAAGGAGGATCCACACAATTATGTGGTGCAGGCTTGGCTTTAAATCACAAGGAAAGAGGAAATTGTGTTTCTTTTTCTTAGGATCACCTACACAATTGTGTAGGTCAGGTCTTAAAGGGTTATGTTAATGTTTATGGCGTGAACTTACAATTTGATTTCACTTTGGTCTTTTTCAGGTCTATTTTTTCCTTTTTTCGAATATCAAAAACCAGCCGGATAGCGGTCCAACCCCCTATTATATTCTGTCATAATTATATCCGTCATACGGACTAAATGCAATATTTAAAAAAATAATTTCAAAATTAAACAAATTGTACACCTTCAAAATGTTAAAATATGCGAATATTTCCATAATCGGATTTTTATCACAATTCAATATGTTTCTCAAACTCATATATTTACTATTCTCTATTATTTATATTGATACTCGCTTTGTATTATTCTCAAACATTTGAAAAATTAGTTAAACTTCCTATATGACGTCAGATTTTCTTTTTAATTCTCTAATGACGTGATATTATTAATCTGCTTTGTCCACTTACACATACTCATACTCCTTGTATTATTGAGAAATCGTAGACATTTTCCGTTTTATTACGACTATGACGTCAATCAATTTTATTTCATATTGATCTTTTTTCAATGGGTGAAACTTTTTATTTCATTTTCATTTTTCACATGAAAATCGTCTGATAGAAAATTAATTATTGTAGAAAGAATTTCATTGTGGATTTTAAATCTTTGGCATCGGCTATAACGAAAAATGTTTCAATTTAATAGGAAAAGGCTGTTAGAATTTTGGTTTTTTATCTCTATTTATTAAAATAATACGAAATTTTCAAATTTTAATATTTTGAGCTCTTTACAGCTGCTATTCAGATTTATACACTGTTTCAACTCTGTAAGTTACATACTTTTTGAGAATGGCTCTGTGACGGACAGACATAACGGAGCGGGGGTAATAGGGTTTCGTGAGATGAACGAAACCCTAAAAACCGAAAATTTTGTGAAAAAACGGAGACTTGACAGCAGTTTTTCTGCCAGTACATTTTACCGTTTTTTGACGGATTTTTTTTTTTTTTTTTGAGTGTGACGTTTAAAGTTAGATAATAGAAATATGATAACAAAAATCCTTCTTGTATGCTTTTAATAATTTTGTTTTAAGGACATCCCACTCTTCTTGTTGAATGGAGCTTCTACTTGACTAACCTCTGCTCATTTTAATGTTTCGATGAAGATGAAACAAGATTTTTTTCATATCATTACTTTTACTTCCCCGGCTATTTATTTTGGTTGTATGTTATCATAATAGTATGCTCTTATTAATACAAGAACTAATTATTCATCTCAAATTAAATTTCGAAACCGTAGCTATATGAAAGTACCACCATTCCCGATAGATGTTTAAGCCGTCACATTGTTTGACAGGTATATCAACACTCGTTAAACATAACATCCGACTATCGATTGCAATTTATTTAGTAACAATTTCCATATTCTTGGGTCGTAAATGTATGCGAGAAAAAAATCAATTATGCGTATGGTAAACAACATCATTAGTTACCCGGTTATAATTTCGAATAGATGAAAATTCAATCAAGTTGCCAATCACCTGAAGTAACCATCTACGAACGAAAGTGACATTTTGGAATTCTAATTAGTTTTCTAAATATTTTATACCAGTCACGACAATGTTGACTTATTTAGTTAATCTGGATGTTCAGAGTACGCTGAAACATATATGTTCAATTTAAACTTTTTTTTATACGGTTATTTAAATGTATTTGTTATTATTTAATTAAAGGATTAATTTGAAGGATTAATTCATCTTTGGTAATTTAGGGCCAGCTGAAAATAAAAAAGATATCGCGTTATTGAGAATTTTGGGATAACTTAAAACTAAACGAAGTATTTCATTAATGGTACTTAACGGGTTAATGTTTCAAGTAATTATGACGTGTTGACGAGTCCTACAATAATTGCAGGTGAACAGGTGCATGACGCTAATAAACTACAAACTATGCATCAGTTTTGAAATGTCTTATGGTGTGAGGGCAGTCTTTGTTTTCAATTTCGTTGTCTGGCGTTGCAGTTCATATATTTAGAATGAAAGAAATCATTATTTTATGCTTTTATTCATTTTGTTTCAATTATTTCCCACTCAACTCCAAGAATGGTACCTCTACTTAACCCATTTGTTCCGAAAATATTTCTTAAGATTCTTTTCATTTTAACACACAACTTTTTATTGTCATCCATCATTAATGCCTGAAGACTTAATTGGCATTTATTGTTGAATTATGGGTTACTTTTCTAAAGGCAAGAAAACTTTCTATTGGGATACTGCAGATGAAATGAAAGTTCATGAGACAACACTAAATCTTGTAATTAGACTTTATGTATAAAATGAAAGCTAATTGTAATAGCGGTTAGTTACAGATAAGTGTAAAAATGAATAGCTGTTGCATTTACATTTTATGTATCTGACATGGGTACAAAAAACCGTATTCTCACGCTTTTGACGTTTGCATACCACTAGTTTTTAACAGTGTTCTTCGCTGTATTTAGGCGCGGAATTCAGTCATTAAATAAGACACAAATTACTGTTCGAAAATAGTATTATGAATTCTGAAAATTTATATTAGCAGGCAGGGATTAGATGAGTAATTACCACACACATAATTGCGTTTTTTTCTGTTTTTATTAGGATGAGGGAATACTTTTTCGTGTACATTTTATCTTCTAGTGTTTTGAATTTAACTTAGTTCAACGTTATGATAATATTATGCTCTTATTAATTCACGGAGTAATAATTTATCTCAATAAAAATTTCAAAACCAACGCTACATTAAAGTACAGTCATTTTCGATGGATGTTTACGCTGTCACACTGTTTGACAGCTATATCCAGATTGATATGATATAACATCCGACTATCGCTTACAATTATTTAGTAATAATTTCCACAATCCTTCGTCTTAAATGTGAGCTTGATTTATAACCATATCATAGGCAAGATCAATAAAGCGCGCGATGGTCAGCACAATCACTATTTACCCGGATATAATTTCGTTTAGTTGAAAATCCAATCAAGTTGTCAATCACGTGAAGTGACCATCTACGAACAAAAGTGACATTTTAGAATTGCAATAACTTTCGAATTATTCTTATATCACTCAGACCAACGTTGACGTCCTTAATGATTCTGGAAATTTGATAGTTTCATGTAATGAACGTCAAACATTTATGCATATGGTTTTAACATATTTTCTTAGGACTTTTAAAATTTCTAAAAATATATATTTAACAGCTATATGTTTTATACAGTTAATATATAAGTAAATTTAGAAATATATATATATATATATATATATATCTAAATACTAGCAAGATCCGTGGTTTTGGACGCGTGGTTGTTCAAGTACACTGTAAAAAAAATTTCTGAGGTTACTAAAATTTTTTTAGTAAATTTGTATTCCACAGAATTTTTTAGTAACCGGTATTATAAACTGGAATCGTTGCTATCTGTTTTCTAGTAACTCTTACAGATTTTTTTGTAACTGAGTAAGAATACAAAACATTTTTTAGTAATTGCAAGGATCAATGTGAAAAACTAAAATTCTTTTAGTAGTTCAACCCATTTTTTTGACTGTATATGCCATGTAGCGTTTCTGTGCCTACTAACATTATGGTGAAATTATACTGCTGCAGATAATTTAAATATTACTAATTAAGTCACATTTTGAGAAAATTTCATTCTTGTGCCGAATTAGGTGAATATGAGAATCTCAAACCACTGATCCGATTTAAAACATCCTTCCCCTGTATGATAGCTAATAAATGAAATTCCTATGTAGACTGTAATTGTATCTGTTTTTAGAAAGAAGGTGGCTGAAAATGGGTCGGAATAAAGGTTTTCTCACTTGGGAGCTCTGTTTATTTGCTATCGTACAAGGAAATAAACTTTAAAATCGGTTTAGTAATTTGATACTCTATTTTTTACTAACAGAAAAATGTTTATTTTTTGCAGTATTAATATACATTGATTCACCATAAAAAAAATAATAACGTTATGTAATAAGCTGGAAAACATTGGTTTAATATATTTAATTGTAATTTTTGTACGGCGAAAGGCTATATATGAAATACTTCCTTATCTAATTATCAATCCTGTTTCTTTATTACTATTCATTTTAATTAATTATAGCAGTTACTGGTACTTACGTTTTACCTCATTGCTCAGAATTGTTATATATCTAACACTAGTATGACAAAAAAATTATTTTTCTTCTCTTTTCAATTTTCGAAAACTTAAATTTAAACAAAAACATTGTTCGTGCACATCTACGTCTTAGTTATGTCTATGACTCTCTTAGTTATTTCTAGTTTGACTGTTTCAGAGAAATTATAATGAAAATATAACTGTAGAACAATTTTCTCCTATTTCACACTTTTAAATTCGATTTTTTTTTTTTTTTACTTTTCTTTAGGAGTATCACAATCCTAATAGAAATCTCCATGTCAAATTAAAAATGTATAGCCCCGGTAGTTACAGAGTAATCATGTTTGTAGATCGTTCGTTATAATATGATAAGACTGAACATGGACATTATTGTTAAGTCTAAATTTTCTTAAAAATTTGAAAAATAGATCCTGCTTCAAAAGGAAAATGGTTATTTTCTTATACTACATAAAACTGTGTAAAAAGCGAAACTCTACTGCAGATTTTGAAATTTGATTTACAAGTTCGAGGTCTATTAAATTTTACTGCTTAAACCGAAATGCAGTTTATGACAACTACTCAACTGTCAGTTGCATTAAGTTAAATAAAATTAAACCACTTGCATCCCCATCCAATTCATTCTTCACTTTTCTTTGAGCCTAATCGGTGGTTCAAAACTTCAAACAACTAAAAGAAAAACTAATAGTAGAATTTCTGTTTATTTTTATATTTTTTAGGTATAGTTAATAATAGATAGAATCATAAAAATAATTCACTCATAAACATTATTCACACGTGATAAATGAATGGAAATGACGATTTCTTCTTTTTGACAGTTTTCATCTAGCCAGCGTTGATAAAGGGGCCAAAGCTTCAATCTGACACCATCCCTGAAGTTTTACGATTAAATAAAATAATTTAGATAAATCGATTTTTCGTTGAGAATTCCCAGCATTAGCTAGTAATATATATATATATATAATGGGTTTCCAGATATTTTATTTTTTATCTCATGGCGGTGTTGATTTAAACTGTAGCTAAAGCACTTCTCTCTTTCTTTCTCTTTTTATTTCCTTTTTGTAATGTTACCTAGTGTCTTTGGTTGAGTAAAAGGTAAAAAGTTGAACCACAAAATTGAGAACATAGCTTCTACAATACGCCACAAAATTGAGAACTAGCTTCTACAATACGCGTGTATTACCATGTATGGGGAACGACAACATGTGCAAAATTATATCTGCGAGATATTTTTGAATCCCAAACCCAAATCGCATTTCCAAACTTGCAAAATCTCATTAACTCATGAATTGGTAAAATATCATTGCGCAATTTTACATATTAGTATAGAAAAGATACATACAATTCATTTTCTAAGCTTCAAGACTGAATTTGTGCAAAATCAAATAATGACGAAATGAAAATTCGGTACAGCTGTCGCAGACTCACCAGGATATCTTTTGGGCGCCAAAATGGCGATTTTATGCCTGGGCAACACGGGAATTTTGGCGCGATTTTTCTTCATGTGTTTTATATTAAACATACCGTGTGTTTTATATTAAAATAAATATTGTGTGTTTTACAATTATAATAAATTTATCATTGTGTGTGTTTGATAATAAATAATTTGTGTGTGTTTATAATAAAATAAAACTAACATGTTGTTTTAGCAAGATAGGCCTAACACCTTAACAAGTACCCGAAAACGGGATTTCTCGCCGCAAAACAAAAATCGTGCCAACCCGGTGCGTCTGCGAAAGCTATTCCGAAAATTCTTCTTTGCAGCTGTGAATATACATCTCTTCACAATCTTTACTTTTCTTAAGCATATTCATTTTTTTTTCTTATAATACATCTTTTAAAACGTTGTTTCTCTTCAGCTATCTTTCCTAAATATCTTCAATGCCATTTAAGTCTGATGAAAGACATCATTAAATATAATAAAAACATTAAATTTTCAAAAAATAAATTTATTACCATTGCTAAACGATAATGATTAAACTGTCTCCGCGTGTATCAACGTTCAAATTTTGTCAAGCTTATAGATGGAAAAAAACTTTTTCAAATAAAATATAAGATTACTTAGCTTATCTGACTATTTTGCCTGCTGAGGCTACCCCGCTGTGTGAAAAACTGCACCCATTAAGTTGACGAGACAGACTTGAGAAATTTTCGGCTGATTTCGGATGCAAATCTCGTCATTTGAATACATTTTTTTTTTCCGACAGGTAAATTGAACTCTAAAGTGAATTTATTTGATATTTGTTGGATTATACACTGAAGGAAACCGATGTCAAAGAGAAAATTCTTACTTGACATTCAGTCGTTTTAAATTGCTGTTTAGGAAAACATATACATTTAAAAGGGGAAAAGGAATGAACGAACATTTTACCTGAAATTCAAATCAGAAATAAAGCTATGTTTGTTCCTGCATTTCAAAATGATGAAGAATTATCAGCAAAACATTAATATGGAGTTGTTTGCCTGTGTTATCGCCTGGTGAGGCAAATCAATAGTTGTCCTATAGAACATAATTGATTTTCAATTCCTCTCTCTTTATTAAACCTCCCCGTACGGCTCGATTTCTGTACTTACGATTTCTGTACTGAAAGAAAAGGTGATTTTGTAAAAAATTGTTCTCAACCTATATACAGGATAGCGATAATTAAGGTGTAGGTGGTTAGAACACGATTACAAAGAATGTACTGATGCAAACGCAACCGAATTTCGCATACATACTATTAAGACCATGCAGAATCGACTTATAAACAAAATACACACACACACACACACACACACACACACATATATATATATATATATATATATATATATATATATATATATATATATATATATATATATATACATATATATATATATATATATATAATTTATTAATATATATATATATATAGTATATTATATATATTTCCCATTTTCGCCACCATGTGCACTTCAGGCTGATTTTGGGTAGAAAAAAAGGCATAATTTAAAAAAAAATTAATTTAATAATTTGGTTCACAGACTTGAATAGCATTCAAGTTTTAGTCATATTTTGATCGTTGAACTATGAGATAAATGGACTGTGGCTTCTATTATAAATATTGTTCGCCATGCTGCGTATTTCATCCCTCTTATGTTGCTACTAGAGTTCGTGAACACGTTGGACATATTTTTTCCATATGGATATGGTGAATGAGGTTATGACTTTTATCTTAGCACTCTGCTTTCTCTTTCTCTCGCTTTTCACTTTGCCTCTTTCCCTTACTGTTTCACTTCGAATTCTGTGCGAATTTATTTTGCTGATTCACTACCGCCGTATAAGATTTTATTTAAAGCAAAGTTATTTATTTATTTATTTCAATCTGTGATAAAAGTCGAATCATTAACGATAAACGCCCCCCAGTAGATAAATGCTCCCCAATCATACAAAAAACATTTGTTGTAGCGATTGTTGTGATGTGGATAGAAATCTACTGCTGATTCATCTATATATGCCTGGAAAACTTTAAAATATCTAGGATAACTAAATTATTTTCTCAATGTATAATCAAAATTTTATTAATCTTTTAATTGATAACTAAGTTCTGAAAACTTGATAATATTGTATTGACATTGAAATATAATTTCTAGTACTCTAGCACATCAGTAAAAATGTAAATACAAAATTCAATCTTTACAGACATGAAACAAGTTAAATTAAATAAAAGTGTGTAGATATCTGACAGTAGGCAGATTGTTTTTCTTTTAAGTTTTCGTTTCATTTCAGTTCACTTAAAACAGGTGAAAATGTTTCATTGTTGCACAAAATGACGAATTTCGATTAGTGAATATCCTTAAAAATAACCATAATTTTTTCATACATCTCACATCACTTAACTGGAAACTGGATCAATACGTCATGTAACTGATTGCAGCTTATCGCATTATACCAATTTCATATTTTCTGTCAGCTTTAATTTCCTAATCAGCGAAATAGACTTTGTCTGGAATGATATCGCATCTTATAAATCTAATACAAACACATAAATCAATAATGCACTTAAGATAATAGCATTTTAATTCTTTCGAGTTGCCATGGGTCATTCTTAATACTACAACTACATGGCTTGATGGACTTTTTTTTTTTCATGTCGGCGCGACTCTAAGATTCGACTTAATTGTATTTACTGTCTGTAATTTCTCTTAGACGATTTTCGTCTGATGTCTACCAAATGATGTTTAGTCTTCTTAGTGACACTTTAGGAATGAATATATAGATGATGAGATGTCTGTGCAAGTGACAGTAATATTAGGGGATTAAGAAAGAAAACGGCATTGAGTTTCAGAAAATCTGATTACACTTTGTTCTTAAATTGTTGTTTCTTAAACAATAAATTTATTTAAATAAAATATTTGAGATTCAATTTAAGTTTAAATAGACTATAAACTCTTTAGAAAGAAGTTGTGGCAAAACCGACCGAACAAAATAGTTTCAAACAAATTAACAAATCTTCAATATAAAAGAATATTGGTGTATATTTTTAACATTTAAAAAATTGCAACTAAGGTAATGTACCAGTAATGGACACTTTTCACTATTTTTAGTGTACCATTCTTAGTTTTAGTTATTACAAACACAGCGAGTGATCGGTATCTCAATTAAATCTTTCTTTTCACGACTGTGCTGTAAAAATCTCTGCTTTAACCATTTGCGCACAATTTTTTTTTTCTGAGCTTAAAACGCGCCAGTCGTGGACATTTATCAATCCAGAATGGACACCAATCTGTTCCAAACTTGAGCACTTATCTGTTCCAGTAGTCAAGATGTGTTAGAGTTAAATTTTAGAAGAAGGATAACACATCAGTCGAAAATTTATTTTCAGAAATTTCCGCCAATAAATAGAGTTTTACTCGAATTCTTTGTACAGCCCTGTATATTATCAACAGATATTCAAACATCCAGCATATTAAATACATGGAAAAAAACGCATAACACTACTAAAAACACACTTTCGGAAATCATTTTTACACGGCAATGTATCCAGTTATTTGGGTAGACCTGTATATGAATTTATTTATGTTCTACATATACGTCTCTTAGTATACTAAATATAGTTCAGCTAGAAAAATGCATAGTTGAAATAAAAACCACTTTTAAGCAATTAACGCCCATACACATTAATGCTTACGACCACTTTTGTGTGGTCCTGTATATGATCTATAAAAGTTATACACACCACGTAGTATGCAAAAATTTAGTTAAACTTAAAAATGCATACCATAACTGGGGAATATCGTTTACAGATTATAACTAATAGATAGTACTGTAACCGAAATATTTACAGGATAAACAAAGAATTCGTTTACAGACTGTCTATGAGCAATAATTGCTGGAAATGCAATTTCAGTTGTGGCATGCGTTTCTAAATTTAGATAATTTCTTCCATATTTCTTGGTGTGGATAAATTCCATAGGTATATGGTATTCCATAGGTAGACATAAATATACAGGGCTTCACAAAAGATCTCGAGTACATTTCAGTTTATTGTCAGAAATTGCTGGAGGGGATTTTTCAATTGTACTATCGTTTCCTAACTGAACTAAATTTTAGCATCCCGTGTAGTATGCATGCAGGTCTATATATCATATACAGGGTTGCACAAAAGAATTTATTTATTCTGACCATTGATGACAATTTCTGAAATTGGGTTTTCAAATGTCTTCTACATTTTCCAAATTGTTTACTTAGACATTATCTTTCACCGTGTTAAACGGTGAAGTTTTGTTACCGTACCCTAAATGTGTTGGAAAGTGTTTCATAACCTATGCTTGACGGATGATTTTTTGTTCGTGTTATCTCCTTAATTTAACTGAATTACGTTTTTGTATGTAAAGATGAAATTTATCAATCGTTTTTCACTCACTTCCTGATATGCTAGAATTACAAACAAGTGGGTAAGTGTGTTCGAAGATCGCACAAAGGGTTTCGTTTAATATTCCTTTCAAAACACTTTATCCTTTCTTTAATAAATCCAAATAAATTTCATTTAGGGAAAAAAAAAAAAAAAAAAAAAGTCATGTTGTTTACAAAATAAAAATTTACCAGTCTATAATTCTCGTTTTTTCGAAAATCGGAATCGGTCCGGTAGCAGGCGAAGCCCGCTATTATACTCTGTCATAATAATATCTGCCATGTGGACTAAATGCGATATTTTAAAAAAAAATCAATTTCAAAATTTAAAATGTTGTATAGAGACCTTCAAAATGTTAAAATAGGCCAATATTTCTATAATCGTGTTTTTATCATGATTCAATATGTTCCTCAAACTCATATGACGTTATAATCACTTGCTGACGTCCTATCTACTTGCTTTCTCCATTACTCATATTGACTCTCTCTTTGTATGATTCTCAAACTTTTGAAAAAGTCCGTTAAACTTTCAATATGACGTCAGATTAATTTTCTTTTTAATTCTCTAATGACATCATATTTACCTGCTTTCTGTACTTACACATACTCATACTCCTTGTATTATTGAGAAATGTTTGAAAATTTCCGTTTAATTATCAATATGACGTCATATTAATCTTTTTCCAATGAGTGAAACTTTTTATTTCATTTTCATTTTTCACGTGGAAATCTTTCAATAGAAAATTAATTACTGTAGAAAGAATTTTATTGTGGATTTTTAATTGTTGGCAACTGCTACAACGAAAAATGTTTAAATTTAATAGAAAAAGGCTGTTAGATTTTGGGTTTTTTACCTCTCTATATTAAAAAAGTACGATTTTTTTTAATTTTATGATTTTAAGCTTCGTAGGTATTCAGCTATAAGTACACAAATTTTTAAGTCTGTAAGTTATATAGTTTCTGAGAACCGGCTCTGTGACGGACAGAGAACGTAGCGGGACGAATGGGGTTTCGTGAGATGAACGAAACCCTAAATATATATACACGGGTGTGTTGCCGATGACATTACTTACAAATGATATTACTTATAAATTAATAATTTATTTTCGAGGCACTTTTCCATTAGCAGGGCTCAGGTGATAAATCGGTAAGGTTACAACTGTATGAGAGTTACGACAGCAATGGCGTTAGTTATGCGCGAAATCACGTTCGCTAGAATAGGCCATTTGCCTGTGAAACTGCAACATTGAAACATTTTAAACACTAAAATGTTGAAAATAAAATATTAATATAAAATATAGAGTTTAGTAATTTTTTAAAAGAAATACGCTTTTATTGAGAAATTTAACTTATAACCTGAAGCGTAAACCACTTCTAACGAGGGGTACAAAAGTGAAATATCAAGAAGTACTTTTTAACGCTTTCCAACATAGTTGAAAAGTGTTTATGAATTCGGTTTGTCTGTCTGTCCGTGCTCTAGCTTGCGTAAATATATTCGGATTGTCATGCAATTGATATATGTTATTGAGGATTACTATTGAGGATTATATGTTATTGAGGATTGCTCGGTATTGAAAATGAAGTGTGTAGCACTTATAGTTTTTTTACAGGGACACTCAAAAGAATTCCGTTACATTACGGTCTATGAGGAAAAATCATTTGTCGTTTATTTTAATGATGTTACACAATTTCAAAAATATTGAAATTGATACAAATCACTGGGGTGCACTACAAGAGGCTTACTATTGAATAGCATGTGCATAGCACTTATAGTTCCTTTACAGGGACACTCAAAAGAATTTCGTTAAATTTCGGTCTATTAAGAAAAATCGTTTGGGGTTTATTTTAATAATGTTTCACTATTTCAATCATACTGACATTGATATCATATAATCATTAAGGTGGATTACAAGAGGTTTGCTAAAATACTGTGTGTATAGCATTAATCGTTCATTTACAGGTACACACAAAAGAATTCGGTACTGTATGTTAAGAATAATTGCTGGAAGTGCTCTTTCAGTTGCTTAACGTGTTTTAAACTGATTTTTTTCTATTACTTTATATGTAGGAATTTTATAGATCCTATACAGGACAACACAAAAGTTCTCGAGTACATTTCCGTTTTTTGACGAAAATTAAAAAAATGAAATTTTAAAATGTACTACTCGTTTCCTAGCTGAGCTAAATTTAGCATTCTATGTAGTATATATACAAATCTATAGATCCTATACAGGGCTTCATAAATAAGTTCGTATATTTCTACGAATAGTGTTGGTAATTCCGGAAATTGAGTTTTTAAATATGTTATGCGTTTTTCAAATTGTTTACTTAGATACATTATCTTATTTAATAATTGTTTATCGTTCAATAAGTGAGCTATTAGTATTGTTTTGTATTTATTGTCTTCTCTCAACTTTAATAATTATCTTGTAAGGCTTTGCCGCATAGTAAACAAACCTTCTGGGCGGGGCTAGTTGAACTTAAGCCGAAAGGTAGGCCTCCCCACCCGGTATGACTTGGACTTTGTTTACTTAGATATCATTTTTCACCTTATTAAACGGTAAAGATATGTAAAATCATTTTGGAAGTGTTGGAAAGTGTTACAAAATCTATGCTTAACGCATGATTTTTCATTCTTGTTTTATTTCTCCGAAATCCAACACTGTGTATTCTCAATGGAGAGCAATTTATCCAAATAATCTTGCTTAATCGTACAACTTGATGAATGGTGTCAGTTTGAAACTTTGGCCACTTTATCAGCATATAGAGTAAATGAAAATAGATAGAAGAAATTCTCATTCTCCTTCATTTCTTATCACATGTGGATTAAGTAGATGAATGAGGGTAAATTTTTAATAACCTAACCTGATTTTAGGGATGCCTTATAATTATTATTTTTTTAATCGTCAATTAGGTTCCAATGAATAATTAACGAATAGGATGGTGATGCGAACGGTTAAATATAATTTAAATTAATATAATGGAGCTCCGATTATCATAACCATACAATAACTTGTCGTTGGGAGCCACCGTAATACTAACCGACCACGGATATAAAATTTGAAAATAAAACATGTGTAAACTATTTATAAATAAAATCGTGGCTTGATGACATCATAAACTTTAAAGGCTCTATTACTCAATTGCGTAAAAGAAACATCCTTATACTCCAAAATTGATAATCATATTAACTAACGGTTTACTGCGTCGGATAAAGCGTCTATTTTACAATTAAAATATATCTTTGAATTGAAATTTGAATGATATACAGGGTCATGAAAAATCGAAGAGTGTGGTAAAAAGGATTACAAATATCTTGGCAACTCATTACCCGATCGACTTCATTCTTTATGCACAATTTATGTTTTTTTTATTGTCTTTTATAGTCACTCCTTAAAATAAATAATTTCGAAAATTTTTATGTACTTTTTATCAGAACGAATATTTCGAGAGTCCGAAAAAAATAGTTTTGGATAATCAAGGTTGCTGAAATTCAATAAACTTCTTCAGGGCTCGGAAGTAACGTGCTACAAGTAGTGAAACTACAGTAGTCTCTACTTTTTCTAGTATTTTGTAGTTTAGTGCGCTACATTAAAAAAATTGTAGTGTAGCGAGTAGCGCGATACAAAATATGAGTAGTTTGTAGCGAGCATCGACGCTACTTTTGACGCTACTTTAGGAGGAAAGAATAGTGCCAATCTTCAAATCACGTGATCATAACTCGTTTCTTTTGTGCGAAATATGTTATTTGCAACAATTTGCGAATGTCAGCGACAAATCTCAGTTGCAGTGTCATAGATTTTCCCATAGACGACGGGCACGGTCACAAATTAACTGTCATTTTCATAGTTTGGGTGTCAGAAACTTCGTGAATTGTCATTTAAATCCATATAAATCTTCTCAATATAATGTATTTTTATATGACTACGATTGTTTTTACCAAAATATAGTCGTCTGGCTATGTTAATTCCTTATCTATCTACTTTCCTCTCCCTTTTGCCTCCCACCCCCAGCAAGCAAAGAAATGTAAAATCTTTATTTTAAAAAAAAGGAAAAGAAAATGAACGGATTCATCTAATCATAAATCATCTAAATTATCCCTAACCGTTCAAATTCACGCTTCTCCCTAGTAGCATACAAAGGAATTTAAAATCTATTTAAATCTTTTTTTTTTACAAAAATAAAATATTTCACTCCACTTATTGCTCTCTAATGACAATAAATAAAAATTATTTCCCTGTCCGCAAAATTTACGGAATATCCAGCATACAGTTTCAAATATTTAAACTTTATTTTAAAAAAAATGGCCACATTCGTTTCTACCTAATAATAATATAGAAGTAATCATTTAAATTGTCCCCTAACCTCCCTTAATTTACTCCCCCTCCCCCCTCCAGCATACAAATAAATCTAAAATCTTTAAGTTATTTTTATTTTTATATTAAAAAAAATCTTCTGCCCTAAATAGTGCTCTGTAGTGACGATAAATAATAATCAGTAATATAAATTCTTATCCTTCCCCTAAAATCTCCCCCACCTCTCCATATACAAAATTTAAAACTCTTCTTAAGTTCCGTATTCTTTGCTGCCTAGTAACATTAAATAATCAATCATCTAGACTAGAGGTAACAATATATCAAGAAAGAGACAAAAACCCAATGGATGATAAACAAAAACAACCCACAACAGGGGCGAGCCTATAAAAACGCCAAAAAACCTTAGAGACAAATACAACAAGAAGTGAAATCAGCCCATAAAAGAGGCGATGAACACTACAGCGACAACCCACCATGAACGTGACAAGCCAACAGACATGGTAAATATGTAAATCTATGTACGCTAATGGCGCCTGGTGCATGTAAAATCCGTCGTGGGTGCAAAGCCCTCCAAGTTACCTGTGAATTATACCTCTGGGGGTGCCTAGTCAGGTGAGGGTCTTGTCACCTGATCAAGGTTCTAAATTACGAAACCTATTAAATCTGTCAATTCAACAAAGTTAAACAGAAACCTTGAACCGGCAAACAAAGATAACAGTGGCAAACCACAAGAGCACAGCAGCGATGTGAACAAATCTATATCAGGTGGATCACAGCCATGCTGTGATCAGGCGATTTCCGCCCCGCACCCAGGTACTAACCCGTCAAGCTAGGCATTCATGCCGGTCAGGTAGGGGCCTGGTTAGCGGTATAAAAAAAAATCGTTAGAACTATAATTAAAAAATATATATATATATTCGAAAAAGCATAGAAAAAGAACAAGAACACCATTTTATTATTAGAGAAAAGTGCACTAGGAACGAATGATTTCTGCCTTCAAACACACTAGCAGCTGAAACGTAAAGCGTCAGCATGCCCGTGATCTATTATTTGCTGGATTTGCTGATAAAACCACAAAGTACTCACTCATAAAAAAAATTAATTTTCTTGCTGGCAATCCTATGTCTTCTTACTCATTATTAGATCTTGTTTTTTTATGTGGGGATTCTTCTTTTGCGATTGATGTAATAGAATGACAGACAAAAATAGTATAGAACTGCTCTGGTCGGCATATAATGAATATTTTGAAGTTATAGAACAACAAGAAAGTGGTAATTATTCTGTAGCATGTAAACTTTGTCCAATTAATAAGAAGTTATCAGTATCAAAATCATCTGCTTACAACCTGAAGTTGCACATAGCGGTGAGTTAGCATTTTCTTTATTAATAATAATTACTGGATCGCATTTCGCACCGAATATCTAAATTATTATTCAATCGTAATTACTTTGTAACCGAAAGACGTTTCTCATTATACTTTATTTTATTTTATTTTATTTTATTTTTTGGTAAAGACTGAATTTTTTCAGAAAACACTGTCAAAGTCGGCTTTTTCAACTGAATTTCCGACGCCACAGCAGGGGAAAGGGGAAAAAACGTGACACGAATCGCTTATAATCTGATAAGTAATTTATTTATCAAAAAATGGAAAACTCATTTCGATTCCAAGTCGCTTCCATAGTCAGGCCGGCATTTTTATGCCTTTGCGTTTAAAAATAGTCAGATAATGTGTCAGAAAGTTTCGCGTTATTGAGCAAGGAATTTGAGAACGACCTTAAGCGCAACTGTTCTATATCACCTCTCATAAATTTGTAAAATTATTACAATTTTTGTTTTCAAATTTCCTCTTTTTAACACTTTCCAACATAATTAAAAAGTGTCTATGAATTCGCTTTGCATGTCTGTCCGTGCTCTAACTCTCGTAAATATACTCGGATTGCCGTGAAAGTTTTATATGTTATTGAAGTTTACCATTGAATGTTCAGTATTGAAAATGAAGTGTGTAGAATTTATAGCTCGCTTACAGGGACATTAAAAAAAATTCTGTTACATTATGGTCTACGGGGAAAATTTTTTTGCGGTGCATTTAATTAGCGATGATAACTAAAGTAGCGAAGTAGTGACTACTTTTGAAAAGTAGTTTGTAGTCGCTACTTTTTAAAACAAGTAGTTGTAGTTGTAGTTAACTACATTTTTCATAAAGTAGTTGTAGTTGTAGTTCGCTACAAACAAAAAGTAGTTTTTCCGACCCCTGCTTCTTCTCATTATTACATACTAAGTACATACCAAATTTCAAGTCTCTATCTCAATTTGTTCGGGAGATAGAGCGTTTACAGACACACACACACACAGACAGACGGCCAGCCAATTTTTTTTTTCTAAAAATATGTTTTTCGGAATCTCCAGTATCTGAAACGTGTAAATCCGTCAATATTTTTTTTCGATTTTTAAAACGATTACAAGATTTACCCTATACTATGTGTGATGAGTAAGTAATACATCTTCATGCAAATTTCACGAATTGGTCAAGATACTTTCTACAATAAAATAATAATGCAAACAATCAATTTCCCTTTTCCTGTTTTCATATACCGATTGTTTACGTATCTTTTCCAACTCCAAAAGGAGTGGATTCATTATTAAAATTAGTCACAATGCACCAGACAACGTTTAAACTATGTACTTAGACTCTGATAAGATCGTTCTTGAAATACAATCTTTGCCAGATTCGAAACCGGGTATAATTGAATCGAAATCTTACGTGAGAAACATCTTTTACAAGAATTATCAAAGAATTCAAAATCTCTATGTGCGGGACTTTTAGAATAAACAATGTGTTTTTACCACAAACTACTTTCTCAGTTCTGTCTGATAGGTGAAGTCACTTCTGTTGCAATACCAGGTTATCATTTGATCTTTAATGTATGGTATGAAAAGGATGGGTGGAAGATAAAATAAAGAGGTTAAAATATGATCAAAATAAATAATGTTCATTCCTGCATTACCTTTTAAAGCTTCTTAGATACTATGTGCATTCTAAGATGTTGCAAAATTTCTATGAGATAATGGGGGGGGGGGGGGGGGGGGGGGGTTATGGTTGTATTACGCTAAATTCCTTAGGTTCAAATGCGAATAAAATATCCATTATGTGGGGTGTAACATTATAGAAATTGATACTGTCTGCTAAAATATCTAATAGCTACCGGGGTTTCCATTCTTCTTAACTTTTGATTTAAGAAGGTGACTAAAAATATTATGACATATTCGTAAAGTACAACTCAAAAAGTTATTTTAATAGCATAAACAAAGTTACATATGCGGAAACTTGCAATTCAAAACGTTATCGATCATATAATGATTATAATGAAATAATAATTAATATTAAACTTTTATCAAATTTATAGAAACGTCGAAAACTCCTTACATAAATTCACTGACAGTCTTTATATTAAAATAGTATGTGGAACAGAAATAGACATTTAAATATGTACTGATACACATAGTTTAGACTAGAGTGATTTAAAATATTTTGCTTTAAAATTATTATGGCATTTTGTATATTTATTCTGCTATGATTGTTAAAAAATTGAGTAAAATTTGACGGCAATCTGTTTTTTTTTTTTGCATATATATCAAAATGTTAAATATTGTAATTATTTCACGTAAACTTTGATTACAATTATTTTTTTTTTTTACAAAATAAACGTATAGAGTTATGATAAAATGCATAAAATTGAATAGCAATAGTTTTGTTCATTTTCAGTGCACTTTTCTGAAAAAAATTGTGACACATAAGGAGTTAAATTAATTAACGACAAAGGAATTTAAGTAACCCTAATAAAACTAGTCGGACGATCCAATACCAAAGCTTCCTTCTATCTCATACAAGTTTCACATACATCACAAACGAATCAGCCAACAATTTATGTCAAAGTCTAACTGAATCTAAAGATTTATTAAATTACGTGCATTAGTTCTTGAGATATGACTATCGCTAAAATAGTGTAAATCCAGAAAAATGCAGCATAGCAGCGTCATCTGTTGGGAGATTTACACCAAAACCTAATCAACAACAACTTATGTCAACGTCTAACTGAATCTGAAGTTTGATGAAATTCTGTGCATTAGTTCTTGAGATATAGCTATCGTAAAAATCATGAAAAGATTAACATAGCAGCGCCACCTGTTGGGCTGTTTACACCAAAACGTAACCAGCATCAATTTATGTCAAGGTCTAACAGAATCTGATGTTTGATGAAATTCTATGCATTAGTTCTTGAGATATAGCTCTCGTGATAATAATGAAAAAAAGTAGTATAGCAGCGCCACCTGTCGTGCTGTTTACACCAAAACGTAATCATCGTCTATTTATGTCAAGGTCTAACATAATCTGCAGTTTGATGAAATTATGTGCATTAGTTCTTGAGATATACCAATCATGAAAATCTTGAATAATGTAGCATAGCAGCGCCACCTGTTGGGCGATTTACACCAAAAACTAATAAGCATCAATTTATATCAGAGACTAACTGAATATAAAGTTTTATTAAGTACCATGCTTTAGTTCTTGAGATAGAGCGCTCACAAAATTTTTTCACATACAGACAGACACACAGACAGCTAGACATTTTCTAAAATCAGTCAAATCTTGTTCAGGACTTTCTAAAACGTATAAATTCGTTAAAAACCGAAAGTGTAAAATTTTCGTAAATCCAATACTTTCTTCTTGTAACGATAGTAGAAATTAAAAATTAGTTTTAAACATGTAACTTTTCAACGTTATTAATTTAAAACTATCAATTTCCAGAATAGCCAAAGACGTCAACGCTATCGTCAGTGGTTTGAGAATAACTCGAAAAGTTATTTAAATTCCAAAATGTCACTTTCGTTCATAGATGGTCATTTCCCCATGATTGGCAACTTGATTGGATTTTCATCTAAACGAAATTACATCTGCGAAAATAGTGTTGGTTTTGACCATACGTTTTATTGATCGCATCTGATACGGTTATATGACGGTCACATTCATGACGCGGGAATATGGAAGTTGTTACAAAATAATTTTAACCGATAGTCGAATGTTATAACGTATTAGTGTTGATATGCCTGTCAAACAATGTGACAGTGTAAACATTCATGGAAAATGATAGTGCTTTCACATAGTCTCAATTTGGAAATGTCATGTGTTCTATAAATAATAATCTTCTGAATTAATAACAGCATAATAATATCACAATAGTAAACTAAAATAAATACAGTACACTGGGAGATAAAAAATAATGTCACAAAAAAGTCGTGTTTTCATCTTCATAAAAACATGAGAAAATGTTACTCTAATTTGGAATTAAATAAATTTAGGATACATTCAATAGGTGAAGAGAATGTACTTAATCCAAAATAATTAGAAGTATGCAAGTGGGGCTTCTTTCATCATATTTCTAAGAACTGACTTGAAAGCCACGCAATATAAATTTTATTCTAGTCCTGTGTTCACACCATAGATTTTGAGCCATGATTAATTAGTACTTTGTAGTTTATTAAAGGCATACCTGATCAGCTACAATCATTGAATGGTACGTTACCACGTCACAATCATTTAAATATGAAACCCTTGATTGCCATTGACAAAATATCTCTTTTTCTTTCTGCAATCATAAATTTTTCAATCACAAGATATCTTATATGTTTGAATCTTTTTAATTACCACGAAAATTAATGTTTGAAAATAAGGGTATAACACTGAGCTGCGCCGTCCGTCAGGCACGTCAACCGCCGTACCCAAGTTCTGGAGAACTTTTAACGAGCACGACCAGGGGAGTTCCTACATGCTCTACGGCCGGTGGGGGCGCCGCCAGCTGCTGAACAACCCCTATTTTTCCAAGTGAATGACGACATAGGTCGCTGCGATTTGCGGTGGTTCCATCCTGTTGGGAGTTTTCAGGTTCCATCCTGTGGGGTTCCATCCTGTTGGGTCCACATTTACACTTTGGGACGATCCGGAGTCTGACACCCAAGAGGGAGACGGGTCCTAGGTCTTTAGTCAGGTTTTTCCGACCCGAACTTGCTTTACCAAAGCTTGAGGGACGTGAAAGTCTACAAATCTAGTCACTGATCCCTTTCACAGTGGAAATATAATGGTATACAAAATGGATATGCAAATGATATACAAAATAATAATAAAAAAAAACTGTTGCCTATAGCAACCCTGTATATGATAGCAGTATATAAGAGGACTTGAAGCTAGTTGTCATTTTTGTGGTTCGATTTTCTCTTTTATTCAACAGGGCGCGTACATTTTTATCACAATTTCAAAATCGAATTTTTTGCCTTATTTAATCTTTTTATTACCAATTTCTCAGTTAAACACGGGGACTATAAGTTTTGCGATTTAAGTATTAAATAGAAATTTTCTAATCTGAAATAGTGGTGAGAGACTCCTTCGAAATTCTAACGAATGTACTCACCTTGTATTCAGCAATGGTACAGAATTTGGAATCCAGAATTCAGACGTAAAGACTGGGGGACAATGTGTCAATTACAAAGTGTGTTGTTACTGGTGATTTAAATATAACAGGAATTTAAATATTTCTAACTTAACATATTCCTGTGTTGTAACATTTAATTTAATAGGAATTTAAAATTTTTACTTCCTTCTATCTTTAGAAGAAGAAACTACTGGATTCATGAAAATTTTCGACTTCCGGTTTTCGACGGATTTATACATTTTAGAAGGTTCTGAACACGATTTGACTGTTGTTAGAACATGTCTGTCTCTGTCTGTGTCTGTATATGACAAAAATTTTGGGGGCGCTCTATCTCAAGAACTAATGAACGGAATGTAATAAAACTTTATATTTAGTTAGTCCCTGATATAAATTGGAACTGATTAGTTTTTGGTGTAACTCGCGTAACAGGTGGCGCTGCTATGCTGCATTTTTTGCGATTTCTGCAATAGCTCTAACTCAAGAACTAATGCACTGATTTTCATCAAACTTCAGATTCAGTTAGATCTTGACATAAATAGACAATGAATACGTTTTCGTGTAGATGTCCCAACAGGCGGCGCTGCTATGCTACTTTTTTCATGATTTTCACGAAAGTTATATCTCAAGAAGCAATGCAGAGAATTTCATCAAACTTCAGATTCTGTTACACCTTGACATAAATAGATGCTGATTACGTTTCGGTGTAAATCTCCCAACAAGTGGCGCTGCTATGCTGCATTTTTCAGGATTTACATGATTTTAGCGATATTTTTATATCTCAAGAACTAATGCATGGAATTTAATGAAACTTTAGATTCAGTTAGACTTTGATATAAATTGGTGCTGAGATTCGTTTTTAATGTATGCGTAAGTTGTGTGAGATAGAAGAAAGTTTTGGGATTGGCACATCCAACTAGTTCAATTTATCGTTTCACAATTTTAGAACATACAAATTTTTATCGCCCCTAATTATGTTCAGTGTGAGAAAAAATAACTCCCCACCATATGCCACCAAATTATCGTGAAGATTTCCGAGAGATACCATTCGACTGGGAATTGCGTCAACTTTCGGAATATGAAGATAATTTTTTAAATAAGTGTCGTCCGCATAATAACAATTGCACCAATTTTGAATTTTTCAAATGGTAACGACACAAAAATGGTTATAATTATCGTCAAAAACATACGTATTTGAATTTACAGCTCATTTTAATCATTAGGTTTTGAGATATCAATACATTTTATTTTTTAACGTTTTCTGTTATCGTTGCCATCCATAGAAAAGAAAATCTTTGACCATCACCAGGAAAATTTCATTGAGTTTTCTTTCTTATAAAGTGAGTTAATTTTAGATTTAGATTTAGTGTAATTTTACCGGAAATAATTTTAATGTTTTGGGTATTTTTCCTTGTAAGGTCTTAATTTTATTTTCTTAAATTTATGGATTAACCCTAACACCCTTTCTTTTATAATTCTGTGAAACTTTAAAAAAAAAGAGCATATAAAGTATATTTTTTCCGGACTGAATTGATTGTCTCAAATATGATGTGTAATTAAAATAAAGCAAAGTTGATATAATTTTTAATATGTATACAATCGCCATTAAAAAAATTGTTTTCATATTCGGAAATTAGACACAATTGTCAGTAGAATGGTACCTCTCGCATCTCTCTGATATAATTTAATAATAAAATAATCAGGGAGTTTCGCTGTTGTTGTTGTTTTTAGGGTTTCGTTCATCTCACGAAACCCTATTACTCCCGCTCCGTTGTTTGTCTGTCACAGAGCTATTTTCAGAAACTATGTAACTCACAGTGTTGAAAATTTGTGTATACCAGCTATAAAGAGCTCAAAATATTAAAATTTGAAAAATTCGTATTATTTTAATAAATAGAGATAAAAAACCAAAATTCTAACGGCCTTTTCCTATTAAATTTAAACATTTTTCGTTATAGCAGCTGCCAAAAATTAAAAATCCACGATAAAATTCTTTCTACAATAATTAATTTTCTATCAGACGATTTCCACGTGAAAAATGAAAATGAAATAAAAAGTTTCACCAATTGAAAAAAAAAATTAATATGAAATAAAAATGATTGACGTCATAGTGGTAATAAAGCGGAAATTTCAAAGATTTCTCAATAATACAAGGAGTATGAGTATGTGTATGTACACAAAGCAGATTAATATCATGTCATTAGAGAATTAAAAAAAAAATCTGACGTCATATTGGAAGTTTAATGAATTTTTCAGATATTTGAGAATAATACAAAGCGAGTATCAATATGAGTGATAGAGAATAGTAAATATATGAGTTTGAGAAACATATTGAAGCATGATAAAAATCCGATTATGGAAATATTCGCATATTTTAACATTTTGAAGGGGTACAACATGTTTAATTTTGAAATTATTCTTTTATATCGCATTTAGTCCACGTGACAAATATTATTATGACAGAATACAATAGCCGGCTTCGCCCGTTTGGATACTCGAAAAAACGAAAAAATAGACCGGTAAATTTTTACTTTATAAAAAACAAAAAAACATGAGTTTTTTTTTTTTTTTTTTTTTTTTTTTTTTTGCTAAATAAATGAAATTTATTTGGATTTGTTAAAGAAAGGATAAAGTGTTTTGAAAGGAATATTAAACGAAACCCTTTGAGCGATCTTCGATCACACTTACCCACTTGTTTTATTTTGGACCTACTATACATCAGTTCCACACATGCATCACACAAGACAATAAATTATATTTACGCCAATTACTTTTGAAACAACACAGAACTTATAAATCATTTTAAAGATTGATTTTTCATAAATTTGTATACAGTAATTATGGAATATTGATATTAAAATGGATAATGAGCTTATTTAATTGAATTATTCCAACTTCCATTAAAGGTAGATAAGCATGACGAGATTTCGCAAACGATCATAAATTTACTTTCACAGGCGTGATAATCGATTATGCATAATGACTGTGTACAAAAATGATTTATTTTTTGTAGTTCAAGGGTATTTCTAACGATGGAAAATTATAGTTCTTTTAATTTTATTAACAAGTTTAAAAAGTATGCAGAGCAATTATTATTTTTTTTTCATTTTTTGGAAAGCTAATGAAACAGAGAACATGCATAATAAACACGCATAAATGCATATCAGCACAAAATAAACTGCATTATAAGAATGTATTTTTTAAATGTTAAATTACTTCATTTACTTTCATTATCCGAAGATTACCATATTATTAAAATATTGCAATATCCATCACAGGGCTTGACAAATGTGGTCGCCAGGCGACCAATTTTTTCTACCTGGCGACCAAGTTATTTAATCTGGCACGTTTTCACTTTGTTACAAAAATTGACACAAGAAACGATCACAAACGACATTTTTTCTCACCCCCACCCCTACTTGTGCGCAGCAATCAGTGGTCTTCATCTTCTCTCGTACATTTTAGGGAAGACTCAAGTTTGAAAGGCATTTTTATCTCATGCACAGAAACGCCATTATCCGCTTTAATCAGCTAGCATGTCATGTGATTAGAATGTGGGGGAGGGGATGAGTTTCATTAAAACTGTTAGAAATAGTGTCAATTCAGCCTCTGTGTCATCGAAAATTGGATACAACATTAAAAAATGCTCAAGTTTTTCTGTAAGTTTCAAATCTCATTTTTGTGTTCAGAAACAAACTGATTAATCTATCCCATTCATTTTAAAAATAATAACATAAAAGTGATTATAAGTAATTCATTTTAAGTAAAACTTAATTAAAATTCAGTCTCTTCAGTTTCATTAGAAAACTTAGTTTATAATATATTTCTAAATTATGTAACTAATAATTCTAAACTATGCTTGTTATTATTTTTTCTCAATCAAATCATAAAAAAGTTTTGTCCTTTTTGAAAATTAATGACAAGAAAAGGGGGGGAGAGGTAATTTTTCTTCTTTTTTTGGCAACTAGAATTGTTTGCTGGCTACCAGATTTTATAAAATTTGTAAAGCCCTGTCCATATTATTTATAAATGAAAATTTAAAATGAAAATTTTATAAAAAAAATTTTCAGAGTACTTTTATATAGAATATCCAAAAATGGATTCGCAGTTTTTAAAATGTGACAAGAAGCAAACTAATACATTTCTTCTTGCGGGAGATACATAATATGCGAAAGTAAGAACTTCTATAGTAGGCTTTCTTGATTTAGTACCAAATGTCACCTAGAGATGGTGCTGTGTTGTTTCAAATTGTAAGAATTCTCAAGTTAAACCCTAAAGGTTGATCGAAGCTTACTTAGTTTTTGAACTTCCTTCTGTTTAGCTGTTGAAATGCGGAAAAAAGATGCTTACGTTTTGAAAATGTAAAGCTCTTTTGAGCATTCCTACAGTTTGTGGCAGGGCAACAGCATTTATCTGTGACATTTGGTACTGAAAAAAGGCAGAATACAAAGGTTGTCTTGACTTTACATTATTAAAAAAATCGCGAATCGAAAGCGTCTTGACGAATAAATCATTTCGAAAAGGCCTTAGAAATATTTTCTAAAAAATATTTAATAATAATAAACTATACATACCAAGCTTACCATATTTACAAGATTTAAATCAATTTATTGAAAGACAGAATGCTCCACATTTATATTCGATATCTGTGACAATCTTTCATATCCTAACAAAACAGTCTAAAATAACCTTTCGTTACATTCCATTCCAAACACAGGATGAAGGTAGAAGTTCATAACGATGCAGCGACATCAAACATCTAACTAAACATTTTTTTCTCAATACATATTAAACTCTTACAATAAAAACTTTTTTTAATAGCTGTCGTTGTTTGCATGATATTCCATTGTAAAAAACGTCAGTCTCTTTTAGGGCGCCCTGTATTTAATTGACTCCACTCAATTCATGTATTTGATGCTGCATTCCATATATGTAGTGTGAAACAAAGTGATAAGTGATAATGGTGTGCCAACGCAAAACATTTACTTCCTACCTTTTTTTCTGGTAATTATTATTCTTAACTCTTTGCACGCATATTCCCTTGCTCTCGTATTTGGACTTGCTGTCTTATCATACCATAAATCGGAGTTTTCTGACATAAAAGATTAGATTACAAAATCTCATTAGATTTAATCGATGAATAAAAATAGTTTAATTTTTTTCCAATAATTTTATGGTAGATAAAAACTATTAAAAGATGCTGCTTTGTAAATTATTTATAATCATTTACTTTTTAAAATAATAAATGAACTCTCACATACAAATACTAAACGTTCCCATTTACAAAATCTCATTGGGTAGATTGCAAAATCGCATTAAATTTAACTGATGAATAAAACCAGTCTAATTTTTCTCCAATACTTTTCTGGTTGATATAAATTATTAAAAGATATTGTTTTGTAAATTATTATTAATCAATTTTTAAAACAATAAATGAATTATCGCTTACGAATACTTTACGTTCCATTTATAATACAGCGATGGGCCCATGACTTTATAAAAACTATCGCAAAAAGGATTTTGCAATTTAAAGGAGAATCAATTGCTGTTATATTTTGAATTAACCTAATTGCGTATCAAAGATACTTTTTCCTACCCAACTGTATTTAAAAACTAGACAGGGTGTAAAAATATTACCATAAATTATTGTGCGCAAATGAATAACCTGTCAGAAAATACATTTTTGAAATAATTTACGATTTAAAAAGGAAACTTGTCTTAATAATAGAGTCACGTTTCACAATTTATATGCTCTAAAAGTGTTTTCACGAAGTTAATGTTGCAAAGTACATAAAACATGTTTGAAGAGAAAATGCAACATTCAAAGGCAGGAGAATTTAAGCGATAAAATTAATAAGATGAGTGTGTAAAATAAATTCATTAGTCACATTATACAAGGTGTCCACTCTCAACGGTGTCTAATGGCTAATTCCACAACCGTTAGTCATACACATATAATTCCGATTGCAAAAATGTTTTAAATGAGGTAAAGAAGTATTTTAAAAGCGATTTGGGTCAATAAAAATATTTCTTAAAAAGCTACGAAATTTATTTTTTTATACGGTCTCCCGGTCTTATAAGTGATATTTAGTAAATATTTCCTATTCCTATTTCTAAAAATACGAAGGGCTTGATTTAAAAATGAAAGTATTTTATGTCTTAGTAAAACATAAGTGGATATCGATTAACTAATAAAATGTATTTAGTAATATGTAAAAAACCTATAAATAAATGTGTACAAAACATCAACCGAGATACATCGGCAAAAAATTAATGATATGTTAGTGGATACTGCTGCATTGTAAAATTTAATAAAAAAATGTTTATTTCAGGGTAAAAAAACTGTTCGCCAGCACGCCAGTAAAAGACTCCTTATTTAGAAAAAAAAATCGACAAACCATTTATTTTATTGCAAATTCTTTTACAATAACAGAGTGTTCGTAATAAATAAAGATTTTATTTCGGAAGAAATCCGTAAACTGTTCATTTTACGGGCAAAATCAGTTGAAATAACATAAAGTTGGCAGTAAATACAGACTTTTTTCCGTAAAATAAAAAGGTTTTAAATGGAGTCCTAGCTTTCTGTAAAATCAAGACAGTTTTTGTATTGTGTACTGAGAAAGAGACAAATTAGTTATTTTCTTTTGTCCTTTGGAGAAAATTTGTAGATAGTGCTTTACAAAATAAACATAGTAGTCGGAAAATCATGAAAGATTCCACCTAAATACTTTTCAGAAAGTTTGAGATTCAATTATATTTTAAGTATTAACATCCTCGCTGACAGATTTTTTTTTTTTTTTTTTTTTTTTTTTTTTTTTTTTTACAGTGTGGCCATGAAAGTTGGAAACACCAAAAGAACAATCGCAGTATATGAAATAAATGAAAATCAAATAATTTATCATGCTTTATTTTATTGATTTGTTTTCTATAACAGTGAAAATATCATTTTCATGTTTCTAATTTACATTGTAAATTAATATAGAAATCCTTCACTATATGTTATTATTATGAAACTGTTTCTCGGAAGAATGGACATGAAGACGCAATTTAGATTCCATATATAGATTTGTGAATATCAGACCCATATACAGTGAGTAACAAAAGTGATTGGACACTTAGAAAATCCAGATTTATCGAATAATTAAAAAGTATTAAAATTATTTAAAATGATTTCTGGTATTGTAATAAATCATTCACATTTTCATCGTTATATGTTATGTAGCTTTTCAAGATCAAAAAGAAATTTGACACATAAATTACTAATTTCTATAAATAAGATAAGAAATAATGTCACAAAAGTAATCGGATGCTTGTGAGACTTGTGTGCAAAAATATTATCTGTTATGAATACAAAAATTAAATGTATTATGTCATTTGGCGTTAAAAGTATAAGTGATAACACTTTTACAATTGTCTGTATATTTTATTAAAATAATTTTAGTTGTAATGTGAAATATTTTATATTTTGATGTTATGGGTGGTTCTGAAAAAGACATTATGTTGTATCTTTCAAAAAATATTTCTTGATCTGCATCTAGATAGACGGAAAAGTTGCTGAAATGTTAAATTTAGACGGCTTGATAATATTTGACTCGGTGAAATAGCCTTCACTGCATCGCAGAGTTCAATATCTAAAAAGACCCTATCTTAGTAAGATCAGCGAAATTGACATTTGGATAAAATTGCATTATTATGAAAAATATTTTTAGTTTCAATGTGAAATATTCTATATATTGGTGTTATAGATGGTTCTTAAAAAGACATTATGTTGTATCTTTCAAAAAATATTTCTTGATCTGCATCTAGATAGACGGAAGTCTATCAGAAAAGTTGCTGAAATGTTAAATTTAAACGGCTTGATAATATTTGACTTGGTGAAATGCTATTCCCTGCATCTCAGACTTCAATATCTAAGAAGACCCTATCTTAGTAGATCATCGAAATTGACATCTGGATAAAATTCCATTATTATGAAAAATATTTTTAAAAATCAAAGCCTACGTGATTTTAAATATTCAATGATGCTTAATTAACGTATTGGCGATCAGCAATTTTGTAGGACATCTGGGACAGTAGAAGCTCCTCCCTATTCTGAAATTCTTTCGTAAATTGGATTCTTAGATAGGATTCTCAAGTTTGTGCAGCAATAAGTAACTTTCAGTGCACTGATTTAATATAAAATGTCTTACAATCTATATATATATACATATATGGACAACATGATGTAAAGCAGTAAGGTAGAAGCCACGCCCTTAATCAAAGATTTTTGGTTAAACAAAGACGAGAATTTTAGTTCCCGTTCTCCAATGTGTTTACATAGTGAAAGAACAATTCAATGTACAAGGTCATTTTTGTGTGTGTAAAATTTATAGAAAGGAAAGATTTTAAATACTTTAATTAGATTAAAATTTTTCTTCAAAGCTCATAAAAAACAAATTGAATTACAGTTTACTAACAAATTGCATTAACCTTTTACCCGCCACACCATGTCATATTCATTTGAATTTTTGTTTTTTGCTAATTTAGACTAATTTTAACTAAGGTTGTGTGCAAAATTTTGGGATGTTATGTAAAATAGAAGTGGAGTTACAGGTTTGTTCCACTTGTGAAACGTTGGCGATACGAATAACATTTGTAAATTTTGGCGAATTTTTATTTCCAAATAATAGTAGCACTACACACATATCAGGTAAAAAGTAAACTGGAAAAGTTCTCTATTTTAGGAATATGATAACTAGTCACTAACAGCATAATGGTTATGAATGGCCTGAAAACATTTTTCATGAAAAGCTTTCCACAAAACTCACGCCATTTCATCGTGTTTTTCTGATAATTTCAGCTAGTAGATGACAAGAAATGGCTACTAGATGAGATGATAATGTGCATACTTACTGGACCAGTAGGACCTAATTTTCTCTTTCTCAACTGTTTACTGTAACCATATCTTTTGTGTGTCCCTGTAAATAAACGCAATGCACACCTCACATTCAAGAGATCAATTTATAGTGCACCTCAGTAATGCATATATTTTTCATTATGTTCCCTCAAAATAAGAAAGAGTGACTATTCACTCCGGAGGAGAGGATATTTACTCTATCGCAGAGTCAAAATTTGCTCAACCTCTTTAGAGTGACTATTCACTCTAGGAAAAAGTGAAATTCTTGACCCCCTAAAGAGTGAATACTCACTTCTGAGAAGTGAATATTCACTCTGAACAGGAGTGGATACTCACTCTTTCAGAAGAGTGACTATCGACTCTTGCAAAAGGAGTGAGTTTTTTCACCCCTGATAGGAGTGAAGAGTCACTCTTTCAGGAGTGACTAAAATTCTTGAATAAAAAAGAGTAAGTCATTTTTACACACGCTTGTTCGTAGGCGGTCACCCTCCCAAGTACTAACCGAACTCGTTGCGGCTTGACTTCTGCGTTCGGACGAGAACTGGTACCTACAGCATGCTACAGCCGCTTAACAATTAAAAAATCTCTTATTACATTATTTTAGCTTTGTTTCTTTTGTGATATTCGAGCACACTTATTAAATTTGTGTAGAAATCATATATATTTACGGTGTTTCTCAACTGTGTAAATAAGAAAACTGAAACCTTCTTTTTGTATCATATAATACAGAGGCTGTTCGAACATTTTTTAGACAAATTTGATAAATTATTTTAAAAAATGGAATTATTTTAGAGGAAAAAATTCTGACAACAACTTATTATGTGTAATTTATATTATCGTCTGATACTTTCAAATTTATTCTTATTTCAAGATTGCGCATGCAAAAAAGCTGTAAATGGGAAGATGCGTTTTTTTTTCTTCCGAACAGAAGTATGCTAATTCCACAGGTCTGAAATGATTGCAAAGCGCATAATATAAAAACTTTTTAGTGCGAAATAAACATAACAATTGATTGGAAAGTGCTATTCCAAAAATCAGTGCATATACATAGTAAAAAGATACCAGATGAAAAAAAAAACAGGAAAAAAAGAGCCCATTTCAAGGCGGAAAACGAAGTTTCAGGTAAGGATTTATGACTATCGCAAATTTATCTTACAATGGAAAAATAAAAACAAGAATATTGGACAAAAAAATGTTACAATCAATTCATTATATTATTAAGAGAATGTGTTACATCCGATATTTATAGAAAAAATGCCATTTTCTTTATTACAATGACTTTTAAAGGGTGAAACTGCATCAAAGCAAAGCTACTGCTCATACTTCAAATACTACCGCTGTATTCGTTGAAAACATTAAAAACTCACACAGGTATTGTATTTATACCTTTCAACATATTCCTCCAGTCACCTGACGTTTCTCTTATGGTTTATTGTGCACTTGGTCTGCTGAAAAGAGCTCTTTCAAAGGGCAAAACCACCACGATTGATCGAATCTGGAAAGTTTTTAAAGACGCATGGGAAGCAATAACCCTGTAAATTTTACAAAAAACCTTCTACCATCGAAAGCATTACGCAGAATTAGAATCAAGAAACAAGATTATCATACAGATTATTTCAGAAAGCAATATTCATATTTTAAACGTTAAAAACAACAACGCCGAAATCGTCTAAAAAATGTGCGAACACCCGTCTGTACATTTCCGCTATGACAAAAATTCCGTTACAACAAAGCAGTTATTTATTTATTCATTCATTTTTTTTCTTGCTAATAACGTTCCCATAATTAGAGCCCGATTAAGATTGTCCGAGGCCCAGGGCCTGTTTACCAAATAGGCCCGTGAAGCCGAAGCTACCCACTGAAATACAAAGGGGCCCCCAAATTTACTTTTCAAAACTAATTTTTAGGGGGGAAATTTCAGTCAGGGTAAAAAACGTATTTTTTTCTTAAATTATAGCTGTTAAATTTTCCTAAGACCATTACCGACACATTTATACTCTTTTTTTTTTTTTTTTTTTTTTGCTATAATAAATGGTATAAAATCAGTAATTAAATGCAATGTTTTTCATTTCTCTTATGTTTTACATTTTAATTTCAAACGTGCTAAAAATAACAGAAAATTTAATCTGTATAGTTATATTTTGTTTATATTCATAAAGCGGTTAGAAATGATATAAAATATGTAGAATAGGTTGTTTAAATAAAGAGGAAAATAATTAGCATTCAGAGATATTAAATTTCTGTTTATAAAATAGAAGCAAAATTGTGTTGCAGCTAAGCATAAATTTACTTCAAATATTTGTTTTCCCTGCACTGTTCTTAGCACTGGCAAATCCTGCAATTTGTAAAGCATAAAATATATTTCCTGTCCATAATTCTATCGATTCATTTATTATTTCAATGCCTTTTTCAGTTTTTTAAAAATCGTGCTACTATATATAAAGGATTTCATTTTAGGCGTTTCGTTTCGATAACGGGGTATCCGAGAGCTGGCGCCATCTTGTGGTTTTATTGGAAAAAACTTAGAAAATAGTTCACTCTCAACGGAGTGAACTATTCACTCTTGTCAACGGAGTGAGACAGTCACTTTCGACAACGGAGTGAGATATTTCACTCCTTTCTAGAGAGTGGAAAATTTCACTTTTTAAAGAGTGCATATTTATAAAATTCACTCCTAAAAGAGTGAAAATGCCTCTCACTCTTCCAAAGAGTCAACTTCTCATTCCTTCCAATTTTAGAGTGTTTGAAATAATGAAAGATCACTAAATTACACTGCAAATGATTTTTTCTCATAGAACAATGCGTAACAAAATTCTTTTGTTTGACCCTGTAAATGAATAATGAATGCTTTGCACCCCATATTATAAAAAAAGCATGTTTTAATGCGCCTCATAATTATATATCAATTTCATTATGTTTTAAATGACGTAGCGTCATCAAAATTTACTTGAAACGATTATTTCCCATTGACTGTAATGTAACGGAATACTTTTGACTGTCCCTATAAAAGAACTATAAGTGCTAGACACTTCTGTTGAAATAGGGAACAGGCTATAGTAAACGACAATAACATACAAAAATTTTAGGGCAATCCGAGTATTTTTACGCGAGTTAGACCACGGACACACGGCAGACGGCAGACGGCCAGACGACAGACAAACCGAAGTCATAAACACTCTTCAACTAGGTTGGAAAGTGTTAATAACAGTATCGACATTGTTGTCATTCTACAGTACAAATACAACTTTGCCATCGCCATAATAATCAAAATCTCCTGCTTGCGCAATTCTTTTGTCGATTTCAGTGGTCATTTGATTTTCCGAATGAGGCCAATAGCCCTAAAACCTTTTTCTTGGAGTTACCCAAGCAAATAATACGATGGAAAATAGTTCTTAAAGTAGAGGCTATGAAGCTGTGGTTTTGTGATAACTGATGTTAAACATTGACAACACGGGTTCCAAGGGTGCCTTTAGAATCTGGAGATAGATCATTTTCTACAGTATAAATTTACATTGAAAATGGATAGCCAACTGGGCTACACATCATCCATATTTTATAGACAAAATGAATTTGTTTTCTTCGAATAAACTGGGCAACTAGGGTGACCATAATACAGTACCATAGATTCCTCAATGCTCAAGTTTTCACAAAAAAACCCCAACAAATTCTAAAACCTTTGACGATAAATAACGGTAAAATGGTACTATTTTAACAGCTTTTCCTTGCTCCAGATTCAAGTTATCTACTGAAAATAGGTCTCCAATTCTCGAAATTTTTAAGTGACATAATTTCTGGCAAAATGTTATTCGACAAATCTTCAATAGTAGACCAATAATGATCTTCTTCAGGGCATCTATGGTATCCACTGAAAATGAATATTCCAAGGAATCTAACTAGTTAAACTGTATTTGTTCCAATACTGAACAATTTTTGCTGTGCATACAAGCTTGTCATTTCAGCCAAATGTACCAAATATTTTGGATCAATATTCTTCAAAAAAGTTTCAAATGGTGACATTGTCAATAAATCATGACAGGCTTCAGCTAATGTCTTTGAAATCCCTTTATTCACTACAACATCAAATTTGTTTCTTTTTCCGGCCTGGTACAATTTTTTCTACCCTTGAACGTTTTCTTTGCAATTTAGCCCAAACTTCATCATCTGAATTTGATGCTTCAGTTTTTGAATCTGTGTTTGACTTTGAATTTAAAAGAACATTAGCTCACCACATACATCACCTGAATTTCTGGTATTCAATTCTTTTTCATCATTTTCTGCAGTGACAGATACTTCTGTTGTATCGTTTGTTAGTAAAATATCAATTTCAAGTTCACCTTCAACATATGAATCCTCCAAAATCAAAGTTAAGGCCCCTTCAACCATAAGACACTTTTCAACAGGTATTTTTCTGAAATAATTGGATACAAACTGCCTAAAAATGATCAAATCCTAAAAAATTTTAATAATCATAATAATTTAATTTTGTATTCTGAACTGCCAACGTTCCACATGTGGTACATTAGCATTCAAATAATCATAAAATGAAAACAAAATAAGACAAATCATTCCTTTATACATGAAAATTCATACAAAAAATTAAGCAATACAATAATATTTACCGCAGCACTCATATTTGAATTCTGAAAGTATAGCTAGAGTAACAAACACAGCCTAAAACATGTAAGTTTTTTGTTACATCTCAACAAGCTCCAAGATGGGAACCACAAAAAATTATGAAACAATACTTTATAATACGTTATAGCATATCTTCAAAAAGATATATTTAAAATTTCAAACAGATTAAAAAATGCTTAAAAAGATGCCTATCATGGAGTGTATGTTCCATTTGTGGAAGGATGGCGGTTAAAAGATTAAAAGTATTTTTTTTCTATTTGACTGTGTATAGATGTGTAATACATATATATATATATATATATAGATTAGTTTAAATATTTATTTATGGACGAAGTTTTAATTTCGTTATGGAATATTAGTTAGAAGCAAATGCTGAATTATTTATATATTGTTAACACTTTCCAACCTAGTTGAAAAGTGTTTATGACTTCGGTTTGTCTGCCGTCTGCCGTCTGGCCGTCTGTCCGTGCTCTAACTCCCGTAAATATGCTCGGATTGCCCTGCAATTTTTATATGTTATAATCGTTATCTATAGCATGTTCCCTATTTCAAAGGAAGTGTGTATCACTTATAGTTTTTTTACAGGGACACTCAAAAGAATTCCGTTACATTGCGGTTTATGGGGAAAAATCATTTGCGGTTTACTTAAATAATGTTTCACTATTTTAAACGCATTGAAATTTATATATATATCACTAAGGTGCATTACAAGAAGCTTAATATGGAATAGGGTGTGCATAGCACTTATACTTACTTTACAGGGACAGTCAAAAGAATTCCGTTACATCACGTCTATGGAGAAAAATCGTCTGCGGTTTATTTAAATAATGTTTCACTATTTTAAACGCATTGAAATTTATATAAGGTTCATTACAAGAGACTTACTACAGAATATTGTGTGTATAGCAGTCATCGTTCATTTACAGGGACACACAAAAGAATTCTCTACTGTATGTTAACAATAATTCCTGCAAGTGCGTTTTAAGTTACTGAATGCGATTTTAATTTTAAATCGCTTTTTGTATATTACGTGGTGTGTATAAATTCTGTAGATCCTATACAGGGAAGCACAAAAGTTCGGGAACACATTTCCGTATTATTTAACTCCAGGCGGAGAATTTTAAACTGTGCTACGTGTTTCCTAACTGAACTAAAATTTAGCATCCTATGTAGTATATATACAAATCTATAGATCCTATACAGGGCTGAATAAAAATATTCGGATTACTTAGATGTTATCTTTTAGCTTATTAAAGAGTATGATTCGTAAAATTATTTTGGAAGCGTTGGAAAGTGTTACATAATCTATGCTTGACGCATGATTTTTCGTTCTTGTTTTAAGTGCAAACGGGTTAATCTTTTACAACCGGGCTGTACACGAAAGAGGTTTTTTTAATACATGCTTGGAAATTATTTTAATAAAAATTTGTGAATTGCGATACAGTTTTCTAACAAATGTCATTTCAAATTACATTTTTCCCAATTCGATGTTGTAAAAATTTAAATTGTGCGATGTCTAGAAGTTAAAAAAAAATTGCAGTGAAAGCGAAATATACTGGTCAATTCTTTACCACTGTCAAAATGGCGTCAGAGTTACTCACGGACATGTTTTTACTTTATAATATAGACACTAAATGTTAAAAACAATTATTTTTATAACACCCTTAAAACTAATAAATATTTACAGGTTTATTAATTGTTTCAGATATCTCAATTATATCGTATATTAAAAATATTTGCTTTATTAAATTATTTCTTTAATTACATTTCTAATTAATTATTAAGCGCTAACTCTAAAAGCAACTTTATTATGAACACTCTTTTAAATTGTTTGGTAAATATCATTATGTAACTTTTTCTTTTAGATTTTTTTTCTTGTGTGATTAAAAATTAAAGATCTTGCATTGTAAATAATTTTTTATTATTCACTTTTTACGAACACTTAAGGCTTATAGATTCCAGATGGGTGGGATAAAGCATAAAATCTCTAACACAAATTTATCTTCAAATTTTAGAGAAAAATCCACGCTTTTTGTAGCCGTCTGAATAAACTTAATTGGGTATGAACTATTTTTTTTTTTTGTACGAAAACTGTAAAACTTTAAGAACTGCACAAACTGTAAAAATATTATCATACATTATTGTTCACAAATGAATAACCTGTCAGAAAATACATTTTTGAAACAAATTACGATAATAATAATACATAAAAAAAAACTTATTTTAATAATAGAGTCACGCATCAAAATTTATGTGCTCTAAAAAGATTTTCAGGAAGTTAATGTAGCAAAGTACTTAAACACGTTTGAAATGTATAACTACAGGAATGTAAACTGGTATAACTACATAGGCGAGAAAAATAAATTCATTTAGTTTATGTTATTTAAAATAAAGAGATTAAACTGATGTTGCTTTTTACTGGAACTACTAACACATTATCTTTCTGTCTCAAAAATTGAAAAAAATATATATATCCCTTATGCTATAAAACAAAACAAAACAAACAAACAAACAAAACAGCATGCTGTACTTGAAAATTACAATTAAAAATAAATTTGATTTGATACCTGGGGATATTGAAATTTCAGTATGGAAAAGTTCATTTATCTGATATGAAGATATCCGGCTGGTCAAAAATCCGGATCGATATCAGGAAATTATTGCATTTAAGAAAAACAAATATTAAAGTGCAAATGTGTGTACTGCTTGAAAAAAATATAATATCCTTGAATTTTTTTATTTAAATCAACGTTAAAATGCACATTTAATTGGAAGTTACGAAGGATGATTCTTAGTCGGTATTTACGGTTTGCGGCAAAGCAGTTAACTTGTTCAGTACTTACATGTTCAGTAACACACATCTAATTTTTGTTATAAGTAATGTTTATCTTATTTTATAGTTATTTATTTATTTATTTATTTATAAATTTACTTTTTTATTTATTCATTTATAAATTTACTTATTTATTTATTCCTTTTGCAGTAAAAGTTATCTTATTAAAAGGTAGATCAATGTCGCCAAATAGGCGGGATTATTTTTATTCATAATGCTCTTTTCTGAATGATAATCTTTGCTTTGTTTGATTGAATTAGGAATTGAATTGAATTGCCTTATTTAATCACAGATTAAATAAGGCAAATATTACTATTCGAGAATAGCGATAACAAATATAAAAATACAATTCCGTGCATATTCTTATAAAGGTATTTTTTCAACAAATCAAATCAATGTTGACAGAGTTAGCGTCAAAGCGCATAGCTAATCTGCATTTTTTTTTCTGTTAACTTGCTCTGTGCAATCAATTGCAAGTTCTGGTAACCCTGTCACTAGGTGCTTCATATTATTCTATCAAATAAATGCTCAATCTTCAAGCAGATTAAAAAAAATATATTTTTTAAAAAGCATTTGAAATGTTAAACAAGAACAAAAAATCATAGCATAGATTATGTAACACTTTCCAACGCTTCCAAAATATTTTTACAAATCATACCGTTTAATAAGCTGAAAGATAACATCTAAGTAAACAATTTGGAAAACGCATAACATATTTAAAAACATAATTTCAGGCATTTCCAACATATACAATATTCGGAAAAATATCCGAATACTTTTATTCAGCCCTGTATATGATCTATAAATTTGTATATATACTACATAGGATGCTAAATTCTAGTTCAGTTAGGAAACACGTAGCACAGTTTAAAATTCTCCTTCTGGAGTTTCTGTCAATAAACGGAAATGTGTTCGCGAACTTTTGTGCTTCCCTGTATATGATCTACAGAATTTATACACACCGCGTAACAGACAAAAAGTGAGTTAAATTTAAAATCGCGTTCAGCAACTTAAAACGCACTTCCAGGAATTATTGTTAACAGAGAGTAGAGAATTCTTTTGTGTGTCCCTGTAAATGAACGATGACTGCTATACACACACTATTCTGTAGTAAGCCTCTTGTAATGCACCTTAGTGATATATATAAATTTCAATGCGTTTAAAATAGTGAAACATTATTTAAATAAACCGCAAACGATTTTCCTCCATAGACGTAATGTAACGGAATTCTTTTGACTGTCTCTGTAAAGTAACTATAACTGCTATGCACACCCTATTCCATATTAAGCTTCTTGTAATGCACCTTATAGTGATATATATCAATTACAATGTGTTTGAAATCGCGTAACATCATTCAAATAAACCGCAAATGATTTTTCCGCATAGATCGTAATGTAACGGAATTCTTTTGAGTGTCCCTGTAAAAAAAACTATAAGTGCTACACACTTCCGTTGAAATAGGGAACATGCTATAGATAACGACAATAACATATAAAAATTGCAGAGCAATACGAGCATATTTACGGGAGTTAGAGCACGGACAGACGGCCAGACGGCCATACGGCAGACAAACCGAAGTCAAACACTTTTCAACTAGGTTGGAAAGTGTTAAAAAAGCCTCTAAATTAAGCAGCAGTTTTTAAATAAATTTCATTCACAAGCGCATCTCTTTTTCCATTCAATGATGTAAAAATTGAAGTTATGTGGTTTTAGAAGTGACGTATGAGCGATATAAGTAGCAACATGGTTTTTGGCAGCCATTTAAAAGTAACCAACAAATTTCTATGACAGAAAAGTCTGTAGTGAAAGAAATAAGACTTAGTTGGTAAAAGAAAAAAAAAACACCCAACAGGTAACATATTATTGAGTGTATATAAGCTGCCCTTCATTTTTATTATTAACAAATAATGATGATTTTGAAAAATTTTTTATTTCACAGCATAGCCTTTTTTCGATGAAAGCCTCACTTATTCCAGTTTATCCAGATTATGTCCAGAATTTATTAGTGAGTTTCACTGGATTTAAATAATTTTGCACAGATTATCATGCAGAACAATAAATCTACGTATCATACATATGTTCGTTCAATAAAATATTTATCAAGCATTTATTTCATCATTTGCAAATGAATCAACACTTTTATATTTTTGATAAACCTAATTGCATATTAAATGCTATTAAATGCTTCATTTTATCAAAATGTTTGCTTTATGCAACGTTGACACTGCCTTTAAATGAGTCGACAGGCCATAAACTATTAGCATAAATATGAAACGCTCATGAATAAATTGTCATAAGATGACTTTTTCGCAACCTTTTATGATATTAAAAGAATACACTTTTTTAGTAATAACGTCACGTTTCACAGTTCGTGTGTTCTAAAATGATGTTCAATAAAAGTTTTAATGCGAAGTAAACGAATAAAAATACTTGAAAAAATAAAATAACATCCATTGATTGTAAGGAAGCGAAATTGGATTTAGATAATTAGGTTAATGAAACGTGTGACATGAATCTTTTAGACAAGTTTGTTTAAAGTGGTTTATTTAAATCATCCTAAATTTTTAATGGTTTTCTATAAACAGTAATATACAGGGTGCCCTAAAAAGAACTGAATGTTTTTAAAATTTAATAACATGTAAAAGCTGACAGCTATTGTGTTTATTCTTGCAAGAAATTAATGTGTGATGAAAGGACACTCTACATTGTTTTAGTTACAAATATTACCGATAGAGAGCGCTGCACAATTTTAAATTTTTAGAACGCTCAAACTAACCTACAAAAATGAAATAAAGTTCACTTAGCTTTTTATCTTCTTTATGTTTAGCTGTTAACCCTTTCAGGTAATATTGTTTTTGTAATGTTGAATTCACACTAGAATTTTAGAAAATTTTCATTGGAAAATAAGGAAAAGCAATGTTACTATTTTTTCTCATCAAAGTTGCAAATGTATGATTTTATTATATTTTATTGTACAAATTTTGATGAGTATTAAGTTGTATCAATAATATACAACCACACTTCAAGGGCTTAAAAAATGTTTACATTTAGAAACTACAAGTTTATTTTGTCCTTAGAGCTATGGTAAAGCAAGTACGTGTCGGGTAAACCTGACTTAAGGCCTAGATCCCGGTTCCCTTCTGACCGTCCGGCTCTCGAAGCTGTTGCTGGACTCCGGCTCGTCCCCAAGTGTGAAAGTGGTGGTTACCCAAGAGGGTGGGATCCACTGCGAGTCACCTATGTTGTCAATCTCCTGAGAGAATGGGGGTGGTCAGCAGGTGGTCATCACCCCCGGTGTAGAGCACACAGGACTCCCCTGGTCGTGCTTGTTAAAAGTTAGTCTAGACTAGAACTTGGGAACGGCGGTTGACGTTCCTGACGGGCGCCCGTTAACGCCTGGCGGAGCAGCTCAGTTTTACCGTTTGAAACAGCGCAGTACCATCTATCCGTGATATTTGGAACTAAAATAAGAAAGCGCAGAAATAAAAATTGATGACTTTACACAATACTCTCCTATAATAACTGTGACCATTTACTTTTTAATGAATTTTAGAAACACCCAGTCCATTATGGGACACCCTATGTAAAAAGCTTTCTTAACTTACCTATCACAACTAGTGTTGGCAGGTCCAGTGTCAGCAAATGTGGGACAAGGCGATAAAAAATGGTACAGTGGCTTCTAAATCGGCACTTAAAAACACAATAAATCCTATGAAAATGGAACCTGTCTTTAACGAAATTCTGCCTTAAACGTAAAATTTTCATTGTTCCTTACGATAAGAATACCATACAATTATACCTGCTAAGACGAAAGCTTTTTAAAACGGAATTTTTATCTTGTCTCTTGCGATTCCGTCTTAGCAGCTTTTATAATGCAACAATATTATACAGTAAAATCTATGAAAGCGGAATCGCTAGGGACTGAAAAAAAATTTCAAATTAACAAGTATAATTGTACAGTGTTCCTATCGTAGTGACAGTGAAATTTTTATTTTTAAAACAGAATTCCGTTATAAACAGGTTTCATTTACACAGGGTTTACTGAACAAAGTACAGTAAAATTTTTACAAACAGAATTTCTAGGAACCGCAGAAAATTCCATTTTAGACATGTTTCCTTCTAGGCAGTTAGATTTGTAAGTTATTGTTTTTGGTAGGGACTATAGAAACTTTCCGTTATAGACAGGATCTGTATTCAGAGATTTGAATGTATTAAATTCTACTCGATGCAGACTAATGAATAGCATGGTACTAAAAGAAATACATTTGTACGTAAAATGTGTGCATAGTGAAAAATCGGAACTTTTTGCGTCCCGCATAGTGGTGGTCTTGGAGCCCCTGAAAATCTGGACATATTCCGTAAATCGGGACACCTAGCAACCTTAATCCCAACATTTATTGCAGGCGAATCAACGCTACCTGTTCTATTTCTTTGATAACCATAATTGCATACTATATGCTTTATTTTATGAAAGCTGTTGCTTTATGCAATGTTAACGCTGTTTTTAAATGATTCGACAGACCGCACAACATTAACATAAATTTAAAGCGCTAATGGATAAACTGTTTGAAAAGGGCTTTCTCGAAACATTTTACGGTATTAAAAGAACACGCTTTATTTTAATAATAAAGTCACGTTTATCAGTTTACGTGTTCTAAAATGATCTCCTCAAAACTTTTAATGCAAATTAAAAGCATAAAAACGTTTGAAAAATTTGCATAATACGAAAGGATTGTGAGGCAATGAAAATGGATTGGGTTAATAGGATAATTTAAACGTGTCAAATTAATCTCTTAATAAGTTTAATTTAAAGTGGTTCTCTTAATCTTCTTGCTTTTTTCATGGGTTATATTTATTATTATTATTATCATTACATGTACGTTAATGATAACCAGCGTTTGACAAATACGGTCGCCAGGTCGCCACTGGCGACTAAATACTTTTATCTGGCAACCAAGTTATTTAATCTAATGGGGTTTTTGTTGTTGTTTCTTTTTTGTACAAAAATTGACCCAAGCTTTCTTGAAATAAACACAAATGCACAAATGCCGTTCCCCCCTCTTTCCCAATATTAAAAAATAAACTTTGAAACTATATTCACACAAAAATATTTTTAACTTTTGTTTTTAATTTGGCAAAAATAAGTTGATCAAATGTAAATTTTAAAATAATCAAATCAGAATTATTTGAGACGACAGAAAAATAGGCGAAAACATGTTTTCCGGCTTCACTATTTCGTCGATGCGCTCCTCAGCAGATGTACGTTTTGTAGTATTCAACTATCCGGACATTTGAAGCATTCTGCAATCAGCATTTTCCGAACAGGCCAGTTAATTCCCTCTTTACAGTATTTTTTTTTTTTTTTTGAAAGATATATGATTTTGATAAGTTTCATTAGAAAACTTAGTTTATATTATCTTTCTAAACTGTGTAACTAATAATTCTAAACAATGCCTGTTATTATTTTTCCTCGATTAATTCATAAAAACTTTTGTGCTTTTTGAAAATGAATGACGAGGAAGGAGGGGGTGGTAAATATTTTTTACTGGCTTCTAGAATTTTTTTCTTGCTACCAGATTTTACCAAATTTTTAAAGCCCTGATGATAACAAACTTTGAGAATTTATGTTTTGAAATATGACCAGCACATATAAAATGTTATAACGATACAGTGAGATTATTGTTTTCATATTTTGTTTATGTTAGCTGTTTTGGTTGTTACTTAAGATGTTCATCATTCAGGGTGCGTACGGTCCATAATAAGTACAATAATCTCCGTATAGTAATATTTGCCTTATTTAATCGCAGAAAATTATTACAAATTTTGCGATTGAATAAGGCGAAAATAGTTGTACTCAAAAGTAAAGACCGTACACTGTAAAAAAAAATCTGTAAGTTTACAAAACTAGTTTTTGTAAAGCTACAGAAATCTGTATGCTTACTAACATTTTATTTGTAACGCGGGTAAAATGTTATCCATCGCTTTGTGAACGTACATGAAATATTCATGTTTCTCATATCAGCCAGTTAGAATGCTTTCTGTGGTGACGTACTGACTATTGACGCAGTCGCAGAAGCGTAAAAACCCAGGCAGCAATACCTTTCTTGTTTGCTTGCGGCGCGGCGTGAAGAAATCAGGTTTCAGCACGTGTTTGTAATGTCCTAAGTTTTTGAAAGGTAAGTTATTTTCTCTTATTTATTGTATTATTTCTCTTTCAATTTCAATGTTTATAAATTTTTTGTACTAGTATTTGTTATATTTTTTTCAGTTCTGAAAAAATGTTTTCTAAACCAGCCAGAAAGATCTCGATGCCGCTGAAATAAGTAGAAAATTTCAACAGACTCGTCGTCGTTTCGTCTTTACAAAGATGTCTGCAATGGAGAAAGAAAAATCCGCGTCTCTTATTTAACCATCGGAGTGTGAAAAGTAGGCTATTTATAGATTTTTTCTTTTATTAAACAATTTTACACGCTAATAATAAAAAAAATGTATACGTGTAGAAATATCATCATCAACATGTTTAAAAAAAAAAAAAAAAATTAATATGGATTTTTTTCTGCATTAAAAGCTTTAAAATAAATAGTAATTGCTTTTGAGGTAAATATTAAGTGTTAGATCTAGCAAATTTGAGTTTTAAAACATTAAAAACTACAAAATTTCTTGTAAAACACAGGCATTGAAAGTTTTTAGCTTTTTCACTGAAATCAGATTTTTTTTAATCTTAATGTCATTTTGTCTCTTTCTGAGACATACAAAATCATGAAAAAAATCATGATCTAAAATAGGGGGGGGGGGAGGGGGAGGTAAATGGATAAAATTATAATGGTGTACAAATTCTATGCTTTTAAGTTTCCCTTGTAACATTTTCAACATTGTAAATATATGACTAACAATATAAGCTTCTTTTTTTCTTGTAGTTTTCCCAGTTTCACAAAATATTCTTTGAAATGTAAAATGAAGCGGTGGGGGGGGGGGGGGGGACTAAAGAAAAAAAAAAGAACTAGATCTTTAAAACATATATTTCTTTAAAAAGCACTAAACTAAAATACATAATAAATTACCTCTATTTTGTGCTCCTAATGCCTGCACATATAAATTTTATGACATTATCTCTGATTTTTGTTTTAATGCATGTTTGCTTCAGTTTGAGTATCTATGCTAATACAGTACGGAAATTTTAACACAAGGATGTGCTTGAACTCATAATATAGTATAAATAAAAGAAATTAGCGTGGACAGATATAATACTGGTTTTAACACCTAAATTAATACTAGAACTATGTTAGTGAAGAACTGCTCAGTAAATCGACAAAGAAATTGCATATGAAAGTATATATATATTTATTTATTTATTTTTGACAGTGTAAAATTTGAAATTGAGTGGTGTTTAAAAGTTAATAAGTTTGATAAAAATGAAATTGTTCGCCCAGGTCATTACCACTGTTGATATGTCAGCGTTACATGTTTTTAGTTTATAATATAGATTCTTAATTTAGAAAATTCGGCAAACTTGTTGCTTTTGAATTCCAAATTAAATTTAAAATTAAAATGTTTCTTCTGTTTATTGGGATTTGTTTTCATTCACTTTCTATGTAAAATTAAATTATTTAAATATTTTAATAATTGTTTTGACCGCTTGGTCAAAACATATCTTCATATTTATCAGGATGTTTAAAACTACATTTTTTACATAGTTGAAACCAATACAACCCTGGTCTGTAAGCTGTTTACATTCTTTTGTGAGTACTTGTTTTTTTAAATTATTCAAAATATTTCCAAACGACAAAAAAGCAGAAAAAGGAAATTTGTTTTTAATGTAACATTCTCATTTCATTTATCATTCAAGATCTCTGAAATTACTTTTTGTTCAGTATTAATAGCTTTAGTTTAAATAATATAATACAACAATCTTAGGCACTTAATTAATAAAATGTATTATGACAGGGTGCACTTACCTGCTAATTCTGTCTATTTATAAATAGTTAAATTAATTTATATGAGTTGAAGTTTTTATAGCAATCAGGGGTCTGTCCAGACTTTTTCCCCTGGGTCCTGTTTTTGTGAAATTGGAAACAACTTTTTATATTCGTGAAAAATCTAATCCTAATTTTGTGAATTTGAAATGATCGTTATATTGAGGTTCTTGTTTATACATTTTTACAGAGATATATGGATGTAAAATACATGTATTTTCTTTATATATGTAAAAGTGACATGTCAGATTTTACTTTTGAATGATTAATTTGGGAAATGTTTGGTTTAAAGATGGAAAAATTTTGTGAAAAGCCTATTTTTAAGACAAAGAATTTTGTGAAGGGTCCTGCTTTGAAATGAAAAATTTTGTGAAGAGTCCTTTAAAGGACCCAATTTTTTCCTAAACAGATCCCTGGCAATAGGTATTCAAACGTCTGTTTTTATCAGTATTGAAAGGTTATATATCATTAAGTATATCACATTTCAAGAGGAGGAGGCGAGGGATGTGAAAGAGAGAGGGTGACATTTTGTGACATTGAATCAAAAATTGAATTGAAATATATCAACAGAAAGACAGATTTTCATATGTTGAACATACAAATTATATAAAGCTAAATTGGGTAAAAGATGTGTTGCATCAGAATGCTTAATTTCTAATTGTATGATTATCATTTGCGGAATTGTTAGAGAAAGAATTGGACTTAAAAACGTAAACGAATTTTCATAAGATCTCTGAATTTGGTTTGCGGTAAATTTCAGTGCTTCAAAAGTTTTACAGATATTTTTATGAATTTTTTTTTTACATATATATAGATAGATAGATAAATATAGATATGCTGTGAACTGAAAGTTAAAATGTATGTTGTATTTTTTTTAGACATTTATATATATATTTAAAAGTTACCTATGCATTTTGTGCTCCTAATGCCTGCACATGTACATTTTATGACATTATCCCTGATTTTTGCTTTAATGCATTTTGTTGCTGCAATGTTTGCTTCAGTTTGAGTATCTGCTAATATAGTACAGAAAATTTAACACAAGGATGTGCTTGAACTCATAATATAGTATAAATAAAGGAAATTGGTATGGACAGAAATAATACAGGTTTTGGTTTTAACGCCTAAATTAATAATACTAGAACTATGTTAGTGAAGAACTATTCAGTAAATCATCGACAAAGAAATTGCATATGAAAGTATATATATATATATATACATGTTTTTTTTTTTTTTTTTTTTTTTTTTTTAATGTTGTAAAATTTAAAATTGGGATGGATATTAGATAAATAAATGGTACTTTAGAACTCATAGACTGTAAATTCTTTATTGAAAGAATAACTAACAGTGTTTTTGCATGATAAAAATTGGTTTTTATGCATATTATTTTTATTTATTTTTATTTTCTATTCATGTTTGCGATTTCAACTAAGGTTTACAATTAGGTCTGAAAGGTATCTCATGAATAAAAATTACCATATTATATGTGAAAAAAATACGCATGGAGCATTTTTGCTTTTTGATCAACCAAAGCGCAGCGTTACTGCGAAAGTATCTCGTAAAACGGTGGATATTATTTTAGTAAAAATGTAGGTTTTTTACATATTTATTGTTAAAATTTTATTGTATGCATATATACATATATATTATAAGTAATATTCATTTATTTTATGGTATTTAATGTTCATTAATAAATACTAATGTTTCTGACCTAAAAGTTGATTTTCTCAAAATGAAAATTTTCGAATAACGTCAATTTTCAAAATGTTCCATGTGCCTTCCTAATTTTCCGAGTTCTTCAAAATTTGTTATGTATTTACCTTATGGTACATAAAATGGATATTAGATAAATAAATAGTACTTTAGAACTCATAGGCTCTAAATTCTTTATTGGAAGAATAATTAACAGTATTTTTGCACGCCAAAAATTGGTTTTTACACTTATTATTATTTTATTAATTATATTTTCTATTCATTTTTACGATTCCAACTAAGTTTTAATCTTAGATATGAAAGGTATCTCATAAATAAAAATCAGTGTATTATATGTAAAAGAACTGCGCATAGAGCATGTTCAATTAATTATTTCAATAATTAATAATTACCAAAATAATTAATATTTTTCCTTAAAATTTTAGTTATTTTTACATAACTACATTTGCAATCACATTTAATTTTCAAGCAAATCGGTTAATATTTTTTTTTTTTTAAAGTCCACCTTTGCTTTAAACTGATTTAGTTAAATCAGAATTTTCGATGATGGCTTGAAATCTATTTAGTTAAATCAGAATTTTCGATGATGGCTTGAAATCTATTTAGTTAAATCGGAATTTTCGATGATAGCTTGAAATCGATTTAATTAAATCTGTTTTACGATGTTTGCTTTAAATCGATTTAAGCCAATAGATAAATACGATTTCCAGTGTTAATTTTAAATCTATTTAAAACCTATTTGTTCGACTGCAAGAACACCAATCGTTCTACATTTTCAAGAGATAAGGCATTTCTTTTATTATTGTAAATACCTTAGGAAAAGTGTGTTTACTTCACTGTGTTTTAAAATTTTCATATGTTTAAATAAAATGCATCTTAAATTATGTCAAAATTCATAAAAAAAGCTTGTGTATTTTCTGAAAATTAGCTGATACTGATAATTTTGCATAGTAGTAAGACTCTAAAGACTTGTTTTTTTTTTATCTAGTTAAAGCAAAATTTTGTCTTCCTGATTCTGCATCCTTCAACTTGATATATTAAACCTGGATACCATGGATAAATCCAATGTAAGTAAATATTTATATATATTATATAAATTAAATTTTCATGTTTTAAAATTTTTTTTGGGTTATTCAGAGTTTTCCCAAGGAAGTTTCAGAAGAGTGCTGCACACTGCCTACCCTTTTATTTAAAAAAAAAAAAAAAACCTTCTACCCAGGGCTGGATTTTTGTTGGCAGAAAGGGGTTTCTTCTGTGCCATTGGTAGAAAGTCGTTATAACCAGTTTTAACTGGCAAACGCATTTCGTTACATATTCTGAGGCTTTTTAATAGTATTAAATTCCTTAAGTTAATTTTATTCAGGATAAATAACAAATAAAATACAATAAACTCTCAAATCCGCAACCCTAAAATCCACACATTGTTTCAGATGTAAACAGTGAAACTTACAGTTAAGATATAGGGGGGAAATTCAAGCTTTTTTATTTTTATCATTCTGTACTCATTTTATTATGTAATTCTGGTTAATATTGAACTCTTGCTTTTTCATAAAGGAAGTATAAATTTATCTCTGAAAATTTTCAAGATAATACTTACAGGGACCGATTTGCAAATTGGGGGGCCCTGGGCCCAGATGCTCATGGGGGCCCCTTGCACCAATGCTTGAGTAAAAAGATATATTAATAATAATAATAATAATAAAAACCTGTAAACAAAATGGAAAAAGTAAAAAACGTCTTCTATAGAGATTGACCTCAACTATCCAATGAAAAGAAAAATCATTTTAAAATATGGAAGTGCAAACGCGATATTTTTAAAAAAATGTCTCCCATAAAATTAACATTAGCAAGCGGGTGTTTTCACTTGAGTGAAGTAGCCCCTTAAAAAGTTATTTTTAAATGAAATAAACGATAAGCAGATTTTTCTATATTATTATTTTTAATAGTTAAAACTTTATCAGATTTTGGCCAATAATTGAAAAAAAATTCAGTTGCATTTAGGGGCCCCTCAAATTTGGGGGCCTGGGCTCGTGCCCCGAATGCCCTGCCGTAAATCAAGCACTGAATACTTATATTAGTGGTGATTGATCTTTTTATCAAATACATTTATGTATTAATCAAGCTTTTCTGTTTATTAAATCTGGCCAAACATCAAATAAAATTTTGTAATTTTATGGTTTTGTAATTTTTATGGTTTATTAATTATTTATGTCACCTTTACATTATTTCTCATAATTATTTTAATATTTTACTTTATTGTAAGCATTCATGATAATTTCCAGTGCATTATTACATTCAAATTACTGTTTAAAAAATTTAAACAAAACAGTGACCAGAAATCCGCACAACCTCTGGTCCCAAGCTGTGTGGATTTGAGAGTCTGCTGTATTGTGGATAGTTTGTATTAAAAAAAATGAATAATGTAACAGATGAAATTTTCGTTATATTATGGTTGTGTAATTTTATTTATAAATATTAGATTTAGATTAGATTTTATTTATAAATATAAGAGTATTTAAAAATCTCAGTTTTATATTTCCTATAAAAGGTGTATATCGTAACTTATAATTGATTCCTTAATTAAAGCAATATTTCATTTTCCTGAAAATCAGCTTAAATTAAAAATTTGACACCGTTATCTGAAAGATCCTGTGCTTTTATAGGAAAAGTTGAAACACTCTTAGATTGCTTTCTATCGGAACAACAATATATGAAAATTATGTCTACTAACGAATGAAAGTGACATCGTAAATGTGCAGAGCAGAACTTTAGCATCAGCAGAGTTCATAATTAAAAATAGAATCGCTAATGTTGTCTTCATATGAAGGGCGAGTATGACTCGAACACAATAGAAGACTAGAAATTTGCAAACTGATAAAGCTAATGCTGATTGATTAAAAATGAAAAAAAGTATTTATGTCGCATTAGATCTCGAAAAAAATAAAATAAAATAAACGGTCCAATAAAAAAATTATCTACTGTCACAAACGAAAATTTATCAAATAATTTATAAAAAATATTTATTGAAAATAATTTATTAAATTTTTCTTCAGTTTTTATGTTTACATGTTTTGTGAAATTCTAGATCATATTTTAACTGCGTGTAGTAAATCAGGTGAAGTTTAATGCAAAAAAGTTATATTTTTCTTACATTAATGAGAAATAAACATGAATTTTTTTAAGGGAAAATTCTGATTTTATGGAGTTTTGACTTGCAACTTCTGAAAAGCTCCTTGATTTTCAGTTTGTTACTCACAGCATGAGTGTAAAATATCATTGTTTATCCACAATTGTATTTGTCATCCAAAACAAATTTAAATATGTTTATAATAATTGAATTTTGTTTTCATATTAAAAAATGTCGAACAGTAAAAATTGAAAATATTGCTCAAAATACCTAAATTTTATATAAAGCAGTGTCTCTTGCATAAATTATATCTTATTTTAAGTGTTGCAAGCAATCTGAACATACTATGTTTCTTAAATTTTTACATTTGAAAAATAATCTTAGAAAATGTCCTTCATTTTATGCAATTTTCATTTTCAATGGTGTCGATCACTCGCATGCATATATGTACTTAGTTTGTGTTATGTAAATACAGTTTGTTTACATGTTTTGTGAAATTCTAGATCATATTTTAACTGCGTGTAGTAAATCAGGTGAAGTTTAATGCAAAAAAGTTATACTTTTCTTACATTAATGAGAAATAAACATGAATTTTTTTTAAGGGAAAATTGAAAAACACATGATTTTTACATGTTTGATTGACGACATTTTTTTTCTGCACCCAACCGATGAAATTAAGGATTCTTATGCAACCGATAGATGAAATTAATGATTTTTACATGTATGATGAACTATTTTCTTGATTCTTATGTGCCCGTTTGACAAATTTTGTTAATTCCCCCCCCCCTTTTCCAAGAGGCACTTTTCTAAATTTATTGACATTTCTCATGTCATATATCGTTGAGAAGGTCTGTGGCAGCTTAATCATATTATGTATCTCCGGTGCCCCCCCCCCCACTTCGCCCCGCCAATAGTTACCCGGTTAGGTCGACGAGTGCGGCACTTCCAGAAATTTAAACAAAGAGTATTTTAAACGTATGCTGAGTTTTAACTCCCGAATTCTCCAAAACTAAGACCAGTTTTAAAAAATCCTTTCAAAAAAGTAGTTAGGTGTATGACACCTACAACATACTTTAAAATCATCTGTGCAAAATGGCTATGCACCATCCTTGTTAGTACTTTTATTTTTATGCTATAAAACAATGCCTCAGAAAATTTTATGAATTTATTTTGGAAATCTGCTGTTTCATAAAGTTGGCTGGTATTGTCCTCCCTCCCCCCCTTCCCCCAATAAAGAAACCTGGTTGTGAAGAAATATATATATATATATATATATATATATATTCGGATTTAAATAGTTCTTGCTCTGTTTTCATTTTATATAGGTAATGATTTAGATAACAAATTTGTTTATTTTTTTGTTTGTTTTTTTTTTTGTTTGTTTTTTTTTGTTTGTTTTTTTTGTTTGTTTTTTTTTGTTTGTTTTTTTTTGTTTGTTTTTTTCAATTTACTTAGTAATTTTAGTTTTTATATCATAAAATAGTGTCCCATAAAATCTTCTAATTTATTTTGTAAATCTCCTGCTTTTTTTGGTAATAGACGTTGACAGGCATGCAGGAGGAGAGTCAAAATTAATTTTATCAGTTAAAAGGGGTTACTCGGGAAAATTACAAATAAATCAAAATATTTTTTTTCACTGAGTTTGTGTGTTTATTTTTTTATAATATTTAAAATATTTATGTAATATGTGTTTTATCTTTTAATAGGGAATACTTGGTTATATGTAATACAAAAGATCAAAGCCCCTCCCCACAAGAAGCAGATGTGCAAACTAAAGATTCAGAGCCTAATTGATACTAATGCAAATTTTTACTGTACATGTTTATATATCTTCAATAATTTTACTAAATATGTATATAAAAATAAATATTGTTTGTAAAAATATGTTTAATAAATGTATATTAAGATTCTAATATTCTTTTTCTTTTCTTTTTTTTTTTTTTTAATGATATCGCAGTAATAATAACAAATGCAGGGTGTGTACAGCCCTTAAAAAAAACTTATTTCTGATGAAGAATTTCTAAAAAAAAAAAAAAAATATTTTCTCATTGTTGCTGTACCTAGTTTATTATAGAAATAACATTCAAGAATTTTTTCCTTCAAATTCTATTATCACTGATATTTATTTGAGTGTTTATTTTATGTTTGAACAGATTTTATGAAATCACACTATCCTAGATTTTTGCAGCATCATAAACCTATATTTTCTGAGTTTACAAATTTAGGTGAAAACTGAATAAGGACTAGTGAACATTTTGACCAAAATGTTACATAAACATACTTTATTAATGTAAAAAAGGGCAAGTTTTACAGAGCATCATTCATAGTCAAAAGGATTGTTGTTACATTTAGTTGTGAGTATACCTATGTTTTCATATAGCTACAAAACACGTTGAAAAAAAAATCACCATATTTATTTGCAGAAATCTGCAACTAAATAAAGTGAAGATTATTTTTAAAATATAATGGTTACATAAAAGCATTATTAAAAAATATATATTTTATTTGAGATTGCTGGTCAATAAAATATTAAATCATTTTGTAAGGATAAGCACATTTAATATTATGATTGCCAGTTAGGCAGTTTTTTTATTTAAAATGCTACTGCGTTTCCAAACAGCAATATTTGCTAGATAAATGATAGTAGAAATAATATATAATAATGACAGATCAAATGCGTCAAATATTGCTATTTGAAAATAGTGGTAGCAATCAGAAAAAAAAATCCTTCCCTTCCCATATGATAACACTGCAATTGTCCCCTTTTTCTTCCTCCCAGAATGAACCCATAAAAGTAATATTGCCTGAAGACACCAGTTTAAAATTTACGGGCAATCGTACTTTTTTAACATATTAAACAGATTTCTAATTTTACGGGGAATTATACTTTTTAACATATTAAGCTAATTTTATAGGCCATATCCATTTTTTCACAGGGCACATATCACCAGTTGTTTTATTTATAAATTCAGTAAGGATATTTTATTTATATTGCTGTATTAAAATCTTTTTTTTAGTTTACCTAAAAATCGAAAAATCAGCTTCTGCTCATTTAGTGCTGTTGTTATAATGCTCATTTAATATCGAATTGAATTTCTACATATTTAAATATCTATAGTAAAACTTAAGTCAATTTTCTTATCCATAACATACAAAGACTTATGGCGATTGCTGTGGTAATATTGAAACACGTTAGGACTTATTGCTTATTTTGAATCTAAGTATTTTGATATATGTGAGGAAAACTCCGTTCTAGATATTTAAAACTGAAAAATTCGATTTCATATTAAAAGAATACCATTACAAAAACTCCAATATACAAAAATATTTACGTAAAATTTTTTCTGTATAATATTGAAAAGACATTAGTAAACTACTGCAAAAATTTTGTACAGTTACAAATACTTTTTCGTGAGTGTAAATAAAATATTTTCGATACAATACAAAAAAAATATTAGCAAATTTACAATAATAATTCTTCTAAAGTGGCAATGAACTTTCTGGCGAGAATACAAAAACTGTTTCAGATACAATACTACAAAATCACTGGTAATTTTTCTGACATTACTTTAATAAAATTACCAAAAACTGTTTTGCTAAAGTACATTAAATGTTTTAAGGGGGGGGGGGGTAGATGATACACTTACAAAAGATTATTTTGTACATTTACTAAGAATTGTTTTGTAAATTTGTGAGGGACTTTATAGTACATTTACTACGATTTATTTAGTATTGTACTTAAGGGGGAAGTTCAGGTTGAGCTGCCGGAAAATGATAATAATTTGACCATTACTAAAAGTTTTGTAGTTTCAAAACCAATTAATGAAATACAACAATTTTTTTCTATACTTTCATAAAATACTAATGGTTTTTAAAAAACATTCAAATATATATATTTAGCAACATTAATTAGTTAAATTTTAATGACTAAATTAATGTTTTAAAAATATATTTTCAGATATGCATTTTGCGCGCAAGATTTTAAAAATTCTACTGCAGATACATATTTAATATTGTATTTATATTTACTTATACTACTATATTTTACACTGAACCTCAATTTAGCCTGAGTTTTGTCATAGAAAATTTTTTATTGAATAAATAAGCACATTTTTTTTTTTTTTTTTACTAAAATTAATGACAATGATTTTTAAAGTCATTAATTATGCAAATGAATTTGTATGTACTTTTAAATTTAGGTTCAGTGTAAAATATAGTAGTATAAGTAAATATAAATGCAATATTAAATATATATCTGCAGTAGAATTTTTAAAATCTTGTGCGCAAAATGTATATTTGAAAATTCATATTTTAAAAATGTTAATTTTGTCATTAAAATTTAACTAATTAATATTGCTAAATTTATAGATATTTGAATGTTTTTGAAAACCGTTAGTATTTTACGAAAGTATATAAAAAAAAATTCTATTTCATTAATTGGTTTTGAAACTACAGAGCTTTTAGTAATGATCAAATTAATGACATTTTCCGGCTGCTCAACCTGAACTCCACCCTTAAGTACAATACTAAATAAGTCGTAGTAAATGTACTGTAAAGTTCCTCACAAATTTACAAAACAATTCTTAGTAAATGTGCAAAAAAATCTTTTGTAAGTGTACTAAATAATCCTTAGTAAATTTACTAAAAATTCTTTAGGAAACACTTTAAAAAACGTTAGTACGTTTACTAAATAATCCTTAGTAAATTTACTAAAAATTCTTTAGGAAACTTCCTGAAAAAACGTTAGTACGTTTACTAAATAATCCTTAGTAAATTTACTAAAAATTCTTTAGGAAACTTCCTGAAAAAACGTTAGTACGTTTACTAAATAATCCTTAGTAAATTTACTAAAAACTCTTTAGGAAACTCCCTAAAAAATCGTTAGTAAGTTTACTAAATAATCCTTAGTAAATTTACTAAAAATTCTTTAGGAAACTCCCTAAAAAATCGTTAGTAAGTTTACAAAAAATTCTTTAGTAAACTTCCTAAAAAATCGTTAGTAAGTTTACTGAACATTATTTAGTAACAGTTACTAAAACAACTTTAGTAATTTTACATGAATTTTTTTTGTTACAGTTACATGAAAAGTTCTAGGCATCCCAGTTTCCTAGAAAATTCTTAGTAACCTTACAGATTTTTTTTTACAGTGTATGCACCCTGGCATTGTAAAATGTCCCTTAATCAGGGTTCTCACGGCTCCACACAGTACCACCATTTCTAAATAGTAATCTTTGCTTTATTTAATGAGAAATATTCTTTGATTAAATTAGGCGAGGATTACTATTCAGAAATGGTGTTATTCAAAAGTAGGAACCGTGAAACCCCGGCTTAATAAATAGAGTGTTTATTTCAGGATTTGACAAATTTCCTGGGAGTGCTTACTTTTTAATACTACTACAGAGTGTCCACGATAAAAGAGGCCCGGTATACGGAAGTACAAATACTTGTTAATTTTTATTTAAAAGTAGTAAATACAGAGTATTATGAATAACAAGATATTGAACATTCAATAGTTCCCAGGAGGTATTGTTATTCATAATATTCTGTGTTTACTATTTTTAAATAAAAATTAGTAAGTGTTTGTAGTTCTGTATACCAGGCCTCTTTTATCTTGGCCACTCTGTATTTCTGAATAGGAAATTAAAAATATATGTTCTGTTTTAATAGTAATATAGAATATGTTATAATAAGTGGATATAATTCTATATTGACCTTATTTGGTGACAGAGCGTCTACGATGAAATAACAGGAATATAACTTTTCGAAAACAGTGATTTTCAAGTTCGATTTCTGTTTTGCATCGTTTAAGTTCAAAGTAAAATTCTCATTTTAGAAGTATATTTTTTGATTCCCCGAAATGCTAATATCTTTGAATATTTTTACAGATCATTGATATATTATTGAATTTTGCCGATATCAGACCATGAAATTTTAATTACGTATTTCATCAATTTACATCAATAGCAATAAATTAAAACTGTGTGTAGAAAAGGAATTTTTTTCAATTTTTTCTCCATGTGAATAACTAGTAATATGGTAAACTATGATTTATGGAAATATTAATTAAAAAATGGGGTAAGTCTACGAAGAACATTTTATACTCTAACGCAGGGTTGTCCAACACGGCGCCCTAATAAGATCTTCTTGGCGCGCTTGAATATTACCTATTATTAGCTTTTTTTTTTTTTTTAAATCCGTTTTAAAGGATGCTTTCTTTAAATTCAATAATGTTTGCATGTATTTTCTTAAATTGTTATAGGAGGTATTCAGGTTTCTGGCTTCTTCCCCTACAAAACTTTTGAGAGACCTCTCAGTATTTCATAAACCTCTCAGTAAAATTTAATTCTAAATTTGCTATGATTTATTTTATCTCTGCAAATTATTTTTATGTGGAATTCCTGGGTCATACAGAGACCTTATGGCTACAACTGTGAGGTATATGTGTATCATATAAGATGCGTGTAGGGTATAAGACAACCACTAATCAGAGCCTGATTACCACAGGGAAAAAATTCCACTATTATTTCTGAATAGTAATGTTTACCTTATTTATGGCAAAAATTCTGCAAATAAATAAGCGTCGATATCTATTAACAAGTGGGTAAGTGTGATCGAAGATCGCTCAAAGGTTTCGTTTAATATTCCTTTCAAAACACTTTATCCTTTCTTTAATACATCCAAACGCATTTCATTTAGCAACAACAACGACAAAAAAAAGTCATGTTTTTTATAAAATAAAAATTTACCGGTCTATTTTTTCGTTTTTTCGAATATCTAAACCAGCCGGATAGCGGACGAAGCCCGCTATTATATTCTGTCATAATAATATCCGTCATAACGACTAAATGCAATATTTTAAAAAATAATTTCAAAATTAAACAAATTGTACACCTTCAAAATGTTAAAATATGCGAATATTTCCATAATCGGATTTTTATCACGATTCAATATGTTTCTCAAACTCATATATTTACTATTCTCTATTATTTATATTGATACTCGCTTTGTATTATTCTCAAACATTTGAAAAATTCGTTAAACTTCCCACAGGACGTCAGATTTTCTTTTTAATTCTCTAATGACGTGATATTAATCTGCTTTGTGTACATCCACATACTCATACTCCTTGTATTATTGAGAAATCTTAGACATTTTCCGTTTTATTACGACTATGACGTCAATCAATTTTAGTTCATATTTATCTTTTTTTCAATGGGTGAAACTTTTTATTTCATTTTCATTTTTCACGTGGAAATCGTCTGATAGAAAATTAATTATTGTAGAAAGAATTTCATTATGGATTTTAAATCTTTGGCATCTGCTATAGCGAAAAATGTTTAAATTGAATAGGAAAAGGCTGTTAGAATTTTGGTTTTTTATCTCTATTTATTAAAATAATATAAATTTTTCAAATTTTAATATTTTGAGCTCTTTATAGCTGGTATTCATTTATATACACAAAGTTTCAACTCTGTAAGTTATATAGTTTTTGAGAATGGCTCTGTGACGGACAGACAACGGAGCGGGAGTAATAGGGTTTCGTGAGATGAACGAAACCCTAAAAAGTACAGATGAAAAGTGTCATAACAAGTCTTGCTAATACGACACTCAGTTGATATTGTTGCATGTTTAAGTCGCGTGAATAGTGACGTACTTCGTTGTTTGCAACCAAGTGAGGTGAGCCCCTGTTTATTGAAAAGTTGGGCAGACCTGTTCTAACGCACCGGTTCGTAATTATATAAATATGTAGCACCTAGAGTCATCGTCTGGTCCGTCCGTCTGTGCGCATACAACAGCGTAAAAACTACCCAACCGAATGGTTTGAAAATTAATATATAGAATCGTTGCAGAATTTTGCCGAGTGGTTTCAAATTTTATGAAAATCGAATCAAAACTTAAAAATATTTTAATAAAAATGTTTATTAAGTAATTTGAATATTTAAAAAATCGATACTTAGTAGCTTCCGAGGATGAATCCTCAAGTGACCGAGATGTATCGCCAAATTATCTGACATGTATGATGTTATAGACATACATAACGCATATGACATTTTCCAACCTCTATGACCAAGTTATAGTCACATTCTTCAATCTATTAAATCCTATCATACGTATTTAATTCAAGGATAACCCATGATAGGTAGTGATTCTAGGTTGCCATGGTGATGACGTCCTATTTAAGATGGAGTCCTATTATTTCCGTATGACTGAATTTAAAAACCGAATTTGTCTACTAAAATTGTTACATTATAGCAATCCTATAATCTACCGACAGTTTTTTGGACAGATGTTTCCGGAGAAATAGATATTAAATGGAAAAAGAGTCTAAATATGGATTTCAAGTTCTGAAAAGATAGGTTTAAGTTTCCCATTGGAATTTTCAGTCAATGTCAACAAAAGATAAAATATTGCCAACTTAAAATGTACTTATTTGATTACGGAAATTAATCATATCTTGTGTCGATAACAGACGATATAATTCATTTTACTGAAATGATAACAGTACGAACTCGCCTCATTTGTGACGTTTGGCGTACAATTTCTAACTTTTTTTTTTTAATCAATTCAATATATTTTATCCCCGTAAATAGACTCAGAATCAGATAACTGATACAAACTTCATTCATTCTTCGAATCATCAAGATTTTGATGAGACAAGACATACATTTATCCTATTAAGTCACAAACCGTGCTCTGAAAACTAAGATAAAACGTGTGGGAAACTCAATCACAATAAATTATTTTACAGTGGAATTCGTTTTCTTTTCAGTGCATTTAAATGTTCTAGTTGACCTCTGTGAGCATATATCAGTAAATTCACTACAATCTTTCACACCATGGGAATCATTTTTACTGTTTCCTTAGGCTTAAATAAATAAGGTCAAATGTGAGACTTTTTTTTAAACAGTTTGATCCAGGATTGGAACATTTCATAAAAATTAATTTTTGTAAAAAGTTTTTGTCAACAGATTCATGCTTTTCTTCAAATTTTATGATAAAATGCATTGTTCAGGAGTAATTAAAATATATTTTAAATATATACAATACCATCTTATAACAAACACGATGGCACTGATGTTGTACTTGTAGCACTGCACGTCACAAACCTCACATTGCATTTATGATGAAAATATCAACATACAATAACGTCACATTGTAAATTAAAAGCAAACATCTTAAAAAGAAAAAAAAAACATGGCGTGACCCCACTTGACTCTCCAAACACTTTACAGAATACTGTGCACTCAAATAAATAGTGATATAAAAAACTTAGATATCCTAATGTTACAAAGATGAAATATTTCCACTGGTGAAAATGACTTCATGTTTTAAAGAAAACGTCCACTTCCATTCATAAAGCTTAAATATTTTCCAAATGACGAACTTTTCAATAAATTTTCCTCCCGCTTGTGTCGAAATTAAGACCTGTAAATAGAAAAAAAATATATATTTTACTAAATTAAAGTAACTTTCTTGTGAAAGATAGGGATATCGATAGAAAATGAACGAAAGCAATAAAAATATTTCAATTATGATATGAAAGAAAATGTTCATCTATTATCGTCACAGAATGGTTGAAAAATGGTTGAAAAACGGTGTTAATACCAAATCCGTTGACCGATTTCTTCGAAGATGAATACAGTTCTTGAGACGGTGGCCTGAAAGATATTCACTACATGGGAGCTGAATCGAAAGCATATTTTAAGCGCTACCATGCTCACTCCCACACACACATACATGGCGACATCATCAAAAAAACACCAAAAAGCTCTGGGGACCTGAAAACGAAAGAAAAATCTAAATACATGAACACATACAAATGGAATCATTGTAAAAATAGCGAAAAACAGATTCAAACAACCTCAAAATGCAAAAATATACCAATGATTCCACAAACAGGCTTCTTTCGCATGATTATAATATTTTCCTTACAGTATATGTGTACGGAAAGTAAAAAGTACAGTAACAGTTTAATACATCTTATGCATTTAAATTTTTTTGATAAAATTTTATAATATTGAAACATTGCTGTGAAGTCACAATATATTGTACACGCGCATTGTGTACAAGTGTGAATATATATATGGGATTTGAAATAATATCCATCTGTAAATTAATACTCTTAACAGTATAGAAGATTGTGTATTGGACCCCTGAGTCTATTTACTCAAGGGATCAATACACAATATCATATGAAAAAAAAAATACAATAGGACCATGGAGAAAGTGCAAGATTATTATGATAAGCCTCGTGAAAGGTGAAGTTTTTATAGTAATTTATAGTCATAAGACAAGTCAACGTTTGTAAGTAAAACGCAATTGTAAGATTATAAAATAAAACCTACACACACACACACACACACACACACACACACACATATATATATATATATAGAAATAGAAATAAGTAGAAGCGCCTGACCTCATCGTCTAATGACAAAACAAATAAAATAAGTTGAAACTGGTGTGAAACAATAAGAACTATAATAATAACTTTTTCCCCCTTCCTTATTCCCCTTCTATTTTGTATTCTAGTGTTTTGATTTTACTGTTCTGTGATTGGTTGTTGTCTTCTGTTTTCCTATTGGCTGTTGCTTCAGCTTGTTTCCTCTCCCTTATCTCTCATTTCAGTCTTGCTGCTGCTTTCATAGTAGAAGCACGTCTTTTTGCGCCTGACGAAGAAAGACTCAGATCTTTCGAAAGGCCTAGCGCATTTTTAAAGTTTTTGATGGTGTTTTAAGAAGATATTTTAGTTCTTAATGACAAAACATTATGACGTCAACGTAAATCACGTACATGTTTTACTTTATAATATAAGTAGAGGAATTTTCTATAACGGAAACCGTCCGATAGAATATTTCTCCTGTTTCTTTGTTTTACTATTAATATTATTATTCCCTTAGTGATTTTATTACATTCTGTGCAGTGATTATTATTTTTATTTGTAGTAACATTAAAATCACATTATAACGTTCGTAATGTGATTTTTTTTTCAATTGTCGTTATGTATAATAAATTTACAGATATCTTAGAAAACAAATTGTATTCTCAAGGATCTGTTAAAATCATTTAGATAAACTTCGAGTTCGTTTAATATTCATCATTATATAGGATGAAAAGTTTTTAATTCAGTATTTTAAATTGCTTAAACGTGACTTGTGACATTACTTAACACGTTTAAATTGCCTAACTAACTACACCACTTTAACTTCCTTGCAGTCATTACAGATTACATTCATTTTTCAACGTATTTTTGTAATTTGAAGCAAAACGTTTGTAAAAATTATTTTAGAACACATAAATTGCGAAACGTGACTTTATTATTGAAAAAGCGTGTTCTTTAATATTGTAAAAGTTTTTTTTTTTTAGATTTTTACTTTCTGACAATTTATTTATTATCTTACTATACTTATGGTAATACTTTCTGGCCAGCAGAATCATTTAAATACAGTGTCAACAAAAGTGAAATACTATAGTTTTGATAAAATGGAAGTAATTGGTTTGCAATCTGTATAATAATAGCGCAAGTCATGCGTGACTGTTCTGAACAGATACGAGGCTAACCATTCCGTGTTTCAAAATGCCAGGCGGTTATTTTTACTCAAAATTATTTTTTCAAATAAAATTGCATAAAAGTTACATTTTTTAAAAGATCGTTAAAAAAATTATTATTTAGAGTTATATGCAAATATATGTAATATTTTGGAATATCTTCAGATGAAATTCGGCTGACAGCCCAGTTTTTCATTATATCGAAGTAAACACGATAGATTCTTTCTTCTGTAAGCGAAAAAAATAATTAATCATGTGGGTAATCATTCGCAAAGCAAGTTCTTCAGCGATGGACCGAAAAGGTGTACGAAAGTGGACGGGTGCGGGTAGCGAAAGGGTAAGTAGTGAAATATTTGTTGATTTCTTAGGCTTTTAACCACGGCATGCGGAAAATACGAATGTATCGTTTTTAATAATTTTCAAAACTTTATCTGAATGCAAAATTTATAATTTTCCATGTAAAATTGCTTCTTTGGTGATTTTAAATAAAAAATATTTATATTAAATATAAAAGAAAAACCGATTAGAGTTTTCAAAATAAATATGGTTTTTATTTTTATTCTGTACTAGCTGTTACCCGTGACTTCGTTCACGTAACATTAAAAAAAGAATAAATGCATTAATTTAGCAAAACATTTCACTTGATAATTAACAACATATATAATTAACCAAAGCTTTATCACATTTTATAGGAGACCATACGGTATTTCTTTGCTATAGGGGCCTTGACGTAACCCAGTCTTAAAAAAGTGAAATTTCATGCCAAATAATATATACAATCGCGAAAATGAAACTGCAACTAATGAAAAAAGGAGGACCCAGTAAAATCGTGAAAATCGAGGAATTCCTTTTCGTAAAACGAAAAACAACACTGACAGAATTCTTCTATACAACAGTGCATTTTAGGTGGTATTTGGTGTGAAATTTGTATATGTGTGCATTGCTAAATGGGCATTATTCTATTGTTTATTTGTATAGACATATGTTATATATTTCTTACTACATTATCTTGTTTATGTATATATTAAATTAAGTGTTTCACGCTAAGTGGTGTAAATAGTGAACAAACTGCTTGTGGATTTTATACATTGATAGATATTTCACAAAGATATAACAATCTGATGCGATTCTAAAATGTAAATAAAGGTTGCTAGAAAGTACTTTAAATTCTGTCCAATTTAACCTCGATATTTTCTCTATCGCTTCAAGAACACTATTAGCAAATAAATACCGACGACACAAATCTGATTATCTAAATTTAGATATTTTTGTTAGTATATATAGGATTATTTTAATTTATTTCATGCGCTTGAAATTTTTTACGCTTTCTCTAGGGTTAGGTGTCGAATAAATGTACTTTCTTGTTATTTTATTTTGTCATTTCTATTTATTCTATTTTCCATTCATTCCATTTATGGATATTGATTTAATTTACATATTCGTGTCAAAGAATATTCTTTAAAGTTATTATCAGGATTAGGATAGGATACGATTAGGGTTAGGATTAGGAATAAAAATTGAACGACAATGGCATGACCGATTCAGATTTAAAGTATGAACCATCATGAAACAATAAGAAAAATAGAAAATTATCGGCTAATAGTTTTTAATATGTTTTACAGTCATAGTTGGCATCAAAGGTGAGCGGGGAAATGATCATCTAAAATACTATTAAGTGTTTACCACGCAAAAAACAAATCTGGTTACAATAATGTATTTAATTTTGCGCCAAATTTCACTTGATAAAAAAAAAAGCAAATTGACTATGGACTTAATTACATACCCCTAACCTTGTTATTCTCGAAAATTTTCTACCTATATGTAAAAAACATTCAACTACATAGAACGCGCTTTCACGTTTATAATGTTATGATGAATTGCACGATCGGCTTGTTCAAGTTTACACAATTCGGCTGGAAGAAAAGATTCATTACTTTTTGATTTCTTCTTTGCTTTTGCATTACGCGAATTTGTTGGTAAAATCGATTTTCTTTTCGATAACATTGTTGTTTTTTAAGTTTAAAAAATATTGTAATTTTACTTAAACATTGCTTTAAAATCTATGCAATTTTTCTTATCCTACAAGACTTTACAAACATCTATTATGAAACAACTTTAAAAAAAAGCTATATTTAAAAACGACAACAAAGTTTTTCCTATTTAAAAGCTAAAAGAAATGTAAAATTAAATTCCGGTTCGAAACGACGATTTACAAATGTGTTTCGATTGTGGGAAAATGATAGAAGAAAAATCATATTAAATCTTTAGCTTTTATGAGAAAAGCAACTTTCTTTTAAAAAATATAGTTATTTTTATTAAGATTTTCTCATTTTCGATACGAATAATTTTGCCATCCAATATATATATATATTTTTTAATTTATTTTTTACTTTTTAAAATTTAAATTAAAAACATGGTATCTTTATGTTAGCCGTGTGCAGACGATAAATCGCCAACCTATCCCATCATTCGTATTGAATTCATTAAAAATATAAATATTTCACTCATTTCATTTAAAACACAGAACTTTAATTTACAACACATACATTTAAAATACATATATTACGTACATTTAAAATAATTCCTTTCATGTCAAAAAGAAAAAGAAAAAAAAGATAAATTAATCACAAATAATTTGATAACCCAAGATCATTTTATTTCAACATCAAAACAAATCTGTTTTATTTTTCTACTAGCTCTCCCGCCCCGCGTTGCCCGAGCCCTTGTAATAAACTTAAATCTCTTAAAAAGCGGAACTCTGGCCACGGTCTACGATAGCTTCGGAACCGTATACCCGGCATGCTCGTACGCTCTAGAAAATCTTTTATTTCCCCCTACCACCGCCAGGGGAGCATTCTGTTCTTAACAAACCTCTTTCCGAACGAACTTCTGAGACAGGTCCTCGCTGCCTACGTTACTGTATAGTAGGCGCACTACAAAATTGAGCTGGTTTCGAGAAGATTGGAACATTATTAGCCCAGTTATTGCAATAAGGCACAGTTAGAGAAAATAACCTTGAGTGAGGTGCCGAAGGGAGGAGATGTTCGAGTGCCCTTCAGAAAATGACTAATTAGGAGGCTCACTATGCATGCATAAATATTCGTTCGTTTTGTTAAGCTAGGAACTTAATTACAAAGTTGGCTTAAACTCTTATTTGTAAATAGTGGTAACCGCTACTCATAAATTTAATTTAATGTTATAAAGGGTGACTATTAAGTTAAATATAATGTTTGGAATCACTTGCGTTGAAATCGGAAAAATAGTTGCTGATATATAGAAACGGGGCATAGTTAGAGAAAAACCTTGAATGAGGGACCGGGGGGGAGGGTTGTTCAAGAACCCTTCACACAATCAGATTTATAATATTATTAGGATTAGGATATTAGGATTAGGATAGGATTAGGATACACCGGGAAGCGGGATATGTGATCGCTGAAACCCTGGTTGGATCACCTGATTTTTCTAATGAGGAATTGAAAAATACAAATACATTGCAAACAGTTATGATTAACGGACTGAGAATTGAGATGAATTTCGGATGAGGGGTCTTATAAGAGTATGCCTGAATTCATCGTGCCAGCTTTAAGAGCCTACGCTAGTCACGCGAAGAAACCCGAAAGCTAATGTTGACAATGGGAAGGTTCTTGCGCGATTTCTCGCTCGCATTTTAATATTTTTAAATGCTATTTTTGCATAGGATAGCTGACGTCGATCTCTAACGTTGTTAGTTTTTACTTTTTTGATTTTGGTTCCAGTTTTTTTTTTTTATAAGCGGACATTTTCAATTTTGGAATCGGTTGGAACCGGTTCTAAAAGTGAAAGTACCCTTATATAAAAAAACTGGAACCAAAATCGAAAAAGTAAAAACGAACAACGTTAGAGATCGACGTCAGCTATCCTATGCAAAAAAAAATCATTTAAAAATATTAAAATGGGAGCGAGAAATCACGCAAGAACCTTCCCATAGACAACATTAGCTTTCGCGTTCTTTCGCGTAACTGATGTAGGTTCTTAAGGGTTGGTAAAGGATACTGTAACAATCATTTATTGTATAGAAAACAAGGGTCAGAAATTCATTTATTGAGTCAAAATTACAAGGCTTCTCACTCCAATCCGAAGTCGCATTTTCGTTCATAACTTTAACAGAGGTGAAGATATTTTAACGAAATTCGCAACAGACACATCGTTGTATGAATTGTAGATTTTGTAAGGATTCCAGTAAAATATCTTCACTACTATTAAAGTTGGGAACGAAAACGTGACTTCGGACTGGAGTGAGACGCCCTGTAATTTTGATTAAATAAATGGATTTCTGACTCTGGCTTTCTATACAAAAATTTTTTGTTACAATGTGATGTATCAACCCTTAAAGTTTGTACCATGAATTCGGGTTACATGATTTCACTATCTGTATAAAAATGAAATAAACAACTCAACAGTATAGAAACAATTTCATCTTTTACTTTACCGTGTTTTTCATGCGAAATTACATCTTCATATTTTGCGTTTCTAACAAAAATATGTGTGCTCAATTTTTAAACTACAACTTGTAGTTAAAAAACTTGTAGTTTTTTTTTTTTTTTTTTTTTTGTCTTTAGCTGATTTTAAATCTGTCGATAATTTTTTTTTCTTGCATGACAATATTCTGACAATGCATATAAGTTGACAGAATTGTGTGACATTAAGGGTAGTTATATATACATTATCACAAGATTTCTTTGTAACTTGATGTAGTTGTCGCAAGACAAGCGCAGAGGACAGTAATTTAATTTATTATGTAATTAAATAATTTAATCTTGCGGAAACAAATAAACAGAGTATAAACATTTTAAGGCTCCCGTTAACTCAAACGAAAACACCCGCTCGCTAATGTTAATCCAATAAGACAGTTATTTTATAATATCGTGTTTGCATTTCAATATTTTTAAAAGATTTTTCTCGCATTGGATAGATCTCTATAATCGCCGTTTTTTTTTTTTTTTTTTTTTTTTTTTTTTTTTTTTTTTTTTTTTTTTTTTTTTACGATTTTGCTTGCAGTTTTTTTATGAGGATACTTTCACATTTGGAACCGGTTTCGAAAGTGGAAGTATCCGCATAAAAAACCTGCAAACAAAATCGAAGTAAAACACGGCGATTGTAAAGATCGATTTCATCTATCCAGTATAAGGGAAGTCGTTTAAAAATATTGAAATGCAAATGAGAGATTATAAAATAACTGTCCCATCGGATTAACATTAGCGGAAAGATTTCATTATACCATTTCTCTGGAATTGAATTACTGTATATTCCGGTGTCCGCGCACCTAAAATTTGAGATTGTATTATTTCCCGTTTTTAGATTGTTAAATTCGCCGTATTATGCGCATTACTTTCTTTGCAAAATGGGATAAATGGCATGAAAACACAATAAAAATTTTTGAAAAATAATAACATTATTAAGAAAATAAAGAAAACAAGAAAAAAAAATTCATGCGTCAAGCATACATTTTAAAACACTTCCGACACTTCCAGAATCAGAAACGGAATTTCACCGTTTAAAAAGGTGAAACCAGGTTTCAGCAATTGCCGTCTATATTCGTATCGGTGGATTATTTTGTGCGTCCTGTATATGATCTATAGAACTGTGTATACACTTCGTAGTATTCTAAAATTTAGCTTAGTTACAAAACTCAGAACGCAGAACGCAGTCAGAAATTCCCCTTCAGCAGTTTTAGTGCACTTCATAAGTTGCTGTCCAATTTCATTATGTTTGAAATAGTTAACGTCATTAAAACACAGTGCAAACGATTTTTACCCATTGACCATAATGCCACGGGATTTTTTTTAGTGTGCCTGTAGACGATATATAAATGCTACACAATCCATTTTCAATAGCAAACATGCCATAGTAAACTTCAATAACATATATCAATTACATGGCAATCTGGGCATATTTACGAGAGTTAGAGCACGGACAGACGACAAACATAAACACTTTTCAACTAATGTTGGAAAGTATTTAGAAAAGGGGAAAATATGAAGCGAGAACATAATGTCCAGCCAATCTATACACCCGAATCTCCTAAAAGCGTTTCAAATGATCTTATCTGTTCTTAATTTTTAATATTACATTTTTATACCCGGCATATAACGTACGGCTGTAAATTTTGATTAATTTTCTTGTTATAATGATATAGAAAAATCACTTATTATCATTAAAATATAGATGTAATTTTGCTTAAAGTAATAACAGTACACATAAAAGCTTGTAATTACCTTTTTTATAAACATATCAACCAGTTTCGTACGCTCAATCGGCGACATTTTCAAGATCAATAGTAATAAATAAACTATTTTCGCAAAAAATATTTTTTAAATGAACTTGATAAACAAAAACCGCTATAGATCATATGTTTAATGAATGTAGATGCTTAAAAATGGTCAACTATACACGTGAAAATACAGGGTGTTTCACAAAGGACCCCTAATTTAAAAAATCAATAACCCGGAAACGGTTATAGATAGAAACTTGAAATCAGTGGTATGTTTAATAAAAAAATCGTAAGAATCTTATACATAAATCTCAAAATTTAGTTAAAAATAGTACCGATAGATGGCGCTGAGAGCTTTAAGAATCCTTCTACAGAGAGTTCAGAAGCATAGAAGATTTCGTCAAGATTCCTTGAAGATTTCGCCATTGAAATCTGACCGCTATTAGCTTATAGTGAAAATACTTCCGAAAGTGATGTATACCGTGGAGGAACGTGTGTTTATTGTGTTGGAGTACCACCGATTAAATCAGAGTCCTACTGCCTCAAGGAGAAATTTTCAAACGCGATTTCAAGTCGCAAAAAACCCAGAGGGGAAAACAATTCGTGAGCTTTTCACAAAATTTCAACAAACAGACCAGTGACATACAGCAGAGAGTCAATGACAATTTCATTCTTCGTTTGCGATAAGTCTGTTGTGTAAAAGGTGCACCTTTTGAATCACTTTTGATACGCCTATTTATCGCAGCGCCATCTATCGGCGCTATTTTTAACTAAATTTTGAGATTTATGTATAAGATTCTTACGATTATTTTAATAAACATACTACTGGTTTCATGTTTCTCTCTATCACCGTTTCCAGGCTATTGATTTTTAAAGTTAGGGGTCCTTTGTGAAACACCCTGTATATGCGAAAATAGTTTATTTATCAATATTGATCTTGAAAATTTCGCCGATTGATCGTACGAAAATTGTTGATCTATTTATTAAAAGGTAATTCATTAGCCTTTATGTGTACCTGTTATCACTTTAAGGTATCCGCACATCTTTGAAACTTCATTTTCGATGAAAATATCGATTTCTCATTTTTGCAGTAATATTAAAATCCGATCAGTTATCTATCGAATTCTGCTTTAATTGTGTCTGCCGTATGTGAATTAGAACCCGAGTTACAGCCGTTTAAAGTTACATCTATTACAGCTTGCCGAAGAATTTTACAACCGGAAATATCGTTCTGCAAACCGGAAGCAAGCTGAAATGTATGTTCACATTCTACTTTTTCGAGATTTAGCATTTAAATTTGGATTATATGTTCAAGAAAATCGCCTTTAAAAGTTATTTTTAGCTTTTTCCCAAAATGAAGTTTTTCAGATTTTTACTGTACGCAAAACATCTTATAGCAAAAAATTATGCATGAAATGTCTTGAATTTTTTTTTACTTATTTTACAAATGTTCATTGAGGGAATAGACTACAATCATGATGATATATCAATTAGTTTTATATTTACACTGGTATAAGTTAAAAAGTTGCAAGAAATTTTACGAATTTTTCATTACATTAGTACTTCAAGTGCCATAGCTTCTGCGATAGAGATGCTATTATAAAGAGGCTAATCTATGTCCTAGAGAAAGTTATTCTCTTTATTATGCAATTTACAAAATGTGAATGCATTGATTTGATTTTGAGTTATCATGTTTTGCGCAAATATCAATTTTTCCCATAATTTTGACTATTTTTCATTAAAAAAATTATTTCTGTGTGATTTCTAAAATGTTTATATAGTTTTAAATGTTTTAACTTAAATGTCATTAAAAAAAATTGGTACAAAGAGAAAATTTCAAAAAATTCAAAAAATCACCCCCGAAGGTGTGCGCATACCTTAAGTTTATTACATGTTTTCTTTAATAAATTTCTTACATCAAAATCGCGCGCAATTCGCCGGAATATACGGTACATCAGAGTATTTTGTCAAACATCCATTTCTGACAAAAAAAAAAATATATATATATTACATGACATTTTCCAAACAGTTTGTACTTAAAGATGTACATTTTTTTTTTACCTATTGTCTTCAAGTGATCTCAAATTTATCATTATTTTTTTCCTTGCAGGACAATGCGCTGATAATGCCTTGAAGATGACAGAATTGTGTGACATAAAGGGTAGTAATACACTGTCACAGGATTTCTTTGTAACCTGATTTAATTGTTACTAGACAAACACAGAGGGCTGTAATTTATTTCAGAGGAATGTGATGAAAGACTTCTATTGTGCGAGAATGTCACGCTAATAAGAATTTATGGTCTCCTGCGCTCTTTCAAGCTGTTGTTATCAGGCGGAAACAAGTTTAGATGTAGAAAAAAAAAATGTAAATATATTTTTCAGTTTCTGGAAATTTTCTTTCATTGTAAATTCCGGTTACATATTTTAAATTTCGACTATAGTAGCAAAACAATACTAGTGTAGTGTTTTAATATTGGTTATATATTGGCTTTAAATATATAACGTGCCGTAAAATGAACTGGACATTTTTAAACATGTAAACCCTGACAGCTAATGAAGTTCTTTCAACAGGTTATGTGTGATGGGGATTATGAAGTGTGAAGTTGGGAATTTCCTTACCACGCTTCCTCGTTTGAGAGCTAAATATCAATGATATATTTACTAGACCAAGAGTCCTGCACGGGTCCGATTCTACCCGGCTCGAAACCGAAACTTCTGCTTAAAGTCAATACGAAACTGACCAGAACTCGACAAAAATAGTTTCGTCAACCCGAAAGCTGGCCCGAACCCAATACACTTCAACCTGACCCCAAACTCGACCGACTTCAGTACCGGCCGAGAAAGCTCTTGTTTGTTAGGACAGAGTTCATGACGTCAGGTCACGTGATGTAACACCTATTCAATCGGCCGAGAAAACTTTTCTTTGTTTCTTACCTCCCTAGAGCAGTTTTCTCGGCGAATTGGATCGGCGGAGATCACGTAATTCCGTCCTAACAAACAAGAGCTTTCTAGGCCGGTACTGAAGTTGGCCGTGCCAGAACCCAAAATATTCAAGCCTAAACCCGACTCGAACCCTACAGTAATCTATATTTCAATGCAACCATGGAAAAATAGTCTACAATTATATCTCTAATATCAATTTTATCTTTTAGGCTAAAAAATGAACGCATGCACACTCATTAATATAAAAATATAGAGTTTTGTTCATTTGAAAAATAATCAGGATTTTCTTTTGAAAAATCTGGTCAAGCCAATCCGACCCGAAAGTGTCAAAACCTAAACCAAAACCTAAACAAAAACCGAGTCGAACCTGAAACATTTAAAGTCAACACAACCCGCATTGAAAATAAATTTGCATCAACTCGACACGGCCTGAACCGCGGGTTCGTGTAAAATCTGGTTTCCTGACCCGATGCAAGACTCTAAGCGGATCTTTTTTAAACTGTTAGAATGCTTAAAATAAAGTACAAAATGGATCAAGGTTCAGCAGTAAACCATTCATTCTATTTAGTTTTTGAAAGGCCAAAAAATTATTTTTGTTTTGAAAGTGTATTGTTATTTTAAGCAGCATTTTATTTCACGACGGTAAAGTGCCATCTATCAGTCATGTTTGGGAGCTGAAACAAGGAAGCGTAGCAAAGAAATTTCTGACTTCACACATGACCCCTAAGCAAGCATAACTTCCACAGATGCCACCGTTTACATGTCATTGAACTTTAAAACATTCAGTCGATTTTACAACAGATTGTATACCGTCAATATTGGCATGAAATGTTTTCTCACCATTAGGGTAGTTTGTTTTACAAATATTTCATCAATATTGAGGAACTATTTCACCAATATTGGCAAAAATACCTAACTATTTTATCGCTAATACTTCTAATGGAACACCAATGTTTCTGTATTTGCGTAATTTGGGTGCAAATATTAACTAAAGCCAATATTTAATCCATATTGAATTTTCATCAGACGTGCTTTCGATGAATGCAATATTGGCTTCAATATTATAACCCCATATAGCCAATATAACAAACATGAATTTGTTGTTTAGAAAATTTCTTGTTATACACTGTAAAAAAGACAGATGTTTCTTTATCTAGAAAAATGCAATATAACCACGAACGAAAATATGCAATAACCTCTTCCGAGTTACTCAAGATTTCAAAAAAGCGTTCTTTATCTTTAGAAAACATACAAACCAATATATTTTTTAGGCTTAAAGAAAAATTTATGAAAAGAAAGTTTATTTTACTACCGCTGATTTTCTAAAGTATTTCCTAAGATTTTTATACTATTCATATACTAGATTTTTTATACTATATATAATGTATTAACTAGTACTTAACAGGAGATGATATGTGTTGGTTCCTATATTTTTCCAGCATTTGTTATGTACAATAAGCTAAGTTATGTACTACCAATATTTCAAAGTGCAGTTATAATATATTAATTCAAAATTTTAGTGTAACCTTAAAACGCAGCATTTTTGTCCTAAAAATGTGTCTCCCTTGAGGTTATAACATGTGGTACACATTATATAAGCAAATCGGGCCGCAGCTTTAAACCAAGAACTTTGTTTAAATCAGCAAAAATATTCTGCACGAAACTGCGCATTTATACTTTATGGGGTTTTTTTTTTTCAGAATTGTTTTTCTGTTTCCTTATTTCTTTCCAAGTTATTTTTGAGAAGTGATCCCAGAAGTCTTCATATTCGAAACTACAACCTTTATGCTTCATTCCAACAACAAAACAAAAGGAGTGGTATGTGGCGTTATGTATATATATAATAACCTTAAAACTCAACAAATATGCACTCGATCCAACAGCAAAAATTAAATTCCGCTAGACTATTAAAATTTCGCACTCTGCATCGAGGGGGTTTCCCAAATAAAGAACTGGCTTTACGTGTGGGGCATTTTGGGGCAAAGAAAATACTATGTTTAGTGCATTTTTGGCATAAAATTTGCTTTGGGGTATGCCATCTGTCCCAAAGATGACAATCGAAAAGTACGGTTGCGTGTAATTCTTAATGAATAATCATACATAATAATATATATATTACCCACCATAGGGATTAGTAAGCTTCAGTAAACCAGAAACAAATTCAACAGACCAAAGCACCCTCTCCAACAGTTTTTGATCAGAAATGGTTGAAGGGTTTTTCTTGATATTGGCGTATTTCGAGGCAAAGTAAGTACTATAAATACTTTTTCGTGCAATTCCAACAATTCACGTGCATGTATAACGCATTTCTAGCACTAAGTCGTCTTCACTGTAAAAAATTTCCAACCCTTTTCCGTTTCGTAAAGGATAAATTTCCTTTACGATACGGAAAACAACCGATAAAATATTTTTTCCGAATCACAACAGAAAGTTTTCCTACAGTCATAAAAATAATCTTTTTATATCGTATTAGTTTCCGAAAAGATGGAAAATAACTTCACCGGACTTACTGCGCAGTCTCGCTCTCTGCTGACGTATGAAAGGCGTGGCGTCACGTGATTCATAACAGAACAGAATCGAGATTTTCCATGAAGAAGATGTCCGCCATGTTGTTAAATATTGGACAATTGTTCTACGTAGTTCTAACTTCGCAATGGTAAGTACTAAAATTTATGTGATTTTTAATATTTGGGATTTGATATGTCCATATATTTACAGTGCATGATTATCAAACCGAATAACATGTTTAAGGAGCTGCGTAGCCTGAAATAAAATGCATGTTATCTTATTTCTCGCTCAGTTTATTTTTTATGAGAAAAATATCCCCAATCAAAAAAATATTTTGATGTGCCAGAAATTTCTAACTTAGATATTATCTTAATGAAAACTCAATTTTTGTAGACTGCTTTTTAAGTAGTTTTTAACTTATTCTAAATTCAGGTACTTGTTTATTTGTTTAATTCTGTAAGGCATCCAGTGTTGAATTCAGGAGATAGCCGGGGGGGGGGACATTCCTCTCTCCCGGAGCATTGAAATGGCCACCCCCTCTGAAGATTTCGGATTTTATGATTTAATGGTCAAAAAGTGCAATTCCCCCCCCCCCCCCTCGGAACTCTATAATATGCCCCCAGGAGCCACAGAAATCCCTCTCGGAGAAAAATGCCTGAATTCAACACTGAAGATATCAATAACATACCTATGATCTTAAAATAAATTCATGAGATTTTTCTGTATTCGATGCCATATCAGAATCATATATTGTCTTTTTTTTTCAGGTACTACATTATTATAGAATCAATTTAACATTTTATTATTTGTAGTGTATTAAAATTCAGTTAAAAAGGAATGTCCATTAAATTCTATAATGTTGATTAAAAAATTGAGAAATGTATGTCAGGGTGCTATAACGAAATTTATAATGGTATATGGTAAAATAAATTTCAGTAGTCTTTTAATATCAGACAATATTTTAGTTGTGAAAAACGTAAAGTAGAATATGCTTAATACCTTGAGGTTGATTTTACCTATATTCATGCTGTAAAAGCTTGCATGCAGAAGCTGTCAACAGCCCCACCCTGTATATTCAAATTTAATTGATTAAATTTTATTTTTCTCACATTATTTTGAAAATAAAAAATGACTTTTAATCTTTTCTAATAATTTAAAATAAACAGAATTAAAAAAAGCAAACAGGGAATTTTTGTCAGTAGAGGTGCAGGGGGGGGGGGGGATTTATTTTAAAAATATAAAGCTTCAATTCTTCATTTAAAAATAAAAAAAGAAAGAAAAAGAAAACCTGTAATAGCTTTTGTTACATTTCTGTATTGTTTTTCATCCTAATTTATATAAAAATTATCTTGTATGTGGGTTTCTAACAAAAAAAAAAATATCTAATTTGATTTTATTTCATATTTGTGCTTTCCTTTAACTAAATCTTGTCATGTATTTAAATGCACGTGTTAATACTGTGCAAATTTCAAGAAATAAAAAAATGTTCAAATGAGTCATAATGTCAACATATAAATCATAAATGTTCTGAAATTTCTGCTATTTTTGGAGTTCACAGAACCCGAAATATCATTGTAATAGAATTTTTTTTAGCTCACAGGTTATCAAAGCCGGACCCCCCCCCCCCCCCCCCGTTTAATTTACATAAATAGGTTTTTCATGCAGAATTATCCGATTTTAAATTTTCAAATTTTATATATATGTTCATTCTAATAATCCAATTCCTTGATTAGTTTTGGGGGTTAAATTGCTAAGTATAAAAGGGGGAGGGGGAACGGGGGCTGATCCCCACTTAATTTATATAAATGGGTTTTTAATGCAGAATTATCAGTTTTGTTTCAAATTTTACACATAGGTTCACTCTGATAAGGCGCTTCCCTGATCAGTTTTGGGGGTTCATTTGTTAAGTTTACATGAGGGAACTGGGGGCTAATCCCCCCCCCCCCCTTAATTTAGATAATGTGTTTTTCATGCAGAAATATCCGATTTGTTTCAAATTTTGTATATAGGTTCATTCCAATAAGGCGCTTCTCTGATCAGCTTTGGGGGTTCAATGGTTAAATATAAAGGGGGAACAGGGGCGAATCCCCTCCCTAAATAAATGGGGTTTTCATGCAGAATTACACAATTTGCTTCAAATTTTGTATATAGCTTCATTGTGATAAGGCGTTTCCTTCATTAGTTTTGGGGGTTCATTGGTTAAGTATAAAGAGGACAACGGTCATTAATCTCCCCCACCCCCTTAATTTAGGTAAATGGGTTTTTCATGCAGAATTATCCGATTTGTTTCAAATATTCTATATAGGTTCTTTCTGATAAGGCGCTTCCCTGATCAGTTTTGGGGGTTCATTTGTTAAGTTTACAGGAGGGAACTGGGGCTAATCCCCCCCCCCCCTTAATTTAGATAATGTGTTTTTCATGCAGAAATATCCGATTTGTTTCAAATTTTATACATAGGTTCATTCTGATAAGGCGCTTCCCTGATCAGTTTTGGGGGTTCATTTGTTAAGTTTACATGAGGGAACTGGGGGCTAATCCCCCCCCCCCCCCGCTTAATTTACATAAATAGGTTTTTCATGCAGAATTATCCGATTTTAAATTTTCAAATTTTATATATATGTTCATTCTGATAATCCGATTCCTTGATTAGTTTTGGGGGTTAAATTGCTAAGTATAAAAGGGGGAGGGGAGACGGGAGCTGATCCCCACTTAATTTATATACATGTGTTTTTCATGCAGAATTATCCGTTTTGTTTCAAATTTTATACATAAGTTCACTCTGATAAAGCGCTTCCCTGATCAGTTTTGGTGGTTCATTTGTTAAGTTTACATGAGGGAACTGGGGGCTAATCCCCCCCCCTTAATTTAGATAATGTGTTTTTCATGCAGAAATATCCGATTTGTTTCAAATTTTGTATATAGGTTCATTCCAATAAGGCGCTTCTTTGATCAGTTTTGGGGGTTCAATGGTTAAATATAAAAGAGGAACAGGGGCTAATCTCCCCCTAAATTAAATAAATGGGTTTTTCATGCAGAAATATCCGATTTGTTTCAAATTTTGTATATAGGTTCATTCCAATAAGGCGCTTCTTTGATAAGCTTTGGGGGTTCAATGGTTAAATATAAAGGGGGAACAGGGGCGAATCCCCTCGCTAAATTAAATAAATGGGGTTTTCATGCAGAATTACACAATTTGCTTCTAATTTTGTATATAGCTTCATTGTGATAAGGCGTTTCCTTCATTAGTTTTGGGGGTTCATTGGTTAAGTATAAAGAGGGCAACGGTCATTAATCCACCCACCACCTTAATTTAGGTAAATGGGTTTTTCATGCAGAATTATCCGATTTGTTTCAAATATTGTATATAGGTTCATTCTGATAAGGCGCTTCCCTGATTATCTTTGGAGATTAATTGATTAAGTATACAGGGCGGAACTGGGGGCTAATCCCCCTTAATTTAGATAATGGGTTTTTCATGCAGAATTATCCGATTTGTTTCAAATATTCTATATAGGTTCATTCTGATAAGGCGCTTCCCTGATCAGTTTTGGGGGTTCATTTGTTAAGTTTACAGGAGGGAACTGGGGGCTAATCCCCCCCTTAATTTAGATAATGTGTTTTTCATGCAGAAATATCCGATTTGTTTCAAATTTTGTATATAGGTTCACCCGATAAGGCGCTTCCCTGATCAGTTTTGGGGGTTCAATGGTTAAATATAAAAGAGGAACAGGGGCTAATCTCCCCCTAAATTAAATAAATGGGTTTTTCATGCAAAATTTCCCAATTTTCTTCATATTTTTTATAGAGCTACATTGTGATAAGGCGCTTCCTTTATTAGTTTTGGGGGTTCATTGGTTAAGTATAAAGAGGGGAACGGTGATTATTCCTCCCCCTTAATTTAGATAAATAAGTTTTTTATGCAGAATTATCCGATTTGCTTCAAATTTTGTATATAGGTTCATTGTGATAAGGCGCTTCCCTGGATCAGTTTTGGGGGTTCAATGGTTAAATATAAAGGGGGAACAGGGGCTAATCCCCCCCTCTAAAATAAAGAAATGGTTTTTTCATGTAAAATTACCCAATTTGCTTCGTATTTTGTACATAAGTTCATTGTGATAAGTCGCTTCCCTGATTAGTTTTGGGAGTTCAATGGTAAAGTATAAACGAGGGGAACGGGGGCCAATCCTACCCTTAATTTAGATAAAACGGTTTTTCATGCAGAATTATCTAACTTGCTTCAAATTTTGTATGTAGGTACATTGGTGAAGTATAAAGGGGAGAACAGGGACTAATTCCCCCCCCCCCCCTCTCAATTGAGAAAAATGATTTTTTAAAGCAGAATTATCCAATTGTTTCAAATTTTTTTTATAAAAGGTTCATTCTGATAAGGTGCTTCCTTGATTAGTTTTGGGGGTTCAATGGTAAAGTATAAAGGGAGCGAAATGAGACTAATCCCCCCTTAATTTATGTAATGGGTTTTTCATGCAGAATTATCCGATTTGCTTAAAATTTTGTATTAGGTTGTTTCTGATAAGGCGCTTCCCTGATCAGTTTTGGGGGTTCAATGGTTAAATATAAAGGGGGAACCGGGGCTAGTCCCCCTAAATTAAATAAGTGGGTTTTACATGCAAAATTATCCAATTTTCTTCATATTTTGTACATAAGTTCATTGTGATAAGTCGTTTCCCTGATTAGTTTTGGGAGTTCAATGGTAAAGTATAAAGAGGGGAACGGTGATTCTTCCTCCCCCCCTCAGAACTCTATAATATGCCCCCAGGAGCCACAGAAATCCCTCTCGGAGAAAAATGCCTGAATTCAACACTGAAGATATCAATAACATACCTATGATCTTAAAATAAATTCATGAGATTTTTCTGTATTCGATGCCATATCAGAATCATATATTGTCTTTTTTTTTCAGGTACTACATTATTATAGAATCAATTTAACATTTTATTATTTGTAGTGTATTAAAATTCAATTAAAAAGGAATGTCCATTAAATTCTATAATGTTGATTAAAAAATTGAGAAATGTATGTCAGGGTGCTATAACGAAATTTATAATGGTATATGGTAAAATAAATTTCAGTAGTCTTTTAATATCAGACAATATTTTAGTTGTGAAAAACGTAAAGTAGAATATGCTTAATACCTTGAGGTTGATTTTACCTATATTCATGCTGTAAAAGCTTGCATGCAGAAGCTTTCAACTGCCCCACCCTGTATATTCAAATTTAATTGATTAAATTTTATTTTTCTCACATTATTTTGAAAATAAAAAATGACTTTTAATCTTTTCTAATAATCTAAAATAAACAGAATAAAAAAAAGCAAACAGGGAATTTTTGTCAGTAGAGGGGCCGGGGGGGGGATTTATTTTAAAAATATAAAGCTTCAATTCTTCATTTAAAAATAAAAAAAGAAAGAAAAAGAAAACCTGTAATAGCTTTTGTTACATTTCTGTATTGTTTTTCATCCTAATTTATATAAAAATTATCTTGTATGTGGGTTTCTAACAAAAAAAAAAATATCTAATTTGATTTTATTTCATATTTGTGCTTTCCTTTAACTAAATCTTGTCATGTATTTAAATGCACGTGTTAATACTGTGCAAATTTCAAGAAATAAAAAAATGTTCAAATGAGTCATAATGTCAACATATAAATCATAAATGTTCTGAAATTTCTGCTATTTTTGGAGTTCACAGAACCCGAAATATCATTGTAATAGAATTTTTTTTAGCTCACAGGTTATCAAAGCCGAACCCCCCCCCCCCCCCCCCCGCCTAATTTACATAAATAGGTTTTTCATGCAGAATTATCCGATTTTAAATTTTCAAATTTTATATATATGTTCATTCTAATAATCCGATTCCTTGATTAGTTTTGGGGGTTAAATTGCTAAGTATAAAAGGGGGAGGGGGAACGGGGGCTAATCCCCACTTAATTTATATAAATGGGTTTTTAATGCAGAATTATCAGTTTTGTTTCAAATTTTACACATAGGTTCACTCTGATAAGGCGCTTCCCTGATCAGTTTTGGGGGTTCATTTGTTAAGTTTACATGAGGGAACTGGGGGCTAATCCCCCCCCCCCTTAATTTAGATAATGTGTTTTTCATGCAGAAATATCCGATTTGTTTCAAATTTTGTATATAGGTTCATTCCAATAAGGCGCTTCTCTGATCAGCTTTGGGGGTTCAATGGTTAAATATAAAGGGGGAACAGGGGCGAATCCCCTCCCTAAATAAATGGGGTTTTCATGCAGAATTACACAATTTGCTTCAAATTTTGTATATAGCTTCATTGTGATAAGGCGTTTCCTTCATTAGTTTTGGGGGTTCATTGGTTAAGTATAAAGAGGACAACGGTCATTAATCTCCCCCACCCCCTTAATTTAGGTAAATGGGTTTTTCATGCAGAATTATCCGATTTGTTTCAAATATTGTATATAGGTTCATTCTGATAAGGCGCTTCCCTGATTATCTTTGGGGGTTAATTGATTAAGTATACAGGGCGGAACTGGGGGCTAATCCCCCTTAATTTAGATAATGGGTTTTTCATGCAGAATTATCCGATTTGTTTCAAATATTCTATATAGGTTCTTTCTGATAAGGCGCTTCCCTGATCAGTTTTGGGGGTTCATTTGTTAAGTTTACAGGAGGGAACTGGGGGCTAATCCCCCCCCCCCTTAATTTAGATAATGTGTTTTTCATGCAGAAATATCCGATTTGTTTCAAATTTTATACATAGGTTCATTCTGATAAGGCGCTTCCCTGATCAGTTTTGGGGGTTCATTTGTTAAGTTTACATGAGGGAACTGGGGGCTAATCCCCCCCCCCCCGCTTAATTTACATAAATAGGTTTTTCATGCAGAATTATCCGATTTTAAATTTTCAAATTTTATATATATGTTCATTCTGATAATCCGATTCCTTGATTAGTTTTGGGGGTTAAATTGCTAAGTATAAAAGGGGGAGGGGAGACGGGGGCTGATCCCCACTTAATTTATATAAATGTGTTTTTCATGCAGAATTATCCGTTTTGTTTCAAATTTTATACATAGGTTCACTCTGATAAGGTGCTTCCCTGATCAGTTTTGGTGGTTCATTTGTTAAGTTTACATGAGGGAACTGGGGGCTAATCCCCCCCCCCCCCCTTAATTTAGATAATGTGTTTTTCATGCAGAAATATCCGATTTGTTTCAAATTTTGTATATAGGTTCATTCCAATAAGGCGCTTCTTTGATCAGTTTTGGGGGTTCAATGGTTAAATATAAAAGAGGAACAGGGGCTAATCTCCCCCTAAATTAAATAAATGGGTTTTTCATGCAGAAATATCCGATTTGTTTCAAATTTTGTATATAGGTTCATTCCAATAAGGCGCTTCTTTGATAAGCTTTGGGGGTTCAATGGTTAAATATAAAGGGGGAACAGGGGCGAATCCCCTCCCTAAATTAAATAAATGGGGTTTTCATGCAGAATTACACAATTTGCTTCTAATTTTGTATATAGCTTCATTGTGATAAGGCGTTTCCTTCATTAGTTTTGGGGGTTCATTGGTTAAGTATAAAGAGGGCAACGGTCATTAATCCCCCCACCACCTTAATTTAGGTAAATGGGTTTTTCATGCAGAATTATCCGATTTGTTTCAAATATTGTATATAGGTTCATTCTGATAAGGCGCTTCCCTGATTATCTTTGGAGGTTAATTGATTAAGTATACAGGGCGGAACTGGGGGCTAATCCCCCTTAATTTAGATAATGGGTTTTTCATGCAGAATTATCCGATTTGTTTCAAATATTCTATATAGGTTCATTCTGATAAGGCGCTTCCCTGATCAGTTTTGGGGGTTCATTTGTTAAGTTTACAGGAGGGAACTGGGGGCTAATCCCCCCCTTAATTTAGATAATGTGTTTTTCATGCAGAAATATCCGATTTGTTTCAAATTTTGTATATAGGTTCATTCCGATAAGGCGCTTCCCTGATCAGTTTTGGGGGTTCAATGGTTAAATATAAAAGAGGAACAGGGGCTAATCTCCCCCTAAATTAAATAAATGGGTTTTTCATGCAAAATTTCCCAATTTTCTTCATATTTTTTTATAGAGCTACATTGTGATAAGGCGCTTCCTTTATTAGTTTTGGGGGTTCATTGGTTAAGTATAAAGAGGGGAACGGTGATTATTCCTCCCCCTTAATTTAGATAAATAAGTTTTTTATGCAGAATTATCCGATTTGCTTCAAATTTTGTATATAGGTTTATTGTGATAAGGCGCTTCCCTGGATCAGTTTTGGGGGTTCAATGGTTAAATATAAAGGGGGAACAGGGGCTAATCCCCCCCTCTAAAATAAAGAAATGGTTTTTTCATGTAAAATTACCCAATTTGCTTCGTATTTTGTACATAAGTTCATTGTGATAAGTCGCTTCCCTGATTAGTTTTGGGAGTTCAATGGTAAAGTATAAACGAGGGGAACGGGCGCCAATCCTACCCTTAATTTAGATAAAACGGTTTTTCATGCAGAATTATCTAACTTGCTTCAAATTTTGTATGTAGGTACATTGGTGAAGTATAAAGGGGAGAACAGGGACTAATTCCCCCCCCCTCTCAATTGAGAAAAATATTTTTTAAAGCAGAATTATCCAATTGTTTCAAACTTTTTTTATAAAAGGTTCATTCTGATAAGGTGCTTCCTTGATTAGTTTTGGGAGTTCAATGGTAAAGTATAAAGGGAGCGAAATCAGACTAATCCCCCCTTAATTTATGTAATGGGTTTTTCATGCAAAATTATCCGATTTGCTTAAAATTTTGTATTAGGTTGTTTCTGATAAGGCGCTTCCCTGATCAGTTTTGGGGGTTCAATGGTTAAATATAAAGGGGGAACCGGGGCTAGTCCCCCTAAATTAAATAAGTGGGTTTTACATGCAAAATTATCCAATTTTCTTCATATTTTGTACATAAGTTCATTGTGATAAGTTGTTTCCCTGATTAGTTTTGGGAGTTCAATGGTAAAGTATAAAGAGGGGAACGGTGATTCTTCCTCCCCCCCCTCAGAACTCTATAATATGCCCCGAGGAGCCACAGAAATCCCTCTCGGAGAAAAATGCCTGAATTCAACACTGAAGATATCAATAACATACCTATGATCTTAAAATAAATTCATGAGATTTTTCTGTATTCGATGCCATATCAGAATCATATATTGTCTTTTTTTTTTCAGGTACTACATTATTATAGAATCAATTTAACATTTTATTATTTGTAGTGTATTAAAATTCAATTAAAAAGGAATGTCCATTAAATTCTATAATGTTGATTAAAAAATTGAGAAATGTTTGTCAGGGTGCTATAACGAAATTTATAATGGTATATGGTAAAATAAATTTCAGTAGTCTTTTAATATCAGACAATATTTTAGTTGTGAAAAACGTAAAGTAGAATATGCTTAATACCTTGAGGTTGATTTTACCTATAATCATGCTGTAAAAGCTTGCATGCAGAAGCTTTCAACTGCCCCATCCTGTATATTCAAATTTAATTGATTAAATTTTATTTTTCTCACATTATTTTGAAAATAAAAAATGACTTTTAATCTTTTCTAATAATTTAAAATAAACAGAATAAAAAAAAGCAAACAGGGAATTTTTGTCAGTAGAGGTGCGGGGGGGGGGGGATTTATTTTAAAAATATAAAGCTTCAATTCTTCATTTAAAAATAAAAAAAAGAAAGAAAAAGAAAACCTTTAATAGTTTTTGTTACATTTCTGTATTGTTTTTCATCCTAATTTATATAAAAATTATCTTGTATGTGGGTTTCTAACAAAAAAAAAAAATATCTAATTTGATTTTATTTCATATTTGTGCTTTCCTTTAACTAAATCTTGTCATGTATTTAAATGCACGTGTTAATACTGTGCAAATTTCAAGAAATAAAAAAATGTTCAAATGAGTCATAATGTCAACATATAAATCATAAATGTTCTGAAATTTCTGCTATTTTTGGAGTTCACAGAACCCGAAATATCATTGTAATAGAATTTTTTTTAGCTCACAGGTTATGAAAGCCGGACCCCCCCCCCCCCCCCCCCCCCGCTTAATTTACATAAATAGGTTTTTCATGCACAATTATCCGATTTTAAATTTTCAAATTTTATATATATGTTCATTCTGATAATCCGATTCCTTGATTAGTTTTGGGGGTTAAATTGCTAAGTATAAAAGGGGGAGGGGGAACGGGGGCTGATCCCCACTTAATTTATATAAATGGGTTTTTAATGCAGAATTATCCGTTTTGTTTCAAATTTTATACATAGGTTCACTCTGATAAGGCGCTTCCCTGATCAGTTTTGGGGGTTCATTTGTTAAGTTTACATGAGGGAACTGGGGGCTAATCCCCCCCCCTTAATTTAGATAATGTGTTTTTCATGCAGAAATATCCGATTTGTTTCAAATTTTGTATATAGGTTCATTCCAATAAGGCGCTTCTCTGATCAGCTTTGGGGGTTCAATGGTTAAATATAAAGGGGAAACAGGGGCGAATCCCCTCTCTAAATAAATGGGGTTTTCATGCAGAATTGCACAATTTGCTTCAAATTTTGTATATAGCTTCATTGTGTTAAGGCGTTTCCTTCATTCGTTTTGGGGGTTCATTGGTTAAGTATAAAGAGGACAACGGTCATTAATCCCCCCCACCCCCTTAATTTAGGTAAATGGGTTTTTCATGCAGAATTATCCGATTTGTTTCAAATATTGTATATAGGTTCATTCTGATAAGGCGCTTCCCTGATTATCTTTGGGGGTTAATTGATTAAGTATACAGGGCGGAACTGGGGGCTAATCCCCCTTAATTTAGATAATGGGTTTTTCATGCAGAATTATCCGATTTGTTTCAAATATTCTATATAGGTTCTTTCTGATAAGGCGCTTCCCTGATCAGTTTTGGGGGTTCATTTGTTAAGTTTACAGGAGGGAACTGGGGGCTAATCCCCCCCCCCTCCCGCTTAATTTACATAAATAGGTTTTTCATGCAGAATTATCCGATTTTAAATTTTCAAATTTTATATATATGTTCATTCTGATAATCCGATTCCTTGATTAGTTTTGGGGGTTAAATTGCTAAGTATAAAAGGGGGAGGGGAGACGGGGGCCGATCGCCACTTAATTTATATAAATGGGTTTTTCATGCAGAATTATCCGTTTTGTTTCAAATTTTATACATAGGTTCACTCTGATAAGGCGCTTCCCTGATCAGTTTTGGTGGTTCATTTGTTAAGTTTACATGAGGGAACTGGGGGCTAATCCCCCCCCCCCTTAATTTAGATAATGTGTTTTTCATGCAGAAATATCTGATTTGTTTCAAATTTTGTATATAGGTTCATTCCGATAAGGCGCTTCCCTGATCAGTTTTGGGGGTTCAATGGTTAAATATAAAAGAGGAACAGGGGCTAATCTCCCCCTAAATTAAATAAATGGGTTTTTCATGCAAAATTTCCCAATTTTCTTCATATTTTTTATAGAGCTACATTGTGATAAGGCGCTTCCTTTATTAGTTTTGGGGGTTCATTGGTTAAGTATAAAGAGGGGAACGGTGATTATTCCTCCCCCTTAATTTAGATAAATAAGTTTTTTATGCAGAATTATCCGATTTGCTTCAAATTTTGTATGTAGGTTCATTGTGATAAGGCGCTTCCCTGGATCAGTTTTGGGGGTTCAATGGTTAAATATAAAGGGGGAACAGGGGCTAATCCCCCCATCTAAAATAAAGAAATGGTTTTTTCATGTAAAATTACCCAATTTGCTTCGTATTTTGTACATAAGTTCATTGTGATAAATCGCTTCCCTGATTAGTTTTGGGAGTTCAATGGTAAAGTATAAACGAGGGGAACGGGGGCCAATCCTACCCTTAATTTAGATAAAACGGTTTTTCATGCAGAATTATCTAACTTGCTTCAAATTTTGTATGTAGGTACATTGGTGAAGTATAAAGGGGAGAACAGGGACTAATTCCCCCCCCCACCTTTTCAATTGAGAAAAATGATCTTTTAAAGCAGAATTATCCAATTGTTTCAAATTTTTTTTATAAAAGGTTCATTCTGATAAGGTGCTTCCTTGATTAGTTTTGGGGGTTCAATGGTAAAGTATAAAGGGAGCGAAATGGGACTAATCCCCCCTTAATTTATGTAATGGGTTTTTCATGCAGAATTATCCGATTTGCTTAAAATTTTGTATTAGGTTGTTTTTGATAAGGCGCTTCCCTGATCAGTTTTGGGGGTTCAATGGTTAAATATAAAGGGGGAACCGGGGCTAGTCCCCCTAAATTAAATAAGTGGGTTTTACATGCAAAATTATCCAATTTTCTTCATATTTTGTACATAAGTTCATTGTGATAAGTCGTTTCCCTGATTAGTTTTGGGAGTTCAATGGTAAAGTATAAAGAGGGGAACAGTGATTCTTCCTCCCCCCCCCCCTTAATTTACATAAATGGGTTTTTCATGCAGAATTATCCGATTTGCTTAAAATTTTGTATATAGATTGTTTCTGATAAGACGCTTCCCTGATCAGTTTTGGGGGTTCAATGGTTAAATATATAGGCGGGACAAGGGCTAATCCCCCTAAATTAAATAAATGGGTTTTTCATGCAAAATTACCCAATTTCCTTCAAATTTTGTATATAACACATGGGCTGATAATTTCCCGGTCTGGCACACAGATGGCGTTGCAATTGCCGAACCGATGTTTTTTTTTAGTAAATACGAACCTTTAAAAGGTAGCAGAAAAGATGTCATGATGATTCGCCGTGTGGATAAAACGTTAGAGTGGTTTTATTTGAACAACTTTGTTGATAAACAAAAAAAATGGATAAACAAGAATTTCAAGAATTGTATTTTGATGGGAAAAAACACCGTTCAAACAAAAGCTTGGCTTGATAAGCATTATCCGGACATTGCACCAGGTAAATCAAACATTATTGACTGGTTTGCTGAATTTAAACATGGTCGTACGGACACCAGTGATGCACCACGCAAAAGAGGTGGTTACTCCGGAAAACATAAAAATAGTCCAAAAAATCGTTTTGGGGAACCGTAAAGTGAAGTTGCAGGCGATAGCTCAGACTCTGAAGATATCCAAGAAACGTGTAGGTTTTATTTTGAATGAGCATTTGTCTATGAAAAAGCTGTTGTCAAAGTGGCTGCCGCGCGTGTTGACTTTTGACCAAAAACAACAACGAGTCAATGATTTAGAACACTGTTTGGAGCTTTTTCGTTATAAAATTATGTTATTTATTATTAAACTATTATTATTATTTATTAAATTATTATTATTAAATTATTATTATTTATTATTAAAGTTATGTTATTTATTAAAGTTATAAAACTCATAATGTTTTGTTAAAAAGTTGTGTTTTCTTTATTAGACCGGGAACTTATCAGCCCATGTGTTAGCTTCATTGTGATAAGGCGCTTCCTTCATTAGTTTTGGTTGTTCATTGGTTAAGTATAAAGAGGGGGACGGTGATTAATCCCCCCCCTTACTTTAGATAAATGACTTTTTTATTCAGAATTATCAGATTTGTTTCAATTTTTATATATAGGTTCGATGTGATAAGACGCTTCCCCGGATCAGTTTTGGGGGTTCATTGGTTAAATATAAAGGGGGGAACGTGGTCCAATCCCCCGTAATTTGGATAAATTGATTTTTCATGCTGAATTATACAATTTGCTTCAAATTTTGCATATAGGTTCATTGTGATAAGGCGCTTCCCTGATTAGTTTTGGGGGTCCAATTGCTAAGTATAAAAGGGGTGGAACGGGGGCTGATCCCCCCTTAATTTAGATAAATGTGTTTTTCATGCAGAATTATCCAATTTGCTTCAAATTTTGAATATAGGTTCATTCTGATAAGGCGCTTCCCTGATTAGTTTTGGGGGTTCATTGGTTAAGTATGAAGGGGGAATGGAAGCTAATCCCCCCTAACTTAGATAAATGGTTTTTTCATGCAGAATTATCGAATTTTCTTCAGATATTGTATGAGGTTCATTGTGATAAGTCTCTTTCCTGATTAGTTTTGAGGGTTCATCGGTTAAGTATAAGGGGGGGGGGAACTGGAGGCTAATCCCCCCTCCTTAATTTAGATAAATAGGTTTTTCATGCAGAATTATCCGATTTGCTTCAAATTTGGTATATAAGTTCATTCTGATTAGGCGCTTCCCTGATTAGCTTTGGGGTTCTTTGGTTAAGTATAAAAGGGGGAAAAGGGGTTAATGCTCCCCCTAATTTAAATAAATGGGTTTTTCGTGCAGAATTATCCGATTTTCTTCAAATTTGGTATATATTTTCATTGTGATAAGGCACTTCCCTGATTAATTTTGGGGGTTTATTGGTTAAGATTAAAGGATGGAACGAGGGGCTAATCCACCTTAAGTTAGATAAATGGGTTTTTTATGCAAAATTATCTAGTTTGCTTCAAATTTTGTATATTGATTCATTGTGATAAGGCGTTTCCCGCATTAGTTTTGGGGGTTCATTTGTTAAGTATAAAGGAGGGAACGGGGACGAATTCCCTCCCCTTAATTTAGATAAATGGGTTTTTCATGCAGAATTAACCGATTTGCTTCAAATTTTTTATATAGGTTTATTCTGATAAGATGCTTCCCTGATTCGTTTTTTTTTTTTTTTTTTTTTTTTTTTTTTGGGGGGGGGGGTCATTTGGTTAAGTAAAAAGGGGGAACAGGGACTAATTGTCCATTTTAATTTAAATAAATAGTTTTTTCATGCCGAATTATCCAATTTGATGCAAATGTTGTATACCGGTTTATTTTGATAAGGCGCTTCCCTGATTAGATTTGGACGTTTATTGGTTAAGTATAAAGGACGTAAATAGGGGAGCTAATGACCCCCCCCCCTTCTAATTTATATAAATGTGTTTTTTCTTTGAAATAAGAGTATAATATGCAAATAGTGTGAATAGCCTGTGAGCTCAATGCCATCAGTTTGACTGAGCACTTTTATTTTTATTATTTTATTTCCAATTTAATATATATAAATTTTTTTAATTAATATACCTTTTAAAAAGTTAGTATCTAGCCGAATATTTGATAATCTGCTAAATCACTATTTGTTACATATCGTAAAATTATTGTTATGTTTTTCTACTATATTCCTGTGGCACCATTTTTTTTTCTTTTAATGCTGATTGTGAAATCCCATATAGTAACCTATGTAAATTTTAAAGAAATGATAAATTCCGTTATACAATTATCAAAATATAGCTTTCACCAGCAGGAAACAGATGTCCAATGTTGGTAGAGTACATTTTTAAAAATTTCCTTAATTTTTAAATTTTTTAAAAATTTTATGAATTTTGAATTCTTTATTCAAAGGAAAATTTTCAAATATTTTGTTCTTAAAAATACTTATCGCTGAAGACGAAGTGTCCCCTTAATCATTCTTTGCTCTTGTGCTGTTTTTTTATATTTTTAAATATACATTGTCACTAGCAATTAGTACAATAAAAAAAATTAATATTATTACTGTTATTATTACAGGATAATACTGCAGTGATCAATGTCGCCTTACAGCTAGAACAGATCATCCTTGCCTACTAGAGAATGAGGATGTTAGAAAGGACGTCAAGGTGTTTTCGTATGTTGATGGTGTGACACTTTTTTCGGAGAAATGTTCAACTGAGTCAATTTCGTTGCTCTAGCATCCTACTGGGTGTTTAATTAAGACTGTTATCAGGCCGGAATCTAGGCAGGCTTTTTTACTAACTGCATCAATTCTAAAGGAATACATACATGCCAATAGCATATACATAGCATAAATACAGTGCTGTAATTTGTTTTATTAAAACATTTTGATTTATAGTTTTGTTGAAAATAAATTTTATTTTTCAGTATAAATGTTTGTTTTATTTTTTCTGTCTTTTGTTGTTAGCCAGAAAAAATCGAGTAATTTATAAATTTTTTAAAAAATAGTATTTAGTCAATTTAATGTTTGTGTAAATTAAATGCACTTGATTTATTTTAATAAGTTTAAGTAAAAAAAAAAAAAAAAAAAAATAGCACATACATATTTGCTAAGAACGATTTTTTATTGAATTCACTATTTTATAGATATTTTTTCTGAATTATTTGCAATTTTTAATATTCTGCTATTAAGTGATCTGCCATTGAGGAATAAAAGACTCACAAACATTTATTTCTTTGTTATTAATCATGATAAAAAAAAAATTGTAATCAATATACTTTTTAAAAAGTTAGTACTCAGCCGAATATTTGATAGTCTGCTAAATCTCTATTTGTTACATTTTGTAAAATTATCACGTTTTTCTACTATATTCCTGTGGCATCATTTTTTCCCCTTTAATGCTGATTGTGAAATCCCATGGTAACCTACGGAAATTTTAAAGAGGTGATAAATTCCCTTATACAATTATCAAAATATAGCTTTCACCAGCAGGAAACAGATGTCCAATACTGGTAGTGTACATTTTTTAAAATTTCCTTATTTTTTAAATATTTTTTTAAAGTATCTTTACTTTAATTTATATTTAATATATATATATATTTACTGGCAACTGGACTTCCCTGTAAGTAAGTGCTTATATATTCCATATTTTTGCTTTTTTCATTTGTAAAGAGTTTATAAATATTATTCACAAGTCCTTAATTTATTTCTTCAAAATAAAATGCAGGTTTTAAGTTATCAAATTGGCTTTTGATAAGTTTATTTAGCTGATTCACCAGATTGGTGTTATAACTTTTACTTCAATATAATCTTTTGTTAAAATATTGTATGCAAGTACATGATTTTGGAAAGAAATTTTTTTAATTACTTTTTTTTACAGCAATTGGTAAATTTTGGTATCTTTTGAAATCTAAGCATAGTTTCATTGCCAATTTCTTCAACGTTATCTAATCAGTTATAATACAGAAAGTTCAGAAATCTTAAAATATTTAGATCAATAATTGAAATTATATTTCAGCACTATAATCTCAATTTAAATTAAATAATTGCTAAATAACACTTGTGTAGTCTAACAATTTTTAATCAGAGTTCATTGATTTAAATCAACTGGATTTCAATCCTGATTTAAATCAACTGATTTATTTAAATACACTTTTTTTTTCAAATTTAGGTTAAGATATTTCATTATAAATATTATTTTTGACAACAATACATTGTAAATTTAAGGACTGGGGGAGACAACACTCAAAATCCTTGCTTTTTGAATTTTATTTAAATCAAATATCACACTTAAAGATAAAAATTCTAATTTAAAAATAGAGAATCTCAGCTGAGAAATGTTAAAAGATTAAAGCATAAATTTATTTGTTAAAAAAATATGTACAAATCTTATGTGAATTTTTTAATACAAAAACATGGAGGGTTTCTGCGAGGATTTGTAAAATGTTAGAATAAATAAATATAGGTCAATCAAAAGTATATTTATTGTTATTTATATTGATATCTCATGACTTCATTGTGCACATGTAAATAACAAATGGTTCGATATTCCAATGTAATTTATTTATGGAAAGACTCGGAAAATAAAGATTCCATGGTTAGTAATACTCTGAAATGTTTATATATATTTTTTAATATAATTTTAATTACTTATAAATGTAAACTAATAAACAACTAAAGTGTTAAAATCTTTAAAAAATCAAACACCTGATTTAAAAGTATCTTTTATTTTAAATTTTAAAAAAATCAAACTTTAATTCACTGCAAACTCTGTAATCGCTTATAAAGAACTCATAAAGCTGGAAAATTGGTGTTTCTTTTCAAACATTTTAATAACAAAGAATAATTTTTTCAGATCCATTGAAATTTATACCCAGATAATCATAATTATCATAAGTATTTTTTATATATGCTCCAACTTCATTAAATGAATTAATGTATGTATTTCAGAGTAGTGTATATAATCTGGAATAGGTATGTTTAAAGGAATACTGTATATAATCCAGATCTAGAATAGAATGCTTAAAATTTCAATTTTTTTTTTCTGAATAAAATTCTTACATTATCTTTTATATTCTAAGATTTTTAATCGAGAAATTTGGTCAAAACAAAAAGATTTAGCTTTTAGTAATGAAGAGTTTATATGCTTTTTATTTTATCAAAGGGGTAATTTAAGGTGGTATATATTTTATACAGAATAGGTCAATAAAAAGTATATTGTTAAATTGCAGTTAGTGTAAATAAGTGATATATAACACAAGACAATTTGTTTACTTTATTTCCTGTTTTCAAAAGTAAAAGAGAATTCACATTTTCAAATTATATCATTTTCTGTTGCTCCATTTTTTAACTATATTTTTAACTGTTTATATATGATTAAAATATTTCAAATTAAACAAGTGAATGAGTTTCTCTATATATTTTTAATTTCAAATAAATTTAAATGAGCTTTTCTAATTATTAATTTTAATGATTTAGTAAAGGTTATTTTACTTTAAAACGCGTAATTTTAAAATTGTATTTTGAAAAAAAAAATAGCTGATTTAAATTTTAACAAAAAATGATTTTCATTTACTGAGCCTTTTTGTTATGTAATTTTCAGTTGAGCTTCAAGTTCAAAGTCTTGTACATTTTCAAATTGTATGGCTTCTGATAATTGTTTATCATCAACGTATTTATTAGGGTTAGCTGAATTCTGTATATTCTTATAATTTACATGACTTCAAAAGTTTTTAGATTTACTTTATTATTATTATTATTTTGTGTGTGTGTGTGTGTGTGTAATAGAGCAGAAAAGCACGCAAATTGGGTTATAATAGTTAGGTGCAGCAATGTTCCTAATTGGAAAGTGTCTCTGTGACACAAATTGGGTATAAAAAGTGACAAATTTGAAATATATGCGCAGGGTGTATTTGGGGACAAAAAAGAACATTTAATCTCCAAACTGTCACTGTAAAAAACAAAGTTATTCTTCTGGAAACTGTCTTTTTTAATTTAATGTTGAAAAAAATAAGCTTAGAGGGTCATATTCATGCCGAAATTGTAGCAAATTCAATAGATACATCTAATTGGGGCATCATGTTTGGCTTTTTCAGTAAATGTTGCCCTATGATAACAAACTGGAATTCACTCAGTCAAGTAGTTTTGAAATTATGAAAATTTAAAGTTTGTAACTCCTAATCTGTAATCGTTGCAAATCAGACTGTAATGTGGGTAGTGTTTTAAGCATAACTTAAAAACTACTTAGCGGAATCAGCTGTGATTTTTGATTTGCATATTTGAAGTTTTTAGAAATCTATTTCTATTAAAATTAATTTTTCTAATTAATTTAAAAATACATTTTTTTTATAAATTAAACCATAAAATAAACCATAATCTATAATTTTTTAACCGAAATAGATTTCGAAAAGCTTCAAATAAAATATACGAATATAAAATTATTACGTCAAGTATTGAATTATATAAAAAAAACTCCACCAGCTGTTTAACATTAGGAGTTCCAAACTTTAAACTTCATAATTCTTAAACATTTTGACCTAGTGACTTCCCTTTTGGTATCTTTGAGAAAAAGTTACCGAAAGAGGCAAATATAATGTCAAAGTTAGATGTACATATTGAAAAGTTTGGAGTTCTGTGCAACTTAAGAACGAAGACGACCCCATAAGCTTGTTTTTTTTTTTTTTTTTTTGAGGCGTAAATTAAAAGAAGTTCTAGTTTTTTAAAAAGGGCGGTCACTATTGTGATTAAAAAATGTTTTGTATGTCCTTTGTTTTGGATATACAGCAATAGAAAGTCTTTCCAGTACCAATAAAACTTCAATGTTAGTTGCATACACTTCATACGCATGCAACATGTCATACACTTGTGCTACACCCAATGACATAAGTGTGGGTTTTAAATATCCAGTCCAAATTGAAAATATTTTGTTCCGTTTTTAATATCTTATTTAACAGTTTTTGGCATCACCTAAATATTTAGTGCTTGGGGCAATTATCTCCCACACACACTTCACCACTGGCTACACCTATGTATATTCTGGCACTAATAAGCTGGCATCTCTGTACAGTCCACTTTGCTATACAGACAACAGATGAAAAGGTTTGTTTTGGACACTATTTGGACTTTCTTTTATATCGCTTAAAAAATATATATATTTTTTTATTTTTTTTTTCCCTAGGAAACATATACACATATTCTAAAGAAAATAAAAGTATATTATGTATTTTATGAACATAAAATCCATTTCATTGTGTACTTTTTATTTATTTATACACTTTTCTTTTACGAGAATGACTTCTCCTTGTTTATAAAGATACTTCTCTAGCATTCCTTGTATAAAATACTTATTTTAAAAAAATGTAAATACCCATGAGCTAAACGTATCAGTATTACTTGTAACAAATAAATAAAATTTCAAGCTGATTCTGTATTGTAAAGAAACTTTTGTTATAAAGAGTAGGACCAATAACAGATGAAAATATTGCTTTTGGACACTATTTTGATTTCCTTTTATCTTAGTTAAATATTAGTAAGAACTTTTTTGAATACATACATACATTTTAAGTATTTTGTTATCATAAAATCCATTACATGTAATGCATTTTATGATGATAAATACTTAAAAATGTGTGTATGTATTCAAAAAAGTTCTTAATAATATTTAATTAATATCAAAACAGTGTCCAAAAGCAATATTTTCATCTGTTAATGTTCCTACTCTTTAAAACAAAAGTTTCTTTACAATGCAGAAAATTTTCCGATCATAATGAAAAAAAATTCCGTAAAGCAAAGAAAAAGTTTCTATAGTACACAAGAATTTTTAATTTTTTCATGATTAGTTTACTGACTGATTCGGAAAAGTTTCCTTTTTAAAACGGAATACTTTCTGTCTATTCTACCGTTCTACCAAGACATTTCTTAGTGTGAATGGAAAGTTTTCCTTTTTAAAACGGAATACTTTCTGTCTATTCTACCATTCTACCAAGACATTTCTTAGTGTGAATGGAAAGTTTTCCTTTTTAAAACGGAATACTTTCTGTCTATTCTACTATTCTACTAAGACATTTCTTAGTGTGAATGGACAGTTTTCCTTTTTAAAACGGAATACTTTCTGTCTATTCTACCGTTCTACCAAGACATTTCTTAGTGTGAATGGAAAGTTTTCCTTTTTAAAACGGAATACTTTCTGTCTATTCTACTATTCTACTAAGACATTTCTTAGTGTGAATGGAAAGTTTTCCTTTTTAAAACGGAATACTTTCTGTCTATTCTACCGTTCTACCAAAACGTTTCTTTATGTGAATGGAAAGATTTCCGTAAGACCCAGGAATTTATTCTGTGTCTAAAGATTAGTTTCTGAATCAAACAGGAAAAGTTTCCTGACGGAAAGAAAAAACTTTCGTTTTTTTTCGTTTTTTTTTCCGTGTTGGTTTGGAAAAGTTTCCTGTACTATACGGGCAACTGGAAATCCTATTCCTACCGGAAACTTTTCCGAATTTTTTTTTACAGTGTTGGTGGATGCCATTAGCCACAAAGAATATAATAGGAAAGTAGGACTGAAAGTAGTTTAAAGACAAAATGCTTGCACCAGGAAACGATTCAACAGATGATAAAACTGTTCTCTAAAACGGTTTTTCTTCAGCAGTAGTTAAGGGGTTTCTTGATTTTTTTTGCCAAATAGGCCAACATTCATTCGTTTCAAGAGGCATAAAAAGTGATTTATAGTATAAGACACCATTTTGCTAATCATCGGTAGTACACATTTGGAATTTACGTGCATATTTAAAACCTTTTCCCCAATACATTAATAAGCATGAGAGTCTGTGACCATCTGGTTGCTGCTAGATGCACTTCATGATACTTTCATGATCAATTCTCTCGAAGCAACAAGTTGTCTCACGTATCTGGACGCATAGATATATTATCCTATAAGTCAGGAAACTATATGCCTATGTTCTTATCAATTATTACATTGGTTCAGACTACATTTTCAAGATGTTTACAAGACATTTTAACCATTTAAATCCTTAAATTCAATGCAAAATATGCAGAGCATATGTTTAAAAACTAATAACAAACTAAAACATCATAGATAACTATGTACACAAAATCTAAAGTTGGGTAAAGATCGACCCCATCCCTAGTCCTAGGGTCATCGGTATCAATTCTAATGAGAAAAAGATGCTGATATAGAAAACAGGACAATGTGTTTTCAAACAGGTGTTGATTCACCTTTAATGCAATAGGATTTGTTGGAACTGTCGTTTCAAGCGCACTTGTCCCTGATCAGCACTGTCGTAACTTAGTCATTTCTTACATCAATAAAATATTACACTATGCTACACTACAAAAATTAATATATGCCTCCCACCCCCCAAAAAACGAAAGAAAAAACAGAATACATGCCTCTACCTCATCAAAAAATAGGTTTTTTGCCACGTTACGCTAATGCTTGATACACTTTAACTACGAAATAATGTGAACAATTCACAAACTGCACTGTTTCGGAAATACTGTCAACCTTGTCCAGGAATTTGACAATCATTCCTTTTCGCAAGCCCCAAAAACCACTCCGTTTTCCCATGACAGTAATGTGTTGTTTTCCATTTCCGTTTGCCTTACCTATTCCATAAGATGGATGACCTATTTCATTAATGTCACACCTACATTTTTTTCCTTCTTTTAATCCAATATAAAACTATATTCCATCTTTGAAATAGCATTATTATAATTTCATCAAAGTGTACAGATACATAAAATACTTAATAACAAAACCAGCAGTAAATTACAATATATCAGTAACATTTCTAGAAACTTTTCATTACAAAGGTCTTAAGAAGAGCTGCCAACCCTTCGGATTTTTGAATTCGAGTAACTTTAAATAGAAATCTTTATCTTTTTCAACCTCTAAATTTCTGCGTTAGTTAAAGCAAATTTTTCTCTACAAAATTAGTGATAATCAAATATAGGGAGGGTTGTCAGCTCTGGTCTTAAGTTACATTATACACTTGATGTGGCAAAAACTGTCTAAATATTTATAAGCATGTTGGAAATTTTAATATATATCCATTCACACTATAAACAAGTTCCCGCCAACATCTCAAGCAAGCTTGAAAAAAATAATAAATAATTTTAACTGTATTTAAAATACCATAAATTCCACATTCTTTATCTTGATAAGATAAATTAAGTTGTTAGCGAGGTGCTAATTCATTAACGTCATGCCCACACTTATCCCTTTCATTCCATATATACAAATAATCTATTTATGCAAGGTTACATTCCATCTGTGCAAAAGTATTGTTATAATTTTAACCCTCTGAGCGTTTTGAAAAAGGGTAAAATTGTAATGTTGTTTTCATGCATTTTGTTTTAAATGCTAAAAAAATATGATTCTTTCAGCATTATAAATAAAACTTAATTACAAATATGAATGTAACCCTTGAGAGTATTAATCATTCTTCAATGTTTTGAAAATTCATTAAATCTATAGAATTATATTATCTTAAACATTGCATATATTGCAGTGAAACCTGGAGCTCAGTGAACGGAATGCTACGTTCCACACGCTTAGAGGGCTAATGAAATTCTACAGATAAGTATGTTTTTGCTAACAAAACCAGCGAAAAACTACAATACATTAACACGGATATTATTTTAAACCTCGCATTAAGAAAGGCTTAAGTCATGTCCCGAAATCCCATACGACACACTTGATCTTGCAGCAGCTATATAAATATTTGTAAGCATGTCGGACATTTCAAGGACATTTCAATTTCATTCACTCTTTGAACAAGTTCCGGCCAACATCTCAAACAAGCTTGCAAAAAGAAATAAAAGAAAATAATGGAATCTCATTCAATCTGTCACAAATACCACATTCTTTATCTTGATAAGATAAATTAAGTTGTTTAGAATGTGCAAATTCATTAATGTCACTCCCACACTTGTTCCTTTCATTCCATTTATACGAACATTCTGTTTATGCAAGGCTACCTTCCATCTGTGTAATAGCATTGGTATAATTTCAAATAAATTATCCGTATGCACGGATAAGTATGTATTTGCCAATAAAACCAGCAAAAAAATTTTTCAATACATCAACAAGTAAATTATTTTAAACATTTCATTATAAAGGTCTTAAGTCATGCCCCGAAATCCGGTCCGACACACTTGATCTTGCAGCAACTACATAAATATTTGTAAGCATGGCGGAAATTTCAAAGCAGATTCATTCACCCTTTGAACAAATTCCCGCCAACATCTCAAACAAACTTGCAAAAACAGAAAAACAAAATGAAAAGAAAAAAAAATGAAACTCTATTAAAATGTCACAAATACTACGCTCTCTATCTTCGTAAGATAAATTAAGCTATTCGGGAGGTACTAATTCATTAATATCACTTCAATACTTATTTCTTTCATTCTGTTTATGCGAAGCTAGATTCCATCTGTGTAAAAGCATATTTTTGTAATTTTAATCAAATTCTACACATATGTAAAAAGGTGATACGTAAAAAGTTAATTTACTTAATTAATTGAACAATTAGACTTCAAAATAACAAAAGCAAGAACTTTAATACCACTCTAGGAAATCAATTCCACAACGCTTCGTTGGTTATTTCTTAAAAATATCTTACACTTCTCACATAAAACATACAATATTCTTATTGTTACATAGTCCAATTAGGCCTAGCAGTGCTCTAATTGACTCTTCCACACTTCGACGTTTCTTCGATGATAAAAATTATAGGACTAGCTCTTTTCCAATTTTGAAGATATTAAAATGTTGATCTCGTGATCCAAAATATTTATAGTTCGTGTATTTAAAATATGTATAATAAAAGTACTAAAGCGTCAGTTAATTTGATGATCATAGGTGTCATAAAGCAAATGAAGTGTTAGAACTGAAATCCTACAAATATATATTTTTTTCTAACAAAACCAGCAAAGCATTACAATACATCAACACGGAAATTTCTTTAAACCTCTCATTACAAAGGTCTGAAGTCATGCCCCGAAATCCCATACTACACACTTGATCTTTCAGCAACTACATAAATATTTGTAAGCATGTCGGAAATTTCAAGGCATATTCATTCACCCTTTGAACAAGTTCCCGCCAACATCTCAAACAAGCTCGTGAAAAAAAAAATAGAGAGAAAAGAAATAAACGTCTTAAAAAATAATGGAAACTCATCCATTTCATGCTGCGGCGTCACCTTTAAACGCCCTACCGCTGTGCTTAAAGTGACCCACCCTTTTGTTTACACTCTTTCCACTTCCTCCTTTTCTTGTATTGTATGCTGTAAGATGGTGTCTACAGAAAATATGTGCAAGGTAAAACGCAGTTATGAATATGCAGAGTTTTTTTACGAGAAAATTAATAGTTCTTGTCGTATAGAGGCGTTCCAAGAATCGAAGATCGTGTAGCGTAGGTTTGATGACTTAAAATTGTTCTTAGAATAATGTAATCTATTTTTTTTAGATTTTACTTTATGATGTGTGTAATATCTGAACTGGTTGACTAGAAATTATTAGACTACACATTGTTTATTTATTTTACAGTTATACAAGGTACGTTTTAACATAAAAACAACTTTATTTTGAATTTATGGGCGAGGGAATTGGATTGCAAACCTGAAAAAAAAAATTACTTAAATCTTATAGATAGGCTGCTGTATTTTAAAAAGTACCTAACTATCTTCAATACAATTACTAAATACCATCTTTTTATAAAATTTTATTACGATACTAAATTTATTTCAAAAAGTAGCAGAATAATCCAAAAGATCAGACCAAGTCGCAAGAAGAAGATATCTGCATCCAGCCATTGTGCCAACTTAACGGGGATGATGGGGGCAAACGAGACAAACTTTCATCACTAATTTTAAAATGTTATTTTTGTCTTAATTAATCACAGTAATTAAATAGGATAAAACTTTTTTAATTAGTGGTAGACGTATGCCTGATTGTCTATTTCGCCACCGTGAAATGGGTACCTATCTATCCAACTCAAGCCTGAATTCATCCATGTGAACATGCCTCTTAATCCTAGAGAAACAATGGAAAACGCTCACTAAAATTGGCTTAAAACACAGAAAGCCGCCTTTTGCGACGGTTTTTCATTTATAAATGTAACATTATGAAACCTACAAAAGAAAAAAGGAAATTTAAAATGGGATAAACTAAATTTTAATAAAACTTATTCATTACGTTCCAAAATTTGAATTTTCTTATAGACAGTCTAAAAACTTTATGCAACAACTATCTGTGAGCAAGGAAACTTCGCAATTCTACTATTGATGAGCAAGAAAACTTTTTAACTTTCATTATCAATTATTGAGAACGTTTAAACTCCTTTAACCACAAATGAGAAATTTCTAACTCCACTATCGGCAAATAAGAATTTCTCAGCTCCACTATCGACGAATAAGAACATCGTAATTTCCCTGACAAAGAATAATATAACTTCGTAACTATTCCACTATTGAAGAGTAAGAACTTCGCAACTACTCACTATCAAGCAATAAGAACTTCGTCACTCCATACCTTACACTGTTTGAGCCAAAGTGGAAACAAGTGAAAATGGTATTGTGATCTTATTAATTTGAAAGCAGCTAAATTGTCCAATATAAAATGCAAGGTAAATCAGAATTTGTTCCCGATTCTAACATATGTTAGTCTAGTAGGAATGGATATGTTCAAGCCAAACATTTTATTGAATGCCACATATGTAGTGTTGGCTGTGTAATGATAGATTGGGTTTTCTTTGGACTAATGCACCTACCAGAGAGTCTTCACAATCATCCCGAACCTTCCAATCATCATTCTATTCAATCGGATAAAGATTTTGATAACATTATAAAACTCTACACTGCAGAAGCTGATCCGAAATTTCTTTTTATAGATGTATACTACATTTCTACGTAGATCTACCCTGGAAGATCTGTACTTTGGGATAGAATGAATTGTTCACACGAACTGAACACAGAAATTGCCTAATTTGAACTACATCAAAATACAGGGAATATCAGAAAAAAATTCCCGGTTACAAATGACAATAACTTCATTAGAAACAGTGATTCTATGAATCGCGTTAAACACAATGCAGACGGAAGTTCAAAGTTTTGTTTGTGCATTTCATAACGGTTCTAAGTGCCTCTGTCTAGTCACTAACAAAGCATCCATGAAATCAACCAATCAATCAATCAGTCCATTTCGTGTGAGATAGTAAGCACGTTCGTAAAGATACTTACTTATATTAGGGCATTCTCTATGCGTCCCTTCAATTCGGACACTGTTCCAGACAACGAAGGGATATACCCATAAAAAGAAGTCATAAGAAGTCATGCACCATGTAATCCCGATTTGTGGTGTGGAAGGGACTAAGATGTTATGTGTATGGCTAAAAGAAGTCAATCGGAACAGTTATGAAGTACGGAAACAAAACTTTGAGCTTTCTTCTGTATTGTGTCTAAATCATTTCTTCCCTAAGTTTTTGTCATTTGTAATTGAGTCATTCTTTTTTTATACACTCTGAATTTGGATGGTCTTGAGCATTGTATACTGTCCGACCAGGATTTGTGTGGAAAATTATCAGATAGAAAATAACTACGAAAACAAATACAGGCCTCTTGCAGGGAAAATAAAGAAATCATACTGACTATCGGTGAGGCAAACTGCCATCGGTAACTTTTAAAAGAAATTTTCGTCTTATTTTAATAATATTCCTGCCGAAATTCTATCATAAATAAGATGAAAATTTCTATTCAATTTTACTGGTGGGAGTTTGTACCTGCAGTTTTCAGACTAGTCTGTTACTCCTAACAAATAATCGATTTTTCCATATCCGCCTTTAAACCGTATGTTCGCCTTTCCATTTAATCGGTGCCACAACAATATTTGCTTGTATACGCCTATTCTAACTACTCTCAACTGGAAACTGATTTATCAAACGATATTGCCGTCTAATGCGTATAGACATTTTAATTGGAGGTATTTAACATCATAAGAACCGTTCAACATAACTTAGAAAGGTTAAGAGAGGTCGTATCCCCAATTACGATCCCTTTTCTTTGTTTGTACAACCTCTAATAATATTTTTTTAAGTATACGAAATGTATTGCACATATATAAATCATTAAAAGTATGCCTCAACATATTTAGTTTATGATAATTTTCAATATCAAATCTATAACCAATTTGCATGCTTTGTTAAAACTACATGTTGTTTTAACAGATATTCTACTGTATTTTAAATAGAATACTTCAATTTCGTTTAAAATATGTATTTTATTTGTTATCCTACATAGTATATGTCGTTTTCTCCATCTAACGGAAAGTTTAAAAGCCAAAAGAATCTTCACTTGGGGCCTCCGTGGACAAGTGGTTAAGACACCATTACGCTAATCGCTTGAGTACGTAGGAGTCAGGTCGTCGGGTTCGACTGCCGTCAGCTCCATTGCATACACTTTATGGAGCACCTAGTTGTAATTCTCTGGTGTTTTAAATTTCTTTGTGGCTATCTCGCCCTTCTATATTGACGATGACTAATAAGCGGGCACTTGATGACCAGCACACAAGTCAGATGTATGTTCTCAATAACAAAAAAAAAAAAAAAAAAATCTTCACTTTTGACTGACAAATAAATTCGAAATTACCTGAAATGCTGTAATGGAAAATAGGGGTGCTCTAAATGCTGTAATGGAAAGTGGGAGTACTCTGGTTCAAATAACTTTGTTTTAAAAATTTCTTTTGCACCAGAAATTCTTTGAAGAAAAAAGAAAGTGATCTTGTGCAAAGAATTTGGTTATTATCAAGCATTTTTTAATATAGCATTTTTCTCAGCTTGATTTATTTTTAACTACAAATATTTTGTAGGCTTAATTTGCATTTTTTATTTCTATATCAATAATTTAATTTAATTTGTACTTTATTTATTTCTGACCGAAAGTGATATTTATGTTGTTTATTTTTCTTTTTTGCTCTTCTTGTTCCCATTTATTTTTTTTTCCAGTATAATTGTTGTTCTGGACTTCGGCTACGATCATAAATCAAAGATCCACATTGCTCTTACTAGAAATACGGAGACCATGGGTCCAGGGACTCTGATTAATGAACGCGTTCCAATTTCCAAGTATTATTAAACAAGATTCTTACAACATAACGCAGAAAAATTCTGTTTAGGGAGGAACAGTGTTTCTGATTAACAGGATTACCTTTCTGTAAGATGCATACATTTTGTTTCCTACAAATAAATTTATTCAGTTTAACAGGATAACCCTGTCTGTACTATGAAGATATTCTATTTCATACACAGAAAACCTGTACCAATTTAACAGCATTTCTCTGTACAAATAACAGGCCTTTTTTAGAATTGGAAATTTCTACTGAAACTATTTTAGTTAAGAGAAATTTTCTATTGCGTGCTTTACTTCAGTAGAGTAGTGTAGAGTAACGGTAATGGTTTTCAAAATATTTTATGTAATGATAAAAGCATATTTTTATCATCATATATAAAACGTAGATAAGAGTTTACTTATTTATTTTTCACTCTTAATTAACATTAAGAGTCATTAATTTGTCATTCATTAATTGTCAATAGTCATTGCGTCATTGTCATTAATTAACCTCATTAATTACTTGTTCACGAAAATCTTCTTTAAAGAGTATTTTAAATTTTAAATATTAAAAGTTAATTAAAGTTTGTTACTTTAAAACTATTTGTCCCATTTATATATATTTAATTAAATATATTTATTTTTTTGCAAAATTTAAGTCAGAAGTAGATACATCTATTTTACGCACTGTGTGCAAGATAATGATCATATAGCTCAGTCGGATAGATTTTCTTTTAACACTTAGACAGATTTTGGCTATTAAATGTGACCTATTCATCTAAACAAAACTTATATTCATTCTTTCAATTGAGGGGGTCGGGGAAAGAAAGTGCCAAGCCACATTTATGGTGAAATAAATCTAACACTGTAATCTGTTACTTGATATTGTAAATTAAAATATCCTATATATAATTTGTTTCTAATGTCACTTGGTGGCAGCCTATGTCCCAGGTTTCGTTTTTGCCCCAGATGTCTATGCCCCCAATGAAGATAGCTAATTTACAAAAAACGTAATAGTAATATCATTAAAGTAATGCCATATTGTTACTCAGAATATCTCAACTGTTACTAAGACAGTGGCGAAAAAACTTTCTGTTATATAACTTGATTTGAGTATTTGATCCAATTTTCAAATTGAAATATCTCAGAAGTTCAAAAATTTGGCTTAGCATTCTCTTGCCCCGACCCCTTCAATTATAAAAAGTAGATATTTTATAAAAGTCGAAAATTCGGAAACACTTAAAAGCATAAATAAGCACAATTAAAAAAATATATATATTAACTTAAAAGATAAAAAAATAATCGCCCATTTTATGTACACTTGTATGTTATATAGGATGTGAAAGTGTCGTGAATATCTGGCTAGCCACTTTAACGAAACTGTGCACGTAAGCAATAAAAAATATCCGTTGGAATAAATTTACTTTGCATAAAAATGTATAATTCCTGTGCTGTATATGGCTGTTTCTGAAATTCAGTTAGCAATTATATTTGCTTTAAAGCGAAATTTCGTATGCGGTTTTATTTAAATTATTACAAATGAGCTAAATTTTATATAAGAAAGAATAATAAGAAATATTTTTTTCTTATAGTCGATTAACAGATACCAGACCCTTTAAATAAAACTATTTAATTTTCTGATATGCTTTATTGAGAAGGTGGCATATTATAAAATTAAGATGCTACTGTAGCAAAAAGTAACCAAAATAAAATTCGTAAGTTTTTAAACGAATTTGCTCTGTTTTTAAAGGATCTCTGGACTAAATGTATGTAATCTTACAAGGGAACCACTTTTGGTGTAGCTCGCACCTAGCATCGAGACCTGCTGCATTTTGTAGCCCTATACATATACATAAAAGTTAGAGAACCGATAAAATTTGTCTGTTAAAATCCTATTTTATATATATATTTATATATATTTTTTTCATTGGATTTTTAATTGTTAATTTCACACCAAAAGCGAGATGAGTCGCCGAACAGGGTGCTACGAATATAAATCATTTCTCACTCACACACATCAGCAAAAGATTATGACATTCGAGCAGGGTTGCCGGGAAAAGTTGTACGGTAATGAATAAAGCCTATGTCGCACCGCCAAAAATGCAATTATAATGCTGTATTTTTTGCAAAATGAAATTCGTAGGTTTTTATGGGATTTTTAAAACTTTTTTTCAATATTTTATTCTTACTATTAACTAATTTGCATTTTAAGTATTTTTATCAAAAAAAGTCTATGTTAATAGTGCGATAAGTTGTCTGGAAAATTGTCTTTTTAGAAAATTATGCTGCTGTTAAACAAAAAAATATGATTTTAACAGAAAAATTTCATCGATTCTCAAACATGGTAATATAGAGCTTTAAAATGCACCAGGTCTAAATGCTAGGTGCGAGCTGCACCCAAAGTGTTTCCCTTGATAGTATTGGGGGGGGGGGGGGGGAGGGGGTTAAACCCTATGTTCTTTGTGCTTTTACAGGTTTTCCAATATATTCTTAGAAAAAAAAATACGGGATTTTTTACTAATAATTAAACACAAAGGCTATTTCATAAAGAGTAAGACTATGCTTTTTCTCGAATTCCAGTTTTATTAAAGTGAAAACTGAATAAACGATTTTATATCACCTACTTCTAAGTTTGTTTTTCTTTAAGAGTAGTTGTTTCTGAAACAAATGCTTATGAAACAATCAACGTATGCGGGTGATTGAATTCAAGGATAAGCATAAAAGTAAAATTTTATTACCATGTGAACAAAACAACTGCAGAAATCGCTGTGTTAAGGTGGGGGAGGGGGACATCAGCTTTAACGTCGAAAAAAGGTCATATTTTAGGAATTTTTGTGTATTTGAATAACAACTGCAAGAGTTTTGCAACATATTAAGTTAAATTTGCAGAGTGTTTGTTAATTTTTCCATTAAAAATATATATACTTCGTCCTTGGCATACATGTAAACGAGAGTGCTTGGAAACTGCAGAGTTAGCTGATCACTTGCACCGTGCATTCCTGAAAGATAAAAGAAAATAATAATGCAATTAATCTTTAACGTATTGGCTATGGTGTAACGTAGGATTCTTTTAAAATTTAAATGTTTGTGGAAATGGCGGCATTTTCAAAAAAATAAATAAATAAATTTGGTCCCATAAAAATGGCTTTAAGATTCTTGCAAAAATTGGAAAATTAAAATATCAGAACAGTCCTACGTAACGTCATAGAGAATTCAATTCTGAACGCTTGTACTAAAATTTAATAGAAATTGGTCGGACTGTTCTCGAGCAATCCAAGAGACCATGTAAAGAAAAATGTCGTCGTGAAAGAAAAATCGTTTACAGTTAAAAATTATGGTTCAGAGGCAAGTAGTTACATCGGGATATTTGTCGCTGTAAACTTTATAAGAGTTCAAATTTTACAAAAGAGTTCATGGACTATATTCTAAACATTATATTAGCTAGAAGAACGTCTGGTATTATGGAATACCATTTTTTACATTTGGAGCAATACAGCACTCCGATATTGTTTAAAACCCGAAAACCAAATACAATTACAAACTTCAACTATCTGCAAATAGTTTTTATAGACAAAGAACATTTTACGATTTTTCAACACTTCCAAACACTTAATAGTAGTGTAGCGATCTCATCTCACATGAACAGTTTAAAGCGAGCTACTAGCTGAAAGTAACTGGCTTGGCCTTTTGCTTGACGCTAACGCTCTCGCCTTCTGTTCATGAGATCCCTGGTTCAACTCCCACCGGTGCCAATGCAATCTCCTCAATGGTGAGCCCGGGCAAACACTCAACAACAACAATCAACTCATCTCATAACCAACAGATGGCAGCACTAAATAAATCATCCCTTGCAAGCAAAATCTGTGAAATGCTCACAGCACAACGCCTGTCATCCCGCGCATCACATATGCGTACGACAGCAGAACTCACGAGTGACGTCAACAAGTACTTTTTTTCCTATTCAAATGTGTAAAATTGAAAAAAAAATGTACGATGTTGAGAAGTTAAAAAAATTGTAGTGAAAGCGAAATTTTATAGTCTGGTGTTGTCAGCGTCAAAATGACGTCAGCGTTACGTACGGATACGTGTGTCGTTTATAATATAGACAGATACTTGCAATTCACTGTATCTACAAATATATCCGAAACATTCCAAAGCTGCCAATTTACAAATGATTTTTATTTCCTTGTTTTCTCTCTTAACTTTGGATGGACTGTAAATTTGTAATAATGCGGAGAACAAAGGTGTGTAAGATTTGGCGCTTAATGGCACAAAAGACATAAAATGCTTTAAATTTACAATTAAGCAATTTTGTGCCTAAAAAATAAATTCAGAAAATTACGGAAATAACGGATTTTTATCGTTTCAAAATATACAGGATGTCCCTTCAAATCATTGACGGACAGCTCATATGTACAATTCCAGTTGCAATAATGTTTCAAATCATATGAAAATCATATGAAAATATAGGGGCGACCGGGGTAAGATGACTATGTTAACAATTTTTGTTGTTTATTAATTTATTTTGAAGTAATAGTAAAATTAATTTTACATGAACTGTTAGAGTATTCCTTTGTAGTATTAAATATATTACCATTTAAGTTTTCAAACAAAAAAAATGAAGGATAATTTTATTTTTTCATAACATTAACAAATCGTCATCTTGCCTCAGTACTAGGGCAAGATGACTTTGGCCTTGGGGCAAGATGACAACACTGAAAAAGGTTGAACATATTTTATCTTTTGAATATGTTACATGGTTTAACAAATGATAACTGTGTTTTTACATCTTACAAAGTATCAAACTAAGCATAATGCATTGTAACGTTATGTTGAAGTGTTTAGTTGTGCAGCTAACAATAGTCACAAATAAAAATGCCATTTTCATAATTGCAACATTCTTCATGCCACCACTCTTGCCTATTTACAGCACTGGATCCATTCTTCTGTTGGTGGGTCACAATATTCCTCGTCACAAGCAGACATCAAGTCAAGCGTCATCAGAAAACACCATCCTTTGAAGTTGATGCAACTGGACCGTTTGGCCTGAATTTAATAGACTTAGGCCTACAGAAACTTTGTTTGAGTTTTTACTCCCTTTTTAGCTTCACGAGCTTATTTTCTCTGTTTCTTTAAACGTTCCTGTTGTAGGGGGGGGGGGGGGGGAGGTGCTTAGCGGATGGCAAAAATGTCTTCCTCTGACCCCCCTTTCGAACGACACCTCCCGTGATCCGATGCCCCCTTAGCCCCAGAGGAGAAATAAACGCAAGGTCGCGCGGACAAACACACAGACAAACAAGCGTTAACATGATTTAAATAGAATGGACAACATAGTTTAATAAATTCCGAAACACTGGACAAGATGATGAGCTCGTCATCTTGCCTCGGACTGCCTGTTTAAAAATATTCGTTTTCATTGCCATGAAGGAAGGCGATTAATTGACATTTATTCATGGTAATAGGTAGTATTTAAACTAAGTTACTCATAAATATTACAGAGGAACGACATATCTTACCTGTATCTGTAGCAGAGCTTATTTACACATGCATAAAAGTTATAACGTGGCAGCGGTAAACAATCAAAGCTTCACAACTAACACAAAAATGGCGATTTCAGCGTTTCTATAATATATTGTTTAACGAACAGCCGATAGGAAAGCCAGTAGTGTCCGGTTGATGCTGCCACCTACTGGAAAACGGAAAAATTAAGACATTCGTCATCTTGCCCCGCTCTTCATCTTGCCCCGGTCTCCCCTATTTACGTCAAAAGAGTTATTTTTTAAAAATTACGAATTTTAAATTTTTATACGGTTTCTACTCCTATAAGTTATATTTTGTAATTTTTTAAAAATCCTTCACAAGAAAAACAGAAAAAAATTCCATTCTTGTATTACCAAAACTCATCGAGTCATGGTACTTTAAATTTTATGAATTTTTTAGCGTTTGCAGCACTAAAAACAAATTTTTCCGTTTTAAAGGAAACAGATAATTATACAAAGGAACTGTATAGGTATATACTTAAAAATATTTATAAATTCACAAAAAGAGTAAACCGGTTAATGCATTACTCATAACTGTGTAATGTTTCCACACTTTATTTTTTTTTTCCGCATTAGTGTATATATATATTTAGTTAAATACTTTTATGATTATAAATGTGTGTATAAACGCATGCACACTCTATCAAAAAAATTAGCTTTTTGCAAAAAAACATATTTTGTAAATTCTTATTTTTAATATGACACACATATCCGTTGCGTTATCGACATTTTACAACGTAACGTTTTATCTATTTACCGATTTTTAATGTACATTAACTAGCTGGCTTCGCGGGCTAGCGAGCCCCTAATTTACGTCGGGGACTCGAATCTTGTAAAACCTCGAATATGATAAACCTCGAACCGAACGAAACGCCGGATCGGGTCCCGTAACTTCTCAATGCCCGGATTTTCCGAATTTTTTGACACCAAAATCGCTTTGCTGCTCGCTGCGCTCGCAGTGTTTATCCGGATACAGACAGACACACACACAGACAGACAGACAGTTTCCGAACATTAATAATAATGAATAGTATTGATTGTTTAAGGGTGCGACAACGGTTTCGAAATCCCATGTAAAACAGCTGACATTGATGTACCTTTTTACCGGAAATTACTGAAGAGATTTCAATACCTTTTTCAATACTTTTGGCAATAGCTAAACTATAGATTAATCATATATAACAATTCCAAATGCCCAGCGATAATATAGTTCACTGATTTCTAAAAGATATTTATTCAGTACAATTAATTCGAATTTAATATTTGATAAATTAAGTTAAATTTATGATAAAAAGAGGTGGCTCCAATAGGCTGAGACGTGGCGAGGCAGATGTTGTTTACGAATGTGCTGGCTTAATGACACCCTTTAAACTATTTTTAATGGTTCAAGACACTTTAACACTTAATATTTAACTTAAAAAAGGTAATGAAAAGTTCTATGATGGATAGAGCTAAGAGAAGTTGTTTAACAAATGATGAGTTAGCATTAATTGACGGGCTCTTGGAGAGGGGGTGGGGGGGGGCTACACAAAACACAAGTGCTCTACGAGACCTTTAAAATGAATCCTCACTTGCAATTCAGAGATGAGACTTTAAAAGGGATGCCCCTTTTGCGCTCTTCTGACGTTCCCCCTTGAGAGATACGTGAAAACTGAGGGCGCCAAAAGAAGCGAGGGCTGGATACCTTTAGGCGGTTTACAGCTAATTTTGATGACATTTTGGAGTTGTTCGGCCCATAGGAACAGAGAAAAATGGGAAAAATTATAATGATTATGAGAAATTGAAAAAATTAAATAATAAAAGTGCTTCTGACGGGAGGGGGGGGGGGGTAGTTGTACCAGACAAAAGTGCTTGACGAGATCAAACTTTTGATATGTTACGATGGGGTTTGAACACTTTGAATGTCTCCCCCCCTCCGGGGGGTAACTCCGTTCCTATGGGAGACAGGTCCTCGGTACCGTCTTAGAAATGTCAGCCTCGACGAGTTTAACTTCGTTGGATCCTGTAGAAGAGGTCTACACCATCTGTGGGGCTTAAAGAAGCTGAGAAATATGGGAAAACTTGAATTTAAAAAGAGTTGAAACAGAGAAAAATGCTTCTTAAGGGAGGGGGGCGAGTGAGAGGAGGAGAGTAAGACCAGACCATAGTGCTTGACGAGATCTGTCTATTGATATGTTACATGAAGAGGTTTGAGCACCAAAAAAAGGTCTTACTGAACCTTAACCCCCCCCCCGGAACATAAAAGAACTAACCCCCCCCCCCCCGAGGGTAACTTCATTTCTATGGGAGATAGGGCCCCGGGACCCCCTCAGAAATGTCCGCCACGACGAGTTTAACTTCTTTGGATACTTTAAATGGGGTCTGCGCCCGCTTTACGGCAATTAGGATTTGATTTTTAATATCGATTTGTATAGCTATGTATAAAAGGTGTCCTTCTTTATATATGGAGTGGCTGTGAATTTTCATAAACATGAAATTTACTGTAGACTGAAAGAATTAGACCTGTGCGTAGCAAAAAAAAAAAAAAAAAAAAAAAAAAAAAAACAATTACCGTACTTTCGTGTTACAGCGGCCCCCACAGTTATGATTATGCTAAGGTTGCAAATATGATTTTTCCAAGATCATCACAAAGCTTATATATGCATCCTATATATTCCGAACACTCCTATATGTGCCGCATATACGTCATTATACACATATTATTTACGTCTTATATGTCGTATATACATCATATACACATGTCATATAAATACAACATATATTCATCATATATGCATCATATATGACTATAACTTGGCCACATACGTCAAGAAATGTAATATATATATATATATATATATATATATATATATATATATATATATATATTATTATTATTATTATTATTATTATAATGTCATACATGCTTTATAATTTGGCGATAAATCTTGGACGCTTGACAGTTCATCCTTGGAAGCCGCTATAACACGAAAGTACCAAATTTACAATATATTAATGAAAACACAAACAAAAATATTTCATCCTTGGGGGTTGCTATAATACGAAAGTACCAAATTTCTACTTTATTTTTCATATCTGATAATTTGCATCCACTTTTTTTGTAGCTTTAACATTTTTGTAACGTTTTTATGCATTTATATTATATTGCCTATTCAAAGAAAAATTCTTCTAAAGTTACAGAATTTCGTTGAAAACGCTTAAAAAATTGTTCTAAAGTTACAAAATTTCGTTAAAAACGGTTAAAATAGTAAAATGCGAACATCATTTGGTCCATTCCCCACCGAAAGCAACAACCGTTATCATTATCTTTTTACGCGTGAAGGTTTCGCTATGGTACTTCATTGTGAAGTTTGGTAATTTTTGAAAGTCAATATTTGAAAAACAGCATAATCATTAGATTTGAAATTTATATAAAGAAAAATACAATTTTTTACCTTTCTAACGCAGTTTGTCTAACAATTTTCTGAAAAATACTTTTCAAACTATTAATTTTTTCAATAACTTCACATGTTTCATCTTCCGAGATTAACCTGTGACAACGATGGATGGATGTGACTTTTCATAAACATGAATTTTACTGTTGCATGAAAGAATAAGCCACCCTGTGTTTGGCTAAAAAAAAAAAAAAATCTTGGCATCTAATTTTTTTTTTAATTTTGAGAGTTTGTGTGACATCCTCGGATCAATGATAACCGGTATTAAGTACCGGTATCATTGCACCGGTAAAGTAGGTATGGCGCTGCGTTCGATAGTCTAGGAGTAGTTGCGAAATTTAAACACATGGTCAGATTTTAATATAATAGATTCGTGTTCCTTTTCCTTTTCTTAAAATTATGATGTGATTTTTAGCAGAAAACTCTCATCTGTATATAACGGATACTCATGCTTAATAATCAGTAAAGATTAAAAAAAAAAAACTTTAAATCTTTCGTTATAAATATAGCCTGAAACTCATCTACTTTCTATACTTACTGATCCTTGTATTATTAATGTAAGGAATTGATTCACACTCATTTTAAAACATATTGGAAAATTCCCGTTTTATTTCAAATATGACGTCTCTTTTTCCTCAGAGAAATCTCTTTTCAATGACATAATTCTTGTTAATTTTCTTTTCCAAGCAATTAATTTCAATACTGGCATAAGGGAAATTATGTTACTTTAATGAAATAATATTAAATCTATAGGTTTTATCAACAAAAACGGAGATATTAACATTCGTCATTTTTTTTAGGTAATCGAGTTATTTCTTTTAGTTTTAAGAATGAAAATAACTATTTCTCGCTATCCATGACATCATTTTCGACATGGATAATTTTGCGGAGCATATTATTGACATTTGCTAACCATTTTCTTTTTAAACTTCATTTTACTTTTTTAAAATTTAAATAAAAAAATAGCCGTGCGCAGACGGTAAAACGCCAAGTATTGTTATCATACAAAAGAAAAAAAAAGTGAAGAAAAAACCCAAGATCATTTTATTTCACCTATCAAAACCTATCCGCTTTATTTGCGATGTATGATGTCATATTCGCATTTTTCCTATGGTTACGCATATTGAAACCTTGTATTATTATCAAAAACTAAAAAAAGTACGTTTTTTTTTCTAATAATATTATTTAATCTTCTTTCTAATTCTTTAATTTTTTAATTTCACTTTCATTTTTCGCGTGAAAATTTTTCAATTGAAACTAAATTGTTGAGTAAAAATTATTATTCTGGGTTTTGAATTAGTTTTGGCAACGATAAAGTATTAGCAACGGTAAAGTAAATTTAATCATTTTAAAATATTATACGAAAAAATGTCCATTTATTCTCTATGAAAATAACAAAATTTTGAATTTATTAAGAAAAATATTTGAATAAAATAAACAAAAACCAGCCTATATTCATTTGAGTGTTATAATCAATCTATATGCAAAATTACGGGATTTTTAAAGGCTCCATTTTGACGCTTGCTGCAGCCTAACATTTGCACACAATCAGATTTATAATATTATTAGGATATTAGGATGCAAGTTCAGTATTTTTTCCTACGTGATGTTAGAAGTGCTTTTTATCATTAGCATAAAAGTAATCGTTTTAAAGTTTGTTGTTTTATGAATAATAAATACATGTGTCGTCAGTACGGGAACTTTTAGGACACTCGGTATAATCATTACAGTATACGTAATTTTAATTTAATTATCTCATGCTAAATATTTTTCTATTCTTCATACTTGTGTAAGCGTATTTTTATAAATTTCTCTCATATTAGCATAGCAATTATTTTGAATAAAATGGTATAATAATTAAATATTGCAGGATATTTCGTCATTTTAAAACATTGTACATTTTCTTGTAATATCTCGTGTACAAAACACGTACTCTATTATATGCGTACTCCTAAAACTTCCGGCTTACTTTCTCGCCGAATAAATATATTTAGAAATAGAAATTTTACTTAACCCTTTCAGGGGCAAAGCACTTACATTGCTAAAATGTTGAAATGAGTGAATGACACCGGAATTTAAGGACAAATTAATTTGGAAATATGAAAAAGGTATATTTTACATACATAATAAACGAAAATTTTTTTACCAAAATTCAGGTGTCATTATTGCATTTGGGAATTAAAATTAAGTGGTTTCATAAACATACCACCGCCCTTGAAAGGGTTAACCAATGAGATAAAATAAATACCGCACAGAAATAAAATACATTTCATCTTTTCTGGTTTAAAACAGATAATACTTGACATGAAAAAAAAATACAGTTGGCAGATATGCATATGTAAATGCAGATGAAATATACACGATAATTCAAGAACAAATGTAACATTTAAAATTTTCATTAATAATCTTTTTTGATTAAGGCTTAGTTACAATGCTTAGAATAAAAACAAAATGTGTGAACAAAGAGCAATTAGACAATTTTAGATCAAAAAAGCGCTTTTGAGTTTGTTTCTTTTTATTAGAAAAATTCAAAGAATATTTCAAAAAAGGAGAATGTCTAGATAACAAATAAGTCAATTTTCGATTATTCACGTGCATTCTAAATAGTCTTATAATGGTAAAACTTGTAATGTTTACAGAAAAGATCATGCTCATTAAAATTTTGTATTTTACTACCGAAACCATAGCTTTTAAACCGTTTGAGTACTACTGTTTCCGAATAGAAATATTTGCGTTATTTAATGACAAAAATTCTGCAATTAGGAAAGACGAAGATGCAGATTACGACAAAAATTGTCGTAGTCTAAAATTGAAAGGTTTGTCAGCTATACAATATTCAGCGGTTATTTTTAATGTAACTATATCATACTAAGAACTTCCATATTCTTGTAATTCGTATGCGCACATGTTTATGTATTTTTTATGTATATCTCTCATGCAATAAACAACCATAAAACAACATTTTAACTAAATGTTAGTATGTACAATGTAAAAAACGTGTTCAAAAACTTTTTCGAATGACACATATCCGTTGTGATTTTCTCATATGTGCATAGGAAAAGGTAAGTTGACTTCAAAAAAAAATATATACCAGTAAACTCGTGGGAGACTTTCATACTGTAATCTTGGAAATTACCTTGCTGACATGTATTTTCAATAATTTTTAATTCACTGCAATCAATACTAAAAAAAAATATGTTTGTAAGTGTGCGGGTGTGTGTATGTACGTTCGCGATTGCTATAAAAATCTACCGCATGTAGAAATCTGAAAATTTGGGTGAGGATAGTCCAAGTCACGTCCTGATGCACCTGAGGCTCAGATTTTTCATTTTTTGTTAATTAACCGCCATATATTTGATTTGATTTGATTGCCTAAGAGGGACTGCTCAGACAAGAAAACCAAGTCTGTAGAGCATAGTATCCCTCCCGGTCCCTTTATTAAGGTCTTAAAATAAAAAAAATAAATAAAAGTTACAGTGTTCAGCCGCAGCTGATGCCGCCGTAAAACGCGACAATGAGCGGCAAAACATAAACATAAGAAATAAATATAATACAGGTGACCCTGCCAGGAGTGCTCCAATACGAGCAAGTGACAGGAACTGATTAAGACTTTTACAGGAGTGGTCGATCACTGCCGGAAAACAGATTTTCTCACGCGACACTGGGCAGTGAGGGGCATCAGTAGGTGGTGGAAACTACAGGGGGCAAAGAATTGAAGAATTGTGAACCGACAGACGGGCTCCCTAAGTTAAATTTGAGAGGTAAGTTAAGTGGTCAAAAATGCTTTTTAGTTTCCTCTTTAAAAGTGGGCGAGTTAGGATATTAACCACCATATATTAAAAATATCATCAAAAATACATTATTTTTCTCAAAATGGCGTGCGGTTCCAGTTCCGGAAAATCGCTAGCAGTGAAGATCCTATGGCCGTTCACGGTTTTTTTTTTTTTTTTTTTGCATCTTTCGAAAACCACATCGGCTAAACCATTTGAAATACGGACAAACTGAAAATACACGCTTAAATGTCGTACTTTTTACTTTCAAACAGCACAATCCGTTTAAAAAAATAAGAATATTAACTCTTTCGAAAATTTTTATTAAGAAAGTTCGAATTTGTTTCCTCCGCATTTTTCTTAAGCCCATATCGACCTCACTTTATAGTATACGGAAAAACGAAAAATATCCACTTAATACGAATACTTTCTTCTCTAAAACGGGGTCGTCTGTTTAAAAAAATACGAAAACTCTTTCAAAAAAATACGTGACTAGAAGTCACTTCAAGACACTCTTTTTTTCTAGGCTAAATGTAATTAAATGCCGGTATTTTAACACAAATGTTTTGCACATTCTTAGGACACTTAATTTATATCTCATATTAAAATCTCGAAACATTCGGACGATTATAAGTATATGAAAAAATTAAATTAAAAAAATCATTAATACTGATTTTAGATATATTTAAGATTATTTACACGGGTCTGGGCAACGCCGGGGTGTCAGATAGTTTTCAATAAAACAACGAATCTCAATAACATATAAATGTACTATTTCAAAAGTCTGTTCCAAAACCTTCTATATTATGCCTCATTCGTCGTTGTGAGTTTTGTATGTGTATAGGAAAAGGGATGTTGACATCAATAATGATGATAGAATACATTACAAGTTTGAGAAAAGGGAGATAATAATTGAATAGAGTGTAGTATTTTTTCCATTTAAATCTTTTTTTTTCTGCTTGAGCTCTCATAATCATATTAGATACTTTATCATATGTAAATGCAGGAGATAAAAACACCATAATTCAAGCTTAGCGTAGCATTTATAATGCTTAATATAAAACAATATATGAACAAAGAACAATTAGATAATTTTAGGTCACAAAGGCACTTTTTTGTTTGTGCTTTTTTTAACAGAAGAATTCAAGGAGTATTCCAAAAAAGAATCATTTCGTGATAACAACTACGGCAATTTTCTATTATTCTCGTGCATTATAATAGTCTTACAATGGTAAAAGTTATAATTTTGGGTGATGAGGCCACGTTAATTGAAATGTTTGTGTTTTTACGTTTCAATTTCACAAAGACTCTATTCTTTCATTCATAATTAGCAGACTTGATACGTTGCCAACCCATAAAACAAAGAGTGTAAGGGGGGCATTCCCTAATTACGTCACGAAAATTTCGTGAAGTTTTTTTAAACTCATCCCTCCCTTTATGTCACAAGTCGTGTGATACCCTCCTACCAGTTGTGACGTCACACTTTTTGCAACTGTTAATTTAGAGCAAATTTTATGCAACAAAAAAAAGTTATATACAGTCTATTACCTACTAATATAAGTACTATAAAACCCTTAAGATCTTGTGCACTTTTACTTAATCCTGCTGTGCTTCGAAGAAAAATAAAATTTACCTATTACTGTCTGAAGAAAAATACATACTTTTAATGAACTTTGTCATTCTGCCTGCAAGTATTTTCTGACTATTTTTTTAGGATTCCGTATTTAAAAAATAAAAACGCAACCATTATAAAATCTCTCGTGTGTCTGTTTGTCCGTCTGTCATAGCTGTTTTTCTCGAAAACTATAGAACGTGGAAAGTTCAAACTTGGCAGAGTTATAAAGGCTGTTGATCTATATATTTATAGATTATTAGCTTTTCACAAATATTTTTAGGAAAAATTAAGAGGGCTAATTAAATTACTAAAATAGTATATATACAGGGTGGTTATAATATAAGTATCGCTATTTGAAGCTGTCTGTAGCTTGAAAGAATAACTCAAATGAAACCAAAACCTGCACACTTACTATTCAAGAAGGGGGAAGAAGAATGGATCAGTTAATGAAAAATAGTTGCAATAATCGCCAACAGATGGCGCTACGCTGCCTTAAAATCTATTGTGTAACGTGGAGGTGTCGCAAACCTACATTGACTTAAAAGATCGCATATCGCAACATGTGCGAAACATCACTTCTGGTGCGTTATATTCTGCAGTTGAGCACATCATGCACCACCTGGATTGTGTCCTGCAGCACAATGACCATGTGGAACCTGAACTTGATCGGACCTGCTATGTAAAAGTGTAACCACATCCACTGTAACATTTTCCAATAAAATAGGTATGCCATCTGGTTATACGCCTTAATTCATACGCAATCATTACATTTCACACTCAAAAGCGACATCTGTCGGCGATTACTGCAACTATTTTTATTGTGCTATTCTTCTTCCCCCTTCTCGAATAATAAGTGTACCGATTTTGGTTTCAATAGGGTTATTCCTTCAAGCTACAGACAACTCAAATTGAGATACTTATGATGTAACCACCCGGTATATAGTTTTTTATATATATCGTGTGGAATATCGGGCGAAAGATCTTGTAACACCGAACTCAAAAATATATTTATTTTAATTTTACGCATTATATTTTCAGAGTTATCGTCGAAAATATACTATGAAATCCCCCCTCCCCTATTTCCGAATCTACTGAAATTAAAATTAAGAAAAAAAATTAGGGATAGTAGGAGTTCATTTAAACCTTGCAGGAAAACTATAGCGATTATCCTAGGTCACAGTTTTTGAGAAAATCGCACTTTTCCGTTACACACAAATTTTTGTTAGCGGGCCCTCAACTGGTGAGTTGAGGGGTGCTTCAGGTATCTATGAATGCGGAATAATCCAAGGAGTGTTGATAAAGATTTTTGAAAAAAAAGTTGGTAATTAACCAATATATTAATTAAAAAACCTATCTAGAAATAAGCGACACAAACCAAGGCGGTGTTGCAACTTTGCGACCGCTTTTCAAAGCGCGCTTGTCACAATGCCAAGTTTAAACTTTGTACAAGATCTTTATTTGAGGTAAAACGAACCATAATGATAAATAGTCAATGTTTTTCATTCAAATTGAATTCAATAGTCAATTATTGAAAAATAATTCATAGAATAATTCCAAGTTTTTTACAGTCTTATTATTCTTTTAGCAACATTTTTTTTTTGAATTATTGCATTTAGTAATTAATAAATTTATTGTACGGAACTATTTGTACGCGAGTAAAAATCGCACTTGTCACATTATTTCATAAATGTGATAGTACCACATGTTAACCCACCTCCTTCCCCTATCACGCTGTGTCACATTTTGTGGATCCCCCTCACTCCCTCCTGAAATGTGACGAAATTAATGGATAACCCCTGTTTAACTTTATTGAAAAGTAAAAAAAGATAGCTGAAGAAGTGGTAACATGAAAAATTTAAAGAAGTTGTTTTGACTTTAGCAACATGACATCTACATTCCTCAATAAAACTCTTTCAATAACTGCGAAGCTACAGTAAAAATGTTCATGCTAAAATGAATAATTTGTTTTATGTGTTATTTAAAATAACAGCTAATGAAATATTCTTATATTCTTGGCTCATTTGTGACAAAATATTTGTCTGCATTACATCGAGGGAAATATATCATTATTTCTGTGAATTCGGCATGTTTTTGAGTGTAAATTTTAGTTTAACTATAGATAACTAGAGAAATTTTGTTTCGTTTGGATTCCTAGTGCTATGACTAGAGATTTTTGAATAGGTGAATTTTAGTGATAATAATCCTATATATGTATATATAAGTACATAAACTGCATCGTATCAGTTAATCTGGCCTTTTATTCATCTTTCGATTAAGCGATCTAAATCACTCACGGTAGCTATGCAACGATTTCTGTGACAGCAATTTTAAATCAAACAGCTTTTATAACGTATAATGAGCTTTTATAACGTGATTCAGACCTAACTAAATAAGACTGAGTGTTTTTTTCTCTTCAGCTGAAATCGTTGCGATTAATTACAGCAGAATAAAAAGGAGATTTCCGTGTCTGATTATTCTGAATTTTATACGTATAATCCGATACAATGCAAAAGATAAATTTGTGATTGTTAAAATAAGTTTAATTTTTCATAGTTGGTAAGACAGAGAAAACATGCCAAAACAAAAATGTTATTCATTTTCAAAAAATTTCAAAGGATTTTAAAATACGTAAAAAATTAGCAATTCAACAAAATCGGTAATATTTTAAATCTTCTTCTACTTACTTCGTGTCTATATTATAGTTCATGCTCATTTGCAACCCTGCGTGAAATGAAAGAATAATTATTATTTTTCTTCTTTTTTAATAATTGATAATACCCAGCAAAAAATAAGAATGAAAAAATAAATTTTATTTTTCCAACAATTTCTGTACAAAACATGATCTGCATAAATCAAGTGAAATATCAGTATTTCTTCTAAATTTACTTACTTTTGAAAAATTTTACCACGACAATAATAAATTTCTTATTAATAAAACCAGGATATCTGACCCGGACTCCCTGGGTAACAGAACACAGTGCTCTGGACATAGTAAAAAACATTTTTTAATGAAAAATGTAATAAGAGATTTTACACCATAATGTTTGCTACTACAGAAATTCTTCCAAAATTTTGTTCGTGGAAATATCTATAGGAAGAAGTAATTTCGGGCATGAATATTAGGTACGATTGAGCTATGATCCGCAATAACCAAAAAGCCCGAGATCCTGAAAGGAATGTGAAGTAGAAGATGCTGCACAACTTGAGCTATAAAGGCAAGCACTATGAAAATTTCCTCCTTTTATTTGAGATGACATTCTGCATTAATCCACTGGTAACAGACAATTCTTGGGACATATCAAAGATAGTGAAATAAAATAGACGATGAGAGACACAGACTGCCAGGGTGACATATCACACAAGTGCATGTAGTATTAATTTTTGTGCAGGAGTTCCGAAAAGACATGATTTAATTCGGGTGGTTCCGGGCAGTGCATTTTGGGAGCTTTTTAATTAGTTGGAACCAAGCTGAGAGATAGATGCGAAGTGACGAAAGGCCGCAGTTACCATACATGCCAAAAATGTTCCTTTTTCGAATGTGTTGGCGTCAATTTTAGACAAGGATACCATAACCGTTAGTATACTTTCATTTTATGTTCAAAATTGACAACAAGAAGGGGGTGCATGCTTGGAAATTAAGCACACTTTTGACAAAATGAAGAAATTCTTAGACTACTAGTTAAAATTGTTTTGAGAAAAAAAAAGCATGCATGGTATTTATGATTTTGGAAAGAAGGCATCTGAGCAATGATGAATTGCATTAATATACGAAATAGTGACGCCAATCTTTATGAGAAAACTATCTGTGTGTTCCGAAAATGATGTATTTCAACCCTATAAACACTACAAAGTTTAATGCTATTAACATTTGACTATGAAAGAATCGTTTTATAATTTTGTTTAAGGCCATGCCTTTAAATAACAGGGAATATAATGCGTTAATGAAAAAAGGGAAAATATAGTTAATAAAGTAATTTAAATATAGATTTACTTTAAATTGTAAAAGTATATATATATTTTCTTTACTATATAATTTTTTTTTTTTTTTTTAGATTTCGCACTAACAACACCAAAAAAGCATTTTTACATGAAAAATATTAATTATGTATTAAAATAAAGTTTTGAAATTTTTTGAATTGCGGTACTTTCGTATTAACCGCATGACAGGAGTTAAAACAAAAAATTCGTCAAAGATGTCATTATTTAGAACAGTCTTTTTCATTTTGATTATTTCAGTCTTTTTCTGATTATTATTTAATTGTGTAGCTGGATTAAATAACTGTTAAACTTGTGTTTTAACTATTTATTTATTTTATGGCGAAGTGTTCATTTCGCTGTGAAATATTACACAGTGGAATGAAACAAATGCTGAACTATTTATATGGTTTTCAGTACAAACAATACAACCTTCCGTAATTCGGCTGCATGCAATAGAGATAGATTAAAAAAAATTATTCTTGAAAATTATACTAAGAACCATAAAAAAAAACAGCTAATTTAACATGCTGTTTTCAAACAAATTACACTGAAAAGTACGTTTTTTAGGTGCGTTCGTAATTATATAAATACGTAGCACCTATTGTCGTCGTTTGGTCCGTCCGTCCGCATATAACAACGCAAAAACTACCCAACCGAATGGTTTGAAATTTAAGGTATATTATCTCTGCAGAATTTTGTCGAGACATTTCAATTTTTTTTAAAAATCGAATCAAAACTTTAGAAAATATTAATAAAAACATTTATTAAGAAATTTGATTTTTTTTTTTTAAATCGGTGCTTTCTTTTTATAGGCGCTTCCGAGGTTTAATCGTCAAGCGACCGAGATACTTATTTTATGACAGAAATGAATCTGCAGACGATAGAATTCATTTCACAGAATTAAAAATCATCAAGATCTGAATATGTATATAACTAGTACGAACGCACCTCATTTGTCACGTTTGACGTACAATTTCCAACTTGTTTTTCTATTCGACGGTATCAAATTTGAAGTTGTGCGAGTTTTAGAAATGAATAAACTTGCAGAAAAGCGAAATGGATTGCACAGAATCGTTGTCACCATAGATATGACGTCAGTGTTATCGACGCACATATTTTGTTGTATAATTTAGATGAACAGAGTCTTTTCTCTTATTAACATTCATCCAAAATCCTCATGATTGATTACATCAAAATAAATAGACGATATTCAGGTCTGCTTCAGTCTAAACTTGACTTATTCTGTAGAATAATGATTAAGCAAATGTGTTCTTTGTTCACCTGTGCAAGCTGAACATACTACTCTGCTCTTCGAAGAACACATTGCAGTTTATTTTTGAGAACATATTAACTCATAGAATAAATGTCTCCAACGTTTATTTTACGATGTAAGGATGATAATAATACGTGGGCATAATTTATGATTTGGGGAATTCTTTTTTTTTTCGGTATTATCTTTCGTTTTCTTCATAAGATTTCGAAACTAATCTTGTATTCATTATTGTTTTAACAGCCAAACAATATAATTTAGATGTTTGAAAACATACATACAAAGTTATACAAATACTGAATTATGCAATATACGTGGAAAATAAGAAGCCTAAATGTAACTGAATTTACATTTATCTAGATATAAAGAAAAAATGGCCCTGTTTTGTTTGATATGAAGTTTTTGCATTGCAATTTTATGTTTTAGTGCACAATTTTTAGATAATTTTTTGGTCTTATTTTGGATTTAAAAAAGAAATTAAAATAAGATATTTTAGGGGGAGGTGGGGATTGCATTAATACAATACAATGAAAACGAAAGCCGAAGGAACATATTTTTTTAATTTCTACTATTTTTATGGAGAACAATTACATTTAATTAAATGTAATTAATTACATACAAGTACTACATTACTACATTAGTCATACAAGCCGACAGTGATCTTCCTCATTGTAAATGTTACTAAAATGGATATGTGAATTAATTTCTATTTGTATAAGATACTTAACATTTTAAAATTAATCTTAATTCTTTTTAAAAAATTCCAATTCCAATTTAAATATATATTTAATACTTGAAAATTTTTCCATAGAAAATTTCAATTGCCTTGTATTCATAATATTCAAATTTTAATTGCTTAAGAGGCGTGAAGCCGACATAGTAAAATATTACCCAAGCCGGTACTCGAACCCGGATCATTAGTATCGCGCACTGACGTTCTACCAACTGAACCACTTGGGAACGATACACAGCCTGGCACTTTCTCACTATAACATGTTGACAAGGCTACAAACGCAGCACAAGATGGAATATTTTCCGTGAGCCACCTCTAAAATATTCTTTATAGATTAACATTCTTGAAGATATACTGAAAATTCCTGCAAAGAAATTATTTAAAATGGTGAATTTCTTGTTCTTTTCCAGTAATCCTCACTTAATACATATCTAGTAAATATCAATTTCCATACACATGAGGTGATAAAATCTCTAAACAGTCAAAGCCAAGTAAAAAACGGTCAATCAAAATGAATAAGTTATTCTCTGTTACTGATAGACATGTCAGTTTTAAAGGGAAATAAAGGAAAAACAATTTTAAAAAATACTATTTTATAAGCATTCAATGTTTATCTTTACATTACAAAAACCAAGTTAAGTTAAATTAAAGAGTGAAAAAAGGGAAACATAAAATAAAGAAAAATAATTACAGCAAAGGATTTTTAAAGAATTTCTTTCTGGGGCAAACAATTCTCCAGAAAATAAAGAAATCAAATTATGGTATATCATAAGAAAAAATTTATCAAAATACGCCAATCTTCTTTAATCTTTGTCTTCTGCAAAAACTATTTTCGGTGTTTCTAATAGAATTAAACGCTATCCACACGTAGGAGGAGATAAACGGCAAATTTAGATTTCTTGGAAATAAATATCCTTTTAATGCATAACAATTCACTATACTTCAACCAAATATACGCATTTAACTTTTAACATTCTACTTACATTTTAAAAGTAAAATAAAAATGTTGTTGTAGCATTTTTTTAAACGACGCTTCATCAGCATTTTCATTATGACTTCAACCCTGTACCTTTAAGGCATTTTATACCCAGAACTATTTATATATACTGTTTATGTTTTTAAACATTTTTCAATACAATTAAAATAAAAATGCTAGATTATCGTTTTTATTAGCTCACAGGCTATCAAAGCCTGAGAGCTTATGTGCCCGCCGGTTCTGTATGTACGTACGTACGTATGTATGTATGTATGTACGTAACGCGATAACTCTTCATAGAACTAACCGTTTTACTTTAAATTTTGATTATAGGTTCGTTGTGATAAGGCGCTTCCCTGATTAGTTTTGGAGGTTCATTGGTTAAGCATAAAGGGGGGAAAAGGGGGCTAACCCCCCATAATTTAGATAAATGGGTTTTTCATGCAGAATTATCCCATTTTCTTCAAATTTTGTATATAGGTTCATTTTCATAATGTGCTTCTGTCAATAGTTTTGGGGCTTCATTGGTTTAGTATAAAGGGGAAAGGGGGGATACTCCCCCCCAATTTAGATAAATGTGTTTTTCAGGCAGAATTATCCCATTTTCTTCAAATTTTGTATATAGGTTCATTTTGATAATGTGCTTCTGTCAATAGTTTTGGGGGTTCATTGGTTAAGTATAAAGGGAGAAAGGGGGGGGGGGTAACCCCCCCTAATTTAGATAAATGGTTTTTTCATGCAGAATTATCCGATTTTCTTCAAATTTTGTATATAGGTTCATTGTGATAATGCGCTTCTATGAAAAGTTTTGGGGGTTCATTGGTTAAGTATAAAGGGGGAAAGGGGGGCTAATCCCCCCCTTAATTTAGATAAATGAGTTTTTCATGCAGAATTATCCGATTTTCTTCAAATTTTGTATATAGGTTCATTTTGATAATGTGCTTCTGTCAATAGTTTTGGGGGTTCATTGGTTAAGTATAAAGGGGGAAAGGGGGATAACCCCCCTAATTTAGATAAATGAGTTTTTTATGCAGAATTATCCGATTTTCTTCAAATTTTATATATAGGTTCATTGTGATAATGCGCTTCTCTGAATAGTTTTGGGGGTTCATTGGTTAAGTATAAAGGGGGAAAGGGGGGCTAATCCCCCCTTAATTTAGATAAATGGGTTTTTCATGCAGAATTATCCCATTTTCTTTAAATTTTGTATATAGGTTCATTTTGATAATGCGCTTCTGTCAATAGTTTTGGGGGTTCATTGGTTAAGTATAAAGGGGGAAAGGGGGGATAACACCCCCCCCCCCCCTAATTTAGATAAATGGGTTTTTCATGCAGAATTATCCGATTTTCTTCAAATTTTGTATATAGGTTCATTGTGATAATGCGCTTCTCTGAAAAGTTTTGGGGGTTCATTGGTTAAGTATAAAAGGGGAAAGGGGGGCTAATCCCCCTTAATTTAGATAAATGAGTTTTTCATGCAGAATTATCCGATTTTCTTCAAATTTTTTATGTATATTTATTGTAATTAGACACTTCCCTGATTAGTTTAAGGAGTTCATTATTTAACTATAAGGGGGTAACAGGGGGATGACCCCCCCTTTAATATATTGTTGATTTCTTTATTTTTTTGGGCATATTTCAAATTCTTTGAAATAAGAGTACAATATACAATGAGTGTGAATAGCCTGTGAGCTCAATGCCCTCAGTTTAACTGGGCAGTATTCTTTTTATTATGATAGCACCCTTATTTTTCTTTGGCACTTTATAATCACAGAATTATTTTTTTCTAATAAATTATTTATATATTTTAACATTTTAAAAGTTAAAAAAGGAAATAAATCTGTTATTAAAAAAATAAATTATTATTCTTTTATTTTGCACATTTTAATTTTTACTTTAATTTTTACAGTGCAAGAGAAATAGTCAAATAATAATATAAATCCAATTACTGATATTTTGGTATCTTTTTTACATTTTGAGGTTCCCTGAAGTCGTTTTTACTATTTTTACTTTCTTCTATCTTTACAAGAATAAAGTATTGCATTCATGAACATTTTCGACTTCCCGTTTTCGACAGATTTACACGTTTTATAAGGTCCTGAACACGACTTGGCTGTTTTTAGAAAATGTCTGTCTGTGAGTCTATGAGTCTTTCTGCCTGTATGTGACAAAAATGTTGTGGGTGCTCTATCTCAAGAACTAATGCACGAAATGTAATAAAATTTTATATTCAGTTAGTCCCTCATATAAATTGGTGCTGATTAGGTTTTGGTGAAAATCGCCCAACAGGTGGCGCTACTATGATGCATTTTTGCGATTTCTGCAATAGATCTAGCTCAAGAACTAATGCACTCATTTTCATCAAACTTCAGATTCAGTTAACCTTGACATAAATAGACGCTGATTTCTGTTTGGTGTAGATATCCCAACAGGTGGCGCTACTATGATGCATTTTTCGCGATTTCTGCAATAGATCTAGCTCAAGAACTAATGCACTCATTTTCATCAAACTTCAGATTCAGTTAACCTTGACATAAATAGACGCTGATTTCTGTTTGGTGTAGATATCCCAACAGGTGGCGCTGCTATTCTACTTTCTTCATGATTTTTTTCAATAGCTATATCCCAAGAACGAATGCACCAGATTTCATAAAACTTCATATTCTCGTAGACGTTGACATAAATAGATAATGTTTACGTTTTGGTTTAAATAGCCCAACAGGTGGCGATGCTATGCTAATTTTTTCATTATTAACACGATAAATATATCTCAAGAACTAATAAACGTATTTTCATCAAACTTCAGATTCAGTTAGACGTTGACATATGCTGTTGTTGATTAGGATTTTGTCTAAATCTCTCAACAGGTGGCGCTGTTATGCTGCATTTTGCAGGATTTACACGATTTTAGCAATAGTCATATCTCAAGAACTAATGCACGGAATTTAATAAAACTTTAGATTCAATTAGACCTTGATATAAATTGGTGCTGATTTTTTTTAATGTATGCGAAACCTGTATGAGATGGAATAAAGTTTTGGGATTGACACATCCGACTAGTTAAACCTATTCCTTGGTTTGTCTGCGAAACGCAGCACAGCAAGCTGTCTGGCTAAACGTGTAATGGAGGAAACATCTCCAAATCATTTAGAATCTCAAACTGAGATTCGATACATCTTTGGATTGTCATCCAGTGTCGAACCCATCTGGAACAGTTTCCGTAAGAGCAGAGACTGTAATCTACGGACTTTCTTTTATTTCCTAACTGTTAATAGTCTGTGAATGTAGTCCGATTATTGGGATGTTTCGTGCAATAAAGTACCCGGCAAGGCCGTTATCTAGAAGTTCGATTATTACTCAAATTTAACATTTGAAAACGTTTTTATTGAAGCTATCTTAGCAAGGAGTGTGACAGAGTCACTTGAAAAATGTGGGTTATATCGTCCGACGATTAATAAATAGATCAATCACTAACTTATCTTCACTAGAAAAGACTAGAAGTTTTACAACAATAACAAAGTTCCACTTGCATGTAGATCACTGGAAGTTCAAATCACTAACAAATCCAGTGGTCACTAAATGTTTTAAGCTGAAATGCAAGAAGCACCCACAAAATCGTTAATACAATCTAACTTGTACTAGCAAACCGTGGCTGCCAAAGAGCTTTTATTCAAAACTATAATTTAACTATCAAAACTATATCAGAACTACAATCTTACCCAAACGGCTAACTTTACTCAGCAAACTTCAATTCTGCTTGACACATGACGAAAGCACGACTTTAGCTCATCAACGCAGGCCTTGTTCATCAATTAAGAAGGACTCGACCCTAATCTGCCGATACAACCTTTTGTATCACTTTATATACCTTGCAGATCGACCGACGAAGCTAAATTTGACAGTGAAAAACACAAACCGCAAACTCTGAGAGCTCCAAACATACTTTGAAAATTAGAGTGAAATACAGTATATAGATGTCACTGTTGCGCACACACGTTAGATATTGAGAACACGTTCGCATTCACAACACTGGAATCCTTTCATAAGAGATTTTCTAGTCCACTACAAAAGTTCTGTTTCGTTATACATAGCCATCCTGATGTACAACTTCAATTACTACGGTCATTGCAAAAAAATATGGTGTATAGGAATCAAATGCAATTTATCTTCAGCTCATGCGGTAACCTTGAGTTAAAAGAGTAGACTGTTCTGCAGTGGCGGCTCATGACTTGCTCTGTTTGGGGGCACTAAATGCATTGCTGAGAAATTTATTATTTTCCCACCGTTATTTTTTACAAAAAATATTTTTGTTGTTTAATGGTAGAACTTTCTGCTAATAAATAAATCTAAGATTTCTTTTAAAATATAGTAGTAATAAAAGAATTAAGTTAGTAGCCATGCATTTAGTGCCCCAAATAAAGCCAGTCACCAGCCGCCACTACTGTTCTGTCACATAAATTTATGCGGAACCAGTTGGAACTATATTTATGGCCTTTGTAAAGCCGAACGCATGCAATCAGATCCTTGTAAGTTTGTTTGAAGAAAGACATTTAATGAAAATCAAGGCAGGCTTCAAGCAACAACAAATACTTATGAATCCAACAGAGCTAGAATATTTTTTAAGAAGACTGAATGCTAATTAAAATACCATTGAAAATATTTACAAAAATATTGTGGAGAATGAAAGTTCACTGTTAGGCTTGCATAAGTAAGAGGGGTTAAAATAAAAGTACTCGTATATATAATGCGAACATTAAAAGCATTCTATCTCCTTTATAATGCGCATCATACTATTTTAACGACAGAAGTTCCAAGAACTTGAGAAAATATTCTGTAGAAATACTGATTCACATTTTTTCCCTTTGAACTTAAATTATTTTTATTCACCCACGTAATACATAGATTCGCTGTTTAATTAAATATCGTAAAATTAAGGTTTCTGTAATGTGTGCTATTCTCTCGTTAGAAACCGTCTAAATTGTTTATCGACACAAGAAATCATTACCGTATACCTACTTATAATACACAAACTACGACACTTAAAAATGCAATCCATTTAACTTATTAAACTCTTTTATTTAATTGACTGGTATTTTGTAGATAAAAATAAAATTTTGAAATCCATTCTCCACTCACTTCTTGGTGTGCTAGAATTATAAATATTGTGTACATAGATAAATTTACGATGCCAATAGAAAAATTTAATATTTTTAGAACTCAATTATACAAGGTGATTACAAACGTATATCCCAACTTTGAAGGGCTTTATTAACAAACGTATAGAAGATACACGCATTTGTGAAAAAGACACAAAAATGAAGATTGTAAAATTACTACAGGTAGAACTTCTAAAATCCGGAATTGCTCGGGTGTAGAGTATTAGAAACTCTACAGTATGTGTTTCATATTTTAAGTGTGGCTTTAATTTAGAATTTAAATTGTTATTTCTCAGTCTCTAAAATCCGAAAATTTCGGAAATATGCGGAATTGCGGAGTCCCGAGTGATTCCGGATTTTAGAAGTTCTACCTGTAATAGCAAATATTTATAAATGTTCAATGTGACTACCAGCAGAAACACGAACGACATCCATTCTGTCGGCGAATTCGTCCCTCAAGGTTTTCAGCAAGTCGGGTGTTACAGTTGCAATAGCTGCAGTAATCCTCGTTTTCAGTTCAGCTGTGTCAGCTGGTAGAGGCGGAAAAAACACTTTATCTTTTATGTATTCCCAAAGAAAAAAATCGCTCAGAGTTAAGTCTGGGCTTCGTGGGGGGTCACTGATGAAGAGCAGCGTCAAAATCTGTTCTGTGACCAATCCACCGTTGCGGCAGTTGCTCGTTCAAACACTCTCATACAGAAAGGTGCAAATAAATGGTGCACCATCTTGTGGGATGAACGCGCAACGGAACATGCCGGTTCACTTTCAAACGGCCGCTCGTTGCGCCAGCTCTCGCCAGAAAAGCGAACTTTTACATTTATGAAACTTCACAACTTCTCACTCCCTTCGATGTGTGAAATGGAACACTACCTTTTATTGTTCAGAAGATATAGCCCTTCATATTCATTTGTAATCACCCTGTACACTAATAACTTAATTTTAAGGTATTTTCTTGTTAGCCGACTGCAGGTGATAAATCGTCAAATAATCTTTATGGTTACAATTATGGTTATAACTTTATGTTTACCAGTTACAAAAACAACGGAGTTAATGATGCGCCAAACCATTTTTGCCAAAATTTGCCAATTGGCTATGAAGCTGTAACAACGAAATTATTTTAAACACTAAAAAGTATAAAATGCAATTAAAAAATAAAGAGCACCATTTTTTAAAAACCTCTTTTATCAATTAATTAATTAAATTCTGATTATACGTTGAGAGAACAATTTAGAAATCCTGAATAGATAGTTTAAATAATGTTATTTTTTTTTCTTTCCTGATGCCATAACTTTAAAAAAATAGAGCAAAAATTATAATTATTTCTAATAAATTCAAGAGTTTGCGCATTCTCTTCAAGCGTAAATCAAAGCTGTGAATTTTCAAGAATCGAGACCCACGCCAAATTAACGTATACTGTAACGGATTTTTTTCTGTAACCACATTAATTTCAGCCATAAAATTAGGCTTGATTTTTAAGATAAACATTGAATTCTTATAAAGGAACGAAGACGTGCAGACAACTGTGACAAGATGGCTCCATTTCCCATGCGGCAGACTTCTATGACACTGGACTACAAAAAAGTTATCCCACGCTATCACAAGTGTTACAATTCCGATGGTTCTTATGTTGAGAAGTAGCTGAAACATTGCTGTATCTTTTTCAATACATTTTTCCAGGTAATTATGTTTTTTTTTTTTTTTTTTTTTTTTTTTTTTTTTTTTAACTGGTTGTAGGCAACTTACTTTCTGAATGACCCTCGTAGATCCATTATTTGGCACAACAATGTTTTTTGCGACAACAGTGTATAGATCCAACATTGTTACCAGCTTCACTAGCTTCACTTATACGATATACTTATCATAATATACGATTCTATATTTTCAAAAAAATATGTGTCTTTGAAAAAAATTAATAATAACAGTGTATAGATCCAACATTGTTACCAGCTTCACTTATACGATATACTTATCATAATATACGATTCTATATTTTCAAAAAAATATGTGTCTTTGAAAAAAATTAATAATAATAATAATAATAAAACTGGTAACCATTACGATTATTATCTTTAAAACCTCAAGTCGTATTCTATATCTTAAAATCATATTCAAATTTCATGGTTTATATTTACGAAATTTAGGGCGTAGGTAGTAAAACAAGTTGGAAATTGTACGTCAAACGTTACAAACGAGGTGCGTTCGTACGCACGTTTTAGAATTAAATTCATGATATCCCGTGCATAGAACGGGTTAAACAGCTAGTTAAGTTTATATTTTATGACACTGTTCATACAAATATCTTAACTAGTTATATAAATATTCAGATATATATGTATCAGCTAGTTATATAAATATTCAGATCTTGATGATTTTTAATTCTGTGAAATGAATTATATCGTCTGCAGATTAATTTCTGTAATAAAATAAGTATCTCGGTCGCTTGACGATTTAACATCCATCGGAAGCTCCTATAACAAAAAAGCACCGATTTAAAAAAAAAATCAAATTTCTTAATAAATATTTTTATTAATATCTCCTAAAGTTTTGATTCGATTTTAATAAAATTTGAAATGTCTCGACAAAATTCTGCAAAGATAATATATTTTAAATTGCAAACCATTTGGTTGGGTAGTTTTTGCGTTGTTATATGCGGACAGACAGACAGACGGACGGACAGACGGACGGACCAAACGACGACTATAGGTGCTACGTATTTATATAATTACGAACGCACCTAAAAAGACAAGAAAACAGTCAGGCAGACAAACACACCATTTCTGGATGCTTATGAAATCTATACGAGATCATCACATTCCAAACAAAAAAAAAAAAAAAAAAAAAAAAAAGAAAAAAGAAAAGAAAGAAATATATAAAAATCGAAGCGTCCGTTTAAAAGTTATGCGTCGATATGTATTTAAACACACACACACACACACAAAGTAATTGTACAAACTCCTGAAATGAAAAGGCAATCTAAAGTTCACAAATTCTTAAATCTACAAAAACTTCTGTTTCCAAGCTACGCGGAATTGAGATAGCGTATTACAATTTCTTATAAAATATATTTCCTGTAAAATTCTCATTCAGTTGGGGAAGATGAAAAGAAAAAAATAATATGTAAGTAGTAACAGAGATTTCCATATCACCGTTTTATCGTTTTGATCTTTAAAGATCTAAACGCTAATCTCAAAACTGAAGAGATACTTATCTGATTGTCACATTGAAAAGCAGACTCTTCCAAAAAAAAAAAAAGAGTATTTCTTATTGAGTGATTTAAATTGGTGATTGATACTTATGACAGTATGATAAAAATCTTTATCATCATTGTTTTATCTGAGAGTACTTTTAACTATTCTAAGATAACTTACTATTTATATTATTTTGAAGTGGATGGGTTTTTGCTTTTGTTTTTTTGTTCACAAATCTTTCATTCATGATAAATTGAACAAATCCTATCAAGAGATAAAACAAGTTGGATATTGTATTTTAAACGTGACAAATGAGGTGCGTTCTTACTATAACTAGTTTTACAATGAAAAAAAAACGTTATTATTTCAGTTAAATGAATTATATCGTGTATTATGAGCAAAATGAGTATGCCTTTCTTTTTAATATTACGTATGCCACGTTTACAGATGCGAATTTTTTTTCGACACCAGATAGCGCTGCAAAGATCACCGTGGAGATCTTGCTTTGCGAATGATGACCCCCATGGTTTAATATTTGTATGATTCACGATGAAACGAATCTCTTGTGTTTATTTACTTTAATGGATATTGGGATAAATATTGGGCTGTTAACCTAATTTTAACTGAAGTTATCTCAGAATCTATACATTTTTTAATGTAACTCATCTCTCAAACAAGCAATTTTTTTGAACGATCTTTCAAAAATGTAACTTTTATGCAATTTTATTCGAAAAAATAATTTTGAATAAAATTGGGCGCCTGGCATATGAAAAAGAAATGGTCAGCCTGTATTTGTTTTCCTCAGTCACATGACTTGCGCTTTTATTATATAGATTACGTATGATAGGAGATAATAGAATGAAGAAAACTTTTATTAATATACGTATTTTTAAGTTTTGATTCGATTTTCATAACATTTGAAATGACTCGACAAAATTCTGCAACGATTATATATATATTAAATTTCAAACCATTCGGTTATGTGGTTTTTGCGCTGTTATATGCACACAGACGGGCAGACAGACGGACCAGACGACGATTATAGGTGCTACGTATTTATATAATTACGAACGCAACAAAAATTGGAGAAAAAAATATTGAAGCTATTTCATAAAACAGTAAAATCTTCAGCACTAGAACTATTGCTGTAAGCTGTGACTTTTTTAGAGTTTTTTCGACAATTCAGATCTGGGTATACTTAAAACACATTTCACTGTACAACTGGAGAACATTACCGATTTTTATATTATTAGTATTGCTACAAAAAAAAATGTAGTGAGATTGAAATATAAGATATGATTTCAAGAATTCAAATCCGGGTTCTTAAAACATATTTCAGTGTACAACTGGAATACATTACTGAATCAACATTACTGATTTTTGTATAATTAGTATTGCGACAAAAAAAAATGTATTGAGATTGAAATAATAATAAGACATGATAAAAATTCGGTTATTTTTTTTTTAAGTGAAATAAATTTCATCACATACACGGTTTTAGACCGAAATATTTCGGTCACCAATAGCACAATTTTATTACTTTAAACTCTTAAAAAAGCAACATAATGAGCTTTTTTGTAACGTTTTAACTAAAATTTTGTTTTGTTTTTCTTTTGGAGTTTTAATAATGATAGGGTGACTAATAGCCAAAATAAAAATAATTGTAAAGAGAATAAGGAATGGCAAATATATATAGTCATCAAAAAATGTAAATCATTCGTGTTTATTTCCGTGATTAAAAAATCTTCATAAGACAGTTAGGCCCTGACTATCGCACAGGCACCCGGGGCCCATGCCCTGGACACAAAATTTCTGAGGGGCACAAATTTTTTCACAATTTCATCTAAATTTCCAATTAAAAAATCATCATTGTGCCAACGTTTTTATTTCTTTTATAGGACTTTTGTTTGCACTCAGTATCAGTTTGGTTTTATCATGTAATATCAATAACATCATAAATAAGTAGACTTCTTACCATTATTTTCTAGTAATTGATGTACTGTATTTATCAAGTCATTCAATTTGATCATATTGCATATTTATTCTATAAGGGGAACAACTGAAAAAAATGTTATGTTTGAGATATTAATACGATGAAATGACAAAATATATCTCAATCTATGGTTAAAAGCACATTTCCGTATAAATAATAGAAAAAAAAATATTTTATTTTTATTCCTGGAACTGTTTTCAATTTTCCGGAAAACTTAATTTTTTGAGTTGACACTTTTCAAATAAGTGTGTAATAAGTAAAAAAAAAAAACTTGTATCAGTAAATCAACCAATTTAAGGGGACACGAAAAATTGATAGTGTCCTGGGCACAGTAACTTGCTAGTCGGGCCCTGGACAGTTAATCCAGTATTTTTTTAAATAAGCTTTCAATATCATTAAAATGCATTTTAAAACGACTCTGCCATACTGTCCATGTATCTGACTTTTTTTTACGTGGCCCTGTAAAATAAATATAAATGCTTTGTACATTATTTTCATTTGGGAAAATGCCCATATGTACCTCAATAACCTATATAAATTTTGTTGAATTTTAATTAAAATTCCTGCCCATAGACGGTAATGTGTCCGAATTCCTATGTGTGTGCTCCGTAAAAAGAATACAAATGCTACACATTTTATTTACAATTAGAAAAACGTTGTTGTATATCTCAACACTGCGAATTCCCAGCACACATTGGAAACACATTTGAAACACTTTGATTCAAAAAAAGTGTTCCTTAATATGTACCGAATATGCTCCGGTATAAAGAAAGTGTTCTGCTCAGGATATTTGTTAAATCTAAACTTGGGAACACATTTGAGCACACTTGTGAAATCATCGCTTTCAAAAAGTGTGCTGAACAAAAGAGGTGTTCTCAGAAGTATTCTAAAAACTGTTTCAAAAAGTGCGCTTCAAAGTGTACTAAAAAAGGTGACAAAATAAGTGTTAAAAAAGTGTTCTGAAAAGTGCATAAAGATTTGCAGTGAATAATCTATCTAAATTTTGTTGAATTAAAATTATAATTTTTGTTTGCAGGCGGTAATGTCTCCGAGTTTTTAGTGTGATTCTGTAAAATAGGTACAAATGCCAGGTACATTAAATGACAATAATATTGCATTGTCATTCGATTTATATACATATATGTAAAATTTTAGCTCGATAATCGGAAGTGAGTTCAAATTAAGCACCGGAAAGACGTACATTACATACCTACGTTAAAACTTCTAAAAAATGTAATAGCAAAAATAAGGGGGGTTTTGTTGTTGTTGTTTAAATACCCTCTTTTATAAGCATTCAATGTTTATCTTAAAATCACGCCTCATTTCACGACTGTAATTCCATTACAATACAATAATTTGACGAGGGCACTAAACCCGAACATGAAAATTTCACCACTTCTTTTTTTTTTTAAAGCTTGATAGAAAGCGAGAGACAGTGAATTTTCTTTTTTTTTATTATAATTTTTACTATGTTTCTTTCTTAAGATATGGCAAAAGGAAAGATAAAAAGGCCTTATTCAAATTATCTTTTTAGGATTTCTAGATGGTTTCTCAACATACAATCATAATTTGATTAATATGAAAATATTAAAAGATTAGAGCAGCCATACTCAACCTTTTTTTCTAGTGGGCCATAAACAAAGGTTTGCGATGTTACGCGGGCCGCAACACACTTAAAAAGAGTAAATAAAATAATAAGATAAGATAGATAGTATAACAAAGCAATGTAACAAAGTTAGTATTATCAGTAGGGTTGAACGTTTTTCGCGGAAGAAACGTTACCAAAACATTTTAACACCACTTTTTCCAAAAAATAAACTATAAGTAGAATATTTTTACTGCAAATGTTGTAGAAATAAGCCACGCAGTTTGAAATAATGGTGTACCAAATTGTTTGATGCCAGTTATTTCCGCGACAAACGTTCAACCCTAAAAGAAGTAATAGATATATATAGGGCCATAGCCGTAAAACCAAATAATATAACAATGCAGAATATACAAGTTCTAAAGGAACTAGTCGTTGGGGGCCACCGTAATACTTACCCATCATGTATATGTATAATGTAAAATATTAAAATAAAAATGTGTAAACTACTTATAAAATGCATTGATATTCAAATAAAATCGTGGCTTGATGACGTCGTAAAAAGGCTCGATTACTGAATTGCTTGAAAGAGGTTTTTCCTTATAACTCCAAAAATAATACTCCTATTAACTACCGGTTTATGGCATCTGATTAAGCGTCAAATTTCCAATTAAAATATATCTTTGAAGTGAAATTTGGATGAAATACAGGGTCATGAAAAATCGAAGAGTGTGGCAAATAGGATTCCAAATATCTCGGCAACTCATTATCCGATCGACTTCATGCTTTATGTAAAATTTATGTTTTTTTATTGTCTTTTATATTCATTTCTTAAACTAAACAATTTCGAAAATTTTTATATACCTTTCATCAGAACGAATATTTCGAGAGTCCGAAAAAAAATGTTCCGGTTAATCGAGGTTATTGAAATGAAATAGGCTTCTTTCCATTATTACATACTAAGTACATACCAAATTGCAAGTCTCTATCTCAATTTGTTCGGGAGATAGAGCGTTTACAGACACACACACAGACACACAGACACACAGACGGACGGCAAAATTTTTTTTCTAAAAATATGTTTTTCGGAATCTCCAGTGTCTGAAACGTGTAAATCCGTCAAAAAAAAATTTTCGATTTTCAAAACGATTACAAGACTTACCCTATACTATGTATGATGGGTAAGTAAAAAGTGGGATATTTTCTGATCTATCTTTTCTATCAGTCTTTTGCTCAATACAAAAACTTTTTATTTTTTATTTTATTTTTAATTTAAAAGATATATAATGCAAATTTAACTAATTTAGAATAGTTAATTGGATTAGTGTTGAAGATTAAGAAATGTATACACCACTGTAATGTAACACAAATAGGATTACATGCAAAGAGAACTTTTGACTAAGGAAACTGCATTTAAGATGTTTTAACATAATTTAAAATTAATTAGAAATGACAGGACAGGCTTCGTTTTCTTATGAAAAAAAAAAAAAAAAAAAAATGAAGGTTTTAAATACATTTTATGCATATCTCAGATAATTTTATAAATATGGATTAATGACTATGTACCTTGTACCTTGGGCCGCAAACAAAAGGAGAAAAATAACTCAATGATTAAAATTGGTCGCCGGGCCGCAGGTTGAGTATTGCTGAATTAGAGCGTATTTTTAAAAATATATATTGCACTCTTTACTTTTTATTTATATATAGTACCGGATTAAGTACTATTAGTATAAAAGTTAGTTAATAGTTAATATAGTTGATAAGAAATAGTTAATATGATAATAGTTAGATAATAGTTAAAATAAAAATATTAACATATTAGAGCGTATTTTTAAAAGTATATATTACACTCTTTGCTTTTTATTTATATATAGTACTTTATAGTATTTAAAATATTTCGAAATAATCAAAGTTTCTTCAGTATAAAAAATACGATAGACTTTATCATAGGTTTCAAAATATTCATATTCAATGGTTCGGGTATCATAGTTGAGATTTATTCCAACAGAGCGAAAAATTCCGGGACCAGGACTCGAACCTGGATACTTTGGTTTGCCGTGCCAACACCCTTCCTACTGAGCTGTCCCGACGGTGTCTGGCTGGCATAATTCACTCTTATTTGTTGGACATGGCTGTGAACTACGGCACTAATGGCCAACAAATAAGAGTAAATTATGCCAGCTAGGATATCGTTGGGATAGCTCAATAGGAAGAGCTTTGACACAGCAAGCCAAAGTACCCAAGTTCGAGTCTTGGTCCCGACATTTTTCGCTCTGTTGGAATAAATATCAACTATGATACTCCTCTAACCATTGAATAGGATTTAAGTATAGTTGAAAAAAACTTCCCTCTTTTCATTATGGCTTTTAAAATTTCAGCATGAAATATTTACAAAATAAAGAGTAGTCACAATTAAACAATATACAAAAAAGGGTAAATGTATAAATCAAAAGAAATAAAATTTGTTTCTGTACCAAGAGGAACGAAACAATTTAAAAAAGTCGTTAAAATTTCAGTCATTCGTATTTAAGTGTTCAGGTAACCTTTAAAGTGTCAAAAATTCTAAATTTTTTTATTAGTTTATAATTAAATATGATTCGTTAGGAATATTTTAAAATAAACCCCATGCAAAAGTTTGCTTTAGAAGAGGAGTTATGTCTAAAACAGTCTGAGTTTTTTTTTATATACAGGGTGGTTATAATATAAGTATCTCTATTTGGAGCTGTCTGTAGCTTGAAGGATTGATCCGAATGAAACCAAAATCGATATACTCACTATTCGAGAAGGGGGAAGCAAAATGGAATAATAATAAAAAATAATTTCAATAATCACCGACAGATGGCGCTACTGAGTGTGAAATGTAATGTGTAATACAAGAACAAAAAATTAAGGCACAGACCGAATGGCACACCTAATTTATTCGAAAATGTCACAGTGAACGTGGTTACTCTTTTTCATGGCGGTGCCGCGATCATGTTCAGTTCCCTGTGGTCATTGTGCTGGAGGACACAATCCAGGCTGTGTACAACGTGCTCAACTCTGGAATGTAATGCATCAGGAGTGATGTTTCGTACATGTTATGATATGCAGTAAAGTCATTGAGGTTTGTGACACCTCCACAGTACACAATATTACACAATACATTTCACACTTAAAAGCGCCATCTGTCGGCGATTATTGCAATTAATTTTTTTATTGTTCCATTCGTCTTCCCCCTTCTCGAATAGTAAGTGTACCGATTTTGGTTTCATTCCTGTTATTCCTTCAAGCTACAGACAGCTCCAAATAGGGATACTTATTTTATAACCACCCGGTATATGATCAAGAGGTAGTTTGATCTTTAAAGTCAATTTTCTCAAAACGGCGATTTTGGTCAATACGCGCACGATTTCTGAAAAATGGTTGGTTAGGATTTCAGGAAATTTTGATTAAATGTCTTAATTATACAGATGCACAAAAGGATCTATTATTATGTTTCTTAAGTAATAAGTTTAGAATTTATGACTACTTTGACATTAAAAAAAAAAAAAAAACTCGATATTTCGAATTTCTCTTTTTTTCCCAGGATCTACACATTTTATTTTTTTCATCGCAGGTCATTTTGAGAAAACATTATATATGTACTCATTAAACAAATTTTGGCTGGTTTTAGCCATTCAAAAGTGAAAAATCATGCGCGAAATACATGCAAGAATAATTCTTTCGTAGAAATTTTATTATATTTTAAAATAAATTTAAAAGCTTTATATGAGTGTATACATTTTTTGAGAATTTTAATTTATAAAATAAACCTTTATTAATATGTATTTTAATTTTATAATTCAAAGTCAATTTGTTACGGACTTACTGTAATTCTTATAGAGGTCCCTTTTTCATGTATTTTGTGAGTTCAAAGGTTACCTGACACCTAAAAAGAATGTACAGTCACAATTAAACTGTAGACGAAAAACTTACACGCATAAATAAATTTAAAAAAATCAAAGTTGCTTCAGTACTAGATTTGGAAATACTTTTTAAAATTTCTGCGTCACGTATTGCAAAGGGAAAGAGCGATCATAATTAAATAGTAGACAATATTATACATAAATAAAAAATAATCAAATCTGTTGTAGAAAAATAAACCGTTACATCACGATTAAGTTAAACCCTTTATCTTTATTTCTTTCGAATTTATTTTAATGTGAATAAAACAGGCTTTTTGAAACCACAATACATCATTAGAGATTCTCTAAAACTACACGTAAACTTCGCATAATAAAATAGTCTTTATACTTGAGATCGTGTAATCTTTCCTTGATTATATCTTTAAATGTTTCTTACAAGTTTTTGGATGGATTGCACAAGGCAAAGTATTATTTTCCTTCAATCATTGAGTTATTTCTCCTCCTCCTTTTTAAAATGTTCTTTTAAAATATTGTTCTTTTGAGGTTTTTACATTATGTAACTACTAAAATAGCAGGTTAAGAGAACGAAAAGTAGTTAAAATGTTACAAAAAAAATCATTAGGTTACTGTTTAAGGCCGTACTCAAAACCAACCTGGTTACTTTATGACAGATTTTCAGCTCACAGACTATCAAAGCCTGAGAGCTAATGTGTGCCCGCAGGTTCTGTATGCACGTACATATGTTATGTATGTAACGCGATAACTCTTGGTAGAAATATCCGATTTGCTTCAAATTTTGTATATACAGTGGTGGCCAAAGTTTGAACATTTTTTGAAAGTTTCATGTTTTTCAACTTTGTGTGCTTGTATAATATATTAATTTTCACTTAAATACAAACGTTTACATATCAAATTGAACGTAATTTAATAATAAAAACAGTATTACAATATCTGTATTACAAAAAAAGTTATGCTCATTTTAGTTGAACAAACAAACACAAATCGTTTTGAATAAGGACGTGTTTTGTAATAAAAGCATACTAGCCAATCACAAACACTGTTCTGAGGACCAATCAAATGTCTGTAACTATAGTTTAGGTTATTTGGATGGTAAAAGAGTTATTGTTGTGGAAATATTTTGCAGAATGATGCATACTAGTACAATTAAATAGAGTATTGCTGTTTTTGAATATTTAAAGTCCTTTTTTTTAATTAAACTAATTTTAAACAAAGTCATCAACAAGAAGAACTAATTGGACACCTACGAATAGAATCCGAATTGTCATATTGAGAGAAAATGGCCTCTCTTATGCTGAAATTGCAAGACAAGTTGGTGGTTCAGTGACTTGTTCTGGTGTACGAAAGTTCTGTTTACGTTATGAAAAAACGAAATCAGTGGAAAATAAGGCCAAATCAGGCAGAAAAAAATGCAGAAGTGCTACTGCCAATAGAAAAATTAAACGGCATGCCTTCAAGATAGAAAAATTTCATCAGATACCATTAGATGTGAAATGAATGCAGCAGGTATTGCAGTAAGTTCAAGAACAATAAGAAGAAGATTATCAGGATTTGGACTACAAGCTAGAATTCCAAGGAAAAAAACCATATTTAAATCAAAAGCAACGCGAAAAACGAGTTAAGTGGGCAAAAGAACACATTAAATGGTCAGAAAATCAATGGAAGCAAGTAATCTGAAGCAATGAGAGTAAAATTTCGCTCTTTGGTAGTGATGGTAGAAAATACGTGTGACGTAGAGTAGGAGAAGCACTTCATCCTGATTGCATTGAAGCAACTACAAAAAACCCAACAAATGTCATGATTTGGGCATGTATGTCTGCAGATGGTGTGGGCCGAATTCAAGTGATTGATGGCATCCTGAATGCCAAAAAATACATCGAAACTGTCCTGGAACCAAAATTGATACCTTCCATCAGGGATCTCTTCCCCAACAACGCACCATTTATTTTTCAGCAGGATTCAGCTCCATGTCACACAGCAAAAGTATGCAAAGCATGGTTCCAAAATAAAGGCATAGATATATTACCATGGCCAGGAAACAACCCTGATCTCAATCCACCTGAAACTTTGTAGCGACGTTTGAAAATTCTTGTACGAAAAAAACGTCCATCCAATAAAAGACAACTTATTGAAGCTATAATTGATTCTTGGCACCATGTGATTACGAAAGATGAACTCCAAACACTCGTTCACTCGATGAAAAGACGCTGTGAAGCTGTCTTAAAAAATAAGGGTTATCCTACTAACAAGGAGACCGCCAAACATGATGCGCACAGATTTTGATGATTTTAAAGTATGTTGTAGGGGTCATACCCCTAACTATTCAGGTCAAAGGTTTCCTTCAAATGGGCTTTAGTTTTCGAGAAATTTCGGGTTAAAGTTCAGCATGCATTTCAAATACCCATTAGTTCGCAATCTTGAACGAGGTCTTCGTGGCTCTGTGCTAGCGCGCGCGATTTGAGAGCCGGAGATGAGGGTTATGTCCTCTAATGTGACTTTTACCTTTTTTTTAATAAATTTAATATATTTGTCTCGTTATAAGTTTTATGCAGAATTATGAATTCTGCATCTTTGAACTTTTTGATATTTTCCTAATAAATTCCATTTACATTTTCGAACTTTTCGTAATAATTTACATTTTTTTTTTTTTTTTGTGCAGTTTTGAAATTAATATTTCACGAAATTCCAAACTAATTTATGTCTAGATTTTGTTTATTTTTTTATTATTATTTACACTTTATATTTTAATAACCGTTCTAAAACAATACTTTTTTTAACTTTATGAAATTTTAAATAAAATTTTGTATTCTTTTATAATTTATACAAAATATTTTTTATTTCAAATCTTCTAAAGGTATGTATGATTAGGTAATTTCAACAACATATCTTGAAAGGAGTAATAAAATATTAAAACAATAACGCTTATATCCAAGTTTTAGCCAGTTATATATATATATATATATATATATATATATATATATATATATATATATATATATATATATATATTGTTATTTAAATACATTTAACTGCAAAGTTCAAACTCAGCATCATTTTTGATTTGCACAAATAAAAAATAATATATTACAATTAATTTTTTTATTATTCTAACAAGTCGATGCCATACAGAAAAATTCAATTAGAAATGAAAAATCGTTTGTAAATTACAATAGCTATAAAAAAAATCGTCTGCAATGACTTTTACGGTAATATCAGAATAAATAAAATTTTCTTTTTATCCATTTCGTTTAATCCTTTGCAGACAAGTACCACGTTTTGAAATAATTTATTTTCCAAATTTAATGCATTTTTAAATATATTTATCACAATTTAAGTATTTAAAGAATATATAATATGCTAATTTATACATTCTTCCAGTATTGTTAAAACAATTTACGTAAAGAATATATTTAAAGGCGATTTTGAATACCGAATTTGTTTAGAATATTTTTGCGATGTGTATCACACAATTAGTTTCATATTTAATAAACTAAAAATGTCGATGTCGGTAATGATAAATATTTTAGTATTTCAGCAGTTAACATATTTCAATATATTTAGAACAAATCAAGTATTAAAAGGATACATTATTTTGTTAATTTTTTTCTTAATCATTTAATTTTTTTTAAAATAGAAAATGCAGCTAAAAAAATGCATTATTTCATAAATACGATAAATAAATAATTAAATATACATAAATGTAAACAAGAATCATTTTAAAAAGACGAGATATCAAGACTTAAAATAGTTTGGATTTTCATCAACAGAAATATTAGAATAAAAATTGCGCAAAAACTATAAATTTTCGCGAAAAATTCAAAAATGTAAATGGAATTTTTAGGAAAATATCAAAAAGTTCAAAGATGCAGAATTCATAAATCTGCATAAAACTTATAACGCTAAAAACATATAAAATTTATTAAAAAAATGTAAAAGTCACATGAGAGGACAGAACCCTCATCTCCGGCTCTCAAATTGCGCACGCTAGCACAGAGCCACGAAGACCACGTTTAAGATTGCGAACTAATGGGTATTTGAAATGCATGCTGAACTTTAACCCGAAATTTCTCGAAAACTAAAGTCCATTTGAAGGAAACCTTTGACCTGAATAGTTAGGGGAATGACCCCTACAACATACTTTAAAATCATCAAAATCTGTGCGCAACATGTTTTGCGGTCTCCTTGTAAGTATTGATTGCGTAAGTATCACTTTAAAAAAATGCAAATCTAAGATGGATCTTACTATTAGATGCATAACTTTTTTTGTAATACAGATATTGTAATACTGTTTTTATTATTAAATTCTACATTAAATTACCTTCAATTTGATATATAAACGTTTGTTTTTAAATGAAAATTAATATATTCTACAAGCACACAAAGTTGAAAAACATGAAACTTTCAAAAAATGTCCACACTTTTGGCCACCACTGTAAGTTTATTCTGATAAGGCGCTTCTCTGATTATTTTGGGGGGTTCATGTGTTAAGTATAAGGGGGGGGGCGGGGGCTAATCCCCCCTTAATTTAGATAAATGGGTTTTTCATGCAGAATAATCCGATTTGCTTCAAATTTTGTATATAGGTTCATTGCGATAAGGCACTGCCCTGATTAGTTTTGGGGGTTCATTGGTTGTATAAAGGGGGGGGGGACGGGGGACTAATCCCTCTTAATTTAGATAAATGGGATTTTCATGCAGAATTATCCGATTTCCTTAACATTTTGTAAATAGGTTCATTCTGATAAGGCGCTTTCCTGATTAGTTTTGGGGATTCATTGGTTACAGGGGGCTAATCCCCTCCCTCTTTAATTTAGATAAATGGATTTTTCATGCAGAATTATCTGATTTGCTTCAAATTTTGTATATAGGTTCATTGTGATAGTTCTCTGATTAGTTTTGGAGGTGGTTAAGAAAAAAGGGGGGACGGGGGGGATATAATTCCTCTTAATTTATTGCCGATTTCTTTATTTTTCGAGGGGTATTATTCTTTGAAATAAGAGTATACTATACAATTAGTGTAAATAGCCTGTGAGCTCAATGCCATCAGTTTAACTGGGCACTTTTCTTTTTTTTTATTCATTTTTGTTCGGAAACGCATGAAATTGGCAGGTGTTCTAATTCAGAAACTATGCAATTGAAACACGTTTTCCATTTCTTGATAAAGGCAGAAGATCTTTCAGAAAATACTGTCAAAGTCGGCGTTTTGAACCGAATTACCGAAGTGACAGAGAAAGAAAGGAAAATACCGGTCGTTACGGGACCAGAATCGCTTATAGTTCGATAAGAAATTTATTCATAGAAAAATGGAAAACTCATTTCGACTCCAAATTGCTTCCATATTCATGCCTGCCAAATTTTATGCCTTTGCAATTAAAAATGTATCATAAAATTTCACGTTATTGAGCAGGGCAGTTTAGAACCAACTTAATCCATCTGATTTTGTTTGCAGATATACAGCCAGTTGGCCTATTTTAGCAAGCCTGGTTTAGAGCATCTTTAAATCAATTCTTGTTGTAACTCGTATACAGTTGTTGCCATAAAAAATACTGGTCGATTTATCACATGTGAAGGAGAAAGGAAAAAACTTTAAAAATAAGTTATTAATTTATAATTAAAGCCTGAAAATACTAAAATGTGATATTATCATCGAAAACAAATGTTCTTACGCACTTTTTTATAAGTTTATAGCCTATCAGAGTAGAGTGCAATACAGCCAGTTGGCTTATTTTGGCAGGCCTAGTTTGGCGCATACTTAAATCCATTCTTGTTCTTACTGGTTCTAAGTCTAGCCTATCAGAGTACAATGCAGTACACCAGTTGTACTATCTTGTCCTGCCTGGTTTAGCGCATAATCAAATCCATTGCTGCTGTACACGTATACAATTATAACCATAAAGAATATTGGTCGATATATCACCTGTGGAGAGCTAACGGAAAAATGCCGTAAAATTAAGTTTAGTTTATAATCAAGTTCTGAAAATACTAAAATATTGTATTGTCATCGGAAACCGACATTCTTGCATAATTTTTTATAAATCTAGCCTATCAGAGTACAGTGCAGTACAACCAGTTGGCCTATTTTGGAAAGCTTAGTTTAGCACATACTTAAATTCATTTTTTTGTAACTAGTATACAATTCTTGCATAATTTGTTTCGCGTATACATCTTCTTGCATAATTATGTATAAGCGTAGCCTATCAGAGTACAATGCGTTGCACAGCAGAGTACAAAAGTTGGACTATTTTGTCAGTCCTGGTTTAGCGCATAACTAAATCCACTACTGTTGTAACTCGTATACAGTTGTAACCATAAAGAATATTGGTCAATTTATTACCTGTGGAGTGCTAACGGAAAAATGCCTTAAAATTAAGTTATTACTTTATAATCAATTTCTGAAAATAATAAAATGTTGTATTGTTATCCAGAATCCACCTTCTTACATAATGTTTTATAAGTCTAGCCTATCGCCGTACAGTGCAGTACAGTCACTTGGACTATTTTTTCAGGCCTGTTTTAGCACATAATTAAATCCATTGTTTTTGTGACTAGTATACAATTCATGCATATTTTTTTTTCTCGTATACACCTTCTTGCATATGCTTTATAATCAGAGTACAATGCAGTACAGCCAGTTGTACTATTTTGTCAGGCCTGGTTTAGCTCGTAATCAAATCCATTGCTGTTGTATCTCGTATACAATTATAACCATAAAGAATATTGGTCGATTTATACCCTGTGGAGGGCTAACGGAAAAATGTCTTAAAATTAAGTTATTAGTTTGTAACAAAGTTTTGAAATACTAAAATGTTGTATTGTCATCGGAAACCCACCTTCTTACGTATTTTTTTAAGTCTAGCCTATCAGAGTACAGCCAGTTGACCTACTTTGGCAGGCTTAGTTTGGCGCATACTTAAATCCATTGTTGTTATAACTAGAATACAATTCTTGAATATTTTTTTTCTCGTATACATCTTCTTGCATAATTTTTTTATAAGTCTAGCCTATCAGAGTACAATGCAGTACACCAGTTGTATTATCTTGCACTGCCTGGTTTAGCACATAATCAAATCCATTGCTGCTGTATCACGTATACAATTATAACCATAAAGAATATTGGTCGATTTATCACCTGCGGAGGGCTAACGGAAAAATGCCGTAAAATTAAGTTTAGTTTATAATCAAGTTCAGAAAATACTAAAATATTGTATTGTCATCGGAAACCGAACTTCTTGCATAATTTTTTATAAATCTAGCCTATCAGAGTATAGTGCAGTACAGCCAGTTGGCCTATTTTGGAAAGCTTAGTTTAGCGCATACTTAAATTCATTTTTGTTGTAACTAGTATACAATTCTTGCATAATTTCTTTCTCGTATACACTTTCTTGCATAATTTTTTATTAGTCTAGCCTACCGGAGTACAATGCAGTACAGCGAGTTGGACTATTTTGTCAGGCCTGGTTTAGCACATACTTAAATCCATTGTTGTTGTAACTAGTATACAATTCTTGCATAATTTGTTTCGCGTATACATCCTCTTGCATAATTATTTATAAGCATAGCCTATCAGAGTACAATGCGTTGCACAACAGAGTACAAAAGTTGGACTATTTTGTCAGGCCTGGTTTAGCGCATAACTAAATCCATTGCTGTTGTAACTCGTATACAGTTGTAACCATAAAGAATATTGGTCAATTTATTACCTGTGGAGCGCTAACGGAAAAATGCCTTAAAATTAAGTTATTACTTTATAATCAATTTCTGAAAATAATAAAATGTTGTATTGTTATCCAGAATCCACCTTCTTACATAATGTTTTATAAGTCTAGCCTATCGCCGTACAGTGCAGTACAGCCAGTTGGACTAATTTTTCAGGCCTGTTTTAGCACATAATTAAATCCATTGTTTTTGTGACTAGTATACAATTCATGCATATTTTTTTTCTCGTATACACCTTCTTGCATATGCTTTATAATCAGAGTACAATGCAGTACAGCCAGTTGTACTATTTTGTCAGGCCTGGTTTAGCTCGTAATCAAATCCATTGCTGTTGTATCTCGTATACAATTATAACCATAAAGAATATTGGTCGATTTATACCCTGTGGAGGGCTAACGGAAAAATGTCTTAAAATTAAGTTATTAGTTTGTAACAAAGTTTTGAAATACTAAAATGTTGTATTGTCATCGGAAACCCACCTTCTTACGTATTTTTTTAAGTCTAGCCTATCAGAGTACAGCCAGTTGACCTACTTTGGCAGGCTTAGTTTGGCGCATACTTAAATCCATTGTTGTTATAACTAGAATACAATTCTTGAATATTTTTTTCTCGTATACATCTTCTTGCATAATTTTTTTATAAGTCTAGCCTATCAGAGTACAATGCAGTACACCAGTTGTATTATCTTGCCCTGCCTGGTTTAGCACATAATCAAATCCATTGCTGCTGTATCACGTATACAATTATAACCATAAAGAATATTGGTCGATTTATCACCTGCGGAGGGCTAACGGAAAAATGCCGTAAAATTAAGTTTAGTTTATAATCAAGTTCAGAAAATACTAAAATATTGTATTGTCATCGGAAACCGAACTTCTTGCATAATTTTTTATAAATCTAGCCTATCAGAGTATAGTGCAGTACAGCCAGTTGGCCTATTTTGGAAAGCTTAGTTTAGCGCATACTTAAATTCATTTTTGTTGTAACTAGTATACAATTCTTGCATAATTTCTTTCTCGTATACACTTTCTTGCATAATTTTTTATTAGTCTAGCCTACCGGAGTACAATGCAGTACAGCGAGTTGGACTATTTTGTCAGGCCTGGTTTAGCACATACTTAAATCCATTGTTGTTGTAACTAGTATACAATTCTTGCATAATTTGTTTCGCGTATACATCCTCTTGCATAATTATTTATAAGCATAGCCTATCAGAGTACAATGCGTTGCACAACAGAGTACAAAAGTTGGACTATTTTGTCAGGCCTGGTTTAGCGAATAACTAAATCCATTGCTGTTGTAACTCGTATACAATTGTAATCATAAAGAATATTGACCAATTTATCACCTGTGGAGCGCTAACGGAAAAATACCTTAAAATTAAGTTATTAGTTTATAATCAAGTTCTAAAAATACTAAAATGTTGTATTGTCATCGGAAACCCATCTTCTTACATAATGTTTTATAAGTCTAGCCTATCAGAGTACAATGCAGTACAGCCTGTTGGGCTATTTTGCCAGGCCTGTTTTAGCGCATAATTAAATCCATTGCTGTTGTAACTCGTATATGTAGGTAAATTTTAACGTAATTTCCCCCACTTCTGCCAAAAGTTGGCAGGTTTTTCTTCATTTTAAAGTCCCCCCCCCTTTATAAGCGTAAGTCTATTTAATATATTAAAGTAACATCAGTAATTTAATTTCTTTACACTTGCGTTTCCTTTTTTCATAAATTCTTAAGGTTAAATCGCGCGTTGTTTACTTTTTACCATCTTTCCGCCAACCGAATGGTTGGTTGGTTGTCGCATGGAACGTCGCTTAAACGATCGTCACTGCAATTGACATTGATCGTCGATGCATCTCCCTGCGTGGAGAAAATTTTCGTTAACTAAGTAACAAGTAGGAGCACTTCACAAACTGTGAAGTCTTTCATCATTTATACGCTGAACCAATCAGAGACCGGCTTCCGCGATCTTAAAGTTTCGCTATTTTTTCTTGGCAACGTTTTTTCGCTCAGCTGGATAGTTTAAATACCCGCACGTTTTTCAAATGCAGTGTGCTTGTGTTTTGGTTTTTACCGAATCTTAAAATATCATCTTTCAATATGTTAGATGGAAGATGTCGTCATAATATAACTCAACCATGTAAAGGCTGTCTCATCGCGATATGTTTTTGAAGTGTTACTATTTTAAGGAAATGCACCCTCATTTTAAGGAATTGGAAAGGAAATACCGGTAATGAAACATCTTTATCAATGGCTCTCTTATTAGCAAAAACCTTTTTCGACACTCATGATATATGGATTAAAAGGTATCGTAATTTATTATGTATATTGTCTCTGATTGGATCATCCTTAATTGAATTATGCATGCTTTAATTTTATTTTCATATTGCTGACAAATGGTCAGTCTACAGTTTGTTTGTGTGTAAAGTTTCATCATGTTTCATGAAGCAATAAATGGTTTGTCGTTATAATAACTGTGTTATCACTGAAGTCCTCTTATACAGTAATGTTCTAGCCAACATATGCATCTTCAAGTTTCTAGTAAAGTTTTAGTAACTTTTCATGTGGGATGGGAAGCAACCTTTTTAAGTAAGAATTTTCTGTATACTTATTTTATCAATCATCTATCTAATACAAGTTATATATTCAATCCTTTTGATTTTTGATAAAAGTTGGTAGTTAACTTATTTCATGTTACAACCCACCCAGGAGTGTCACCTCTTAAACCAGCGTACTGACGAAAGCCTAAAACCCCGAATCAGCCCCTCTTCTTTTCTGTAAATTTTTCAATGTTATTTAAAACCTGCTTCACCTACAAAAGGTGCAGGGTCAGAAAAGCGGCGGCGCGTCCACAGATTGGTAGCAGAGCGTGGTTAGGGGCCACGTCTCTTTTACGTTATGCTACTTAGTATACAGAAAATATATTTGTTTTGTAGCTTGATAATGCTTTTAAATCTGAAATATATATTATGAAAGTAAAAAGTATAATCTTTTCTAGTGAGTTTAGCAATTTTAATGATCAACTTGAAAGGTTTTGAAATATAAATAAATTTAACTAAAAGTTAATTTAAGAAGTTGATTTAAAGTGGAAAGAGAAAAAAAAATGGCTTCGTTGGGTGATAACACAATTTTAACTCGAGACAATTACCAAGCCTGGTCTCTAGAAATACAGAAAGTGTTAGATACAGAAGGCCTTACTCTGTGGTTAAATAAAACCTCATGGCCGGATGAAACTAAACTTACCCTCATCGAAAAACTCCGATGCGACCAATGGAAACTACGTGCTTCTGGTATACTGAAAACTTACATTTCTAGCGATATTAGTCCTTTAATTGCACGACTAAGTGATCCATCAGAAATATGGGATACGTTAAAAGAGCATTATGAAGTCTCGGGTTATTACTTCTAAAATTAATAATTTCAATGACTTTTATGATATTTGGATGCATCCAGACGAGGATGTATCAGCTTTTCTATGTCGATTTGAAGAGGCTTACAAGCGCGTAACTGATGCTGGTGTTGTTATATCCGATTTACATAGGTGTTACAAGCTTCTAGGCCATCTCCCAGATCAGTATCAGTACTTAGTACGCGAGTTTAAAAAGTTACCTGAATGAAAGTTTACATATAAAAATATTAAAGACGAGCTTTTAAGTGAAGTTTCAGCTCGGGAAAGTCGCGAAAGGCGTAAAAATGAAGCATTAGAAACTTTTCAAAGTGTAACAAGTAATAGTAAGAACGAAGAAAACAAAGTTAAAAGTAACGCTCGCTGCAGATATTGTGGTAAACGAGGTCACAAATCTGAACTTTGTAGAAATAAAAATTTGAATTTAACATCTAAAAGTGACAAACCTAACAAGACATTTTTTACCGAATTAGAGACAAATGATTGTTTTTCTTCAGAACTTTTACCCCCATGTTGGGAATGGACTTTAGACTCGGCGAGTACGGCACATGTTTGCCAAAATAAAAACTTTTTCATATCACTCAAGTCACCCCCTCCTGGAGCAATTGTCCGAATGGGGACAACGCCCCATCTAGTAAGAGGTGTAGGGAAAGTTCGTTTTCAAATTAAAGACAAAGATAAAATCCACACACTCGAACTCGCTGATGTTATGTATGTCCCAAATATACACCGCAATCTCATAAGTATGAGTAGAATGGATAAGGCCGGTCTACATGCGAAGCTCGACAATGGTTTTTCAATTTACGACAGTAATTGGAAGTATTTGTACACCGCTCAACGGAAGAGTAATTTTTATGTATTGAAAGCTTTAAAAGGAAAACCCAAAGAAACAACCCCTTCAATTCCTGCAAAACAAGTCAAACAAATGAAACCTCAACCTTTAAGGTCAATTGAAGATAAGTCTAACACTGGGGAAGCAGGGAAGGAAACAAAGGTCAAATTTAAATCAGAATCTCTACCCAAATCAAGTCATGCTGTGTATGACAGTAAAGTTAAAACTCCCAGGTACATAGTTAAATCAAGTTTAAGTTCTGCACCAAATACAACCCGAGACCAGCCTAAACCTCAAATTGCAAAGAATTCTAAGTTAACTAAATCATCCAATTCCAATCTTAAAACAAAAGAAAATGAGGTCCCTAATAGAATTCAAACGCAAACATTTGTTAAAAGTAGATTACCTATTCATAATAGACTTAACTTTAACCAAGCTTATGCGACAGATAAAAATAACATCATGCTGTGGCATGAAAGGCTGGGCCATAGCAATATTAAGATTATAAAACAGATGGTCAATAATAAGCTTATTGAGGGTTGCGAAAAACTACAGGGCACTGAACAAAAGTGCGAGTCATGCATTCTAAGTAAAAGTACCAGAGCCACCCATCCCAGGCTTTCACATATTCGTTCTAGAGCCATTTTGGATCTTGTTCACAGCGACGTTTGGGGACCTGCGCCCGTGGGATCTAGAAATGGACATAGGTACCTCCTGACATTTATCGACGACTACAGTCGCCGAGCATTTTGTTACCCTTTACGAACGAAAGATGAAGTCCCTTCTAAAATAAAGAACTTTATATCATTTATTGAACAACAGTCTGAAAGAAAGATGAAGGTCATCCGGACTGATAACGGCCTCGAGTATTGTAATAAGCCGGTAAATGACTTGGCCACCGATTTAGGTATCAAGCACGAGACAACGTCTGCCTATAGCCCCCAGCAAAACGGCGTTGCGGAGAGATACAATAGAGTGCTTTTTGAGGGAGTTCGTACCTTCAGCCAAGCGGCCAACCTCCCTGCCAAACTCTGGGTTGAAGCAGTAATGGCGGTTAACTACATACGTAATAGAATCCTTCATACAGGAATAAATGCCATCCCATTCACAAGGTGGTACGGTCAAAAGCCATCCGTCCGCCATTTTCGCAGTTACGGTTGCGTCGCATACGTGCATCAGCCAAAACAGCTACGTAACAAATTACAACCCAGGGCTAAACGTGGTGTGTTTGTTGGATATGGGTACGGCTCAGCAGGTTACAGAGTTTGGTTTCCTCGTGAATACAGAATAATCGAATCCAAGCACGTCACATTTGACGAAGCGCAGTCCGGGAATCCAAAACAAACTCAATTAACTCATAACAGAATTCATGATTTTGATGCACCATTTCTAGGTATATCGTCTAGTCATGCTTTGCCTGTCGTACAACCCGAAGAACCCTCTACCTCCGGTACTCCAACTGTGGCAGAAGTAAAAAGGGAAGAGGAACTGATAGAGGAAAATCTGGACCAAACCGCCGATGAGTCACAGGTCAGCTCATCAGACGAAGACAGCTCCGAGGACGAGCATGGCTCTGCCAAGGATACTGAGTATGAAACTACCCATGAAGGCGACGATGAGGAGGAAGATGAGAAACTAGTCTTCACGAGAGTCATCACTACGAGAAAAAAGGGGGCGTCAGCAGGTAAGCATGACATTTACATTATTCCACCTACCGGCGGACGTTTACGTACTACTAAAGACCTTAATGAATATTGTAAACTTAACAATTTGTTATATGACCCTGAGATAGCCAACTTTTCTATAACTAATGATTATCAAGGACCCATTACTTTCACCAAAATACATGAAGCTAATCTAACTGAAATTATTATTCCAAAGTCTGCGAAACATGCTGCAACTCTCCCGCAAGCGAAGGAATGGGCTGACGCCATGAATAAAGAAATCTCGACTATGTTAGAGAGGAAAGTTTGGACGTCGGTGCCATTTGACCCCACTAAGAAAGTCATTGGAACAAGATGGGTTTTCACGGTGAAACGTGATGCTTCCGGGGAAGTACAAACATGCAAAGCAAGGTTAGTTGCGCTAGGGAACAATCAAATAGAGGGATTGGACTATCACGAAACATTCAGCCCAGTTGTCAACTTTTCTTTAATACGTCTTTTCATTATCATGTTTTCCATGATATTCAAGTGGAAGAACTGCCTACTTGATGTAAAGTGCGCTTACTTATACGGAGACATAGACAGGGCAACATATATTCGACAACCGTATGGCTATCTTATACCAGGCAAAGAAACATACATACTTAAACTTAATAAAGCCATATATGGCCTCCACCAGGCAGGAAGATGTTGGTTTCATGACCTTCACGCAAAACTCATCTCAAATAATTTTTCTGAAGTACCTGGGGTAAATTGCGTTTACATCTACAATAGTATCGCAATAGTTTTAGTCTACGTGGATGATCTCCCCATTTTCGCAAAGGATGAGAATGCACTGCGGGAGGTTGTTGAAGTAATAGAAAATTTGTACGAAGTTAAGAATTTAGGAGCTATTCGCACTTTACTTGGCATACAGTTTAATACAGAAGAAAATCAGTTTACCAACATAACCTGCTCACAATATATTGAAAAATGTCTGCAACAATTTAATGTTCAATCTCTTTCCAGGGTATCATTACCTGCTTCACCTGGTTTCGTGCCAGTTTCAACCCAAGAGGGAGAAGAGCTGCCTGAAAACCTTCCTTTCCGGAGTCTGCTGGGGTGCCTTCAGTATATAAGCCATAGATGCAGACCTGATATCTCGTGGTATGTACACTCTATTTCTCAGTATACAGAGAAGCCCTCTCACCAGCATTATCGAACGCTGTTCCGGATATTGCTCTACCTGGCAAACTCTGCAAAACTAGGACTGAAACTACAAGCATCAGAACCACCTTTACAGATCGTTACCTACGTCGATGCTTCCTGAGAAAATGATCCTGATGATCGTAAGTCGTGGTCCAGCCATATAATTTTGCTAAATGATAAACCAATCCAATGGCGAGTCTCGAAACAAACATGCACAGCTCTTTCTCCAATGGAAGCTGAGTTCGTGTCAGCGAGTGAAGCAGCGAAAGAAATAAAATTCTTTTCAGATACCATACATGAAGTCGCCAAATTTTTTCCTCAGCTCTTCCAGCCAAACTCGATACAGAGACCTATCATGCTCTGCGACAACACTGCAGCTATCTCGTTCACAAAGACCAGTACTGACAACGTCCGTACCAGGCACATTGATCTCAAATATAAATTCGTTAGAGATCTTTTTCAGAAAGGTGTCTTCGATATCAAGCACGTATCCACCAAAGAAAATTTAGCAGATTTGCTGACAAAAGCACTGAGTAAGGATCAATTCATGAAATTTCGACAAGTCATAATGAAGTAAACTCATAATTCCAGTGTCCTAGAAAAAAAAAAGTCTTCAAACCTTTCAGGACTCTTTTTCTGATTGCATTTACTTTGGAACTATGTCATATGTCGTAGTCCTGCTTCATTTTTTTAAAGTCAAAAGACTTTATTTGAACTTATCTTTCTCAGACTTTAAGCTAATATGATCCTTACTCAAGTCAAGTTATGGACTGTGAGCTATTCCAGCCATATCTATTTTTTTTCCAGAAGTAAATTTTTCTATACTTACGTTTTATGTAAGTTTAATTGTTATATTAAAGTATAAAATGTTTAAATGTATTTAACTCGACAACTCCATGTGGCAACCAGTAGGGGAAAAGGGGGTGTTCTGTAGGTACATTTTAACGTAATTTCCCCCACTTCTGCCAAAAGTTGGCAGGTTTTTCTTCATTTTAAAGTCCCCCCCCTTTATAAACGTAAGTCTATTTAATATATTAAAGTAACATCAGTAATTGTCTGAGTGCAACGAAGACTCATACACAGCGCAGTATTACTTTGTCCCATATATAGCTACGATGGATATTAAAACCTTTCGTCAAGCATAACTCAAAAAATATTTAACGGATTTCGTTCAAATTTTTACAGCAGGTACCTATAAAGGTGACAACGACGTCTATTTATTACCAAGAATAAATGCTAAACCGTTTGGAAATTATATTAAAAAAATAGATAAAAAAGCACAATTAAAGTACATACGTCACGAAATTTTGTGGTACGTCATTTTCACCGGCGCGAGATTTTCGTAGACAATCGGAATTGAAAAGTTCATGGAGTACAAGGAGCAAAAAAAATATGCACGCACTAATATTCAGCACAATAAAATATATTTCAATTGAGTAGAAATCGAAAATTAATCTGGATTTTTTTCTCTTTGAAAGAAAAACCCGCAATAATTTAGTAGACTTGGTATTAGAGATTTGGCGCAAATCTCAGCAATAGCAGCTTTTTTTATTTCTCATGTGTAAATAATAAAAAAAAATTCTTTGGTGTTTAAATAAAAGGTTTCGATTTATTTCTTTTTTTTTTCTCTTTTTAGCATTTTAAATGGGATTAATGAAAGGCATGTATTTTAAATTAAATGAGTGAAAGGTTTATATTTAAATGAAATGAATTCAATATGAAAATGTTATAGGAAGAATATATTTGGCGATTTATCAACTGCGCCAGGATAACATAAAAGTACCAATATATCAAACGGTATGTAGTATGTGATATGAAACAGTTATAATCACCCATCGTACAAGAAAAAAACTAATATTCTGCATTCAGAGGGAAAAATCCATCTCCTATGCCGTAAGATTTGGCGAGTTCTTTTTTGGTGATAAGTTTTTCGATGTGATTGTTGGGATCTGAAGGATTTGGCTTACTTTTTTTAAATTTTATTTTTTTGCAGATGTAGTATTATGTAAATATATTTTTTAGCAGATATTTTTCTATTTTGTATATTTTCTATTTGACATTTGGAAAAGAGATTTTTACCTTTTTATCTGTGCATTCGGAAATATTAAAAAATAAAAAAAGTTTTACATATATCAAGCGCTTAATTTTTATACGGACCACTTCTCCATTTTTAGATTTGGTACTTTTCGGTTAGCCGGGCGCCAGTGAAATTTATATATCTATGTATACATATATATACATATATCTATACATACACACATTTATATATGCATGTATGTATATATACATATATATATACACATACATATATGTGTGTATGTATACATATATATATATATGTATATATAGATATATACATTTCACTGGCGCTCGGCTAACCGAAAAGTACCTTAGATTTTAAATGCTATTTATTATTTACTAGCCGTTTATTAATTGTTTACAATTTAACCCCCTGACAATAACAATTATTTACAATTATTTATCACAAAAATGCCTCTTAGGTTTGTTATATAAGTTTGTTTATGTGTTTTCATTACTTATTAAAATATCGAATATGGCGATAAAATTTCATTTTAGCATCGTGCTTAAATTTTTAAGATGGCGCAAAAACATGCTTTAATAAACGTATGTTTGTAAATATTTGAAAAACATGTTTTACCGCTCTCTTGAAAAATTTTGTAAGTTGCTAAAACTACCTTTTGGCACCATTTAAAATTTTTTTCGCCAACCGACATAGGATACGAAACTTTTTCCCATTCAGATACACATGCAAGGTTGGTCTCAAACAAGACTAAAGCTAGCAACAATATTGTTTTAACTCTATAAGAGTTACAATAATGATATTAAATACTCCGATTGGCTTTGGGCCCAATTACGGAAGTTTCTCCTACAAAAAAACTGTAGAAGAAGTCTTTTACATTTGTTTCAAATGAAGCTCGGTCTACAAGGTATTAGTTAATAATACAAACAACACTAATGGCATGGAGGCAAAAGTTTTAATTTAAATGTATATATTTGAAACCCTTCCCCCCTACCCCCCCCCAAAAAAAAAAAGAAAAGAAAGTTACATTAATGAATTTAAAATGGCGTTAAGCCACGCTTTCTGACATAAGCAATTGGCTGCAAACGCGATAACGAAACTTAATAACATGTAGCTAATATAGCCCTCAGGGTACTTTTCAGTTATACAGACCTTGTGGTTTTTTTAAAAAGCTTGAGACAATTCAGGTTTAAGAAGTTGAGATTTACTGTCAAATGATATAAACAACTATGAACACAAAACTGATGAATTATTATTCAGGTTTATGTATGTATTTTTAAAAAATGCATCTGATTACACTTATTAGATAAATTACTTCTGTTTGCATTTAATAACTGATAAACGGCTTCTGTATAATAAATGAACTGTTTAAATATTGGGAAGAGGTGGCGAGAGGTAGAAAGACGAGTAAACAAACGGGTAGACAGACGGGTAGTGAGATGTGTAGAGAGACGAGTAGCGACATAGGTAGACTGACGGGTAGCGAAACGAATAGACAGACGGCTAGAGAGAAAGGTAAAAAGAGGGTTGACAGAGGGGTAGCGAGATGGGTCTCGAGACGGGTAGCGACACCGGTAGACTGGAATGTAGCGAGAAAGGTTGTGAGACGCGTAGCGTGGTAGATAAAGAGACGAGTAGAGAGATGAGTACAGAGACGAGTTGACTGACGGGTAATGAGATTGATAGCGAGACGGGTGAAGAGTCGGGTACAAAAACAGACGGATAGTGAGACGGGTATACAGACGAGTAGAGAGACAGTAGATGGGTACGGAGATGGGTAAGAAGATGGGTAGAGAGGCGTATAGCCAGACGGGTAGAGAGACAGATAGACAAATGAGTAGCGAAGTGGATAGAGACACGGCTAGACATACAAGTAGTTAGACGGATAGACAGACGGTTAGAGAAATAGATTGGCGGGTAGCGAGACTGGTAGAGGAATATAGAGACGGGTAGCGAGACCGGTAGAAAAATATAGAGACAGGTAGCGAGACGTGTAGAGAGATAGACAATCAGTTAGAGAGACGGGCAGAAAAACTGATAGGGAAATAGACAGATTGTGGAGAGACAGACAGACAGGCAAAAGAAAAGTCTGCGGATTGGCGCTGTAAAGGCGCATTAAAGGCGCAGGGGGCAGAGCCTCCTATAGAATAATCAAGAAGTATCTGTTAAGCTTAACTTTGTAATATATATAATTTTCAATTTTGCCGATATGGAGATTTAATGTAAAAGTTATTTTACAGAAGTCATCGAAAGATTTTTTGTATACTTTAATAGTAATTTAGACTATAGTTTTGCAATCTGGTTTGTAGCAAAGCATGCTATCAATGTGGTTTGAAGTGTAAGAGTTTCCATAAACAGTTATACAAATAATAGATATATAATCAAGGAAGAAAAATTTTAAATTCACACACAAAAAAGGTGCAACAATGAAATTAAATTTGCGTTAAGCCACGCTTGATAGAATAATCTATTGGCTGCAAATCTAATTACGTAACTTTAAAAAGCTTGGCATTTTAAAAGATCCGGCGTTTTTTTGTTTTTTTTTTTTGTTTTTTTTTCAAGTTTTGCGCAATACGCGCTTAAGAATGAGATACTTTGCCACATGTTAAAAAAAATTATGACAACACATCTGATGAACGGTACTTCTTTTCTATTTTTTTAACAGTGTATATGAATTTATATATGATATTTTGTAATTCTATCATTTAATTTGCTCTTTTTCTTTATATTGTAATTGTTAACCCTATGTTCTCAGCAATATCACTCAGACTAATCCCTTTGAGGGAAGTCCTAGTTTAATTTCTTTACACTTACGTTTCCTTTTTTCATAAATTCTTAAGGTTAAATCGCGCGTTGTTTACTTTTTACCACCTTTCCGCCAACCGAATGGTTGGTTGGTTGTCGCATGGAACGTCGCTTAAACGATCGTCACTGCAATTGACATTTATCGTGGCTCCATCTCCCTGCGTGGAGAAAATTTTCGTTAACTAAGTAACAAGTATGAGGACTTCACAAACTGTGAAGTCTTTCATCATTTATACGCTGAACCAATCAGAGACCGGCTTCCGCGATCTTAAAGTTTCGCTATTTTTTCTTGGCAACGTTTGTTCGCTCAGCTGGATAGTTTAAATACCCGCACGTTTTTCAAATGCAGTGTGCTTGTTTTTACCGAATCTTAAAATATCATCTTTCAATATGTTAGATGGAAGATGTCGTCATAATATAACTCAACCATGTAAAAGCTGTCTCATCGCGATATGTTTTTGAAGTGTTACTATTTTAAGGAAATGCACCCTCATTTTAAGGAATTGGAAAGGAAATACCGGTAATGAAACATCTTTATCAATGGCTCTTTTATTGGCAAAAACCTTTTTAGACACTCATGATATATGGATTAAAAGGTATCGTAATTTATTATGTATATTGTCTCTGATTGGATCATCCTTAATTGAATTATGCATGCTTTAATTTTACTTTCATATTACTGACAAATGGTCAGTCTACGGTTTGTTTGTGTGTAAAGTTTCATCATGTTTCATGAAGCAATAAATGGTTTGTCGTTATAATAACTGTGTTATCACTGAAGTCCTCTTATACAGTAATGTTCTAGCCAACATGCACCTTCAAGTTTCTAGTAAAGTTTTAGTAACTTTTCATGTGGGATGGGAAGCAACCTTTTTATGCAAGAATTTTCTGTATACTTATTTTATCAATCATCTATCTAATACAAGTTATATATTCAATCCTTTTGATTTTTGATAAAAGTTGGTAGTTAACTTATTTCATGTTACAACCCACCCAGGAGTGTCACCTCTTAAACCAGCGTACTGACGAAAGCCTAAAACCCCGAATCAGCCCCTCTTCTTTTCTGTAAATTTTTCAATGTTATTTAAAACCTGCTTCACCTACAAAAGGTGCAGGGTCAGAAAAGCGGCGGCGCGTCCACAGTATACAATTGTAATCATAAAGAATATTGACCAATTTATCACCTGTGGAGCGCTAACGGAAAAATACCTTAAAATTAAGTTATTAGTTTATAATCAAATTCTAAAAATACTAAAATGTTGTATTGTCATCGGAAACCCACCTTCTTACATAATGTTTTATAAGTCTAGCCTATCAGAGTACAATGCAGTACAGCCTGTTGGGCTATTTTGTCAGGCCTGTTTTAGCGCATAATTAAATCCATTGCTGTTGTAACTCGTATACAATTGTAATCATAAAGAATATTGACCAATTTATCACCTGTGGAGCGCTAACGGAAAAATACCTTAAAATTAAGTTATTAGTTTATAATCAAGTTCTAAAAATACTAAAATGTTGTATTGTCATCGGAAACCCATCTTCTTACATAATGTTTTATAAGTCTAGCCTATCAGAGTACAATGCAGTACAGCCTGTTGGGCTATTTTGTCAGGCCTGGTTTAGCGCATAGTTAAATCCATTGCTGTTGTAACTCGTATACAATTGTAATCATATAGAATATTGGCCAATTTATCACCTGTGGAGCGCAAACGGAAAAATGCCTTAAAATTAAGTTATTAGTTTGTAATCAAGTTCTGAAAATATACTAAAATGTTGTATTGTCATCGGAAACCCATTTTCTTGCATAATTTTTTATAAGTCTAGCCTACCAGGAAGTGAGTTAAAAACCAAGTTGAGAATAATAAAGTAGCGTAAAAAAAATAAATTATTTCAGCCATGAATTTTTCGATCATCGATAGCAGATTTTTATTACTTCAACTCCTGAAAGAACAACATAATGAACTTCTGTATGACATTTTTAAGATATACAGTTGAGTCTCTCTATAACGAACTTCCATATAACAAATTTCTCTATATATCGAAATTTTAGCAGAATTAGTCACTTTTTCCCATGATTACTTTAAGCATAATCTCCATATAGCGAAATATCTATTATATAACGAATTTTTTGGGAAATTTTCCTTCATTTGTTCAGAAAAAGCTCTAAAACCATGTGAAATCATTTTTCCTTCACTGATTCTTGGTTTATCTTTCAAAGCTGAGTACCTTATTCTTTAATTTGTTTTTCATGTTAATTTTCACAAAAATTTTGTGAACTTAGTTTATTTATCATTATTCATCTTGAAAATGTCGTCAATTGATCTACGAAACTTGTTGATTCGTTTATTAAAAATTAATAATTATAAGACTTTATGTGTACTGTTTTCAATTTAAGCATATACATTTCCACTTTAATGATAAGCTTATTTTCTTATATAATTCTGCATTCCTTGTTAAAATGTGAATTTTTTTTACGAAGGTGTAACAGTTTTGAAATATTGTTATGAAATCAAAACAACCAAAAATTACATCTTTCTTCATCTAAAACAAATGTAAGTTTTCCATATGCGTTTTTTTATTATGCTTTCAAATTAATGTTTATTTTTTGTTTTGAAACTGTTTAAATAATTAAAAAATACAATATCAAGTTAATATTGAGATTAGTAATATTTATTTGATTTCAAATTAAACACCTCAAAAACTATTAAAAATCGCTAAATATTAAAAAATGGCAGAGGACAAAATATACTGTAGTAAACTAAACCATTGTGGCCGGAATTATTTTACGAATGTCGAAAAATCGTCGCAAAACTCAAAAAATCTATAAAAATCACTAAATTCTCATTCAAATTTTCAATAAAAAACGCTAAAAATTCAAAAATCGAGAAGGACAAAATTTACTATATTAGGCTAAAAGTTTGAAACCGTATTCCTTTTACTGATGTGGAAAAATCGCATCGAAACGCAAAAAAAAAAAAAAAAAATTAAACAATTGCACAAAAAAATTATGAAAAATTCAAAAATCGATGTACGAATTCCAAATAAACATTATTGAACAGCGGACAAAATATACTATATTGGGTTAAAAGAACGAAACCGCATTTCTTTTACTAATGTGGAAAAATAGCGGCGAAGAGTTAAAAAAAACGCTATAAATCACATAAAAAAATAAATTAAACAAGTGGGTAAGTGTGATCGAAGATCGCGCAAAGTGTTTCGTTTAATATTCCTTTCAAAACACTTTATCCTTTCTTTAATAAATCCAAATAAATTTCATTTAGCAACCGAAAAAAAAGAAAAAAAAACAGTCATATTTTTTATAAAGTAAATATTTACCAGTCTATTTGTCTCGTTTTTTCGAGTATCTGAACCGGCCCGTTATTATACTCTGTCATAATAATATCTGTCATGTGGACTAAATGCGACATTAAAAAAAATAATAATTTCAAAATTAAACATGTTGTACACCTTCAAAATGTTAAAATATGCGAATATTTCCATAATAGGGTTTTTATCATGATTCAATACGTTCCTCAAACTCATATATATACTATTCTCTATTACTCATATTGATACTCGCTTTGTATTATTCTCAAACATCTGAAAAATCCGTTAAACTTCCAATAGGATGTCAGATTAATTTTTTTTAATTCTCTAATGACGTGATATTAATCTGCTTTGTGTACATACACATACTCATACTCCTTGTATTATTGAGAAATCTTTGAAATTTTCCGTTTTATTACCACTATGACGTCAATCATTTTTATTTCATATTAATCTTTTTTTCAATTAGTAACTTTTTATTTCTTTTTCATTTTTCACGTGGAAATCGCCTGATAGAAAATTAATTATTATAGAAAGAATTTCATCGTGGATTTTTAATTTTTAGCATCTGCTATAACGAAAAATGTTCAAATTTAATAGGAAAAGGCAGTTAGAATTTTGGTTTTTTATCTCTATTTATTAAAATAATACGAATTTTTCAAATTTTAATATTTTGAGCTCTTCATAGCTGATATTCAGCTATATATACACAAAGTTTCAACTCTGTAAGTTACATAGTTTCTGAGAATAGCTCTGTGACGGACAGACAACGCAGCGGGAGTAATAGGGTTTCGTGAGATGAACGAAACCCTAAAAAATTAATCAAACAATCCAAAATCAGGCTTCGAGGGGCAAAACTGCATCATAGAAGTACCTTTCTACCAAATTTTGTAGCTATGCATGCAGCGGTCTCTTCAGAACACAGTCGACAGGCACACACACACAAACTACTTTTCTTATTACTATTATTATATATGTGTGTATATTTAAATATGAAAAACAACATTATAAATTTTATATATTATATATATATATATATATATATAAAGAACGAATAATCCATCATCATTTCAATTTCCCGTGCAAAATATCGTGGTAACTGATGCAATGTGGAGATTATTCACAAATTTTAGACAATTTATGAGTATGTGCTCACTGAAATTTGCCAAGACATGGATAACTCACTTCGTCACTATCTAACACGCTCTGGTTATGTACGACTAACAGCTATTCACTAAAAGACAATTGATGTGATAATCTCAGAAGCCCTTTGATCATCATGAAACAGAGATCTTCTGTTTCGCTCATTTCTTTTAATACTTTCCTATTACCTCGCATTTCTAGATACCTCGCACGATTCTATGCCATTCTACAGATTTTACGTGCATATTTATATATCCTATCTCGAAAGGTTTATTTTCGTGTCTAATTACGTTAATGAAAGTGCAGTTATTTAAATAGCATTACATGATATTTTAAAAAAATCCCTGATTGCTTGGCCTACAGGCACAGGTAGATTTCGAATACTGCGGAAGAAATGACCTTTTTGTCACGATGCGGCATTTGGAAACGCCCTCTTCAAAACCTAGCGTCTTTGCTTTTTTTTTTTGCTCTAAGGGTTGGTCCTATAAAAAACTTGTCAATATAAAAGTTTTAGATACTATTAAGAGGATTTATAATAAATTTAAGCGGATTTGATATCTTCTGAATTGACGAAGTTATGCATTTTTTTCTTCTAAAATCACCCTTTTTCCTCCTCCTTGGGGCCATTTTTAATGATATCAAAAATGTGTCATGCATAAATTTTCGGCCCTTTACCTAGACGTAATAATAACTTGAAACGGATTCGATACGTATCATAATTAAGAAATTATGGGGGGTTTTCTGTTTTCACATTCGATACGTATCATAATTAAGAAATTATGGGGGGTTTTCTGTTTTCACAAAAAGCCCCCCCCTCCCATCCCCCCCCTCTTGGTTTGATTTTGCCCATTAACGAACTTGGCCGAGATTTTATGCCCCTTGATTTTAGATATCAGTTTGGAAGAGATTTGTGTAGAATTATGGGAGTTATCGTGTCCATAAAAAAGTGACATAGATAGATAGATAGATAGATAGATAGATAGATAAAGTTTTGAACTGAGGGTGGTTTTGGGTTCTGGGAGTCATAATTGGTGTAGATCTGCAAAATTTTTTCAAAAATTCCAACTTAGGGGAGAATGTAATAGGTAGTATTTCTTACGAAATCTACCTAAAATATATGTCATATTCGCCATGTTAAGTATATCTACTTTCTTTCTTGTCAAAACTGTGTCCATTAGCAGTTCATATTTTCTCACAATATTCATGCACGTCTACTTCATATTGGAACTACTCTTGAAGACATTCATGTCCATGGAAATAGAGTTTCAGATTACATCTAGAAAGATATAAATTCATAAAAGAAAAAAGGAACGAATAATCTATCATCAGTTCATTTTCACATGCAATAAAGCGAAGTAACTGATACGGCTGGATCAAGTCCTCCGCACTTGAATTCTGTTTTCTTCTTGTAGTTTCGTCCCTCCCACATACAATCCTATGCAAATGTAGGTTGACAGTCGTGTCTTTCTCGGAAAAACGCAGTGTCACACAACAGAAATGGGCCGATCCTTTTATATTAATGAACGAAATGTAGAGTTGGAATTAAATGACCACACGGAAAATTTATCATGTCAGTTCGGATGCTTGTGTTTCAAATTTATCACGATAGCTTGGATTTCAAAAAAACAAAAAGCTGTATATTATATTTTTACTGCGTATAAGATATGCGTTTAAAGGTATAAGAAGGTTTTATTTATTAATTTTAATTTTTAAAAAATATAAAAAAAATTTGGAGAGTAATTCTATACCTCGTAGCCAATTAAAGAACATTTGAATAGCTGACTTATATATTTAAGTTACAGCCCACCTTATAACATATCGTTACCATTATAGAACAACGACTCAATTCATAAATCAGCAATGTTCAATATCAAGGTTTAAAAATTTTAATGTTAACTTACTTGTTTATGGTAATAGACGTTGGAAAATTAATAGTGTAGTTAGCTGGTAATGCAAATTTTAATTATAATTAATTTATGATTAAAATAAAATATACATTTATATGCTAAATATGATTGCAATACATTTAAAAAGTCTTAAAAACATTTAAATAACTAACCGACTAGTTTCGTGCACTTCCAACGGTGACTTTCTCAAGGTCTGAAAATAATAAATAAATTATTTCCGCATAAAACATAAAACAGTTTATGTATTATTTGCAGATCCTGAGAATGCCACCGTTGGAAGTGCACGAAACTAGTCGGTTTGTTATTTAAATGTTTTTAAGACTTTTTATATGTATTGCCATCACTTTTAGTATGCAAATATACTTGTTATTTTAATGATATAATAAGTGAGTTTTTCAAATATAATTCTAACAATTTGTGATTACCTATGTCTTCCTTCAATGAAATAATATCAGAAAGTTACTTTTCTTTGTATTCTTTTTGTTACAGTTGTGACGTTTTATGACATAAATTTTCAGAAAAAAGTTTTCACATTTATTTTTATGTTCTGTAACGAAACAACCGTTTTTATGAAATTCTTTCGCAATTTTCTTTTTTCAAACTTTCATAGTAGCTTATTGACACTTTTTCTATTCGGATGGTCTACCATAAAACTAGTAAATCTGCAGATCAGGAGCCTCAACGTCAGGTCTTCAAGTCATTTGTTTTTTAAATCTCATTTTTGATATCATTTAACATCGTACAATCCGCAATTATTATTTTTTTAATGGCATGCATATTTATAAGCATATAAAAATTCTTCGAATGTTCCAGAAATTAGAATCATTAAATTAAACACGGTGTTATACAATAATATTCTGAGATTCTGAGATCCTTATTCATTTAATTTTTTTAAATAAATATGCAAGTCTCATTAAATTTCCATACGTTTTGATAAAAAAAAAAATTTAAAAAAAGATATTTTACCAAAATAGTGCGAGTTCCTTGAATTTTATTATTTTACATTCTTTGTTGCTAAGCAACGAATAAATTAAAGTGTAAAGTAAAAATAAACGCTTTTAAAAATTGTAAAAAAATATGAAAATAAGATGTTTATATTTCCCGAACAGATGCAAAAACATTTTCAAATATTTAAATCAATTAATTTCTAAATTCTATTAAATTTATTGGCAAAATTTTAAAACTATTGGAAATCCATATCGAAAATTTAGCATTCATAATTTTAAATCTAAATCCATTATGCAAATATTCCATTTTCATTTCAGATAAAAATGAAATTTGAAAAATCGTCTGCATCCCCGTAGGAAAGCATTATGACCTAAAATAAAATGTTCTATATTTTCCGAACGAATGAACCAAATTTAACAAAAAAACTATACAGCTAATTCCGAATACCTCGCCAACATACCTACCAAAAATCAACTTAATCAGACCATTTTTACGGCAATTATCGTGGAACAGACAGAAACCAAAAACTTTTCGCATCTCCACAGTGAGCTTCAACTAACGTTTCGGCAATTAAAACCAGAACAACAGCCTTGATCGTGAATCAACTAAGAAGTGACGTTCTTCCACAAAATTGTGTAGTCGCTTCTTTAATTGCCAACAATTATTATTTCAATAATAGAGTTGCTAATTACTAAAACATTTCCGCCATTTAATCGGCAATGAAATGAATATTACAACTTCTGACGATTTTGCTCATAAAAATGCGATATATTATCAATTTGTTTTGTCTTTTATTTTAAAAATACAATTTTTCGAGTTGTAAATTTTTCCATAAAAGTAACAATAGAAAAATACGGTAAATAATGATTTTAACGTAAAGAAAGAAAATTTCCATAAAAATTTATTACGATGATCAAAATATTTAAAAACTTATATTAAAAAAATACAACAATAGCTCATTCATGCATTTGTTCATATACATAGTATCATCGATAGTTACAAAGAATATTTTTGATTCTTTGATTCCTGTGCACATTCTATGTGAAAAAAAAAATTCTTTGATATAGTTCGCGCAAGCGCAGTTATAAATTATTTCATACAAATGCCCATATCACATCCAATATTCAATACATTAATTTTTTTTAATTGCAGTATACTGTTTCTACTGTTCTTGAAGTCAAAGATGTGCTTAACATCCTCGAATTTCAAGAACAATTTGCCAAAATTTTCAGTTAGATATTCGACAAACTGTGTAAAAAGGGAACGCGTCTGGTCACTGCCCCTTAATTTAAAATTTCAACTTTCCGAGTTTCATCTGGGGGAAACAATTTACAAGTACTTGTACTTTAACTCACGGATAAACTGAATGTGCAAACAGACATGTAGATAGAGATATGGGAAAACAATTTCTGAAATTTAATAGCATTATTTGCGTTAGTATTTAGATCTTAATGACAATATTTTTACTATAAAATTTATAAATAATTAAACTATTTTTAAATCATTTTTTAATTCTACAAAGAAGAAATATATATTATGCCGATTAACTTTAAATGTCCTTAAACCTACTTTTACGGCACTATTACTAGACATGTGGGGAATCAATTTCTGAAATTCCATAGCAATATTTGAGTTAGAATTATATTTTCATACCAATATTCTTACTATAAGTTTTATAAATAATTAATTAATCTATTTAAATTCTATCTTAAATTCTATTCTTAACTATTTCTTAAATTTTTTTTAAATATATATATATATATATATATATATATATATATATATATATATATATATCAATAAGTGTGCTATTTTTATGTTTTAATACATACCTATTTTTTAACGCCATCATTTAATTTTTCACGTACTTTTTCATTTTAAAAGTACATAAAAAATTAAGTGATGATGTTTCAAATAATAACTTAATAGACCGTGCAATTCTAGAATAGTCTAATTTGTTTTGATAATGGCTCCGATGGAGTCGAAACATGTCAACAGTCTAATAAAACTTATTAAATTCCTACTATTAGCTCACACTCTCTCTATATATATATCTTGTTGCAATTTTCAATCGTTAATAAAATATTTTCTATTGATCCATTCAAGTTCAAATAAATTTTTTTAAACTTGTACTGGATGACAATTGAAGTTAATACAGTTTTTTCAAATATTAATTCATTCAGTAAATTTAATTAATTAATTTTAATTTTTACATGGGAGAAAAAAACTTCTCCCATTGTTTCATAAATGAAATGAAAGATTTACCTCCAATGAGTGATACCACAGAAATAAAATACCGCAACGATGATTATAAAATAATGTTCAATAAAGATAACGTGGGACATTAATGCTGCACGGGTTTATTTTATATATTTATGATTAAAAAGTAGGAATTGACTTAAAAAATTCTTTTTATATTACTTGTTTTACTGTTTATAAAGTTTTTTTTTTTACGCCTTTTAGCAATTAAAAGAAAAGAAGTATATTATTATAAGGTGTTATAATTTGTTACATTTTTTGAACACTAATATAAGATTATTTATTAAGCATAAATGAAAATGTATGTACAATTTTTTAATTTTTTTACATACTTATATATATATATGTGTGTAATAATTAAAAAAATTCGCCATTTTACCTTAATTAATTTATTCCAAATTTTTACAATTCTACCTTTTCCCCCTATCTTTTAATAATATCTTAATCATTTATATTTTAATATCATACCTTTAATCAACATATTCTTGAAATTCTTATTCTAAATACCTTATTCTATTAAATGCAACACTTCTTGTAAAAAAAAACCTGTTTTATTTCTTCATATTTTGAGACATTGAATTTTTATTTCTTTGGGACATTTCTAATACCATATTTATTTTTATTAAAATTATCATTCCATATCCCATGATTCATTTCAACACCCGCGTAAACTTTTAACTTTTTTAAAATTCCGCTCTAAAAGAAAGAGTTAGGACATGACGTCAAATGACACCTCCTTTGGCCTACTTTTTCAACCATTGGCGAGCACGCCCTCTTACTACCCTCTTTCCCTCCCTCCTAGCACAGATTCTGTTGGTTCCGCCATGTAACTTTGAGCTAAATCTTTTTTATACTTATACCGCATACACTGGCTTGGAAGTCAGATTTTTACGCATTTTAAAGTGTCCAAATAGCCCGTCTCTGGAGAAGTCAATCTACGCGTCGATAGTTTTTACTTCAATAAATTTTAATAGATCTGATCGGGTCTCAAACTTCTATTGAAGTTGTGTTTAAGTGGAGTTGTGCATTAGTGTGATTAGTATGGAATAAACTATTTGATCTCAAACCTAGTCTCATAAATGGTTTGGAAAAACATCTTTGGGAACTGTTTGCCACTACTCAGCTCGAGTGTACGACTCCAAATTTTCTAAATATATCGACTGTTGCTTACACTAAGAGTGTGATATATATCCGACGTTTAGTTCATGTTTTGTGACACGGTAAGCGCTCGTGATAGAATAAACTTTCATTTACTTTGGCGACTTTAACATCTGTCTTCTTGACCAATGCTGCATTTAAAAACCTTATATATATATATATATATATATTGCTATTTTGTACTTTTTTGTAAGAATGATCCAACTAGTAATTTTATATGTTTTTCAGTTCGGAATTAAAACTTATGAATAAAAAGTAGAAAACGGACAAATTGGAAACCTCGTTTACACTTATATACTAGTAAGAATAAAATGGAATAAAACTTTGATATAAAAGTCAAACATTCATTTTTATAGAAGTAAAAATACATAACTAAGGAAAAATTTTATCAAAATTCATTTAATAAAACATAATCTACAGTTAACAAACAAACGAAAACCAATCAGAAAAAAAAAATAGTTTCGCAACGGTAAAATTTACCAGTGATTTTAAAATTAGAAATCGAAACATTCCGCGATTAATCGATTAATTAAGTGCAAAAACAATGTGATATTAAGGCAATTCCTTTTATAAAAAATAATTTTAGAGTAACAAAAATCAGAAACCAAACATATTCCATTCATAAAAATTCATTTTGAAGCGTTGAATTTTGTCAGATTTTTAAACTAATAATAAATACATTCTTCAAATAATTACTTGATCAATTGAAAAACAATGCACAAAGGCAACTCGTTTAATCTAATATATAAAAATGAAAATATGTCTGTCTGCTGCACTTCTATACGAATCAACAGTTTGAAAGTCAGAATTGTGAAATGTTAAGTGTAGGTGTATTATAACACGGCCGAGGCAACTTAAGTAATTTGAGTATGTATAAGTACAGAAAGCAGGTTAATATGACGTCATTAGAGAATTAAAAAGAAAATTAATATGACGTCATATTGGAAGTTTAACGGACTTTTTACAAATCAACGCAATAATTTATAGTTAATTTTTAATTAATAAAAAAACAAATATCTAACAACCTTTTCCTATTAAGTTTAAATATTTTTCGTTATAGCAGTTGCCAACAATTAAAAAACCACAATAAAATTCTTTCGACAATAATTAATTTTCTATTGTTAGATTTCCACGTGAAAAATGAAAATGAAATAAAAAGTTTCTACAACTGAAAAAAAGATTAATATGGCGTCATATTGGTAATATAACGGAAATTTTCAAACATTTATCAATAGCACATGGCGTATATGAGTATGTGTAAGTACAGAAAGCAGGTTAATATGACGTCATTAGAGAATTAAAAAGAAAATTAATATGACGTCATATTGGAAATCTAACGGACTTTTTCCAATGTTTGAAAGTCATACAAAGATAGTATCAGTATGATTAATAGCAAAAGCACGCAGATATGACGTCAGCAGGTGGATATTACGTCATACGAGTTTGAGGAACGTATTGAATCATGATAAAAACACGATTATGGAAATATTGGCATATTTTAACATTTTGAATTTCTCTATACAATATGTTTAATTTTGAAATAGATTTTTCTACCCAAACATTCTTAAAATCCCGGACAACGACGGGTAAGCTAGTAAAATATTATTTCAGAGCTAAGGAAAAAAATCACCAAAACATATTCCGTTAGAAAAATTAATTTTGGAACGTTGAACTTTTTCAACGATTTTTAAATGAATAATCGATATTTTCTTCGATTAATTAATGAATTAAGTGAAAAACAATACATTGAAGTTAAAGCATCTCAATGAACTCGTATCACCTAAAAGCTGTGCACAGCACAGCGATATTTCAAAACTTCGTATCCATTGGATACTGGCTTTCAGTGATTAAAGATAAGGTTGCCATGGGTACAGCTCTCTATACTAACTGCATGCACAAGTGGAAAGTTTGCCGCAGGCCCTATTCTGAAAATGAGACGCAATGTATTGTAATTTATCAATTCTGTATTCTAATTTATCAATAAAAATCTAACAAAAGGACGGAAGAAAATGGTTTGCTTCACGGTTCTTAGTTAATTTCTTGATTAGATAACTAACACCTATCTATTATAATGAATAACTGAGAATATATGTGGAACAAAAGTTTAATTGAAATCCGCCAGAATTCAAAAGCATCGGATTATCCTATTGTATGCTCAAAATAAATTTTATTTCTAGTTTTATTATACAAGTTAAGTTGTTACTGACACGTCTTAAAATACTAAAATAATCTGCCTGATATATATTTCAAATTTTAAGTATTCATCCCTTTGCTTTATAAAACTTATTTTTTCAGTTATCTAGCGAAAGTATTTTGAATATTTTCTTTCATAATACATGCATTATTTTTTCAATTACCTAGAAAAAATATTTCTAAATTTTTTACGTAATACACGCGTTATTTTGTCCTTTTTAACTCGCAAAAACATTTTTGAAACTTTTTTTTTAAAGTACACCTATTATTTTCTTAATTATCTAAGAAAAATATTTCAAAACATTTTTTTAATAATACACATATTATTTTTCAATAATCAAGAAAAAATATTTCAAAACATTTTTATACACATACATATATTTTTTTCAATTAACTAGCAAAAGCATTTTGAAACTTTTTCTTCATAATACACATATTATTCTTTCAATTATCTAGTAAATATTAAACAAATTTCGAAATTTGTTTTTCATAGTACATATATTTTTTTTTTTTTTTTTTTTTTTTTTTTTTTATCTAGCAAAAGAATTTTGAAATTTTTTTTTCGCAATACTTGTATTTTTTTTTTTTTTTTTTTTTTTTTTTTTTTAATAAAACGCTTCGAAACTCTTCTTTTTTTTCCATAATATACATATTATTTTTTCAGTTATCTATCAAAAACTTTTTGATTTTTGTCTTTTCGTAATACACATTTTTGCAATTTTTATAGTAATAAATGTACAATGCACAATGCTCATGCATGGACGTATTCATATACATATAAATTTGTCATCAGTGGCATACACATTTGCCATCAAATGGTCATTTCTGATCACCTTTAAGTATTTAAAAGCCATTATTAAGCGACGGATTTTACTACTTTTGCCAATCGCAGTAAAAACATCTTGTTATTTATGATAAAAGCACTGCGAGGACATAAGCTCCCTCCTCTTAAATTAGTGGTAGTGTTGAATTCAGACAGTTTTCTCTGGGAGGGATGTCTATGGCTCCGGGGGGGGGGGCATTATAAAGTTCCGGGGGGGAATTCCACTTTTTGACCATTGAAAGCAGCATAAAATCTCAAATCTTCCGGAGGGGCCTTTATAAAATCCCAGGGGGGGGGGGGGGTTGATTCAACTTTTTGACCATTTAAAGCATAAAATCTCAAATCTTCCGGAGATGACATTATAAAGTTCCGGGGGGGAAATTCCACTTTTTGACCATTGAAAGCATAAAATCTCAAATCTTTCGGGTGGGACATTTCAAAACTCCCATGTCCCCCCGGGCCACCCCCTGAATTCAACACTGGTGAAATCTACGTATGGACCTTTCAAGTTCCAGCAGCGTGCCAAAAAAACAGATTAAAGGACAGGCGTCCAGTAGTTAGACTAAGAAAAAAAATGGAAGTAACAGACTAGCCAAGCCCTTGATGACTGCAGAGGCACCAGTGGAGAAAGTCACCGCAAACATGGGAAAGAAATCTTGTCTCCGACCTAAAACCAATCGGGAAGCCAGTTTAAAAGGCCAATACCACTGACTAAAAACAGTAGAATTGAACAGGAGGGGGGGGGGGGGAGAAGGGCGGGTGTTAAGACCCAAAAGTAAACTGAAAGGCCAGAGTAAAAACTCAAAATATTAATCAGTGATTTTTATTCGGGTTGACTTTAGTTATAACCTGAAAATAGTATTTGGAACGGTCCTGTTGACCGACTCTGTTACTTTACATCAAAGTCCCAAATCTCGGGGGAATGCCGATCACTAATTCATCGAGAAGTGCTAGGCTATCTCGCTATCGATGATTATTTGATTTGATCATCTTAAAAACATTTACCTAAGTGACTGGATAAGTGTTGTGGGTTTTGGGGTTCTTTCTAAAACACAACTTACTTAAACTTAAAAAAAGCACATTTTATTACTCAATCTTCACTTGACAATTAAATATTTAAAAAAAAATAAGTATACCCTGATTAGCTCCACTGAAATCTGTTGCCATGGAAAAGGTAGCAAATTATATTAAACTAATCAAAATATCAAAACTTAAGAATCCGAATAGGTTAATACAACAATGATAATTTTGAACTCATCATTTTAAGACAATATTAAATGTAGTAAGGGGCAACAGATTTCTAAATCAAGTAGCATACTGAATTGCATAAAGAACACCCAACTCCACTCCAACCCGATCAAGCTCAAATCTCCATACACATTAAATTAACAAAAGTGTAATCATCATATAATTTGGAAAAATGCAGACAACCTGAAATTCCTCCAATATGAGGACCAAAAGGAGAAAGAGTTAAATCCGTTAATAGAATAGGGATATGATGATGTACTAAAATTTTAGAACAACAATGGAGATTCTGAACAAGATCAGATCGGTTAGCCAAGAATCGTATAGTGGTATAAAACAACTGAAAACCCTTTTTTTTTTTTTTGTTAAAAAACAACCATTTTGTTGTTTGTTTTGAATAATACTTCAAAGAAAGGATAATTAAAAATTAAATTAATCAATTATAAAATTAGACTTAATTTTACTTTAGCAACAATTATCAGTATATTCAATACTGAGATAGGAACAATAATTACATCTAATAACCTTACGTAAACCCCAATTAATGTTCATTTAAACTATTGCTATGAATTTTAGATTTAAGAAATTTAAAAGTATTAATTTAGCAAAATTATAGCTTTCATATTTTTAATCACACTTACTGAGAGGTTAATTCCTTCTTATAGGTATGTTGTAATTATAAAAATATTAATTATTTAAAAATTATATATAAAGAAAAACATACCATATTTGAGAATAAACAAAAACTTTCTTTATTTGAATAATTAAAAATTATAAAAGTAAGGTAGTTCTCAAACAAAATATAATAATAACATAATAACAAAGTTGATCAAAAAAAAAAAAAATACTGAAATTACTTATTATAACACTTTACATTAAGCAGCAAAGTCCCTAAAATTACCACAATACCATGATTTAAAGATGGATCAACTTTTCAAAATTTAGTTATTGATTAATTTTCAATTAAATATCATAAATCTTAAACTATTAACAAACCAGCAATTCAAATGTCGTTCAATCATAAAAAAAAAACAGGTTACATGTTAATCATCTTAAAATACCAATAATTATATTTTTTTGTTTCTCCAGGTATTTATAAATATTACAACAGTAGACAACATGTAATAAAGAAAAAATATGGGTTACTTACAATATACTTTGATATTTACTACCGTCAATGTGGGCACACTTCTTTGCATACATGTTAGTCTGCCATAATCTCTTTTTTTTTTATCAACCTATTCTTTTCAGCTGCCTCTACGAGTCAACACCGTTACTCCATACATCACTTGGAGATTTTGATTTATTCCCGATTCAAAACGTCGTCACATCACCGATACCTTGTAAAGCGGGCAAGTCTACTCAGCTAGTCACACCAGCCTTCTTAGTCTAGGATTAATAATGCCCCATCTCCAGAAATGATGCTCGTCTAATCATTAATTCATTTTTCGTCAAGGCATCAATAACAACCGCCGCTTAAGAAGTCAACACAAGACAACACTTTTTCTAGGAACGCCGCTACTACATGATGGGTCAAACATATTTTCTTTTCATTCGCCCTCTATCAGATACAGATCCTTACTTCGAAAATGCCCTTATAGCCTCTTTTCATCATAACCTCATGATTTAGGATAATTAATGTAGGGCCATCAATGCCCCACTCTCAAAAAAAATCTTCCAGAAACCTGTCCGCCTTCAACAACTTCGCGATCCAGCCCACAGGCCAGTCTTCGAGCCCCGTAATAAGTCGAATTTTTTTTTTACGAGTCAAACGACAGGTCTCTTGGCCAAGCAACAAGTGTCGTAAACATTCATTCTCCCGCGCTGCTTGAAAAACGGGACCGATCCACTCTGCCAAAGGGGGTACGGGAATGGAAACAAAAGGGAAAATGGATTCTCCTTGAAGGCACCAGCCTGTCGCTCCACTCTGCCAGCCGCTTCATGGGGGAAGGCAGCCATGTTTCACCCCCGTGGCGTGTGCTGAAGGGGGTCCTGTGAGCCTCTGTTGACCTGGGCGCCAGCTATCCGCCTGATAGCAGAGCCCATTGAAGCCTGTCGTAAGCTTACAAAGCCTAATTGCGTATATAGTACACTCATAAGATAACGTAATTCCTATACAGGGCGGACGGTCTTTCTTTTAACCAAAACTAGACTAGGTGACTACAACACATGATTCAAGGGTATGGGAGAAAACGTACACGACTGCCCAATACACTATGTGTGGTCTTTTACTGAGAAACCTCCCTCCCTGCTATTTATCTTTCGTATTTGAAAACAGGAAGCAAAGCTAGACTATAAACGTTGAATTTACTTTGCAAAAAGAAAAAGAAAGAAGAAAAAATAAAAACTGATTTTATTATTATTATTACAATTACTTTTATTTATTTAAATTTTTATTAGAAACAGAAGAAAAAAGAGTGCTTTTAAATAAATGTAGAGAAAGTGATTTAAATAATTAATGTAGATTAAAAAAAAATTGGTTGAAACCAACCGTAACAAGATTGCTCCCCCCGGCTAATTAAAAAAAAATTTTTTGAGAAAACAAATTATTTTTTTGAAAGGTAACTGGGTACCACATGGCATGCTGGGACCTCAACACTGAAAAAACTGACCCACAAACACAGATCATACAACGATCCGGGACGGGATCCAGAGAGTTCACCGCTGAAATACCACCCTGACAATATATTCCGGATATATACAACCAGAGCTCGCACATCCGTAGAAACCATTACCTAAAATATTACCTGAAACATGACCATAAAAGAGTACTACCAGAGGAGGGACCACAAGGCTGATTTTACCACTAAAATGACCAAGATATTCTCTGCACCTGTAAAAGAACACATGTTCCACCTGACTGTGAAACCTCATTTCCCTACTACTGTCATTCCTACGCATAACTGCATCCTACCTGAAATTTCTGGTAACAGAACTGTAAATAATACATAAATTGAATTTTGAGAAAAAAAAAATTAGCCGAAAAAGAAGAGAAGTGCCCACTGATTAATTGTCATTATACTGCTTATATACATAACTTCAATAATTGGCATCACAGTATATTACAACACTATCTATTAATGTAAATAAGTAATATCAATATTAATGTAATATCATAGTTACAACACTGTAAATGTCAATGAAATTTGTAAAACACATATTAATTCTATTATACAAAAATACCCAAGAGCAACTGGTGACACACAAAAAAAAAATATATACATATACATCTGTAAGACACATATTATGGTATCACAGACCATGGTAGGGAGTTACGCACACATTTATAACATTTTTCTACAAGAAGCCATGTTGTTTTTGAGAAAAGTCCAATGATTCGGTTCACTGTGTAGATTTTACAAATGCACTTACAAGTAATGTGCATGGGAAAGAGTATCTCTGCCTCTGTGCTACTTATAGCACAAGCAGTTTCGGGCCCCTTGGGCACTACAGGGAAAACATTCCACCAAAACTTAAAAAGAAGGGTGGTGACGTATGTCACCAGGAAGGAAAACACACATTCCACAAAAATAGGAAGTAGAATAAAGAAAATAGTTAATTTTAGCACTTTTAGCCACACACAACAACATATAGGCATTTACATGAGACAGTATGTACAAGAAAAAGAAAAAGGGTCCACACTCCTTAAAGTTAAAAGTTCAAATAAACCCACAAATTGCATAGTAAATAATCAATCCATCTGATTAAAGTGCATTAATTAAAGTAAACCCACACTTAAAAGATTATATACAAAACACAGATGCATTTAAAAAAGGAAAACGCAGAACAATTTTGGCAAAAGGGTAACCAAACATACCCTCCTAAAAAAAATTTAAAGTAACAAAAATTACATTCGTTTTTTTTTTTTTTTTTTTTTTTTTTTTTTTTTTTTTTTGCAAAAATACACCCAAAATCTACGAAAACTGGGTGTGGACGGGTATATACCACATAATCTACCATAAAACAGACAAAAACCTTAAGTATAAGCATAAAAAGGGTTAAAAATGCCTACATGAAAGTATCAAAACACAACCAAAACAAACCTTTAATACGCTAGAAAAACTAAGTTCCGTTTTAAAATGCCCAAGAAAATAATTAAATATACATACACATTAACTAAACTATAAATAAATACAAATAAACAAGGTAAAATTGATAAAAATGCCTGAATAACGAAAAAAAATAGTTAGTATTTATAACTCGGACGGTCTCTTCTATCCCGTAGCGAATAGTCGGTTCTAGAAATCGATATTGAACGACTACTTCTATTCGATTTAGCAGCTGGACGAATCGATGAACGAGACCTGCGCGAATCGCTGTGCTCAGCAGTTGAACTGCTTTCTGTCGTGGCTGAATTTTTACCTACGCGCATTTCACTGCCTTCTGCCGTTGCTAAATTTTTATTTACGCACATCTCGTTATTCTCTGCCGCTGCAATCTCCGGAGAAATGGGAGGTGGGGGAGAGGGATTTATGATTTCAGTCGCGTCGCTGTCTGTTTCCTCCACTTCCGGCGCTACCGGAGTTTCGTTATTGTTGACGTTCACTACTGCTGGTGCGCGGTTACTATCATATGGTGCCCAGGGAATGAATCGGTTACGCTTACACCTGCGTACAGGAGGAGAATCGCGCGGTTGGTGTGGTGAATCAATGGTCACGTTTTCAGTCGATCCCAGGCCAATTGTTTGTTTTGGTTCACTGGACCAGATGGGGAGTCTGTCTTTGAAGGAAGACAACCTGTCAACATGGACAACCTGACAATTTTTGGGATTAGCAACTAGCGCTATTTTAAAATTAACTTCATTTAGCTTCTCAATTATAGTAAAAGGACCATTATTTTGCTTGCTTAATTTTTTTGTATTACCAGGGGCGACTGTGGGTGTAAATAACCACACAAGATCTCCTATTTTAAAATTTTTATCAACAGCTGTCTTTTCACGGTATTTTTCCTGCTGCTCAGAAACTTTAATTAAATTACTATGTACTTCAGTGTATACTTTTTGAAGAGCTGGGATTAAGAGTTCACAAAAAGAGGGTGCATCATTATAATTAAAAGAAGGTGGTTGAGAAAAGAGATTATATGGTAGATTCATATTTCTGCCATACATAACTGCAGCTGGGCTAAGTTTAGTTGAAGAGTGGACAGCTGAACGCATAGCTAGTAGTGCAAATTTGAGTTTAGTGTCCCAGTCAGATTGATTTTGGTTGACTATGTGACAAAGTGCATTTTTAAGAGTACGATTCTGTCTCTCCACTTGCGAGTTGCCAGCCGGGTGATAAGATGAGGTCTTAATATGATTAATACCAAACATTTTATATACGTGCTCTATCGCATCTGAAATTAGATTCTTCGCGTTGTCCGTCGTAATAAAACAGGGCGCACCGTAGCGTGATATGAAATCAGCTAAAGTGTCCGCAATGACATCTGAAGTGGTTGAACTAACCGCATATGCTTCTGGCCACTTAGTAAATGAATCTATATATGCGATAATATACTTATTTCCCGAAAAAGTTTGCGGTAAGGGTCCAATGAGATCCAAATGAACCTTGTTCATGGGAAACTGGGGGGTCGGCATACGTTGCAGAGGGGCGAGCTGGTTCGCTCTATAAGCTCTCTTCTGCTGGCAACTAATACATGACTCCACTAGATGCTTGACATCTGACGACATTCCTGGCCAATAGAAGTGCTCACGAATGCGATCAATGGTCTTTTGAAAGGCTTGATGACAAGCCGCTAGGGACTCATGTGTTAGTGCAAAAACTTGAGTAACCAATTCTTTTGGCACGACTAACTTTACAGGTTTATTCAAAATAGCTGACTCCCTTGTATCCTCACAAACTAAAATGTCATCTCTAAAAAAAAATTTCATGTATTTAGGAGCAATTTCTACACCTTGGTCTAGTTTTCTTGCAATCTCGCAGCATTTCTTGTCTGATTTTTGTAATTCACCAATTTTTTCAAGTAGATTGGAATGAGGCATAAAAGTAACTTCCTTTTCGACTTGTATACAAAAATTACAATTAACAGTATCATTGGAGTTATCATTGTTGACATACCTCGAAAGGAAGTCTGCGACACTGTTACACTTACCTTTAACAAACTTGATTGTAAAATTAAAGTCTGAGAGAGTGCAGATCCATTTAGCCATGCGAGATGTAGGGTCGTGAATTTTTAACATAAATGTTAGAGGTGCATGGTCTGTATAGATGAAAAAATGGGTATTAGCAATGTAACATTTAAAGTGGGCAGTAGCCCAAACTAAAGCTAGTAATTCCCTTTCAGTGGTGGAGTAGCGGGTCTCAGCATCTTTCAATTTTCTGCTGGCAAAGGCAACAGGATGGAGCATGTTATTTTCATCTAATTGTGATAACACTGCCCCTAATGCTTCGCCACTGGCATCACTATATAAGTGGAATTCTTTCTCAAAATCAGGGAGTGCAAGACATGGTTTTGAAATAAGAGCCATTTTAAGGTCTTCAAATTCTTTCTGTGCATCTTCATTCCACGAAAATTTTCCTGTCTCTTTCGTTAAGTTGATTAGATTTTTAGCTCTCTTAGTAAAATCTGGTATAAATCTCCTATAAAAGGATAGAGTTCCAATGAATGACCTAACAGCCTTTCGGGTAGTTGGAGGTTTAAAATTTTCTATTACGGCAATATTTTTATTGATAGGTGATACTTGGCCACTACAAATCTCAAAACCTAGATATTGTATTTTATTCGAAAGGAAAGTGCATTTACTGGGCTTAAGTTTAAGTTTATGCAGTCTTAACCTATCAAAGACCATGTTAAGCTTCTCAAAATGAGAATTAACATCACAGGAGGCAATTACAATGTCGTCGATATAAACAAGAATTCCAAGATTGCCTAAATCACCGAAAATAGCATTCATAAGTCTTTGGAAACTGTTACCTGAATTTGAGAGCCCAAAACAGTTACGGGTCCACTCAAAAAGTCCCTTGTGGGTGATTATTGCAGTTTTATGCCTATCCTCTGGGCGAATAACCTGTTGAAAAAAACCACTAGTTAAATCTAGCGTTGAAAAAAATTTAGCCCCGCTTAAAGCATCAACCGAGTCGGTGATGTTAGGTATTGGATAAGCATCTTTAACAAGATTTTTATTTAGTCTTCTGTAGTCAACAGCAAGTCGATAGGAACCGTCTGATTTCCGAACCAGAATAACCGGAGAAGCAAATTCAGACATGGAAGGGGAAATTATGTCCGCCTGTAACAAAGTATTAAGTTGGTCTTCCATTTCTTGACGTAATTTGTAGGGGACTCTATAAGCTTTGCCTTTAACTGGTTTATTTGAAGTTAAGTTAATTTCATGCGGGATTGTATCACAGCCGGGTAAATCTAAGACCGATGCTGCAAATACATCTTTGTTTTTGTCTAGAAAATTTTGCATTTTAAGTTTTAATGGGGGTTCTAAATGATCTAAATTAATTTCTGAGCTCCAAGTGAGATCAGCGTGATCAAAGTCACCAATTGGAGGGGCCAAATTTACATTGCAAGTAAGGTTATTTTTAGTTACGGGTATATTTGACTGGTCTACACATTTTTGAATTTTGGCAACAAAGGTTCCTTTATTTAAATGAATACTATTGTCTGAAAAATTTGCAAATGAGATATATAGGCCATGTTCTTTAGTGCAAATGGCTCTGGAGGTAAGGAGACCTTGATTTAAATTTTTCGCCAAAGGTTCTAACATAACAATATCATTTTCCTTAATAAAATTTTCCTTATAACTTTTAACCTGGGCTAACATTTTTGACTGCGGGGGAATTGAAATTTTGCTACATAACACAGCGAAACTTATATTTTTATTTTTATTGGTTTTATCACTACTGCTATCTTCATTGCTCTCCTCCTCGACTTCAGGTACCTTATCCTCTATACTTACCAAATCTTCACTTTCATCAATATTACAAATTTCAGTAGTCTCTTCAGCTAAATTACCCTGAGTTACCTGACTCGCTGCTGAAAGAATGTTGCCGACACTTTGAATACTTGAAAAATTTTCAGTATTATTACCCTCAGAGCTACCGCCTGATGTTGTTTGCATGCAAAAGTTCTGCGCAACACTTTTAACTTCCTTATCTGACTCAGTTTGAATGATTATCTCAACATCTTTTCCCATATTAGTCAACTGCGGGTCCTGAACTACCATATTTTCACTACTATTACTCCCATTTTCAATATTAACTGAGTCATGAACTTTCTCACATGCACAATTTCCAGGAGGGCTATTGGCATTACTACTTTTTGAATTCTCTCTTACTTTGTTGACACATTTTATATTTATAGAATTATTTTCAACACAATCATTATTTATACAATTATTATTTGAATTTACACTATATACAGAGTTAGAAATATTTACAGAATTAGTAGCAAGACAAGTATTAGACCCTGAAGTATTACTTGGGGTTTCTACGCTTTGTTTACATTGGCCTGCAGCTGGCACTTTAAGAGCGACAGCATTTGTATCACAATTTATACTTGCCCGGTACTCTTTCAGAAATGGCATTCCCAAAATCATATTAAATTCCTCTGCTAATTTACCTTCCACTACATAGAATTCAGCTTGACATTGAACATTATCAAAAACAAATTTTAAAAATACTTTCTTATTTAGGTGAACTTTCTCACCGGTGACAGTCATAATGGGGATATTGCAATTCTCCGTTTCAAAATTCTCTAAATAGTTACAATCCGTACCACTCAGGAGATTAATTGCAGAACCAGTGTCACATAATGCATTCAGGCAAACTTTATTTATGTAAATTCTTGCAGTTGGTAATGTATACGATTGGGGCTGAAACATACTATACACAGTTGGGGGGTCCAGGGGCCTGTTGGGGATCGACTTGACCACATTTGATCCGGCCACTAATAGTTTAAAGCCTCACTTTCATTGTTAGCTACTGGGGTGTTATTTACCGCCTGCTCCTCATTTCTGTTCGCAGCTGTACTCCTATTGTTTTGGTAATAACCACCTCTTCTTCCCCTATATCCGCCTCGCTGATTGTGGTTCCCTCTAGGATTTTCACCTCTGTTTCTATAATTTTGCCCACGGCTCCTGAAATTTTGACCACCTCCCCTTCTAAAATTATAGTCGACAAAATTTAGTGGACAATCTCTGGCATAGTGGCCTTGTACGGAACACTTATAGCAGGTTACGGGTCTTACCTCTTGGTTTTTTTTCTGCATATCCCTAGCCCTAAGATCAACTAAACTGTCTATCTTTGCTGCTAAAACATCAATTTGTGATTTCAGCTGGTCTATCTCCTTCTTTTGTGAGCTATCTTGCTGAAAAACTGCAGCACAGGGTAGGTTTTGGGTTAAATTTGGGTTGAGAATTTCCTCGCGGTGGTTGTAAAAAGGGTTAATGCTTCTATAAGCTTTTTCTTCCAGAAGTGCAATTTTGAGAACTTCTTCTGGGGATTGTGGATTTCTCGCAATTACCCCCTTTCGCACTTCTGGTGTAAGATTGCTCAACAGCATGGAGTGTAGTAGAGCCGTTCGGCTTTTATCGACTACTTCACCCTGGATACCTTCAATTACAAGGGCTCTTAATGACATATCATATGCCTTGTCATAAAACTCCTGAACACTCATATTGGGTGGCTGTTTAAAATTTAGAAAGTGACTGAGTGCAACATCTGGTGTGGTCTGTGAAGTATAACTCTCTTTTAAGATTTTTAATAGCTCATCAGATGTTTTTGCTTTGTGAATTTTTATTCGCCTAGAAGCAGCTCCTGAAAGTCTAGCAAGTAAAACAAACTTCTTTTCCTCCTCAGTCCAGTCGAATAATTTTGAAAAACTCTCAAATTTCTCAGAAAAATCTGAGAAGCAGACTGAGCTGGCCTCTCCATTGAATGGGGGAATATTAGACAAATTATCCACTAAAGCATTTTTTCGCTGAATAGTGGCAATTGCTTCCGAGTGCTTATCAGCCATAGTTAGAGTTAGAAAATGACAAACAAACCAAAAAAAAATGAAAAAAGGGGGGGGAACAACTTAAAAATGAGAAAAAGAGAGGGGAAAGGAAAACCTTATAAATACATAAAACTTAAGTACAGGACTATGCTTTTTGTAAATAAGAAAAGGTTATGCTCACAAGACATAATTTTGACTGGGAATTGTCGCTTACTAGCACAGAGAGAGAGCCTAGACCTCTTTTTACACTTGAACATATAAATAAAATTTTAATTGCAAAAACACCCAGTTGCTCTTTGATACATAAATACATACAAGTAAAAAAAAATCAATAACCCAGAGACCGAATTGTTACGGCTCCATTTGTTGTGGGTTTTGGGGTTCTTTCTAAAACACAACTTACTTAAACTTAAAAAAAGCACATTTTATTACTCAATCTTCACTTGACAATTAAATATTTAAAAAAAAATAAGTATACCCTGATTAGCTCCACTGAAATCTGTTGCCATGGAAAAGGTAGCAAATTATATTAAACTAATCAAAATATCAAAACTTAAGAATCCGAATAGGTTAATACAACAATGATAATTTTGAACTCATCATTTTAAGACAATATTAAATGTAGTAAGGGGCAACAGATTTCTAAATCAAGTAGCATACTGAATTGCATAAAGAACACCCAACTCCACTCCAACCCGATCAAGCTCAAATCTCCATACACATTAAATTAACAAAAGTGTAATCATCATATAATTTGGAAAAATGCAGACAACCTGAAATTCCTCCAATATGAGGACCAAAAGGAGAAAGAGTTAAATCCGTTAATAGAATAGGGATATGATGATGTACTAAAATTTTAGAACAACAATGGAGATTCTGAACAAGATCAGATCGGTTAGCCAAGAATCGTATAGTGGTATAAAACAACTGAAAACCCTTTTTTTTTTTTTTTGTTAAAAAACAACCATTTTGTTGTTTGTTTTGAATAATACTTCAAAGAAAGGATAATTAAAAATTAAATTAATCAATTATAAAATTAGACTTAATTTTACTTTAGCAACAATTATCAGTATATTCAATACTGAGATAGGAACAATAATTACATCTAATAACCTTACGTAAACCCCAATTAATGTTCATTTAAACTATTGCTATGAATTTTAGATTTAAGAAATTTAAAAGTATTAATTTAGCAAAATTATAGCTTTCATATTTTTAATCACACTTACTGAGAGGTTAATTCCTTCTTATAGGTATGTTGTAATTATAAAAATATTAATTATTTAAAAATTATATATAAAGAAAAACATACCATATTTGAGAATAAACAAAAACTTTCTTTATTTGAATAATTAAAAATTATAAAAGTAAGGTAGTTCTCAAACAAAATATAATAATAACATAATAACAAAGTTGATCAAAAAAAAAAAAATACTGAAATTACTTATTATAACACTTTACATTAAGCAGCAAAGTCCCTAAAATTACCACAATACCATGATTTAAAGATGGATCAACTTTTCAAAATTTAGTTATTGATTAATTTTCAATTAAATATCATAAATCTTAAACTATTAACAAACCAGCAATTCAAATGTCGTTCAATCATAAAAAAAAAACAGGTTACATGTTAATCATCTTAAAATACCAATAATTATATTTTTTTGTTTCTCCAGGTATTTATAAATATTACAACAGTAGACAACATGTAATAAAGAAGAAATATGGGTTACTTACAATATACTTTGATATTTACTACCGTCAATGTGGGCACACTTCTTTGCATACATGTTAGTCTGCCATAATCTCTTTTTTTTTTATCAACCTATTCTTTTCAGCTGCCTCTACGAGTCAACACCGTTACTCCATACATCACTTGGAGATTTTGATTTATTCCCGATTCAAAACGTCGTCACATCACCGATACCTTGTAAAGCGGGCAAGTCTACTCAGCTAGTCACACCAGCCTTCTTAGTCTAGGATTAATAATGCCCCATCTCCAGAAATGATGCTCGTCTAATCATTAATTCATTTTTCGTCAAGGCATCAATAACAACCGCCGCTTAAGAAGTCAACACAAGACAACACTTTTTCTAGGAACGCCGCTACTACATGATGGGTCAAACATATTTTCTTTTCATTCGCCCTCTATCAGATACAGATCCTTACTTCGAAAATGCCCTTATAGCCTCTTTTCATCATAACCTCATGATTTAGGATAATTAATGTAGGGCCATCAATGCCCCACTCTCAAAAAAAATCTTCCAGAAACCTGTCCGCCTTCAACAACTTCGCGATCCAGCCCACAGGCCAGTCTTCGAGCCCCGTAATAAGTCGAATTTTTTTTTTACGAGTCAAACGACAGGTCTCTTGGCCAAGCAACAAGTGTCGTAAACATTCATTCTCCCGCGCTGCTTGAAAAACGGGACCGATCCACTCTGCCAAAGGGGGTACGGGAATGGAAACAAAAGGGAAAATGGATTCTCCTTGAAGGCACCAGCCTGTCGCTCCACTCTGCCAGCCGCTTCATGGGGGAAGGCAGCCATGTTTCACCCCCGTGGCGTGTGCTGAAGGGGGTCCTGTGAGCCTCTGTTGACCTGGGCGCCAGCTATCCGCCTGATAGCAGAGCCCATTGAAGCCTGTCGTAAGCTTACAAAGCCTAATTGCGTATATAGTACACTCATAAGATAACGTAATTCCTATACAGGGCGGACGGTCTTTCTTTTAACCAAAACTAGACTAGGTGACTACAACACATGATTCAAGGGTATGGGAGAAAACGTACACGACTGCCCAATACACTATGTGTGGTCTTTTACTGAGAAACCTCCCTCCCTGCTATTTATCTTTCGTATTTGAAAACAGGAAGCAAAGCTAGACTATAAACGTTGAATTTACTTTGCAAAAAGAAAAAGAAAGAAGAAAAAATAAAAACTGATTTTATTATTATTATTACAATTACTTTTATTTATTTAAATTTTTATTAGAAACAGAAGAAAAAAGAGTGCTTTTAAATAAATGTAGAGAAAGTGATTTAAATAATTAATGTAGATTAAAAAAAAATTGGTTGAAACCAACCGTAACATAAGCATTTAGTTTTAACTGACGGAACTTTTTCATCAACTGTGGATAATGTCAAAATTCCTATTGTTTGCCAGATCTCCGAGAACCTCTAAATTAACATATACAAAATTTCTGCTGATTTTCAGTAAATTGATGTGTTATTGTTGCTAAGTTAAGCTGTCGACCCATCGCTACCAGTTGTTTAACCTCTAAGTCGTTTCAAAACCCAGATCATGGAAAGAAGCCATGTAGTACTCTGGAGGAAAGTCTGTGACTAATCCATTTCTGTGTACTATTCATCTCAAATAAAAATTAAAAGGAAACAATTAATAATTAAATCTGCATCAACTTAATATTTTAGATCAGTCTATCTGTAATGTATACTGAGTTGAATTTGAAATTCGTGGATTATGGAAAATTCTTCATTAGTCACTATTACTTTCACTTGTTGACAAAAATGGATTTGTGGCGACGTCATATCGCATCATCAGTAAAATGAGTTTCTAGTTAGAAGCAACTAGATTCGTCTACTGTTCTGGGGTCTCTGGTTCGATCCTTATCTGCGCCGCTCATCTCCTTCATTGGTGACCTTGGACAAAACGAATACGCACCTTCACAAGCATCATCACCTCCTCTCGTGACCAACAGATGGCAGTATCTTCGGGGTCACACATGTGCACGGCAACGCGACAGCATCATCCTGCTCTTGCTTTTTATTCGGTACTAGATTCGTCTACTGTCCTGGTGTCTCCTTATCTGCGCCGCACAACTCCTTCATTGGTGACATTGGACAAAATGAACACGCACTTTCAAAAGCATCATCACTTTCTCTCGGGACCAACAGATGGCAGCATCTTCGGGGTCACACATGTGCACGGCAACGCGACAGCATCATCCTTGCGACTGTAACGCAACACGAGTGAACAGCGCTCGTCCACTAGACGTTCTTCTCACTGGGGTTGGAGTACTATTTCCACGTACTGTTTTGACGCCGTCTCGCATGAATAGTAAAAAGAGTTTCTAGAAGAAAGCAACTGAGTTAGCCTTTTGCTCGACACTATAGAACTTGTCTATTCATCCAATGTCCCTGCTTCGATCTTAACCATCGCTGTCTAATTCCATCCGTTTGTTATATTTATTGGATATCCAGATATACAGACCCTGTATCTGTACGCACAATTGGAATGTTTGCCTAAGGCCTGTACTTAAAATGAGACCAAATGTTGTATTATTCTGTACTGCAATTTATCAATAAAAATGTCTCACAGAAGGAAATAAACTGGTTTCATTTGCAGCTCTTACTTAATTCCTTGATTAGAAATCTAATGCCAATCTATTATAAAAAAAGGGGGGTAGAATTTACTTGGAACAAAAGTGTAACTGAATGCCTCCAGTATTTACAGTTTGAGTTGGGCAGATGCTATGAGATCTGTAGCTGCCAAAACTGCTTATACTTAAAAATTTCGCACTTATCTCATTGACTATTCAAAATAAATTCCATTAGTTGTATTATATAAGTTTAGTTGTTACAAGCACGCCTTAAAATGCTAAAGAAATATAACAGCCATTCTAGAATTTACAAGCTCACGACAGTGCTCTGAAAAAACTGGATATTTTTTCAGTTATCTGGAATAAGAATAAATACTTTTTTTTAATATTACATGTACCCATTCATATTCATTTTCTTCATTTCAAACAGTATTCTCTTTTTTTCTTGCTTTAAAAAAAATAACTGGATTGGATATACCAAAACCTAACTCAAAACGAAGAAATTAGAAATGATCCGACCCACATCGATAAAATGAGAGTCAACCCGACTCGTTTAAACTCAAGCCCATCATAGTATCAGGGCTACTGATTTTTCTTCACGGTCTTGTATAAGAAGAAATAGTGTAAAAACTTCGTACGAATCTTTTTTTTTTTTTTTTTTGTAGGGTGAAGGGAAAAGGAAAGAGTTACAAGGTGTGATAATGAAGTTCGCTGAATTTGTTCAAAAACAAAAGATTTTTATCTAAATCAGTAAAAACGATTTTTATTCTTTTAAATAATACTGTTTGTTTGCAGAGAATGCTTGACAATGACAGTACAATTCAGGAAATTTTCTGGAAAAGCCCTCTTTCGGTATCACATGTATAATACTCGTCATACACTTTTGAATTTGCCCAGACACATTTGGCCGTCGTCGTGCTGCAGTTTATGGTCCTTAAGAGTTTGATCACCCACCGTACTCTCTTGATCTTGCTCCAGTCAGACTTCCTTCTGTTCACACACCTCAAAGCCATGTAACAAAGGTTCTCCATGTGATATCGAAAGAAAATTTTCAACCAGGTTTCAGAAACTCCACAGTCGTTGTCAAAAGTGAATTGCAAACAACCACCCATTTTTTCAAAGGAAAAAAAAATATTTTGTTGATTTAGGTAAGAATTTTTATTTTTGAACACATTTACCAAAATTTATTTTCATATCTTGTATTTATAAAAACGAAAATGATAATATAAGAGCAACAATCGTTTTTCAATATCATCTGAGAATTAGATATCCTCAAGACATATGCTAAATTGGATTTACTAAACCATGTAACTAGGGGTACATGAAACTAGATATACTAAAGTTAAAATAGAGCTTCGGACCTATTACGAAATATCTATTTTCGTGAAAATAATCAGGAACAAGCATCATAAGATGCCTCATAACCGTGGCCATTAGATGTGATATTTCTAATATTTCTTATTACTTCGCACACAATAGACTATTCATAAATCTATTTCCAGCATTGTTTCTTGGCTTTAAATTATATCATTAGAAACATTATTCTGTCCAACCAGCATTCATTAAAATTGAAATATAAATACAAGGTGTCATATTGACTTTGATAACGAACGTAAAATAAAAAGTTTGTTATTTAAAGGCGAATCGATTGTTTGAGATATGAGCTCATTTGTTGAAATTGGTGTTGTAATTCAATACATATTCCAGGAAAGCGCTTAGTCTTCTATGAGAGGTTATTTTCGATAATGATGGTCCTTTGTAACTGTTATTACATGACTTTATATCAATTTCTAGACAAGAAAAGACAAATATCGTGAACTCCATATTAATGAATTTAATGAATGACACACTATTTAAAGACACAGTTGCTAAATAACAAGAATTAAATTTCCATAAAACTGAAATGAAAGATTTTTGTTGTAATTTTTTTCCTCTTTTTAGGGTTTTGTACTTAAAAAGTGAAAACGGAACCATTATAAGATCATTCGTCTGTCTGTCAGAGCCCTTTTTCTCGTAAACTATGGGACGTGGAAAGTTCAAACTTAGGAAAGTTATAGAGCCTATTGACCAACATATTTTCATTTTATTAGCCATTCACAAATATGTTTAGGAAAATTTTAGGGGGCTAATTAAGTTACTTGGAAAAAAAGTTTTCTTTTTGTATATCGTGTGAAAGATATCGTAATACTGAACTCAAATATATATTTGTTTTTCTTTTAGGTATCATATTTTCAGAGATACCGTCGAAAATAAACTGCAAACATATAAACATATGTCCCCTTCCCTCTATTTCTGAATCTACTGAAACTAAAATTATGAAAAAATTAGGTAGTAGGAGTTAATTTAAACCTTTCAGAAAAACTATAGCTATTTTCCTAGGTCACATAGTTTTTGAGAAATACGCATTTTTCCGTTATACACAAACTTTACTTTTCGGGCAGTCAGCGGGTGCGTTGACGGGCGCTCGAGGTATCTATCGACGCAGAATCATCCAAGAATATTTGATAATAATTTTCGGAAAGATTTTTCGGTAATTAGCCGAGATATTAACTAAGTTACTTGAAAAATAAATTTATTTTTATATATCGTATAGGGTATCGGTCAAAAGATCTCGTAACATCGAACTCAAAAATATAGTTGTTTTAATTTTAGGTATTATATTTTCAGAGATATCGTCGAAAGTATACTGGAAGAATATGCCCCCCCCCCCTCCTACTTCCGAATCTACTGAAACTAAAATAATGAAAAAAAATTGGAGGTAGTAGGAGTTTATTAATTAATAAATAGCAATTAATAAATTTAATGTACGGTACCTTTTGAGTGCAAATTATACACACGAGTTATACACCGATTTATTTTTACTTATCGTATGTTTTCGTATATGCCCTCCAGTTTTTCTCTCAAAGTTCATTTGAAAATCGGGATAGGCGCCATACATGAGTATTTGTGATTTGAATGACCTCTATACACAGGAGTAGCATCAGTGTGGAGGGGGTAGGGGAGGGGACTCAAGCCAATTTCTACCACTTTTTCTGAAAATTATCGCCATCTTTAAAAACGTAGAGTTTATGACTTAAATAACGTGGAAAATGCTCTCCGGAATATTTGTTGGGAAGTTTGCCTGTGCCCTGCGACAATTTTGTATTTAAATTTACGAAATTATGAAGCAATACATTGTGAAAATTGGGGAATTTTAGTATTAACTATTTGATTTTTATAGAGTAAAATTTGCTTCAAATGTCTTTCTCCTATTTTTTTTTTTATCTGATTTTTTATTTTTACCAAATTATTTAATAAAAAAGGGGTCGTGGGTCTTACACGAGGGCGCGGCATACACGAAAAATTCTTTTTGGTAGTATATATTTGAATAGTTAACAGGCGATACTGAACACTCTCAGAAAAAGTTTTAGAAGATTTATTTTTTAATATTAAAAATTATTATTATTATTTGAATTATTAACCCTCAGTCGGGCGCAGTTTGCCTAACAGGCGTGCTGCTAAGGCTTATTAAAGGCTGCCTCGGAAATTACTTAGTGTTTTATTTGTTTTGAGGTAAATAAAACAGGTTACTGTAATCATATTTCAAATATTCACTCTTTTTACTTACAAATGAAGGTCACTAATCACTTTAAGATTGTTAGAATTGAATTAATTAGGTGTTAATGGCGATTTTAAAACAAGCGCCTATCAGACGCACTGCCCCCAAAGCCGACAGTCCAAACGTCCACCGGACGGAGTGTTAATTATTATAATATTAAATATTAAAGAATAACCTTTTATATCTTCAAAAGGTATATTGATTTATTAGTAAATTTATATTTTTCTTATAGATTATAAGAAAATTATAAATTTCCGCCTCTAAAAGAAATTAGTTAAGTTTACATGAACTATCCTTTATTACTTCCTTCTATCTTTACAGGAAGAAAGTATTGGATTCATGAAAATTATCGACTTCCGGTTTTCGACGGATTTATACGTTCTAGAAGGTCCTGAACACGATTTGACTGTTTTTAGAACATGTCTGTCTGTGAGTCTGTGACTCTGTCTGTCTGTCTATATGTGACAAAATTTTTGTGGACGCTCTATCTCAAGAACAAATGAATAAAATTTAATAAAACTTTAAATTCGGTTAGCTCCTGATATAAATTGGTGCTGATTAGTTTTTGATGAAAATCGTCCAACAGGTGGCGTTGCTATGCTGCATTTTTCGCGATTTCCGCAATAGCTCTATCACAAGAACGAATGCATTTATTTTCACCAAACTTCAGATTCAATTAGACCTTGACATAAATAGACACTGATTACGTTTTGGCGTAGATATCCCAACAGGTGACACTGCTATACCACGTTTTTCATGATTTTTACGATAGCTATATCTCAAGAACGAATGCACGGAATTTCATCTAACTTCAGATTCTGTTAGACCTTGACATAAATAGATGCTTCTTACGTTTTGGTATAAATAGCCCAGCAGATGGCGCTGCTGTTATGCTACTTTTTTCATAATTAACACGATAACTATATCTCAAGAACTAATGCACAGATTTTCACTTAACTTCAGATTCTGTTAGACCTTGACATAAGTTGTTGATGATTAATTTTTGGTCTAAATCTCCCAACAGGTGACGCTGCTATGCTGCATTTTTCAGGATTTACACGATTTTAGCAATAGTCATATCTCAAGAAGTAATGCACGGAATTTAATAAAACTTTCAATTTAGTTAGACCTTGATATAAATTGCTGCTGATTTGTTTTTAGTGTATGCGAAACCTGTGTGAGATAGAAGAAAGTTTTGGGATTGACACATCTGACTAGTCTAATATTGGTTTAAAAAAAAATCTTAATGTAACTAATATTGATCGAGATGTAAAAGGAATGAAATAAAATTTCTGTCGTTGGAAAATAAATGCTAAATTTTATATAAACAATATTTGTATTTAATACTGGCAAGAAAATATTATTGTTTATTGCTATAATAACTTAATACATCTCTCAAGAACGTCTTTAAACATGGTTTAAAAATCATCCAAATTACCAATTTGCTATTATTAAATAGTGACTTAAATAATAAGATATTGTCTACGATCCTGGACTCTGACATCCAGGTAGGGAGAAAACGGACACTTGTCTATTAGGGGAGAACGATTTTTTTTTCTTTTTTTTTCTTTTTTTTTTTTTTTTTTTTTTTTTTTTTACAAAAAACGGGTAGGTGCCAAAAGTTGCCTTTATACTAATACATCAACTGCCTGGAATTTTACCGCTGAAAAGAAATGGATTGGATCTGCGTTTTTGGTTCAAAAGTCGAAATTTGGGACAATTTGACAATTTATTTGACAATTTTTCAAAAAAAAAAAAAAAAAAAAAAATTCTGTAGAACTGGTTATGATTTAAAAGTGTCATTTGAATCTTTATTAAAAAAGATTTAAAATATTGAAATGATAAAACGATATCTTTATTCTGTATAACTGGAGCAAAACTGACAACTTTCGGTAAAAAAGGGGCGTTGCCATTCTGGTACAGCATACAACGAATCTTTGTTTTGAATACAGCTCTTCGCTAGTTGTTGTTACAACTACCCAGGACATTACCACGTGGAGGAGGGTGCGTATAATGTCCTACCCGTATCCATCACAACCAGCCTACCATCTGAGCACAATGTTTTATTTATACATTGAATTGTGATTTTTTTATCAGACTGGCACGAGTTTTCTGTGTATCAACCAAATCTTGGTGTATTCATCTCTTCTATCGTATCTACAGACCTTGGATGATACTACAGTGACTTCCTTTAGAAATATAAAAGTTCTCTCGCAGCAGGCTGCAGTGGAATGATGCTGATGTAGGAGTAATCTGGATGAGCGCTTTGATGCTTTGATTGGTGTCACAATGGTGAGCATAGTGTGGGGGAAGGGGGGAAAAGTCCCCATCAGAGCCAAACATTTTTTAATTTTTATTATTACTAATTTTTAATCTAATAACTCGAGAAATATACATCAGATTGAAAAACACGTGTTCAATATTTTAGAAAAATCTACGTAGGGATATCAAAGTTGTCATTTTCTAAAATATTGACCACGCATTTTTCTGTTTACCAATCTGATGTATATTTCTCGAGTTATTCGACCGTTTCCAGACTTTTCACAATGGAAACGATTCTCACTGCATTTTACTCGATTACATCGCCATATACGATTTTCCGAAGAAAATATTAAATACAAAAGTTACGTATTTTTTCCCGTATAATCTGAATCTGTAATAAAAAGTGTGGTTATCATTTAAGATTTCAAAGTTGCCTCCTTTCTCCCCAGAGGGCAGAGTTGTGGGGGGGGGGACTTTGATTTCCCTAAATGGATTTTTCAAAAATATTGAACACATGTTTTACATTTTTCAATCCGATGTATATTTCTCGAGTTATTTGACCTTTCCAGACTTTTCGGACACCCTGTATATTAAATGTAAAAAACCTATTGGATTATTCAATAATTAAAAAAAATGGTTTCACCCATGTTTTGTATACTGTGCAGTATGTTCTGTAACCAGGAAAGCCCAAGTTCGATCCTCTGGTATTTTAATTCAATTATATATTTTGGGCATAATTATTATAAAAAGTTTGTTTATGTGTAAAAATTTATTCTTTCACGTGATACTTTATTTCTCAACATTTTTTACTTTCTTCTATATTTCCAAGAAGAAAGTATTGGATTCATGAAAATTTTCAACTTCCGGTTTTCGACGGATTTATACGTTTTAGAAGGTCCTGAACACGATTTAACTGTTTTTAGAAAATGTCTGTCGGTGACAAAAAAATTGTGGATGCTGTATCTCAAGAACTAATGCATGAAATTTAATAAAACTTTATATTCAGTTAGTCCGTGATATAAATTGATGCTGATTAGCTTTTGGTAAAAATCGTCCAACAGGTGGCGCTGCTATGCTGCATGTTCGCGATTTCCACAATAGCTCTGTCTCAAGAATGAATGCACTCATTTTCATCAAACTTCAGATTCAGTTATACCTTGGCATAAATAGATGCTGCTTTTGTTTTGGTGTAAATAGCCCAACAGGTGGCGCTGCTATGCTACTTTTTTCATTATTAACACGATAACTATATCTCAAGAGTTAATGCACGGAATTTCATCAAACTTCAGATTCAGTGAAAGTTGACATAAGTTGTTGTTGATTAGGTTTTGGTCTAAATCTCCCAACAGGTGGCGCTACTATGCTGTAGTTTGCAGGATTCACACGATTTTAGCAATAGTCATATCCAGGGCTTTACAAATTTGATAAAATCTGGTAGCCATGAATAAAATACTAGTCGCCAGCCAAAATTATTTACCCCCATCCTCTTTCCCGTCATTGATTTAAAATAAAACAAAAGATTTTTAAGAATTAATTGAGAAAAAAATAATAACAAGCATAGTTTAGAATAATTAGTTACATAGTTTAAAATAGTACATAATTTAGAAAGATAATATAATATATAAACTATATTTTCTAGTGAAATTTATAATCACTTATACAATTGAATCCATTTGGACACTACACTGTTAACTAGTATTTTAAAAACACAAATTGCACAAATTGTGCTTATTAGTTGCTAAAATCAGTGTAAAAATTGTTTTAAACTCATAAAAGAGCTAAATTCCTACATGTTTCGGCTTTAAACTTAAAGCCATCATCGGGGAAGAGGAACAACACAAACGACTACTGATCTTTTAATTTTCGCTCTCTGTTGCCAAAGAGCTCTTTGGCAACAGAGAGCGCCCGCTTATTTTATTTAAATTTTTCCATACTGTTGATTTCAATTTTCTCGTGTCGAAAATTAAAAGATCAGTAGTCGTTTGTGTTGTTCCTCTTCCCCGATGATGGCTTTAAGTTTAAAGCCGAAACATGTAGGGATTTAGCTCTTTTATGAGTTTAAAACAATTTTTACACTGATTTTAGCAACTAATAAGCACAATTTGTGCAATTTGTGTTTTTAAAACACTTATATTATGTTGACAACTTATATAAACACATAAATCAGATTTAAAAGTTACCAAAAAAGAGCATTTTTTAGCGTTGTAGCCAATTTTAGATGTCACAGAGGCTGGATTGACACTATTTTTTACTGTTTTGATGAAATATCCTCTCTCCACATTCTAATCATGTGAAGTCAAGACTAGCTGGCTATAGCTAAAAAGAATGGTGTTTTCTGTGCATGCGTTGGAAAATTCCTTTTAAATTTAATTATTCCATTAAAAGTACGAGAGAAGAGGAAGATCACTGCTTACCGCGCACGAGTAGGGATGTGGGAGAGAAAAAACGTCATTTGTGCTCATTTCTTATGTCAATTTTTTTACAGAAATCTCCCCGCAAGATTAAATAATTTGGTCGCCAGATCAAAAAACTTGGTAGCCAATGGCGACCTGGCGACCGCATTTGTCAAGCCCTGGTCATATCTCAAGAACTAATGCACGGAATTTAATAAAACTTTAGGTTCAGTTAGACCTTGATATAAATTGTTGCTGATTTTTTTTTATGTATAAACGAAACCTGTGTGAGATAGAAGAAAGTTTTGGGATTCACACATCCGACTAGTTTAATTATTTGTGCAGTAATAATTATGAAAATAAGAATATTTACATCTTGTTATTTTACATTTTTCAAATTATTCGTGTAATAATAATTATGAAAATAAGAATATTTACATCTTATTCTTTCATTAATGATGGAATCGTACTCGATAATGGTGTTAAAATAATTTTTTTTCACTCGAAGAAAAATAATGAGGTAGTTCATTTTATCAAATTTGCCATGTAAAGATGATAAAGATATTTAATTATATCGATTAGAATTCAATTAAGAATATGATTAAATTATTTCGGTTAAATTAATCAAATTATTTATTGCAATCAGCTGAAGTTAATCACTTTACTTTTGGATTAATATTGTTAAGTAGGTATAATCAAATTAATCTAACTCACAATTTTAGTTTCATAATTAAATGAGAGTAGAGACATGCACATTTTATTTTATTAACTGATAAAGTTTTATCTACGGCGCATTGTGTAATCTTTGGAATTTTCTTACAGAATTTTCTGCATTTAATCATTGGTGTATTTATGAAATTTTCTTTGATGTTCTTTTTCAATAATACTTGTAAATATAACGTATTTTATTTTGAGAATTAACTTCAGTAAAATGTGGAAAATAAAACGCAGAATTATTTTGTAGCAACATCACCCTAAGAGCTGAGCCAGTCGATGTGATGTCACAGCGATGTCACAAATGGTCACAATTATGACGATGACCTAAAGATGCAACTTTATTTTGTCATATTATGATCGTCACATGACCGCCATATCGTTGCTCCACCGTCAGCAATTTTCGAGTTATTTGCACATAGTTACAAAAAGAAACATATTGACGTCACAGTGACGAGGATACGACCCATTTTCTCACGCCACGTTACAGCAATGTGGATAGTAAGAGTTGGATTTCGGTCACGGTGAATTCGCATTTTGGTTACATTCAGGTTACGGTGGTAATAGGGCTGTAGGACATACATTGCAAATGTTTATTTTTTTACAATTTTATTGATAGAAGAAATTTTATAAAAATTAACAAATACATTTGGATAAAACGTTATTAAAGAATCGTAACTTAAAACTGGAAATATTCAACGTGGACAGAGGTAGTTACGGGCAAATTTTTCCAGCAACATAGTCCTATTCTGCCAAAGCCTATACTAGCACATGGTGTTTGCAATTTCATGTGCAACTATTATCTTCAAATCGTATTAATCACCGGAATACAGTACAAGATGTTTTTAAAGTACCCCAGACAGTAGTATTCTTGTACAAATCAAACCTTAACTGTTGCTACATTTACAAGAAATATGACTCTTCTATCTTAATTCTTTAAAGTTTCATGAAGTGCCAAATTTGTAGATATTCTCATTCACTCTACAGTCTAAATATTGATACATTTTTTTTTTTTACTTTCTTGCATAATCATAAAAATAAAGTATTGAATTTCTAAATATTTTTCACTTACGGTATTTGATGGATTGACACGTTTTGGTATATTCTGAATAAAATTTGACTATTATTTAGAAAAGGTCTGTTGCTGAGTTATACAAAAAAGATGATCATTCTAACTCAAGAACTAATGCACGGAATTTCTTTAACATTCATATTTTATTAGAACTTGATATACATGTCTGCCGGTAAAATTTTCATGATAGATATATCTTGCTTTTTAAGCTACGTAATTGCAACAATTTAACACGTAAGGCGCTTATTATGAAAAACTATGCTGATACAATTTTGGTTGTGATCACTCAATAGGTGCGCTGCTATGCTATGCTTTTTGCGATAAACATTATAGCTCTATCTCAATTTTAGTAAAAATACAGAAAATTTTAGATTTAATGTTTGTTAATTAAAAACCTATATGGATTTAATTTTGTAATTAAATAGCAACCATAGGGCTCTGTTGGTTTTTGTTGTTGTTGTTGTTGATTTTCGCTAATTACTGTAACTCAGTATTAAATTCAAAGGATTTTGTGATCTATATTACATTTGATATTCAGCAATTTTGGTGTGTAACAGCGCTTTATAAATTAATATTTTCGAGTGACATAGCAAAAACATCTATAATAACCACATCATACTTTTTTTTTTAGTAAGGTGAAAAACGATTTTCAAATAGGCACGCAAATTTTCACAGCTATTTTTTTTTAATCTAAATGTTCCATAAGGACGACGGGTTTGTCACGATTTAAAACTCAAAATTAACGAATACGAAATAACCGAATAAGCAACACTCAAAATATCGCAAATACCTGAAGTCACATCCTCTAGATACACAGGCAATACCTGAATTATTTTATTGATTTGAATGAAAAGTGGTTGTCTACAGGGTTTCCATCTGTCCAGTGCACTTCTTCAGAACTGTGTTTTTCGTCTGGTTTTTATCCTCTGATGATGACTAATGTTTAGCCGAAAGCGCTTAGGTATTTTGACATCTGATTTTACATCATAAATAGTTTTAATGCTTTAAAACAGTGTTTTTAGTATTTGCATCTATAATAGAAACAAATAAATTTTTATCAATGTGTTGCATTGTGTTTTTTTTTTCGACTTACCTATATTTGACTGACACCGACAGTAAAATCTTAGACAATAACCGAAAAAGCTTAACAAGAATTTCTATTATAAAAAGTTACTTTTTGTTATAGTTGGATTGTCCGTATAAATTTTTTAATTACTGATTGAGATCGACGTACGTAGTGACCTGTCATAAATCTACAGCAAAGTATACTTATAATCTCCATACTTTACATACAAGGTGTTTTTCCTAAGAAAATGTTTAGGGGTACTTTCGGTTTACACAAAAAAAATCATCTATTTAGTTATCTATATTAGAGTGATTTCAATCCATAGTAGCTGTAGATATATTTATATTTCTCGGTATACAAACAATTACTAAGTCGATTTTGAAAGCGAGCTTAGCGTGTTTTTAGTATTGTATCTATAATAGAAAAATACTTTAAAAAATCAATTCATGCTCATAGTGAATTTAGATATAAAAGTATACTTATGAGTTTAAATATAAAAATATCACAAACTATGCATAAAAATTAACGATTCACGTATCCACAGATATACTTCGAAGAAACCGGTTTAACGCAGAAACCCTAAAATTTTGAATTTTTTATTTTTTTCTAGTTAGATTTACAAATTGTAGAGATATACGTACTCGCCCCCCCCCCCCAAAAAAATAGCCTTCATATACATATATCTTCTTATATTTATATGCTTACATACAATCATCTTATACACATATAACACCTTATATAGTACTTACTTACATTTTATATATTTACGTATATTTTATAAGAAGCATACATATCTATGACAACAAATTTCAATATATATAATATAACAACATTTTCTTCAACATATAAAAACTAGTCGTTGGAGGCTACCGTAATACTTACCCATCATGAATATGCATAATATAAAATATGAAAATAAAACATGTGTAAACTATTTATGAAATGCATTACTAAAATCCTGGCTTGATGACGTCATAAACTTTAAATGCTCTATAACTCCAAAATTGATAATCATATTAGCTAACAGTTTACTGCGGCGGATTGAGCGTCTCATTTCCAATTAAAATATATCTTTGAATTGAAAATTGAATGAAATACAGGGTCATTTAAAATCGAAGAATGTGGAAAATATAATTACAAATATCTCGGCAACTCATTATCCGATCAACTTCATTCTTGATGCAAAATGTATGTCTTTTTATTGTCTTTTATATTCACTTCTTAAAATAAACCATTTCGAAAATTTTTATATACCTTTTATCAGAACGAATATTTCGAGAGTCCGAAAAAAAAAATAGTTCCGGATAATCGAGGTTACTGAAATTCAATAAGCTTCTTTCCATTATTACATACTAAGTACATACCAAATTTCAAGTCTCGATCTCAATTTGTTCGAGAGATAGAGCGTTTACAGACACACACACAGACAGACAGACGGGCGGCATTTTTTTTTTTTTTCTAAAAATATGTTTATCGGAATCTCCAGTGTCTGAAACGTGTAAATCCGTCATTTTTTTTTTTCGATTTTCAAAACGATTGCAAGACTAACCCTATACTACTTATGATGGGTAAGTAATAATTGGGACTAATGAAGAATTTTCCAGAATCCTATCCAAATCCACAAAAGAAAAATAGTATTTTTTTTTTCTTCCATGATTGAAGTCCTTTATTGTAAATAATGTGGCGTTTCCTGGGCTTAATAATAAATTACATAGAAACTGCCTCATATCTAAGGAACAAATGAAATACCCTTAACTCATTTTGAAAAGTAGACTATGCATTACTTTAGCATATAAATGACTGTCATTCATAATATGCTAATCTTTCATATCATTTAACTTGACAATTATTGCAGTACATTTGCATAAAATCTTCATTCACTCATACTAACGAAATAGTTAGGGAATACATTAAAGGATATATTAATACTTAATCACGACCTTCTTTGCACATAATTACAACATATTGTCTTTTACAAATGCATTATCGATTACAGATTTTTATTTTCAATAGTTTTAGATTTCATTATCTTTTTTTTTTTTTTAACTAGTTGCGTTTTTCGTTTTCCTTGAGTAAAATAGCTTCATAAAAAATTTAACAGAGTGTTTTGTTATGGTGCTTTTAAACATTTCACATTAGTTTGTTTAATCTCGAAATGTTAAGCCACAACCTTTGTTGAGCGTTCATCTTTTAAGCAGCTTAAAATTAAGCATAAAATTCGCATTCACTATACACTTTTATAAGTGCAATATGGCATAATTTTAATATTAATATTCATAAACTTTCATATTACCTATCTCGACATGTATAGCAGTACATTTGCATAAAATTTTCATCTAGTTGTACTGAACGCAATATTTAATGATACATGAAAAGATATTAATAACTTATTCACGACGTTCTTTAAACTTAATTACAGTGTATTGTATTTTACACGTATAAGTTATTGATTTTTATTTTCAATATTTTAGACCCTGTTATTTTAATTTCGTCTAATTATGTTTTTCTTTACTAAGGTTACTACAAAAACAATCTAACATTTTATCATGACACTTCTAAACGTTTTCAGAAGTGTCTTTAGTCTCAAAATATTAATGCACAACCTTCGTTGCGCGTATATTTTTAAACAGTTTAAAATAATGTATATTTGATGTCTTCTTTATAGAAGGTTTTATTTTAAGATGTTAACTAGATCGTAACCGTTAAGATTTGACGGTAAACAATTTAAAAGTTCCATTAGAAATATGTCTCAATTTTTAATTAGTTGCTTTTAAATTAATTAAGTATTGAAAACTTGATGAATTGTCATACAGTGTAAACGATTCCAATACATATACGGCGATAGATGGCTCTGTCAGTCCAACCTACTCAGCCAATGAATTGAAAGAATTTTAAGCTTATAATTTAAAACTTATTATACTTGCTTTTAAGCAGGAGTTTAACTAAATTTATTAATTGGATGAGTAGGTCATTTTTTTACTTACTACCATCTCATTTTTTAACACTTTCCAACCTAGTTGAAAAGTGTTTATGACTTCGGTTTGTCTGGCCGTCTGGCCGTCTGCGGTCTGTCCGTGCTCTAACTCCCGTAAATATGCTCGGATTATCCTGCAATTTGTATATGTTATTGTCGTTATCTATAGCATGTTCCCTATTTCAACTGAAGTGTGTAGCACTTATAGTTTTTTTACAGGGACACTCAAAAGAATTCCGTTACATTACGGTCTATGGGGAAAAATCATTTCCGGCTAATTTTAATGATGTTACACAATTTCAAACACATTGTAATTGATATATATCACTAAGGTGCATTATAAGAAGCTTAATATGGAATCTGGTGTGCATAGCACTTATAGTTACTTTACAGGGACAGTCAAAAGAATTCCGTTACATTACGTCTATAGAGAAAAATCGTTTGCGGTTTAATTAAATAAGTTTCACTATTTTAAACACATTGAAATTGATATATATCACTAAGGTGCATTACAAGAAGTTTACTACAGAATATCGTGTGTATAGCAGTCATCGTTCATTTACAGGGACACACAAAAGATTTCTCTACTGTCTGTTAACAATAATTCCTGGAAGTACGTTTTAAATTGCTGAATGCGATTTTAAATTTAACTCACTCTTTGTCTATTACTTGGCGTGTATAAAGTCTGTAGATCATATACAGGGCAGCACAAAAGTCCGTGAACACATTTCCGTTTATTGACAAAAACTCCAGAAGGAGAATTTTAAACTGTGCTACGCGTTTCCTAACTGAACTAAAATTTAGCATCCTATGTAGTATAAATACAAATCTATAGATCATATACAGGGCTGAATAAAATATTCGGATATTTTTCCGAATATTTTATATGTTGGAAATTCCTGAAATTACGTTTTTAAATATGTTAGGCGCTTTCCAAATTGTTTACTTAGATTAGCTTTCAGCTTATTAAACGGTTATGATTTGTAAAATTATTTTGGAAGCTTTGGAAAGTGTTACATAATCTATGCTTGACGCATGATTTTTCGTTCTTGTTTATATATATTAATATTTAGTATTTTCTACTTTTAAAAATTATGCGACCTTATTTTTTTCATTAATTTTATTTTTATGAGCCTGACAATAAAACCCTGAACTTACTTTTTTTTTCTTTTTACGAAGAATAATCACATACTTTTCTTAGTATATAAATATATCTTCTTGATAATGGTCATACAAAATATAGATACAAATTTAGATCTATTTAATCGATAACTACATGAAAAATCTTTTTAATATAAAATTAGTAATTTTAAAAAATATTGCCGGGTGTTAAATTTTACTTTCCACAGTCCCAATATTTTAAAAACATAACAATATTTAGTAAATTTTGAATTTTTTTAATTTACGCGAGCTTTAAACTTTTTCATTAATTTATTTTTACCAGCCTGACTCTAAAACCCTGAACATACCCTGAACATCTGCAGCTAACGATTTATAATACATATTTTTTAATTACTTGAATTTTATTTTATTTTTCATACATTATTCAATTTATTAAATCACGGACATCAAGGTAATTTCCTTTAGAGTTCCTGCTTGAATATTTTTCCTTCTTTCTGGTTTCTCTCCTTTTATTTTTTCCTTTTTACTTATGTCTTAGTATATGTATGGCATCTTGATAATGGTCATACCAAATATAGAAAAAAATTGTAGTTCAATTAAATTTATTTTATCGATAATTACATGCACAATCTTTTAGTTTAAAAAAAAATTAATATAAAAATAGTAATTTTTAAAAATATAGTTGGGTGTTAAATTTTACTTAATTATAAACCATTCGAATAAAATATATATATATAACTTCTCCTCTTGAAGTAACATATGACATTATTGAAATGAATTATCTTATCGCAATAAAATAAAATAAATCATTCGGTCTGCAGTGGGTATCGAACCGACGATATCACAGTTTAAACCCAGCGCTTTAGACCACGCAGCCCTCGTGACTTTGGACTGGTTCACTCTAAAATTAAATACGTTCTAGATTTAATTTCACGCATGCGCAAAGATGTCAATTTTTTGTGAATCTTAGAAAAACCCCTTTTCGTTTTAATGGGATATTAATAGTTATAATTTTCCATATTACCTATCTCGACATGTACCACTGTATATTTGCATAAAATTTCCATTTAGTTGTACTCATCTGAGTATTTATAGAATATATTAAAAGATATTATTAATACAGGGTGGCCACCAGTCAGGGAATTTTTCAGGGGAAAAAACAGTATTTTCTTATAGGAAAATTTGCCTTATTTAATCACGCGATTACATAATGTGACTTTTTATGATAAAATGCTGAAATTTTTTACATGATCTTATTAGTGTATAGGGCACATTTTACTCATTTTAAGAAATTTTTGTACGGGTGTCGTATAAAAATTTAAATTTTGTATTTCTTCAAATATAATCCCCTGAAAATTTTAATCGATTTCAATAAAATTCTGTTTCCCTTTTTTACGTAACTTTGTAATTTATAATATCTGTGGATATATATAATATCTAAATATTAAAAATATTTATAATATCTAAAATGGACCAGGACTCGAACCTGGAAAAGCCAAAGTACCCAGCTTCGAGTCCTGGTCCCGGCATTTTTCGCTCTGTTGGGATAAATCTCAACTATGATACTCCAACATGATTTATCTAGTTGGAAAGACTTTCCTCTGCTCATTACGTACTTATGGTGTTTTATTTATTTAATTTTGTTAACAAAATGAGTGAAATACACTGTAAGAAAAAACGGCAAAATATACAGCAAAATGTTCTGTAAATTTATGAACCCAAATTGTCAGCATTATTTACTGTAAATTAACAGCACAATGTGCTTTAAAAACTTTTGTTTTTGGAATTTTACAGTAAAATCTCTGCAGTTATTCTAATTTTATTGTACAAATGACTGTAATCATGCTAAATTTTACAGGTAAAAATGCTGGCAATTTGGGTGCATAAAATGACAGTAATTTTTGCGTAATTTTTGCCGTTTTTTCTTACAGTGTATGGTTTAGATGCTAAACCTGTTGATCGATTTGTACGAAAATGATGAATACAGTTCTTGCGACAATAGCCTGTAACAGATTCATTAAATGGGAGCTCAATCGAAAGCATATTTTTAGCGCTTTCATGTTCACCACTCATACATACACACCGACATCATCGTAAATACGCCATTATTGGGCACTGGAGACCGGAAAACGTAACATAATTCCAACATACACGCATACATACACACGTGCATGTGGAATAGGTTTAAAAATAGCAGAAATGGATTGAGGGAACCTTAAAATATAACAAGTTGGAAATTGTACGTCAAACATGACAAATGAGGTGCGTTCGTACTATAGCTAGTTATATAAATATTCATATCTTGATGATTTTTAATTCTGTGAAATGAATTATATCGTCTGCACATTCATTTCCGTAATAAAATAAGTATCTCGGTCGCTTGACGATTCAACCTCGGAAGGTCTTATAACAAAAAACACCGATTTAAAAAAAAAAAAAATTCAAATTTCTTAATAAATGTTTTTATTAATATTTTCTAAAGTTTTGATTCAATTTTCATAAAATTTGAAATGTCTCGACAAAATTCTGCAAAGATAATATATCTTAAATTTCAAACCATTCGGTTGGGTAGTTTTTTCGTTGTTATATGCGGACGGACGGACCAGACGACGACAATAGGTGCTACGTATTTATATAATTACGAACGCACCTAAAAATATACTATTGCCATAATTGGGTTTTTATCATGATTATAATACTTCCGTACATGAATATAATACTTCCGTCATGACTATCAAGCATCAAGCAGGGCGGTCGCTCTGCCAAGCCAAGCTTTAAAAAAAAAACGCCACACAAACAACGCCAAGAACTGGACTAAAGAACGCTGCTGCTTACATACAGAAAGCAACTCCGCAATGTTAAATCGACAAAAGGTGCCAGATTAAAATATCAGATATCAAATAAACTAAGCGTCGCAGAAAAAAAAACGAAAACTAGAAGAATCTAATGAAGAATTTCTTCAATTTAAGACCAAACTCATCTTCATAAGTGATTTATAAACAGAGATATAGATTTTTTAAAAAAACGTCGAGTTACTTAAAATGATCACTTTTTTCTTCGTCAAACTTTTTTTTTTTTCAAACAAGCTAAAAGGATTGCATTTTTGGACAAGTAATTACGTAATCTATGTGCTTTTATAAAATCCAGTGTAAAAATTAATTATTTTCTATCCTTAATTAGCAAGAAACTGTTAATTAACTTGGCGATTATAAAAATATGCCAAAACAGAGATAAAACCCGCCAACGACCATGTACCATCTGGATTATAATAGCACAAATCAGTTACAGGTTATAACCACATCAAATTTCATCTGCAAGTCAGCCATTTTCTTCTGAAGATATTTAAAAAAAAATAAAACTTCATAATTATAAGAACACACATTTTATCAGACAATTAAATATGACTGCAAACTGTGGCAGATGACTGTTTCCAACATGAATAAGTATCCATATTTCAAAGCACCCAAATTTCTAAAGTAAAAGCGTAATATGTTTGCAATGTAATATGTTTATAACAATTTTGAGCTTCAGATTTCAACTACGGACAGATAAATTAGATAAGACTAATATTTTGAGAAATTGTTTTTTACAAGTTTGAAATTATTAATTACTCTACAAAATAAATCATAAGATGAATCTTTAAGATAAGTCATCATTATTTTAAGACACAATTTTCAGAGCATACAAGTCTATAAATGAAACGCTTAAAATATTTGCTTAAATAACAATTTGGAACTTCGGATTTTAACTACGGATTTGGGTGCTTAGAATTTTGTGAATAATATGCAAAGATGGCCGCCAAGCCCATCATGCATAATTTGAAAAAAAATTGAATTTTCAGAAACTCGTTAGGATGTATTTAGTACAGGAGAAAACGATTTCTATTAACATATACGTAGGCACTCGACTTATATATATGATAACTTATTTAATGGAAAAAAGTTAAATAAGTAATATAATAGCTTGGAAATTTGATATCACACCATTTTTTAGCCACAACTTTTTTTTTTACGCTTGGCTTTTTTTTTATTTTTGAAAAGTTGTTTTTGTAGATAATACTTTCCGTACACTATATGTGTACGGAAAGTAAAAATGTCCCGCTAATCACTTTACGTAATTAAATTTAACTACGAGTTTGTTTTATATTCGAAGGGATGTAATTTAAAAACCTACTCAACAACAATTTATCTCCGGTTTTAACTGAATAAAAAGTTTCATGAAATTCCGTGCACTAGTTCTTCAGTTAAATTGACCACAAATTTTGTGTTAAAACACAGACAGTCAGACTGACATTGTCTAAAGATGGTCAATTCGTATATTCAGGACATTCAAAAACGTGTAAATCCACCGAAAAATTAAAATCGAAAATTTTCACGAATCGTATGTAGGAAAAAAAAAGAAAAAAAGAAAGAAGTACATAAATGTCAAAAAAATACATTTGGATAATCATTAATTGTAGCAAGCTGATTAATTTTCTTTGTATCATATAACAAAGAATTATTCCACATCACATAAAATCTGCTTACTTATTATCCAATCTTTTAATTGCATTTGTACGAATGCATTGCTCTTGCTAAAAAAAAAGTTGCGCTAATCACTTTATGTAATGAAATTTAACTAAGAGCTTATTTTGTGTTTAGGGCTTTAACGCGACGCTTTTTACCGTTTTGACAGATCGAGGTAAAGTACATAAATATTAATTTTTTAACTTCCACTATTTCCTGGTTCGAAACTAAATGCACTGCTTTGGTAAACGAATTAGAAACCCCGGTGGTTGCCAACTTTTAGAAATAAATGATTAATCCTTCTGTGACACCGAGAGCGTGCAAGGAGGTAAGAAAAAATGTCTGTAACAGCTGAAAGAAGCCTCACAAGAATTCTTTCACAGAACTTAGAAGCCTTTCTGTATTCTTTTTGGTCGAAATTTTCATTTCATGTACCAAAGGCTGAACAGGTTCTGGTAATTGGATTAAGCGAATTGTTAAGGGAAGGAATATGACAAAATCTCGTGCTAAGTAACATTTTCTGTAGAGAGATAATCATATTTTCTTTGCTTTTTCTCCAAATATAAGTAAAAATAAAAGGCAATTATGTAATCTTTTGGCTCTTATTCTTCGAGATTTTGTGAGGTCTCCGCAAAGTACATAGATAAGAAGGAAGGGAGGAAGGGGAAGGTAAATTGCCCTAGTAGTTTAAACGGTATAAGTTGCCAGGCCGGAACTGTAGGGAAATAATTAGGGGAAGAATAGTATCGGATGGGGCTTCCTGGTGCAAATCAAAACGAAAGCTAAAGTTTGCAGTTCTGTTTATTTTATTTTAAGCTGATTAAACTGTGTTAATCCAACGGATCAAAACAATTTTTTGTTAACCATTATACTGCGTGGTTTTGATGTAAGCAACATTGTAAATATTTAATGCTCAGACATGAATAAAAAATGCCATCGGAGTACTTCTATGTAGATTTGTGGAATTTATAAGGCAGTAGATGAAGTAAAAATGCAAACGCAGATTAATTGTGGTATCATTTTTAAAGAATTTTCAATTTCTTAAGTGTATTTCAATGCAACGTTTGTGGTTTGTCCTCTATACATCATTACGAACTAATGTGCATTGGTAAGTAATCCATTTAGATGACCAAAACAAATGGAAGTGTGGGTGTGGAAAAGAAAAAAAAAATTATTCCTATTAAAACTAGTCGGATGTGCCAATCCCAAAACTTTCTTCTATCTCACACAGGTTTCGCATACACTAAAAAGAATCAACACCAATTTATATAAAAGTATAACTGAAACTAAAGTTTTATTAAATTCCATGCATTAGTTTTTGAGATATGACTATTGCTAAAATCGTGTAAATCCTGCAAAATATAGCATAGCAGCGCAACATGTTGGGAGATTTAGACCAAAATCTAATCAACAACTTATGTCAACGTCTAATTGAACATGAAGTTTGATGAAAATCCGTGCATTAGTTCTTGAGATATAGTTATCGTGTTAATTATGAAAAAAGTAACATAATAGCGCCATCTGCTTGGCTATTTACACCAAAACGTAAGCAGCATCTATTTATGTCAAGGTCTAGCAGAATCTGAAGTTAGATGAAATTCCGTGCATTCGTTTTTGAGATATAGCTATCGTAAAATTTAATGAAAAAAGTAGTATAATAACGCCATCTGTTGGGATATCTACACGAAAACGTAATAAACGTCTATTTATGTCAAGGTCTAATTGAATCTGAAGTTTGATGAAAATCGGTGCATTAGTTTTGGAGATAAAGCTATTGCGGAAATCGCAAAAAATGCAATATAGCAGCGCCACCTTTTGTGCGAGTTACACCAAAAACTAATCAGCAACAATTTATATCAAGGACTAACAGAATATAAAGTTTTATTAAATTCCGTCCATTAGTTCTTGAAATAGAGCACCCACAAAATTTTTGTCACATACAGACAGACAGAGTCACAGAGTCACAGACAGACATTTTCTAAGAACAGTCAAATCGTGTTCAGGACCTTCTGAAACGTATAAATCCGTCGAAAACCGGAAACCGAAAATTTTCATGAATACAATACTTTTTTCTTGTAAAGATAGAAGAAAGTAAAAAAGCAGTGTTAATGAGATATTATGAGGAAGGTATCTTCACCGATATACAGGTTTTTTGCTTGCCGATCATGAAGTCGCACATTAAGGGGCCGCTATACTGAAATCCAGGATCGCAAATGCTATGTTAACCTATAAGAAAAATTAAAAATGCGAGTACTCATTACCTAATATAATTGTTAAAATACGATTTTTACCATTAGAAATTAGACGTCAGATGCCGACGTTGTGCGTTTTTAGATGCGTTCGTAATTATATAAATACGTAGCACCTATTGTCGTCGTCTGGTCCGTCCGTCTGTCTGTCCGTCTGTCTGTCCGTCCGTCCGTCCGCATATAACAACGCAAAAACTACCGACCGAGATACTTATTCATAGTTGCCAACCTCCCGATTTTTTTCATACCAGTATTTTTATGAAAAAATATTTGTTTTATGTAATCGTGCAATTTCTGCTATTTAATAAAGCGAAAATTTTTGTATGATTTTACTGGTATTAAAAAAATCGGGGGGTTGGAAACTATGCTTATTTTATGACAGAAATAAATCTGCAGACGATATAATTCATTTCACAAAATTAAAAATCATCAACATCTGAATATTTTTTTATAACTAGCTATAGTGCGAACGCACCTCATTTGTCACGTTTGACTTACAATTTCCAACTTGTTAAAAATTGTCTACTTAAATTTTAAGTGTTTCTTAGAAGACTATAAAATTTCATCAAGTGAAAATTTGAAACTTTATAGGATTTTTTTTTTTTTAAATAGTTAAAACTTATGGAGACAATTTTTTAAAACATCGGTATCGGACGTCTATTTTCTGATGGTGAAAACGGTAGTTTGATAATTACATTAGGTAATGAGTCATCGCGCTTCTAATTTTTCCCCCAAGTTAATATGGGATTTTGAGATCGGGGAGATTCAGTGAAGCGGCCCCTTAACCTATGGGAAAATGTAATTAGGAGTATACATATCCTAATCGAAAAACAATTTTCCTCATCTAAAAATAAAGATCCGATGCCGATATAGCATTTATAGTTCAATTACTGGGACGTACAAAATAGTTCTTTTACATTATGATCTATGGGGGGAAATCGTTTGCGGTGTATTTCGAATATGTTATAATACTTGAAACATAATGAAACTTAGAAGGATCGCTAAAATACTTATTTTTTATACATAATGGAGTGCGTAGGATTTATTGTTCATGTACAGAGAATCACAAGATAATTCAGTTAAAGGACTGACTATGATCGGTCATTGCAAGAAGTGCTTTTTCCGCTGTGGTGTACAATTTTATGTAATTTTGAAGGTATTACGAGTTATTTACAAATTCTGCAGATCCTGTACAGGACTGCAAGAAAGGCTTCATATATGAGCAGCAATGGCTAAAAATGTTTTTTTTTAATGAGTTATGTATTTTTTAAATTGCTTATTTATATATCTCACTCATCGTATGAAAAAGTTAAATTTCATAATAACATTCTGTTAGTGTTGGAAAGTGTATCATAACCTAATGCATGCCGGATGCATGATTTTTCGTTCTTGTTGTTCTTTAAAAAGTGTTAAAAGGGTACTTCTGGGTTAGCCGGGTGCCAGTAATATATGTGCATATATAAATATATATGTACATACATACATACATATATGTGTATTGTATATATATATATATATGTATGTATATATATGTATATGTTGATATATGTGTAAATATATATGTGTGAGTATATATACATGTACATATATATCACTGGCGCCCGGCTAACCGAAAAGTACCATAAAAAGTTATGAAAATGTTATTTCATTCAAATGGAACGTTTTAGACATTCCCCGAAAAGATATGCTTAGCTACACCACTAACCTACATCGTTTATAATATTAATTCGAAATATTTAATGATAACTTGTGCAATCGATTTCACAGAAGGTATGGGTAGGAAATAAACGATTTGAGCCCAGTTCTGCAATATAAATTGCGTGCAGACGTTAGTATATCATCCATCTCTTCCCTCTGAACATCGTAAATAATAATTACGTGTAATTATTAATGCAAGAGTCGAAAGTAATTAGCCGTGAATAACACGTTTCTCTGATATTTACTACTTGGGTATTCAAGAACTTACGACATATGTGTCAATTACATATTTAGCAATTACATGTTTGGAGACATTTACATGTAATTTTTTTTATTATTATTATTATACTGAAGAAAGCATTTTAGGTGGTAAAATTCCTTTTACTATTGCAACTTACGAATGAATTATTGTGCCACACATATTTTGAGCAATGATTTGTTCTTGAAGCAGTCGGTAATCAAGATATTGCAATAAAATTAATCATTCCAATCCAAATACTTCATTTAACAATCATGTTAATAATAACGTTTAGGGTTTTAATTATAATATACTTAAAAAAATATGCTATTAGCGGAATACTGCTTTTCCAGAATTTATTTTTACTTTCTTCTTTCTATCTATCTATCTATCTATATATATTATAAAGGACAAACGTGTTCGTGCGTAACGCTGACGTCATTTTGCAAATGGCAACACTTGACGATGAAGTTTCGGTTTTGCAATTTTTGCTTCTGCAATTTTATAATTTCTAAACATCGCACATTTTCAATTTTTACACCGTTATATAGAGGGGAAAAAAATCTACTTTCAAATGCAATTTGTTTGAAAACTGTATCGCAATTTACTCATTTATTATAGCATTTAAATTAAATTCTAAGCACGATTTTTTTCTTAAATCTGTCTCTTGCAGACAACTACAAAATATAAATCCGTTTGCATTTTAAACAATATAAAAAGTTCATCATTTGTTTCCAGCTAATATTCCATATCGAAATTAAAACTTCACTAAGCAATAAATAAAATTATGTAAATAAAATATAAATTTAACAGACATGTGTAATTGAAATAAGCGCTTAAAACCTCTGAAATTATCAGAATTAAAAAAAAAAAACTGTAGATAACGGAATTTTTAAAAATCTTTTCGGCTATTAACTTCTGGCACGAAGCCAATACAAAATTAATGCTTTCAAAAAATTTCAAAATTTTATTTGACTATATAATTGACATATTTCATATAAAAATGCTCTTTGATGTTGTTAGGGGCAATCTAAAAAATATATTATATGTAAAAAATCTATTAGAGTTTTCAATAAAAAATAAATAGTTTTCACATATATTCTCTATCCCGGGAAGCCCGGGTAGAATGCCCTAGTTTTAATAAGATCAAAACACCGGATTTGTTTATCGAATTCCTGTTTTTGACGAATTTAAAGGTTTTGAAACATTTTGAACTCGATTTGACTGTTTTTGGACCGATTATGTAGCTTTTCTCTGGTAGTCTGTCTTGTGTCTGTTTGTATATTTTGGGCACGGTGACTGAAGGAATTCCGTGAAACTTCAGACTTAGCAGCAGCTTGGTATGAATTGGTTTTGTTAAAATTTTGATGTATATTGCACCAGAAGCGCAGAGAGTCAACATGGGCCTAGGGATAAAGTTTCCTAGGGGTCTCCATGTATGGATTTACAAAAATGTGAGAATTTTAGATAGTCTAAAATTATTTATCTAAATTACTAATTATCTATTAATTTGAAGAAAATTTTAGATAAAATAAATTTATAACTAATTTATATAGTTATAAAAATTTATTTTTTTATTAAATAATTTCAAATAATATAATAAAATCACTTGTTAACGTTAAATTAAAGTGTAATTACTGCTTAAAGTTATATGCTATATATATAAAAACATAGCACAAAACGTTTCAAAATACCTTTTAAAATATAGATGACATATGTTTCATGCGCTCTAACGGAGATTTCTTCCAGATCAAAATGATAAATAAACTATTTTGGCAAAGTTTTTGAAAATGATAAACACAAATCACGAAATCACATGTATAATGTAAACAGGTGCTTAAACTGGTCAACTGGAAAGGGGAAAATTATTATTTTATTGCTTTTTTAATTTGTAAATCATCGCGTGCCAAATTTTCGGTAATTCAAAAGAAGCTGATTCATTGCATATGTTCTCGTTTCGCAAATGTATGTCTATTGATTCACGGATAATGGATGGGAAATAAACTCTTGATAGAAAAATTATTTTACTATTCTTGAAATCAATCTGCAAAGGCTCTATTCTATGTAGTCTTGCCAAAGCTGTAGTTCTTCTGTCATATTTGATATCTGCCATATGTTATTTTATTCCAGTTTTAAATTTTCTGTTTGTCATTCCTATATAGTATCGTAATGTTCAGTATTCAATATTGTAATTTTGTGTTTTGTTTTTATCACTTTAAACAGCAATTACACTTTAATTTAAATAATTTAATTTATTATATTTAATTAATTTCATTTTTAAATTAACATTTGCTTAATAATTATGTTCCATTTCTGATTTCTATGTGAAATTCTACTTATATAGTAACATACACTTGTAAATGTACATTGTTTTATGAGCTACAGATGCAAATTGGATGTAATTTACAGCACCAACTCAGATAAAGATATTGCATATGACGCGTTACATTATTTTTAGTTGGAATCTTTTTCTGAGAGGTTTATATCGACAGTAAATCTTGAAATAAACTGTTTTAAAACAGACTCTTTTTCATCTTGAGCAATGTATTTTTTTCATTTTTATTTTACTCAAAAACAAGATTTAAACTTTGAAAATTCCGAAGAAAAAAAAAAAATCGCTCCAAAAAATGTATAAAACATATGGTAGCGGGACTTTTCCCCATATGCCCTCCCCCCCCCCCTTCCCCTCTTTCTCTGCGCCACTGTAATTGCTCTACGGATGGGGCTGATATATCATGCTTTTTACGATTTATGTATAGATTGATAGCTATATCTTCGCTTATATAATATGAAACTGCACCAAACTTAACATGTATGATGTTTTTATGAAAAACTATGCTGTCTTTGGGTTTGATCAATCAACAGAGGGCGCCAATGCTATTTTTGATATGAACATTATAGATGCATCTCAGGTTTTATTGGTCAGAAATACATGAAGTTTTATATTAGAGTTTATGGTTGTAAATATATATGTTGGTGGAATTTTGGATTCAAATACCGAATAAGGGCCACTGTTTCATATGGATTATTTATTATTATTATTTTCTAGAAGTTACCACTGTAACTTCATGCTAAATTTTAAAAAATCCACTATACTACTTATTCCTAATTGTTAGCATGTTATTGCACTCCTTAAATTCGAACCCTGACCAGGGCCCGACTAGCAAGTTTTCGTGCCCAGGGCACTTTCAATTTTTTGTGCCTCCCCCTCCCCCGCCCGAGTGAATAATTTACTAATGCTTTTTTTTTCAACATATTGCACGTTTATTCAAAAAGTGTCAACTCAAAAAATTACACTTAACGGAAAATTGAAAAAAGGTTCCAGGAATAAAAATAAAATATTTTTTTTTTTATTGAAATGTTTTTTTTTAACGATACATTGAGATATATTTTTGACATTTTATCGTATTATATTATTATTATATACTTATCGTATTGTAATCTCAAGTATCAAATTTTTTCAGTTGTGTCACTTTTCGATAAAGGAAAAATATGATAAAACTGAATGACTAGAAAAAAAACCAGAACATCAATTACTAGAAAATAATGATGTGAAGTCTACTTAATAATGATGTTATTGATATTAAATGATAAAATTAAGCTGAATACTGAGTGCAGACAAAAGTCCTAAAAGAAATGTTGACAAAATGATTTTTTTTAATGGAAATTTAGATGAAATTATGAAACATTTCATGCCCCTCAGAAATTTCGTGCCCAGGGCATGGGCCCCGGGTGCCCGTGCGATAGTCAGGGCCTGACCCTGACCTTCTTGAATTCTAATAAGTCACGAATTCACAATAATTATAAAAGTTTTTTTGTTTGTTTGTTTAAGTATATAAATAAGCATTCTTTTACAAGCATTAAATTTTTAGCTTTGAAACCATGCTTAATTTCATGACTGCAATTCATGTTATTCCAAAACATTTTCTTTACAATACGTTAGTTCGGTGTGGTTCCTGATTATGGAAAATTTACGGCTTTGATTTACGCTTGGTGGAAAGCGCGAACTTTTCTAGTGATTTTTAATTTATTAAAAAATTTATTATTTCTTCTCTGTTTAATTTTCTAAATATGACAACAAGAAAGAAAAATAAACATTATTTAAGCTATCTATCCGAGATTTCTAAATTGTTTTCAAGGCGTTTTCAAGGCAATAATCATATTTTAATTAATATTAAACTATTAATTTATAAAAGCGTATTTTTTTTAAGTATTACTTTTTATTTTTTAGTTATATTTTACTTTCCATATTTTAGTATTTAAAATATTTCCTTGTTACAGTTTCACAGCTAATTGGCCTATTTTAACGAGCGTAGTTTGGCGCCTCAAACACTCTGTTGTTGTAGCAACTCGTCTGTCTATTTGGCGCTTTATCGCTTGTCCTCGAGTAATGGAAAAAAGCATTAAAATTAATTTATTAATTTATAATTATGTTCTAAAAATATGAAAGTGTTGTATTGTCATCAACAAAAAAAACCTGTATGCCTATTTTTTATAATTCTAGCTCATCAGGAAGTGAGTGAAAAATCTATTACAAAATCCCATCTTTGCCTACAGGGTCAAAGTTAAGTTAAATAAAAAGTCTAATGAAAGGCCTTTAGCATTGGTTATCTTTTTTTTGATAACCGTTCATTAAAAATAATCGACAAGAAAAACCTGTGTGCATAATTTTTATAATTCTAGCTCATCAGGAAGTGAGTGAAAAATCTATTACAAAATCCCAACTTTGCATACCAGGGTCAAAGTTAAATTAAATAAAAAGTGTAATAAAAGGTCTTTAAAGTTGGTTATCTTTTTTTTAATAACCGTTCATTAAAAACAATCGGCAAAAAAAAACCTGTGTGCATAATTTTTATAATTCTAGCTCATCAGGAAGTGAGTGAAAAATCTATTACAAAATCCCATCTTTGCATACAGGGTCAAAGTTTTAAGTTAAATAAAAAGTATAATAAAAGGTCTTTAAAGTTGGTTATCTATTTTTTAATAATCGTTCATTAAAAACAATCAACATTTTTTTTTTTTTTTAATTCTAGCTCATCAGGAAGTGAGTGAAATATCTATTAGAAAATCCCATCTTTGTATACAGGGTCAAAGTTAAGTTAAATAAAAAGTGTAATAAAAGGTCTTTAACGTTGGTTATCTTGTTTTTAATAACCGTTCATTAAAAACAATGAATTAAGTGCAATAAAGAACAAGTAAGTAGAATTCCGCCTTATGTACTATTAACTCATAATAATCTACTCCAAAACTGTATTTATTTACTTATTGCGCTGGTTTTACAAATAGAATCAGATTCCACCAAACGAAGAATATGACAATGCGCGTAATAACAACACATGTCGATAGTAAACGGAAGTGTGTGTGGGACATGGGGCTTCCCAAGTCACGTCCCAAGTGATGTGTGAAGCTCGCGCATTGTGGAAATTCGAACCGAAAAGCTACTCTTCCACTCGTGACAGCCGAATGCGTGACCCGTCGGACCCAGAGATTTCACACGCAACATCCCGTGGTCGGAACCCGACGCACGAATTTTTGCCCTCACCCTGTACGCTTCACGTAACACTCCAGTAAAACACTGAGCTTTGGAATCGGCTAGCAATACGATAGTAGGGGGGAGTATTCGATGAACTTTTAATTGGTATGACTGAATTAACGATCATATGTACTATTTATATAAGTAAGTCAGTATTGGACCAATATCATAATTGCCGACTTTTCTTTATTTTTTGTAAGATTGTATCAATTTATACAATTCAAAGAAACCAGAAATTTTACTTAAGAAATGAAATCAAATAATTACCATAAAGAAACTAGAAATATTTTAGTATACAAATTTTCTGGTTCAAAACGTACTACAATTTATCTCATTCAATTCTTGTTCATGTCATCCTGTTATTATACACTCTTTCTACATGATTCTTTGATTGAAATGCAAATTTCTGAAGTCGTTCCTCAGTCATCTTATATTTAATGTGAATTAACAAAAATGTTTTGGCATCAATGTGCATTTTTGCTGCTCACACATGCCTGTTTGGGATTATGTATGTGGATATGATTTATATTACAACTATACTTCAATTGCTAGCTATACTTTTTAAATTTTGTTACTGCCTATTTCCGGATTTTTAAATGTACGATTGCCCAAATCTTGTTTATTTTCCGTTTTTTATAGCTTGTGCAAGGATGAAATCGTACATGTTTTGGGGGATCTATGTAATTTGGGCCTGATTATTCTGCCATGGTTCCACAAATATTTGATTTTATTTCAATTTTTCTTTTATGAATATTTTTGTCTATCATTCATAATAACTAAGAGTTTCATGTTTCATTTTTTAGAATTTTATTTTCCCCATTGTGTATGATGAATTGTATGTTGTCTTTATTATAGTTATATATGCTTAACGGTTTATTTTACTCAAATATAAATCAATTGGCATTTACTTTTATTGTGGAATATTTCTTTTGATAACGTTATTTTTCTGTAAATATTTATGGATCTGCTTTGGCTCTGTTACCTGAAACTGTTGCAGAGATTCTTTTGGAGGCCGATGTGATAACATTTTCAGGTTTTGATGTTGAAGCAGGGGAGGTTACTTCAATAGACGCATTAAGTAATTTGGGTCAGGCTGGGTTAGTAAGTAGCGGGTGGTGCAATAATAAGTGGAACTACAGTTGGGGTATTTTTTTTAACGCGGCAAAGGAGACTACATCCACATTGTTGAATACACAAACACAAGCTGGGGCCGTTTAAATTTTTAAAATTTTTAAAATATTCATACTATCGGAAAATTTTTGAGAAATCCAATAACATTATTGAAACATGTCGAAAACTTCTTGCAAAAAACAGGCTTTAAACAGACTCGGAACCTGGACAATTCAAACAAAGTATTAAAACGAACAGTATGGTTCGGCGGATGAAAAAGTATGGATAAAAAGACTTCAATTACCAGATTCCGAATTACAGTCAGGAGAAAAAAAAAGTACCAAAAAGTGCCCTACAACTGGAGATTTTTATGTTTGGGAGATGTTTGCTACTGACCTATATAGAAGACCCACTTCTAATAAAGCTTTATCACCATATTTTTTTTTTCTTACGCCTTTCATCACGACGTCAAAGAGATGGTAGTGCACCAAGGCCATCTTGATATATTGAGATAGCCCTGATTGCACCCATTATTACTAGGCATTTTAAGTCAAATAGTGACCACCACTGGTATAAGGCTTTTCACCCTTATATTAATTTTAACACAATTATTTCAAATTGGTAAATAAATCATACGAGTAGTAATTTTCCAACTGGACGAAAAATCACGGGATGTAATCACGTATCCAGCGTTTACTGGAGTTCCTTTACCTGCGATCTTTTCTGTTGAGCTGATTAAACTATCAGACCAGATTCTCTGATCAATAAGGTTAACTGGATGAATTATGCCCTCCAGATTCGACCGGGATAGCTCAGTGGTAGAGCGTGGCGGCTTCAGCCAAGCGATCCCAGGTTCGAATCCTGGCCCGGACATTTTTCGTCCAGTTGGAAAATTACTACTCGTATTTTCACCCTTATGTTCAAAATCAATGGGTAGAGGAAAACCTATTGTGAGAGTGATAAGGTGCGTTTGACCTCCATTAAATGGAGTTCAAACGCTTTTAAGGTATCTGCCTACATCAAATTGGCTGTTTTGGTGAAAATTTGCGAATTTTTTTTTATTGTTTTATATGAAAGAGCAACCTTTTATGATTCTAAATCTGTTTTAATTTTATTCCTACGATTATTCGAAGAGGAGTTATGGTAATTTTAACAATTAAATATGGTAGTTTTTTGCCTAAAAAGAAATCTTTAAATGTGATTTCTGGAAAATCAGTTTTTTCGTTATTTCCATGTGCGATAAAATTCATTACACAAAACATTTTAAAGATATTTCAGTGAAATTTTGTAAGAATGCTTTTCATATCACTCACTATGCTCTGAACTAGGATCTAAGCTATATGTGATAATTTAATTATTTTATAGGTACTCGAATATGGAAAAATGGTAATTTTTACTAAAAAAAATGTACTTTTTTACATATTTTGAAATTTTTCGGTTATTTTTGAAGATATTGTAAAACTCCTAGTTCAGTGCACAGATAAGTGTCATAGAAGTATGCAGATTAAAGGAAATTGAAAAATATTTATTTGAATTGAGTGTACGCTGTCTGGCGTAAACATGAAATTTTGCTAAAAAAATGGCAAAAAACCCCAATTTTTTAAAATATTAAAAAGATATTGCTAGGATTTTATGTTTTCTTATCATTCTGTATTACAATTGAAGTAAAAATAATTATATTTATTCAAAACTGTCCATTTTTTAAAAAAAGTGCTCCGTACGTAGGCAGATACCTTAAATTAACCACAGATGATGACGATGTTGGTATATTATTACCAAACGAATGATATACATAGGCGTTTATTTTTTTTCTACTGAAACTAGAGGTCTGCACGGGGCCGGGTCAGCAGAATAAAGACAATTTTTTTAACGGGCCGGGCCGATAAAAATAATAAACGGCCGGAGCGGGCCGATAACAAAATGAAATGGGCCAGCCAGGCTGATGAAAAAATAAAGTGTGCCCACCGCCCCGATATAACAAATTTAAAAGGTTCAAACTAAGCTGATAAAATATGAACGATTTTCAATGGACGTGGCTGGGACGAGAATAAGTATAAATGTGTTGCGCGAGCCAATGCTAGCTTGACAACATCAATACCGAAATGTAACATGTCCAGCTTAGAAATTGCCATCGAGCAGTTACATCTGGTCCCAGGTTTAATTTTTTCACCAGACTCGGGCCAGTCGGAACTGGACTTAATTGTTCCCAGTACGTATCAAGCAAGCAATTTGTTTTGTAAAAATAGCAATTCGATAATGAACTTCTGTTAACGAAATCTTTGGAAATATTCTTTAATAAATTATAGTGAAATATTTTCAAAAATCTACTTTTTTTTATTATACAGCAACAAAAGTTATGATGTATAATCATCTTTTTTCTTTTATTCTAAACTACATTAATTTCTTTAATGTCTTTATTTGAATGTAATAGTCTCCTAAGAGTCTAAAGGATCATTAATGTTGCTTGTGCACACATAGTAATCTAAAATATACAGAAAATTTTTCCCATAAATATGTATGTAGTATTTATTAAAAGATCATTCTTGTATGTTAAGAAACATCGAAATTTTTGTAGAAATTGAGTCGGGTCAGGCCAGGCCTGATTTCATTGATTTTTTTCACGGGCCGGCCCGGAATTGTTTTCACTGAGTTTTCAACGGGCCGGGTCGGGTCGTAAACTGCAAAATCATTAACAGTCCAGGACGAACTTTTTGTTTTTACACCGGGCTGGGCCAATAAAGTCTTCATCCGGGCCTGGAAATTCCGATCCGTGCTGACTTCTAACTGGAATTGGTAAAAATTATGGAAATTTCGGCTTTCAACTTTTCTTTCGCTTAAGAAAGATGTCTACAAATATAGATGATATTTTTAAATGACTGTTAGATAAAACAATGGGTCGTCCAGTCGAACCGGAACCTTCACACTACGGACAAACAGGTGACTCTATAAACAGTGAATCTGAAATACTTCCTAATATATGGGATAATAGTATATTGGATCAGGAGATAATTAATGGAAAAGGAAGCATTAGCAACGAATGTCATCACCCTGGAAATCCAAGTAAAAAAATAATATTGGGGAAGAGCGAAACGGGGAAAACGATAAAAAGCAAAACGAGCAAAAAGATGATAATGATCTTGGCGATGAATTCCCTAAAATTATCGAAGACCCCCCCCCCCCTCCCATGACCCTGATCTCCAGAAAAAAAATGAGATAATTGACAAGTAGATCAGTCGCGTAAATAAATATTTCCATGCTCAGATCACCCTTTAATGAAAGAGTTGGAAAAAAATACTTTATTGTGTTAAAAAATTGTGAACGGAGTAGTCTATAAACATGTAAAAATACCCGAATATCCTGCACATTTTTGTTACAGATTAAAATGGAAAAACACTTAGATATGACAGCGGAGATCGTCATGAGAGTTCTCCAGTATATACAGAGGATTTATGAGACAAACTTTAAGCGGTGATAGAACACGCTTAGGCAAGCTCAAAACACTATAAAGCATGGTCTTAATTCAAGCAGTGAAGCGCTACAGGGTGCTTTCAGATTGTAGAGAGAACCATGTTTTCTACACAATATTTAACAAATGATTGCTAAAATTATTTATGCAGACTAGTGTTACTAAATAGGATGCTAATATGAAAGAAAATTAGAAGAAGAAATAAAAAAATTAATTAAGTACTTTATTAAAGTAAGTAGCTCAAGAGAGTGAGAGGGGGGGGGCGTTCTATATTAAATTGTACCAAATTCCCTTCAGAGACGCTGAGGAGTAATCAGAACCCACGGGCAAAACTTTAAGGGATGATAGAACACATCTAAATTGGTTATTTTCATCGTACAATTCATGGGAGTATCGCAAGCGGCGAACAGGTAGATGGCGCCGTCATTAAACACGCAATGCGCTGGTTTTTCACACGCGTCGCCATTTTTACAGAAGACTGCAAAAAGTATGACTGGTTTTACTAATAATGAAAAGACGGACATGCATTTCATGCGTGGTATTGCGGTTCGTGAGCTCTGTGGAAGGCCTAATTGTGCAGTAAACAGGATTCTCTTCATGATCAGAAAGCACTCTCTAGCGCTTCACTGCTTGAGTTGAGACCATGCTTTGTATAGTGTTTTGAACTTCTCTAGGCATGTTCTATCACCCTTTACAGTTTGGCACATGAATTCAGGGACACCTTGTATATATCCTTAAGAATAGTTGCAAGGAATGCGATGTTAAAAAGGGAGGTGGCCAGACCGATAATGCGGGAGATTTCAGTCCGATATTTCCTGATAAGAAGTTAAACGCGAAAATTCGAGACATTTCAAGAGATAAACTTTCAAGCTTGTTTCTATTAGAAGAAAGAAATGAAGGATTATGAGGCATGTAAGCAATTATGTTGGGAAGCAGAGGATTCTTTAAAATGTAAACAAGAACTTTATCGTGAATATGTAAAAATTATTGAAAATCGTCAAAAGGCACCCAAATTACCTAACTTAACTCTGGAAATGTATAAAGCGGGCATGTCTGTATTGGTTTATTTTATACAACAGTTTTCTCTGCATGCTGGTTTAGACAAGATTCAGTGTAAAATGGATGTTAATAATAACTCTACGTGGATTAGAATTCCTACGAGGACTCTGTGCGTTGGTGAACTTTTAACGTGAGGCTTAAACTGTAGAATTAAATACCGATAAAGGTGGAAAGCGTCGTCGCCAAAAATTCTCCAAAATGGAGGACAGCGACAGTGACTTGCAATTTACGAAGAGACGGTTCAACCGACTTTAGATAGCCTATTAAATAAGGTCTAATATTTCCTTTTAATTATTTTAAAAAAAAAATAATTCTTTATAATATTTTTTTTTTTAAATAGACCTGCTTGCCTGAATAAATTGCCTTTTTTTTAACCTATACGTACCTCTTTTCTTTCATATTTGATTATATTTATGTAAATTTAGCAAAACCAGGGGTAAATCACAGTGTGGGCGGCCAGACACAATGCATCAGGCACAACCCGCGCGAGAAATTCTCCAGGCGTTTTTCTTTATTTACATATTATTTACATATTTACACTTTGCAATGTTTGCACTTAAAAATATTTTTCTGCGGGATGCTTTTTCTGGGGGATGGAGGAAAAAGTTTTCTTCCGATTCTGTCAACTGATGGTGTCTGGACTCTAGTGTTGGGGAGCGACATCCTAGTTGTTTGCTTCCAAAGCCTTGAGGATTTTTTTTGGTGACCTTTCTTCCAAGATGTGAAAATACGCTGTTCCATTAAATTGTCAACCAAGCACGTTGGATAAGCATGTTTATAATCCTCCAGAATTTCTAAAAAAAAGAAAAATATATAAATATACTTGAACATAAGAAATTTTGAAATAAACTAAACTGCAAATACTTCCTTTTAAGACTTTTTTCGACTCCTTTCTTAAAAAAATCTTTAAAACAACGTCCTGGCCATCCCTAACATAAAATTAATTCCCAATATTTCACAAACTAAAAAAATATATATATAATAATGTATACATACTTTTTCCAGCCAATAGTCTAAAAGTCAAGTACTTCAAAAATATACTTTACGAACAACTATAGCCTTCTCGTCAAACTTTACATCATCAAACAGATATTTATGCTTGTTAAAAAAAATCCAAGTTCAGGACCAATTGGAAATTTTAAATCTTGACTCGAAGAGTAGCAGGAAGATCTTCGTTTGTTGTTAAAATCCCCGCCGAAAAATGGTATTGGTGTGGGTCTTTGTTTTTCCTGGACCCGGTGATTACCGCCTAGGTATTCTCTAGGTATTATTTATCACCGCCTTTCTACAGATTACGAAAACGTATTGACGTTACGTCGTCAAACAAGACGTAACGCGCCCTAATCGATTGGCCCAGTTGAAAAGTAAGACGATTGTCATATAAGTATAAAGGATAAGCATGGAAAGTATATCGTGTACGTTAATGGGAGCTGGTGCACGTTAAATCTGTTCGTGGCTCTAATGTCCTTCAAGTTCTATATAAGCGCTACCTCTGGGTGCCAATTCAGATGCAGGTCTCTCATCTGGAATTGGTTCAAAATTAGGAGACTTGTTTCACAGTTATATGGATCATGTCAGCTATATAGAAATAAAAACTGCAAAACCGGGCCCTTGGGCCAAACCAACAACAACAACAACAACCCATTGGGCTTATGGTTTAGTCAGTTAACGACAATATTACTTATTTTAAATTGCAAATTGTTAATTATTTAACAACCTTTCATGGGCCCAAAGGACGGGTAGCCAAATCAACTAGCATAATAAAAGTAAATTAATTTCAATAATGCAGTTAAAGTATAATTCAGAATAAGGTTTAGAATGTTACTAACATTCTTCTCTTCCAGGTTCCCCCTGCAGTTCCTCGTGCTGTCGGTTGGGGCGGGCCAATGGCCGTCCCCAACTGGTAGCACGAAGGCTTTTTTTTAGCAGCAGTTTTTTTTATTAATTTTATTTTTGACTGTTCGCCTCTTTATTAGGTGCAAATAGACATTGTCCGCACAAGCTACCGGACCCGCTCCAATGGGACAGCCCACGGAGCCAGTTTTTACCAGGTGGGGTACGGTAGAAAGGCGCAGTCCCGTCAGCCCCCGCAGCGTTTCCGTCTGCCTTGCTATTCGGCTCCAAAATTTTCCTTGCTGGTACGACTTAGCTATTGGCAATAATAATAATAATAATAATAATAGTAATAATAATAATTTCAGTGGTTTTAATTGTCTTCCCTCAAAATTCTCCCCCCTTTTTCAAGCTAAGCTGAGTACCATAGTTTCGGCACTAAATTGTCCAGTCCCATTCCAACTATCATGACGAGTATGTGGCGTGCGGCAACAGATCTCAGAATACTAAAACCTAGGAGTGATCAACCCAGTAAAATACGGACTTTATTGGTCAGCCGACCTCGGTACTTGTCATTGTGGATCGCCCCATGTGGCGATCAGGCGAATTTCGCCCCACTCTCCAGGCACTCAAACTCGTCAAACTGGGTCGAATCCCGGTAGGTAGGGGCCTGGTCAGCGGTCTCCAAGACGATTGTCATACGCGTAATTAATATTAATAGAAAGCCCCATTAAACAAATCCGTGATCCCACCCGCCAATGTAGTTTTCCAGAATTAACTGACCCGTGTAATACGATCCATTTTCTTTTGGGTTTGCCAATTTGGTAAGAATAAAATACTTTTGCCAGTATACTTTTTAATGTATATTTTGTCAGCATATTTTCTCTTGATATTTCCATTTTCTTCTTGTAATATTTTCACATTCTGCTCGTGGATTTTTCTCCTCACACTTTTGTTTATTTTCTCTTTTTTTTTTTTCAATTTATGCATTTTACATTATTGGATATACATTTTTATATTGTATTATAATTACTTGTTCATTTAGGTATTGTCGATTTTTCTGTGATTTAATAATTATTATTAGCAAAAAGTTTTATTATATATATATATATATATATATATATATATATATATATATATATATATACTAGGGAGCTCTGCCCCCTGCACCTTTTGTGCGCGAACCCCCAGATATTTTTGGTCTGTATGTCTCTGTCTGTCTGTCTCTCTCTTTGTCTGTTTGGTATATGTCCACCCTCTTGTCGGCCGTCTGTTTGTCTACTGCCTATCTGTTTCCTGTCTGCCTGCTAACTGTCTGTCTCTCTCTTTGTCTGTTTGGTATATGTCCACCCTCTTGTCGGCCGTCTGTTTGTCTACTGCCTATCTGTTTCCTGTCTGCCTGCTAACTGTCTGTCTTTCTGCTGTCTGTATGGTCTCTGTCTGTTTGCTTCCTGTCTGTCTGCGATCTCTACGTCTTTTGTCTGTCTGTCTGCTACCTGCTGTCTGTCTGTCTATTCTCTGTCTGACTGATCACTCTGCTGTATGTTTCTTATCTGCCTACTAACTTTGTACTGTATATCTGTCTGTTTGCTGCCTGTCTCACTGCTATATATTTTCTGTCGGTCTGTTAAAAGTTGTCGGCTGTCTATTTGCTATTTGTCAACAACTGTCTGTCTGACTGCTGTATGTCTGTCTTCTGTACGACTTTCGGTTGCCTGGCTGCTAATTATTTGCAGTCTTCCTGCTAACTAGCTGTAGTCTGCTGTATGTCCATCTGTTATCTGTCTGCTGTCTGTCTGTATGTTCTCTGTCAGCTGTCTGTCTGTATGTTCTCTGTCTGCTGTCTTTTTGCTGTATGTCTGTCTGTCGGCTGTATATCTGTGTGCTGTATATCTGTCTACGGTATGTCTGTTGTCAACTGTCTGTCTGTCTCCAGCTGCTTGTATGCTGTCTGTCTTCTGCCTGTCTGTTATCTGCTGTGTGTCTTCTGCCTGTATGTTATATGTTGTCTGTCTTCTGCTTGTCTGTTATCTGCTGTCTGTCTGTATGTCTGTCTGCGTATGTTTGCTGCCTATCTGCCTGCTTTCTCTGCTATCTGACTGTGTGCTCTATGTCTGTCGGCTTGCTCCCTCTGCTGTCTGTCTGTCTGCTCTCTGTCTTCTGTATGTCTATCTGCTGTACGTTTGCTGTCTATCTGCCTGCTCTCTCTGATGCTGGTCTGTCTGCTCCCTGCCTGTCTGATGTCTGCCTAGACTTTATAGGCTGCTTCTGCTGTCTGCCTACACTTTATAGGCTGCTTGTATGCTGTCTGTCTGTCTGCTCTCTATCTTCTGTGTGTTTGTTGTCTATCAGCTTGATTTCTCTTCTGTCTGACTGTCTGTTGTATGTCTGTGTGCCTCTTCTCTCTTCTGTCTGTCTTCCTGCTCTCTCTTCTATCTGTCCGACTGCTCTCTGTCTTCTGTATGTCTATCTGTTGTATGTTTGCTGTCTATGTGCTTGCTTTGTCTGCTATGTGACTGTCTGTCTGCTCTCTCTGCTGCTTGTCTGTCTGATCCCTGTCTGATCTGCTGTCTATTTGCTAAGTATCTGCAGTCTGCGGTCTGCCTATACTCTGTCGGCTGTTTGTCTGCTGCCTTTCTGTCCTCTGGCTGTCTCTCTGCTGTTTTCTGTCTTTCTGATGTCTGTCTGTCGGCTATATGTCTATCTGCTGTCGGCTGTCTGTCTGTCGGCTATATGTCTATCTGCTGTCGGCTATCTGTCTGTTTGTTTGATATATGCTGTCTGAAAGCCTGCTATACTGTCTCCTGCCTGTTTATCTGTTATCTGCTGTCTGTATGTCTTATCTGTCTACACTCTATCGGCTGTCTGTCTACTTCTGTCTGACTGTAACAACATATTAAAATTGCATTACTGTCAGCGTTCAACAAACCGCACATTTAACATATATTATTTTCATGTATTCATATTCTTTTGTACAGCCCTATATAATAACTTTAAATGCTACGTACATCTTCCTCTAGGAAAAACATGCTGTAGGTGACTGTAACAACATACTAAAATTGAATTACCGTCAACGTTCTACTAATCCCACAATTAACATTTATTCGTTTAATCATTCGTTTTATGTTTTTAATCAGTCGCTTCATAAAGTTGTTTCATAAAATATATATATATATATATATATATATATATATACTCACTTATTATCACATACCAATGCAGAAGTCAAAGCAAATACATGCTTTTAATAAAAAGTGTTCAGATGATAATATACCTGCTGATAAAATAGGCGAAAGGCTGCTGACTTGTTTGAAATTTTATTGTAGTATTCAAAATTACCTCATTCCGTATGCAAAACATTCGTACATCTAATTAAAATATGGCAAGAGTCACGGCGTTTGAAATATATCATGAACACATTAATATTCATGACACATAATGAGCAGGTTCATTTCTGTTTCTCGATAACTTTTGAAACAACAAATCAATACAATACTACGTGGTAATGAAAGTAAACTACAGTCAAACTATATATTTAAGATAGTAGAAAATTAATCATCTTCAAACACTCGAGTCAAAACAAATATTTCCAGTTCAGCTATAAATGTTTCAACATACATTTCTAAATGATTTCGCTGCTATATAACTTCAGTTTTAGGAATGCCCCTATAATTAATCAGTAAAAATATAAATAAAGTGAGACACATATACATAGTGTTCTAAAAAGAAAGAAACGCGCTTTAATGTTTTACCTGCTGGAGGTACGTAGGTCAAATGTAAATTGCAAAAGTGTTCAAAATAAGGTAGGAATTGATATTATGTTGATGAAATAATCTTGTCATTAGTTTTCGTAAACACTTTTAATTCAAATATGTTAAGAGAAATTTTTTCTTTACTCTCACAAGTACATAATAAAAAATCTCTTATTCCTTGATCGAAACTCACCGAGTTATGTTACTTTGAATTTCATGAAAGTTTGGCACTGAAAACGCATTTTCTGTTTTTGACACAGGAAGAAGCACCGAATTTTCATAAAATTCAAAGTATCATAACTCGGTGAGTTTTGTTCGCAGAAGAATGGAATTTTTGCTGTTGTACTTGTCAGAGCATGGAAAAAAAAATCTTTAACTATAACTTACAGAAACCAGAGACCGTATAACAATTTTAAAAAGTATAACTTTTTTGAAAATTAATTGCTGGACAATTTCATCAACATAATACCAATTTCTACCTTATGTTACACATTTTTGGAATTTACATTGCCTACGTATTACCAAAAGGTAAAGAAATAAAGCACTTTTTACTTTGTTGCTGCAGTGCCATCACGGCCGCCGCCCAACACTGATTCGAACCCCCCCCCCCCCCCACTAGCGGAGATATTTAAAGGAAAAAAGTTAATTTTGAACTCTAAGACAAGGTACAAGATGAGACTATACTATAAGATGATTGTTAAGTTTATATATTAATTTTGAAGGATGAACACCTTAATGAGTATTAATAATTAAGCAAAACAATACAATATATCCAATTTTTAGGAAAAAAGTCGATTTCTTTAACATTTTTCAACTATAACATGAGGATATCATACTATAAAATGAATATTAAATATATATATTATTTTTTATGAACACCTTAATGAGTATTAATAATTAAGCAAAACAAACGAATAAGTATTTTTAAAGAAAAAAGCTGATTTTATAAGAATTTTTCAACTATAAGATCAAGAAATCAAGCTATAAGAGTAAACTTAAACTTATATTTCAGTTTTTAAATAACGAACACTTGAATGAGTATTAATAATTAGACAAAACAGAGAAGAAAATATTAATTTTCTCGATAAAATGCCGATTTCATAAGAATTTTTCTACTATAAGATCACGTTATCAACTTACACTGTAAAAAATTTCCAACCCTTTTCCGTTTCGTAAAAGATAAATTTCCTTTACGATACGGAAAACAACCGATAAAATAATTATTCCGAATCACAACAGAAAGGTTTTCTACAGTCATAAAAATAATCTATTTATATCGGATTAGTTTCCGAAAGGATGGAAAACAGCTTTCTCCGGACTTACTGCGCAGTCTCGCTCTCTGCTGACGTATGAAAGGCGTTGCGTCACGTGATTGATAACAGAACAGAATCGAGTTTTTGGATGAAGATGGACGCCATGTTTTTAAATATTGGACAACTGCTCTACGTACTTCTAACTTCGCAATAATTTTACCTCTGGTAGGAGTCTGGTTTTTGCGGAGTAAGACAGCTGTATAGGAATAAAAAGCTCCTCACCGGGCCCATGGGCCAAACCAACAACAACAACAACAACTTCGCAATAGTAAGTACTAAAATTTATGTGATTTTTAATATTTTGGATTTGATATGTACATATATTTATAGTGCATGATTATCAAATCGAATAACATGTTTAAGGAGCTGCATAGCCTGAAATAAAATGCATGTTATCTTATTTCTCGCTCAGTTTATTTTTTATGAGAAAAATATCCCCGAAGTAAAAAATATTTTGATGTGCCAGAAATTTCTAACTTAGATATTATCTTAATGAAACTTATTTTTTGTAGGTTGTTTTTTTAAATAGTTTTTAACTTATTCTAAATTAAATTCCTTGTTTATTTGTTTAATTCTGTAAGACATCCAGTGTTGAATTCAGGGGGTGGGGGGACAGTCCCCCCCCCCCCCGGAGCATTGAAATGTCCCCCCGGAAGATTTCACATTTTATGCTTTTAATAGTCAAAAAGTGCAATCCCCCCCCCCCCGGAACTCTATAATATCCCCCCCCGGAACCACAGAAATCCCTCCCGGAGAAAAATGTCTGAATTCAACACTGAAGACATCCATAACATACCTATGATCTTAAAATAAATTGATGATATTTTTCTATGTTCGATGCTATATCAGAATCATATTGTCTTTTTTCAGGTACTGCATTATTATAGAATCAATTTTACATTTTATTATTTGTTGGGATGTAACGAATAGTGATTTGGCCGAATAGCCGAATACCGAATATTCGGCCAAGTTTTAGCCGAATACCGAATATTCGGCGGCCGAATACTGACTTTAAAAAAAATTATTTTATTTGTTTATTTTTTTTTTCCAATTTTAAAATCAAAAATTAAATTAAGGACTAATTGAAATAAATTTTTTGTTTGAGTGTTCAAAAATCATAACAGCTGAATGTATGTAAGCACGGTATATAGTGAACTTTTGTTTTCTGAAGCTGGTAATATTATATGAAACCAAACGAAACAGACTTCTTCCTGAAAATGCTGAAAAGTTATTTTTAGCATCACAATTTCAGGCTTTACAGTGATAAATAATTTTGTTACCCCTGTATGTTATTTTGAAGTAACTCATTAAATGTTTTTTCAGTATAGGTAATAGTTTTTTTCTTTTCAATGTATGAAACTCATTAGTTCGTTTAATCAACATCTAATGTTTAATTTTTAATTAGTAAAGTAATTATATAGTCATATATTTATTATTTAAAAGTAAAACTAAAAGCTAGAAAAATGATTTAATTTGTGAAAGATTAAGCATTTTTACAAGATAGTAAAATATTTGTTTTTAATATTTATGAATTTTATTGTTTAAGAAACTTGTCATCATTATAAATCAGATTAAAAAAATAGACATAAAGTTAATTTTTTTTAATTCACTGATGAGAGAGAGAGAGAGATTTAAACTTTAAATGCAGTATATATTTTGCATTTTAATGTAAAATAAATTAATGTTGCAATACTTACTTAAATTCATATGATGCCTAAAAATGCAGCAAGAAAAATATTTTTTATTTATGTAATTTCATTATATACAGTTATTTATAAATTGTCATGAAGCTTTAAAATTGAGTAAGTATTAGGATTTATTTTTCTTATAATAATTAATGTATTTAGATATCATTCTTTAATATTGTTTGTTAAAAATATTTAAAATCACAATTTTTTTTTCTGGAACTTATTTAACCAAATATCTTAGAATATTCGGCCAAATAAGCAAGTATTCGACAATATATCTAAATATATTCGGCTACAGGTATTCGGCAGAATATCTGTTCAATATGAAATATTGTTCAATATGAAATATCTGTTCAATATGCGGAAATATCTGATTTGTTTCAAATTTTGCATATAGGTTCATTCTGATAAGGCGGTACCCTGCTCAGTTTTAGGGGTTCATTGGTTAAGCATAAAGGAGGGAACAGGGACTAATCCCCTCTAATTTAGGTAAATGGGTTTTTCATTCGGCAAAAGGGCCGAATAAGCCGAATACCGAATAGTGGTCGAATATTCTTTACATTCCTAATTATTTGTAGTGTATTAAAATTCAATTGAAAAGGGGAGTCCTTTAAATTCTATAATGTTAATTAATAAATTGAGAACTTTATGTTAGGACGATATAATGAAATTTATATTGGTATATGGTAAAATAAATTTCAGTATTCTTTGCATATCAGACAAAATTTTAGTTGTAACAAACGTAAAGTTGAATATGCTGAATATCTTGAGGTTGATATTATCTATATTCATGCTGTAAACGCTTGCATGCAGAAGCTTACATCTTGGGCAGCAGATATCAACTGCCTCGCCCTGGATATTCAAGTTTAATTGGCTAAATTTTATTTTTCTTACATTATTTTGAAAATAAAAAATGACATTTAATCTTTTCTAATAATTTAAAATAAACAGAAAAAGGAAAAAAAGCAAACAGGGAATTTTTGTCAGTAGAGATGGATGGGAGAGATCTCCACTGCTGAACATCATGTCACATGTGGAAAGGAAGACAATTTTTTGTTCTGATTTTTATTTCGTGCTCATGTCTTGAAAAATTATATTGAATGGGCTTCAGGGAGAATAAACCCTCAAAAGGCTTGAATTTTTTTTATTTAAAAAATATAAAGCTTCAATTCTTCATTCATTCATTAAAAAAAAAAAAAAAAAAAAAAAAAAAAAAAAAAAAAAAAAGTGGTGTTTTAGCAAAAAAATTTTCTTACTTGATTTTATTTCATATTTCTGCTTTCATTTAACTAAATCTTGTCATGTATTTAAATGCGGGTGTTAATACTGTTCAAATTTCAAGAAATAAAAAATGTTCAAAAGAGTCATGATGTCAACATATAAATCATAAATGTCACTAGAACCCAACTTTAAACTTCAGAGTCCTAGGCACAGCATTTTTGCGTGCCCTTCCAAGCACTACTCTTAAGTAATCTCAAAGCTTAGAATTTTTGTGATACATCCTCATCCAATCATTTCTACCAGGGCTGTGGAGTCTGAGTATAAGTCAGGCACGTTTTTTTTTTTTTTTTTTTTTTTTTTTTTTTTTTTTTTTTTGGGGGGGGGGGGGGGAGATTTGGTGTCGCTAAAAAAACTGGCCGACTTGACTCAGTCTCTAGCTTGTTTTTTGGACAATTCAAAGTGAAATTAAATTAATTATATGTGATTTTAAATTTATAAACTGAATTATTATTTTTATTTTGGGACTATATACCGCATAGATGAAAACTGTTTTTAATTAAAAACTCTCGTTGATATTTTCCATTTAGTATACAGTCTTTTCACTCAGCTTTTTGGGGTTTGCAGAACCCGAGGTAAGGCAAAAATTGAAAATTCTGCTACTTTTGGAGTCTACAGAACCCGAAATATCATTGTAATAGAAACCTTTTTTAGCTCCCAGTCTGTCAAAGCCAGAAAGGGGGGCTAATTCGCCACCCCCTTAATTTAGATAAATAGGTTTTTCATACAGAGTTATCCGATTTCAATTTTTGAAATTTTGTATATAGGTTGATTCTGAGAAGGCGGTTCCTTGATTAGTTATGGAGGTTCATTGGTTAAATATAAAGGGGGAGGAAAAGGGGACTGATAGCCCCCTTAATTTAGATAAACGGTTTTCTTTTATGCAGAATTATCCGATTTGTTTGAAATTTTGTATATAGGTTCATTCTGATAAGGCGCTTCCCTGATCAGTTTTGAGGGTTTATTGGTTAAGTATAAAGGGGAACGGGGGCTAATCCCCCTTAATTTAGATAAAGGGGTTTTTCATGCAAAATTACCCAATTTGCTTCAAATTTTGCATAAAGCTTCATTGTGAAAAGGCGCTTCCCTCATTAGTTTTGGAGGTTCATTAGTTAAGTTTAAAGAGGGAAACGGTGGTTAATACCCTCCTCCTTAATTTAAATAATTGGTTTTTTTATGCAGAATTATCAGATTTGCTTCAAATTTTGTATATAGGTTAATTGTGATAAGGCGCTTCCCGTTATCAATTTTGGTTGTTCATTGATTAAATATAAAGGGGGGAACGGTGTCCAATCCCCCCTTAATTTAGATAAATGGGTTTTTAATGCAGAATTATCCAATTTGCTTCAAATTTTGTATATAGGTTCATTGTTAAAAGCCGCTTCACTGATTAGTTTTGGGGGTACATTGGTAAGTATAAAGGGGGGGACGAGGAGCTGATACCCCCTTAATTTAGATAAATGGGTTTTCCATGCGGAAATATCTGATTTGTTTCAAATTTTGCATATAGGTTCATTCTGATAAGGCGGTACCCTGCTCAGTTTTAGGGGTTCATTGGTTAAGCATAAAGGAGGGAACAGGGACTAATCCCCTCTAATTTAGGTAAATGGGTTTTTCATGCAGAATTACACAATTTTCTTCAAATTTTGTATATAGCTTCATTGTGATAAGGTGCGTCCCTCATTAATTTTGGGAGTTATTTCGTTCAGCATAAAGAGGGGAACGGGGGCTAATCCCCCCCATAATTTAGATAAATGGGGGTTTTATGCAGAATTATCGTATTTGCTAAAAATTTTGTATATAGGTTCCTTCTAATAAGTCGCTTCCCTGATTAGTTTTGGGGGTTCTTTGGTTAAAGATACAGGGGGAACTGGGGGCTAATGGGTTTTTCATGCAGAATTATCCGATTTGTTTCAAATTTTGTATATATGTTCATTCTGATAAGGCGCTTCTCTGATCAGTTTTGGGGTTCATTAGTTATGTATAAAGAGGAGAACGGTGGTTAATTCCCTCCCCCTTAATTTAGATAAATGTGTTTTTATGCACAATTATCTGATTTGTTTCAAATTTTGTATATAGGTTAATTGTGATAGGACGTTTCCCCATATCAATTTTGGAGGTCGATTGATTAAGTATAAAGGGGGAAACGGTGTCCAATCACCCCCTTAATTTAGATAAATGGGTTTTTTTATGCAGAATTATCCGATTTGTTTCAAATTTTGTATATAGGTTCATTCTGATAAGGCGCTTCCCTGATCAGTTTTGGGGGTTCATTGGTTAAGTATAAAGGGGGAACAGGGCTAATCACCACTAATTTAGATAAATGGGTTTTTAATGCAAAATTACCCAATTTGCTTCAAGTTTTGTATAAAGCTTCATTGTGATAAGGCGCTTCCCTCATTAGTTTTGGGGGTTCAATTGCTAAGTGTAAAGAGGGGAACGGTGGCTAATTCCCCCCCCCTTAATTTAGATAAATGGGTTTTTATGCAGAATTATCCGATTTGCTTCAAATTTTGTATATAGGTTCAGTTTGATAAGGTGCTTCCCTGATCAGTTTTGAAGTTTAATTGGTGAAGTATAAAGAGAGGGAACGGGGCTATTCTCCACCGCCTAATTTAAAGAAATGGGTTTTCATGCAGAACCGGTAAATTTTTACTTTATAAAAAACATGAGTTTTTTTTGTTGTTGATGCTAAATGAAATTTATTTGGATTTATTAAAGAAAGGATGGAAAGAAAGGATGGTTTTGAAAGGAATATTAAACGAAACCCTTTGAGCGATGTTCGATCACACTTACCCACTAGTTCTATTATATTACTGTGGCACCATTTTTTTTCATTTAATGCTGATCGTGAAATCCCATGGTAACCTATGTAAATTTTAAAGAGGTAGTAAATTCCCTTATACAATTATCAAAATATAGCTTTCACCAGCAGGAAGCAGATGTCCAATGTGCATCTTTAAATTAACATTTTTAAATTGTACATTTTAAAAAATTTCCTTAATTTTTAAGTATTTTTAAAACTTATGAAATTTGAAATTTTTACTTAAAGGAAAATTTTCAAATTTTATGCTCTTAAAAATACTTATCGCTGAAGACGAAGAGTCCTCTTAATCATTCATTGCTGTTGTGCTGTTTTTGTCCCATTAAATATACATGATCACTAGAAATTAGTAAAATAAAAATATTATAATATTATTTTGTTATTATTGCAGGATAATACTGCAGTGATCAGTGTCGCATTCCAGCTAGAGCATATCATCCTTGCTTAGTAGCGAATGATGATGTAAGAAAGGAAATCATGCTGTTCTCGAATAATATTGATGGTTTGACAGTTTTTTCGGAGAAATGTCCTAGGACAATTTTATTTTGGTAGCATCATATTGTGTAATCAATTAAGGCCTGGAAGAAATTAAAGAACCTAGGCCTACTTTTTTACTAAGTGCAGCTATTCGGAGGCAAGAACTGTCAATGGAAGTAATATCAGTATTGCTGTAATTTTTATTCATTATAACATTTTGATTTATAGTTTTGTTGCAAATAAATGTTATTTTTCAGTATAAATGTTTGTTTTATTTTTTCTGTCTTTTGTAGTTAGCCAGAAAAAAAAATCGAGTAACTTATATATATTTTTTTAAATAGTATTTTGTTAGTATGTGCAATTTAATGTTTGTGCAGATTAAATGCGATTGATTTATTTTACTAAGTTTAAGTTTAAAAAAAAAATAGCACATACACATTTGCGAAGTCAGATTTTTTATTAAATAGACACTTATTTTTTATATATTTTTCCTGAATTATTTGTAATTTTTAATATTCTTCTATTAAGTGATCTGCCATTGAAGAATAAAAGACTCACAAACATTTCTTTCATTAATGATGATAAAATTTTGACTTTAAATATATATAAATTTTTACAGGCAACTGGACTTCATAAATATAGTAAAATAAATATAGGTCAGTCAACAGTATATTTATTGATATTTATGTAGATATCTCATGACTTCATTGTGCACATGTAAATAACAAATGGTTCAATATTCCAACGTAATTTATTTATGGAAAGATTCGGAAAATAAAGATTGCGTGGTAAGTAATATACTTTGAAATGTTATATATATATATTTTTCATACAATTTCAATTACTTGCAAATCTAAACTCATAAACAACTAAAGTTTTAAAATCTTAAAAAAAGGCCTGATTTAATTATTTTTATTTTAAATTCAAATAAATCAAACTTTAATTCACTGCAAACTCTGTAATCGCTTAGGAACTCATAAAGCTGGAAAATTGGTGTTTCTTTTCAAACATTTTAATAACAAAGAATATTTTTTTCATATCCATTGAAATTTATAAAATATAATCATAACCATCTTAAGTGTGTTTAATATATGCTCTAAATTCATTAAATGAATAAAGAAATTTGGTTCCCCATTCAAAGAAAAGGGAGATAATCTCAAAGGCAGTATAAGGTCACGAGTTTTACTCTGAAGAGGTGTAAATATCTTTCATTATTAACGTTTACAAAAAATTCACGTTCATAATTTTATATTATTTAGACGACGTTCAGAATTTTATATTATTTAGACACCTTCATAATTTTATCTTATTATTTATATATAATTGGTTTTCACTATATATTTTCAATCCCTTTTTACAAAGATATTCTAAAAATTGTACAATGGTTGTCCAAACATTATACTACCTTTTAAAATAACACGCTTTTAGCAAACGATATCTATATATGCTCTATATTTTAATACTGCTTACCCTCCTGACTGTTTACCCTCTTAATGAGTATTAATAATTACACAAAACAAAAGAAAATGTTTTTTTAAGGGAAAAAAATATGAAAAAATTTACACACGTTTTTGGTAAAATTGCATTACAAGACATATGATTTTAGCCCATAAGACGACCATTATGCAGAGAAATTGTGAAAATATTAACTTTTTAGATTACTTTGAATAGAAATATATGAACCCTTATAAGGTTTACACACAATTTCTTGAAAATGTAACAACAAAATTAATTTTTATTATGAAACTTGAATTCACTTACTTTATAGTTTAACATTACACAATTTAATAAATATTTTTACTAATAAAATAAGTTTTTAATCCGAAACGTTATAGAAACTAATGGATTTCTGAAATTTAAAGAAGATTTCTGAAACAAAATTTCTTTGCTGCCCGTCATTTTCAGACACATTTCAGGGTAGATTTTATTCTCTTTTCTCATTACGAAATATCGTATTTTCGGATGTTTTGAATCTTCAAGTAAACCATTTCAAGTAATTCATTCATTAATTTCATTCAAGTAAACCAGTAGTATTTCCAGCAGCGTAAAATAATTTTTGCGTGCAAGAGTAAGAAATTTTTTTTAAATATTAATAGTAATATTAATGCTGTTAATTTAGCATGTTTGCCTGTTGAATATGTTTGTTGAACAGGAAATTGATAGCATCTGAAAGAGATTGCATTTGGATTGAAAAAATTGATTAATACCCTGTAAAAATTACTCGGAAACGTGTTTGAAAATTACGGGCAGACAAAGAAACTTTTGCTTCAGAAATGCTTCTTTAAATCTTGGAAATCTATTTCTGAGATTTCGGGGAGATAATGGAGCGCTTTTCGGAATCGTAATAACTTGGACTAGAATATATTACGTTTTCGTAAATCGCATTAAATAATAGTAAACATATATGTCTTTTTTGACAGTGTGGACTGTTAAATTTGAAATGTACACAGCTTATTCTTCAAACTGTCCTGGCAAAATATTTCCCTGTGTAATATATAAATGTGTGCACACGCACAATTTACTAAGCAATTTCTCTTGAAATGTATGATATGTAAAATAATACGATGTAATACACAGAGCAATATGAGATTACATTTATATTTATCGATAACATTATTTTTAAGTTTGTATGGTTATTTCTACAGTTTATTTACAAAGAAAAAAAAAGAATGAAAAAGGATTCTAAGAGATGGTTGTACACACTACAACAAACAATTACTGTAAAGAATACTAGAGCCACTGTTTATTGACTGAATCAAAAATACAGGGTGTCGCACTCAAATTCGGATTTTTGTTCATAAATTTAACAATAATAAAATACTGTAACGAAACAAGACATACGCTGACCTTTTTTTGTGTGAAATGTACGGATATCATGAGAGAAATTCTGGAAATGGCTACCATCCACATCCAAATATCGCTGAACTAGATAGATGCTCCCTGTTCCGAATTTATTTGATAGTTTATACGGTTTCACTTACCGAAATGTCGCACACTTGCATCACTTTTCGTGCTATACATCATTGTATTTCACACGAAGCAAGGTAAGCCTAGCTATGTTTAGATTAGAGTGAATCATCTTGTATTTATTAACCGACTCAAAAAAGGAGGGGGTTATCAATTCGACGTGTATGTATTTTTAAGTGAAAAGTCCTATACATTTTTTTTTTGTTGTTGTTGTTGCTGCTTTTTTGAACTGTCATTTCTTATTGCCTTGATGGATGAAGGAATATATTTTACAGCCCTTAATTTTACAAATAATGTAATATAATCACTTGTTAACTTTAAATTAAAGTGTAAATACTGCTTCAAGTGATAAAAACATAACACAAAAGGCTTAAAAATACCTTTTAATATATAGATGACATATGTATCATGCGCTCAAACGGCGACTTCTTCAAGATCAAAATGGTAAATAATCTATTTTCGCAAAGTTTTTGAAAACGATAAACACAAATCGCGAGATCACACGTCGAATGTAAGCAGCTTCTTAAATTGGTCAAACTGGAAAACGTAAAAATTATTATTTTATTGCTTTTTTAATTTATAAATCATCGCGTGCCAAATTTTAGATAATTCAAAAGAAACTGATTCGTTGCATATGTTCTCGTATAATTAATCAATCTAAGAGCCTTTGCAGATTGATTTCAAGAATAGTAAAATATGTTTTCCATCTAGAGTTTATTTTCCATCCATTATCCGTGAATCAATAGAAATATATTTGCGAAAGGAGACTATATGCAACGAATCAGCTTCTTTTGAATTACCTAAAATTTGGTACGCAATGATTTAAGAAATTAAAAAAGCAATAAATTAATATTTTTCACTTTTTCGTAGTTTGACCAATTTAAGCAGTTGCTTACATTCGACATGTGATCTCGTGATTTGTGTTTATTATTTTCAAAAACTTTGCGAAAATAATTTATTTATCATTTTGATCTTGAAGAAGTCGCCATTTGAGCACATGAAACATATGTCATGTATATATTAAAAGGTATTTTTAAGCATTTTGTCTTATGTTTTTATCACTATAGGCAGTAATTACACTTTAATTTACACTTAATTTTAATCACGATTACAAAAGAAGAATTTTTGAAAAAAAAAATTTCTTCTTTAATTTTTGTGAACTAACAGCATTAAAATTGCATTTCTGCGTTTTTAAATAAAAATTTTCGAAAATTCTGGTGTGCATTCAACATTTTAGAAACACAATTACTTGCCTCTGAAAAGATTAAAGTTTGTAGTTTGTAGTTTGTCTTTTTTTTTTTTTTTTTTTTTTTTTGTATCAAATTGTTTGAGCATGCAAAGCACTCGTTAAGGATATTATTATTATTATTATAGATTACAATTACGATTAATTTCAGATTAGCTTTTTTTCCTTTTTGTTTTTCCAGTATATATTTTTTCAACAGTGCAGAAAAGCTATTAATTGCTTTGGAAATGTAATTAATTCCGATTCACTCATTAATTCAGTTAATAGACTATATATTAAAGATCGTAGAAAACTAATCCTCAAACAAAACAAATATTTCCTGATCACATGCGAGGGTTTCAACATATATATGCAACCGGTTTCAACCTACTCACCAACTTCCAAAATTCGATCTCCACATCGAAATCCAGCCACTCGAAAACTGAATCAGCAAAAACCAGATTCCTATTCCCGATGATAACCGGAATAATATCGATTTTCAACTCAGGATTGCTGTTTTCGACATTTCCTAATACATGTACTTACATATGCAAGAGAGTTTGCATCAAATAAAATTATTTGATAGAAAATTAAACTGGCATTATTTGATACCAAGAATCTTGAAGGATGTTTAGCAATTCAAACTAACTGTTTTCTGACACATTAACTTGATTCATGTTTTATTCTTAAACAAAAATAAAAATGGCAGGTGATCTTATTCGGAAAATATGAAATTGAATGTGTTTCTATTTTTCAATAAAAGTAAAGGATTTTTCAGAAAATGCTATCAAAGTTGCTGTTTCGGAAAGAATTTCTGGACGAGACAGCTATTGCTTTTAACTCAAGATGTAATTACAATGCAATAAAAATTAAAAACGCTATTTGATTCCAAATTACTTCAAAATTTATCCATGCCATTTTCATCATTTAATGTATAAAACTGAATCTAAGGAAACTGTTTCAGTAAAAAACAGATTCCTATTTTCCGATGATAAACAGAATAATATTTTCAACTCAGGTTTGTTGTTTTCGACATTTCCTAATCTGCGCACTTACGTGAGACAAGAGAGTTTGTATCAAATAAAATTATTTAACTTAAAAATATTTTTGCATTACTTGGTACCAAGAATCTTGAAAGTTGTTTTCAAATTAAGACTGACTCTTTCCTGACATACTCCTTATTTAATTTTTTGTTCTAAACAACAAAAAGTGGCAAGTGTTCTTATTCAGAAACTATGAAATTGAATAGTTTTTTTTTCTATTTTTCAATAAAAGAACAGGATTTTTCAGAAAATGTTATCAAAGTTTCTGTTTCGAAAAGAATTTCTGGACGCGACAGCTCAAGAAAACTCATCATGAGACAACCATCGCTTATAACTCAATAAGTAATACAATGACAGACAAATGAAAACACTATTCGATTCCAAATCACTTTAAAAAGTCGTGCCGACCAATTTCATGATTTTATGTATAAAATTGAGTCCATGCAGACTGTATCAGTAAAAATCAGATTCCTATTTCCAGGTGATAAACAGCAAAATATTTTCAATTCAGATTTTTTTTTTCGACATTTCCTAATACATGTACTTACATATGCAAGAGAGTTTGCATCAAATAAAATTATTTGATAGAAAATTAAACTTGCATTATTTGATACCAAGAATCTTAAAGGGTGTTCACAAATTCAAACTAACAGCTTTCTGACACATTCCTGGATTTTTTTTTTTTTTTTAATGATTCATGTTACGTGAATTTTATTTTGCGCCAACTACTACGCTTGGCGATAGTGGTGTTGGTATAACGGAAAAGTACCTAAAAAATAACTATATCTTTAATGTGGAGATGCAAATTAAATTCAAAGACGAAAATCAAGGTGTATCTTTTTGTATGAAAAAGGCAAGAAGCAATGGTCAGGTAGCATAGTATTTGAAAATTCCTAAACAATTGCAGATTTTTTTATACACTGTTAAAAATCTTCAGCTTTTGCTGCAGTCACTCTCCACCACTTTTAGAAAAAAAGGTTACTTTACTATATTATGAAGCATTTTCATTGGTCAAAATAGAGATATTCTATAAAAGCGGAGGAGTGACTATGCAGCAAAAGCTCAAATTTTTTTACAGTGTAGGATCGAGGCTTAGCCTCGTGTAGGATACTGTACGCTGTTTAATTGTGATAAATTATATTTATTAAAGTTTCGAGAAAAAGACATAAAACTGATATGTAAAACAATCTCATCGCTGTTAAATTCAATGTAAATTAATTCATACACTGAAAAAAAAAATCCGTTGATTGCCAGCAAAATTTCAATATTTTTGCGGGTTTTTTTTTTTTTTTTTTTTTTTTCCCTGATTAAATGATTTCGTGAATACCAGAAATTAACAAATATGGATTTAAGAATATTCTAGACAGATAATAGTGCTAAAAGTCTAGTTAATTTGTCGTTTTATCTGAGGCTTTGGGATTTTTTTATATATATATAATTTAACACTCTAAAAAGAATTTCTGTATTTTCCGGTACAATTTCCCTATTTTTAAGCATTTTTTTTTTTCGATAAAATAATGTCGTGAATGCATCAGAAATTAGCGAATATGGATTTAAGAATATTCTCGACAGATAATAGTGCTAAAAGTTTAGTTTATGTGTAATTTTCTCTAATGCGTTGGGATTTTTTTATATTTTTACCCTCTACAAAAAATTTCCTCATTTTTCCAGAACAATTTCCATACTTTATTTTTATTTATTTATTTATATATTTTTTAGTGTAATAATAAAAATAAATCCCACAACTTTAGAGAAAATGACAATTTAGCATTATTTGTCAAAGATATTCTCAAATCGATACTTTTTGACACATTCACGAAATTACTTTCATCGGAAAAAAATCTGTAAAAATACAGAAATTGTACTGACAAGCACCTTATTTTTTTTCTTCTTTCTTTCTTTTTTACAGTGTAACGTAAACGTATTCCCTTCACGACGAGCCTAAACTTACCTAAATGTAATTTTGAATTCTTTTATGCATTTTCAGCTCAACTAGATGTTTCTAGAATATAAATACTTTCATATACAGGACTACTCGAAGAAATGGATTTAAAAAAAAATCAAATAACTTACTGACTATGCATGGTAATTGCTGAAATTCTGTTTTCCTAAATTATTTATTTTAGATAACTTTTTTTTATCTTATCAAATGGTGAAGTTTCGTTAAAGTATTCTGGAAATGTTGGAAAGTGTTTCGTAATATATGCGTGACGCACGATTTTTCGTTCTTGTTGATATTTACAATAGGTAATGAGAAATCACGTAATTAATTCCTTTTTTCACGAAGAAAGAAAGATCTAATGCAACCTTTTGGCTAAAAATTTGAAACTTACTTGCGTTAAGTTTTTGGTATACAGCTGTCGCAGACGCACCGGGGTATCATTTTGGTGCCAAAATGGTGATTTTATGCCTGGGCAAAACGGTGGTTTCGGTTAGATTTTGCTTCGTATGGCAACCCGGGAGAGCAGATTCCGTATGTTTTATAATAAATTAAATATTGTGTGTTTTATAATAAATTAATAATTGTGTGTGTTTTATAATAAAATTATGTGTTTTTTAATATAAAATAAACTATTTCATAATAAAATAAAAGTAACATGCTGTTTTAGCAATCTCTAACTGATACCTGAAAATGGGGTTTTCTCGCCAAAATGGAGCAAAATAAAAATCGCGCCAATCCCGGTGCGTCTGCAACAGGTGTTCCCATTCTTTTTTAGATATTGAACCTCACTAAAATGCATTTTGATCATAATTCAAGAAATCAAAAGTTATGAAAGTCTTAAAGGTCGTTAACTTAAAAAATATTTTACCCACTTGTATACTAGAGATGAGTTCGGGCTTTTTTTCCGAAGCCCGAGCCCGTTCGAGCTCAGTGATTTGAAATGCGAACCCACCCGAGCCCGAAAAAAAATTGTGTCATTAGACACCGAGCACGATACAGAAAGAACGTAGTAGAAAATTGTTAATATCTTTTTTAAATGTTTCGAGATTAATTTTTGCATTTAAAAATCTCTTTGTACATTGAAATAAGTATTAATCCTAAATACTCCACCCATGACGACGTTTAGAAATTTTCATGTCCCTGAATTTATTTTTAAATAGAAAATTTGTTATTCATACCCAACCACTGGCAGAAATCTGAAAAAAGTTACATTTCTTCTTCTTTAAAATAATTAAATAATTTGAATTGTACAACTGCGGCAGAAAGACATGAGTTCTTTTTTTTCGGTGATTCTGAAAAGGGATTTCAAACAGAAAGCGATCACAGACAAGGGATATCCCACGGCTTCTTTATGTTACTGACACTGACCATACCAAGGCTTTAGAATCAGATAGAATATTTCTCTTTATATCCCTTCAATGACAATTCAAGACTACATTCCTGTTTTACAAATAGCATATTACAGGATTTTTTTGTTCTTGTTCCTATTTTGGGAATAAATAAAATTGACACTTTCAGTCGGATCCCGAAGGCTGGTATAAAAATTTAGTCCGAGCCAGTCTCGGGTTATTCGGACTCGGGCCCGTCTCCTCTCTAACTTGTGCAAAATGTTAGACGAATATTTAAACAATCTTACTCTTTTGAAATTCACTTTTAAAGAAAATTATTGTAGTTCATTTTTATCATTTTTTAGTTATAATTCGATGTATATTATCCCCACTGCAGATAGGATAACAGTCACATAACTTAACTGTGTAAGTTATTTCTGTTTATTGTTTAATACTTAGACAAAAAGTGTCTAACTAAAATGATTTTGCTTTAACACAAATTTTCCAATGCAATTTGGATTAATCCCTTAACGATCACGCCCGATAAGTGTAGGTTACTTTTTAAAAAATTCAGATTGTATGATTGCCCCCACTTTTTTAAGTTGAAATATTCACCTTATTTAATAGCAGATAAAATAATGAGAAAATAAAGCTAATTGTACTGTTTTAAAAAACTGGTGGGAATCAAACAATCCGATTTTTTAAAAAGTATCCTACACAGCCCGTGAAAATCATGGACGCGACAGTTAAGGGGTTAAAACCTTTCAAATTAACTACATTTTAATGACTAAATTAAATGTTTCGATTTTTTGCTCGATTTAACGGCGGTTATGTAGTGAAGAATATACGTAAACTGGCAGTGGTGTAGTAAAAGATCCAGAGGATATACGCTATAAGCGGTAGGTATACACCAGATATGCTATAACTACGGAAGGTATACGGGGTTACTCAGAAGGTAAACTGCGTACACCAACGTATATCCTCCATTATACATATATGGTAAACGGTGGTATACGCCGTAGGGTTTTTTACGTCTACAGAGCCTGTTTAAAGGTTTAGTACCCCCTTAAGGGGCCGCTAGAAGCGCGATGACTCATTACCTGATATAACTATTAAAATACGGTTTTACCATAAAAAATAGACACCAGATACCGACTGTGTGCGAATTTAAAAATTGTCTCCTTCTGAAATTTCCACTTGATGAAATTTTATCATCTTCTTAGAAATACTTAAAATTTACGGAGGCAATTTTTCAAAACGCACATCATCGTCATCTGACGTTTACTTCCTGATGGGGAAAACCGTATTTTAATAATTAGATAATGGGTAATCGCGCTTCTAAGTTTTCCCATAGGTTAACATGGGATTTAGCGATCGGAGAGTTTCTTAGAAATACTTGAAATTTACGGAGACAATTGTTAAAAATGCACATCCTCGTCATCTGACATTTACTTCCTGATGGTGAAAACCGTATTTTAATAATTATCTTAGGTAATGAGTATAGGTTAACATGGGATATAGCGATCGGAGAGTTTCAATGAAGCGGCCGTTTAAATAACTTACAAAATTGCACCGATAAAAGGACCGGAAGAAATTATAGAAAGTTCTATATTTTCTTTTCAGTGTATACTTTGTGCTAATGAAATTATTCAGATTTTAAAATACTATGGAAAAAAGTAAGAGATTTAAAAATTCTTTCATGCCAAGTATCGGTGTAGTGGCGACGTCTAACGCAGTAACTCGTCATTACGAATAGCACATTACTTTTACTTAAATAAAGTATTATGTAGAAATGTAGCGCCATCTAGTGAAGCATTTTAATTTAAAACTACCATGAAATCTAATCTCAGTATCACAATTGACACTTTTTCCATTCAAATCAGGTATAGTAACGACATCTATTTCAGACTTTGAACATTAAAACTGCTACTTACTATGCTACTTCTAAATGCCTTGTAGTGGCGACATCTAACGTGTTATTTCAATATTACTACTGCAATATATTTATTTGTACTTTATTAGAGATATAAACTTACTAAATACGATTTATATATATATTTTTTTTTTAATGTTTTTTGACAATGTTTAGAATGATATTTTTTTATGTATTTGATTTCACTAAATTATATGGATTAAAATTAATCTTTTTAACCATACGAAATGTCTAAACGATAATAAAATTAGAAGAATCCTGTACTTCTGTAAGTGATATGACTGTTTTGGCCAAATTATGTCACAAATTTTGATTTAAATAGTTTGAATTATTATATTTTTAATATACCCTTCCGTAATGAGTTATAATAAATCAATAGCATGTATAAATATTTTCTAACTACATGGATATTGATGACAATAAAAGGATTAAAATTCTATCGATATCGATCGATAATGACTCTATCGACTTGAGTCATTAGAATTTTAGTAAATTGTTTATGCTTTAGAAATTTTAATAAAATATAATATATGTGATGGTTTTATTGACAGCTGAAAAAATCGAAATTTAAATATAAATTGAATAATTTGTTTTTGATTATTGAATTCCTACTATTAGCTCACACTCTCTATATATCTTGTTCAAATTTTCAATCGTTAATAAAAGATTTTCTATTCATCCACTCAAGTTCAAATACATTTTTTTAAACTTGTAGTGGATGACACTTTATGTTAATACAGTTTTTTCAAATATTAATTCATTCATTAAATTTAATTAATTAATTTTAGTTTTAAATGGGAGAAAAAAATTCCTCCCATTGTTTTCATAAATGAAATAAAAGATTTATCTCAAATGAGTGATGCCACAGAAATAAAATACCGCAACGATGATTATAAAATAATGTTCAATAAAGACAACGTGGGACATTAATGCTGTACGGGTTTATTCTATATATTTATGATTAAAAAGTAGGAATTGACTTTAATTTTTTTTTATATTACTTGTTTTTGATTATATTTAATTTAAAAAGAGAGCTCCCCAAACACTTAATAAAAATATTAAAAAAAAATCGTATTTATTAACAGTTATAAATAGCAATTAGTAAAATAATTTACGAGTAATATTACTAATTATATATTAGCACTTAAGTAGTTAGCCATCTATACTTTAGTAATAATATTACAGGGGAAAATATGCATCTACTTAAAACGGGTTCGGGTTCGATTTCTAAATTAGTTTTCGAGCTCGGATTCAAAGAGAAAATTGTATTTGTTCATAAATTGAACTAGTCGTATGTGCCAATCCCAAAACTTTCTTCTATCTCATACACTTCAAAATTCACTAACACATCGCTAATAAAATCGATATCTTTCGTTATTCTTTTGTACGTCAGCTGGGTGCGAAGCCGATTTACAACAGAACTACAAAGAATCGAGAAAATCGCACAAAAATCGCTATCACAGCGCCCCCTTCCGTCGGAATAGCCCCAAATTCAATTGGGACCTGCAGGCAATAATCAAAAACCTACACATAAAATTTGGTTCAATTCTACGCAGAACTTCATACACTTTTCGATGGTACAATAGTGAAAATTGCACAAAAATAGATATTACAGCGCCCCCTTCCGGCGGAATATCTCCATATTCAAGAACGACCTGTTGACCATAGTCAGAAACTTATGTATAGAATTGAACCATTTTTTTTAATAATTTCATACACTTTTTGATGATACAATGAGGACAGAAAGACGGGCAGACAGACAGACATTTTGTAAAAACATATTTTTTTGGATCTCTCACCCCTAACACGTATAAATCCGCCGAAAACCGGAAGTCGAAAAATATTTCGATTACAATACTTTCTTCTATTATTGACAGAAGAAAGTAAAAATAGAAGAACCCAAACCTTGCCGATGCTATTTGATAAACAAGAATACATGTAATCAATATGTTTTACAATCCTCTAAAAATCAGTTTGAAAGGGAATAGAATTGTTATGTTACTGGTGGTAGAAAGAATCTATCCGATTCTAATGCCTTAGTGCAGTCAGTCTTAGTAACATAATGAAGCCGTGGGACATCCTTTGTCTATCCTCGCTTTCTGTTTGAAGTCCTTTTTCAGAATTGCCGATAAACAAAACTCATATCTTTCTGACATAGTTGTACAGAACAACAAATATAACTAAAAAAATCCCTGACGGCTCGGCCTACAGGCACAGGTAGATTTCGAAGACGCAGACTGTGGGGCACCTGTTTGTCGGGAATTGCGGAAGAAATGGCCTTTTTGCGATGATGCTGCAGTTGGAACCGCATACTTCGAAACCAAACTTGTTTGCAGGCGGAGCCAACAAGGATTTTTTTTTTTTTTTTTTTTTTTTGCTATAAGAGTTGGTCCTATAAAAAACATGTCAATATAAAAGTTTTAGATAATATTAAGAGGATTTATAATAAATTTAAGCGGATTTGAAATTTTGGGAATTGACGAAGTTATGAATTTTTTTCTTCTAAAACCCCCCTCCCCCACTTAAGACAATTTTTAATTATATCAAAAATCTGTCATACATAAATTTTCGGCCCTTCTCCTAGAAGTAATAATAACTTTAAACGGATTCAATACGTATCATAATTAAGAAATTATGGTTTTTTTTCAGTTTTCACAAAAAGCCCTCCCCCCATCCCCCCCCCTCCTTGGTTCGATTTTGCCTATTAACGAACTTGACCGAGATTTTATGCCCCTTGATTTTATGTATCAGTTTCGAAAAGATGCGGGAGTTGGAACCGCCTACTTCGAAAAATAACTTGTTTGCAGGCGGAGCCGGCAGGGATTTTTTTGTTTTTAATTTTTTTTTTTTGCTATAACGGTTGGTCCTATAAAAAACTTGTCAATATAAAAGTTTTAGATAATATTAAGAGGATTTATAATAAATTTAAGCGGATTTGAAATCTTGGGAATTGACGAAATTATGAATTTTTTTCTTCTAAAACCCCCCTTCCCTCCCCCCCTTAAGGCAATTTTTAATTATATCAAAAATCTGTCATACATAAGTTTTTGGCCCTGTTCCTAGAAGTAATAATAACTTTAAACGGATTCAATACGTATCATAATTAAGAAATTATGTTTTTTTTTCAGTTTTCACAAAAAGCCCTCCCCCCATCCCCCCCTCCTTGGTTCGATTTTGCCTATTAACGAACTTGACCGAGATTTTATGCCCCTTGATTTTATGTATCAGTTTCGAAAAGATGCGGGAGTTGGAACCGCCTACTTCGAAAAATAACTTGTTTGCAGGCGGAGCCAGCAGGGATTTTTTTTGTTTTTAATTTTTTTTTTTTTTTGCTATAACGGTTGGTCCTATAAAAAACTTGTCAATATAAAAGTTTTAGATAATACTAAGAGGATTAATAATAAATTTACGCGGATTTGATATCTTGTGAATTGACGAAGCTATGATTTTTTTTCTTCTAAAACCCCCCTTTTTTCCCCCCTTGGGGCCATTTTTAATTATATCAAAAATCTGTCATACATAAATTTTCGGCCCTTTTCCTAGAAGTAATAATAACTTTAAATGGATTCGATACGTATAATAATAAAGAAATTATGAGGGTTTTTCTGTTTTCACAAAAAGCCCCCCATTTCCCCCCACCCTTGGTTCGATTTTGCCCATTAACGAACTTGACCGAGATTTTATGACCCTTGATTTTATGTATCAGTTTGGAAGAGATTTATGCAGAATTTTTCCAGTTATCGTGGTCAGAAAAAAGTGACATAGATAGATAGATAGATAGATAGATAGATAGATAAAGTTTTGAACTGGGGGTGGTTTTGGGTTCTGAGAGTCATGATCGGCGTAGATCTGCAAAAATTTTTCAAAATTTCCAACTTAGGTGAGAATGTAATAGGTAGTATTTCTTACGAAATCTACCTAAAATGTAATATAGAAAATGTTGCTATATCATTTTCTCATTCCCAGCCTGAAGCTTAGTTTATATTTTAATATTATATTTTAAATACAAAATATTTAAAAGAACAACAAATATAACTTTTGCCAATTTCTGTCGGTGGTTGGATATAAACAATGTTGAATTCAACGGGTGGCCTAAAGAGACCCCCCCCCCCCCCTGCAGATTTGGGATTTTGTGCTTATTATTGGTCTAGAAGCGCAATTTCTCCCCGGAACTTCGCAGTGCTCCCTCCATCCTTTCCCCGGAGTTGCAGAATTCCGTCCGGCAGAAAAATGTCTGAATTCAGCACTGGATATAAATAACAAATTTCAAACAGATTTTCAGGGACATGAAATTCGCGAAACGTTATCATGGGGAGCATTTAGGAACAATACTCATTTCTATGTAATAAAACATTTTTTAATGAGAAAATAAATCTTAAAGCAGATTCAGAAGTTATTTACAATTTTCTACTATGTACTTTCGAAATTGGTCTCTGATGAAACAAACTTTTTCTATCTCAGATTTCAAATCGTAGGAATCGGACGTACTCGGTTTCCGAAAGAAGAGCCCGAACTCATCTCTAAAATGTTATAACTCTGCAGCAAACACTCCTGTCACATTCGACCGTTTTGACAGAAAACGGTTACATAACCGTAATTTAACTTTATTCTGACCATAATACACTGTTAAAAATTTGCTGCAAACTGTCCAGTCATTCGACCGTTTTTATAGAAAACGGTTACATAACCGTAATTTAACTGTATTCTGATTTGACAACAGAAATAATATATATGATGACGTGGTAATCGATGAATGTACCCGTGAACGCTTTAATAACGCGCATTCAGAGGCGTGAACATGGGAGAGAAATGCCCGCTGTACAAGTTGAGAGTAAATTTGGTTCGGAGGAGGGAGAACCGGAAGAGGGGAAAAGTCTAGTGATGGTGAGGAAGAAGGGATAGCTAGTCCAGAAAGGTCAGTCAGAGAGTATAGGCAGAGTCAATAGTAGAGGCAGAGTCAGGTTTGGAGAACGTATCCGCGGAGAAATTTAAGGAAGGGCAGATAAATTGCCCTTCACTTAAGCAGTTGTGGGAGAAGGCCAGTAAATTTAATGAAAAATAATTTTGTGTTAGAGATGGTAAGCTTGTGTGGGTATCGCAAATTCCATTTGAAGTCAACCCGCAACCCGACCCGAACCCGACATATTTCAACTCGTACCCGACCCGAACCCGCAATCCGACCCGCACCCGCAATGAAAGGACAATAAATCATGTTTTAATGCTATAATGAAAAGTAATGTACAACTAGGACTTCCCTCAAAGGGATTAGTCTGAGTGATATTGCTGAGAACATAAAGTTAACAATTACGATATAAAGAAGATATCAACAAGAATCTAAGTGAATATACAGCATATGATAGACAAGAGATAGATAAAGATACAACATATGAAAAATAGCAAATTAAATGATATAATTACAAAATATCATATATAAATTCATATACTGTTATGTTTTCATATGCATTTTTTTATAACATTTGGCAAATAATCTCATTTTCTTAAGCGGGAATTGCTCAAAACTTTAAAAAAAAAAAAACGCCGGATCTTTTAAAACGATATTTTTAAAGTCACATAATCAGATTTGCAGCCAATAGCGTATTTTAGCAAGCGTAGTTTAACGCAAATTTAATTTAATTTTTGCAACATTTTCTTTGTGACAAATATCTAAATAAAATATTAAAAAATAAAATATTAAATATTGAAATATTAAATCAAATATTTAATATTTGAATTAAAAAAATTTCCTTTGTTTATTTGTATAACTATTTATAGAAACTCGTATACTTCAAACCACATTGATAACATGCGTTGCTACAAACGTGTCTACCAGTCTAACTACTCGTATGTCTTAGCTGTGTCTCTCTCCGAACTCATCTGTCTACTGTCTCTCTACTCTTCTGTATACCCGTCTCAGTATCCGTCTGTCTTTCTACCGGACTCTTTAATCGTGTCTCTACCTGTCTCGCTTCCCGTTACACTACTCGTCTATCAACACGTCTGTCTGTCTATATACCCCTCTCTCTACCCGTCTGTCAAGTCGTCTCTGTACTGGTCTCTCTATCCACCACGCTACCCGTCTCCCTACCCATCTCACTACCCCTCTGTCAACCCTTTTTTGCACCTGCCTCGCTACCCGTCTGTCTATTCGTTTCGCTACCCGTTAGCTTATCTCTGTCGCTATCCGTCTCTCTACCCGTCTGTCTACCCGTTTGTTTACACGTCTATCTATCTCTCGCCAACTCTTCCCAATATTTAAACAATTTAGTAAACGGAAGCCGTTTATCTGTTATTAAATGCAAACAGGAGTAATTTATCTAAAGAGTGTAATCAGATGCAATTTTTTTAAATACATACATAAACCAGCATAATAATTCACCAGTTTTATTTTCATAGTAGTTTATGTCATTTGACAGTAAATCTCAACTTCTTCAACCCGAACTGCGTCAAGCTTTTTAAAAAACCCCAAGGTCCGTATAACTGGGAAGGGGAATTGTCCTCAGGGCTATTAGATACATGTTATTAAGTTAAGTGAAAGTTTCGTAATCGGGTTCGCAGCCAATTTCTTATGTCAGAAAGGGTGGCTTCACGCCATTTTAAATTCATTTCTGTAACTTTCTTTTTCTTTTTTTTGGTGGGTGGTTGGGGGGGGGGGGTTCCAAATATATACACTTAAATTCAAACTTTTGCCCCCATGTTAATATTAGTGTTGTTTGTATTATCAATTAATACTTTGTTGATCGAGCTTCATTCGAAACAAATGTAAAAGACTTCTACAGTTTTTTTTTCTAGGAGAAAGTTCCGTAATCGGGCCCATAGCTAATCGGGGAATTTAATATCATTATTGTTTCTAACTCTTATAGAGTTAAAACAATATTGTTGCTAGTATTACTCTTGTTTGTGACCAACCTCTTCTGTGTATCTGAATAGGGAAAAGTTCCGTATCATGTACTGGTTGGTGCCAAAGGCAGTTGTAGAATCTTACAAATTTTTCTAGAGAGCGGAAAAACATGTTTTTTAAAATATTTACAAATATACGTTTATTAAACCATGTTTTTGAGCCATTTAAAAAAATTAAGTACGGTGCTAAAATAAAATTTTATTGCCATTTTCGATATTTTAATAAGAAATGAAAATACATAACAAACAAATTTAACAAAACTAAGCCATTTTTGGGTACTTCTCTATTATCCCGTCGACCACTTTTCATAACAAAAAACTATCGCCAAACTAAGATTAAACGCTAAAAATACAGTCCCATTTACTTGATGCCAGAAGCATTATACGTATTTGTTATGCCATCAAGTGGTTTTTAATTCGACATTTGCGTGTATTTTTCATTATGTTTTACTGATTTATTAGTTATTTCATTCATTAAAGTAACAATTGTGTCCTTAAATTCTTATATTTTATTTATTTTGATATTTCAATGGCAACGTTCTCCCGTTTATTTAGCGTTAAAGTTTGGCGATAGTTTTTTGTTATGAAAAGTGGTCGACGGGATAATAGAGAAGTACCCATTTTTTGTGATAAATAATTGTTATTGCCAGGGGGGCAAATTGTAAACAATTAATAAGCGAACTAAAAAAATTACCGGAAAAAACTTGTGGGAATCTCAAGAAAGAAATATCTGATATAAATAGCATTTAAAATCTTAAAATGGAGAAGTGGTCCGTATAAAAATGCAAAACATTATACACCTGATATAAGAATTTTTTAATTTTTTTATATTTCCGAAAGCACAGATAAAAGGGTAAAAATCCCGGCACAGATGCCATATACTCACCACGTTGGCGCGATTTTCCCCCCGCCCCTTTGGCGAAAACTGTTTGTTGTGTTTGTTTACTTTTATTTTTTATTTTAATTCTATAGATTATTTTTATATGTATATCAATATTAATTTAGGCACAGATGTCATATACGCACCAGATTGGCGCGATTTTTCCCCCGCCAATTTGGCGAAAACTTTGTTTTTGAATATTAGTTACAAATAGCATGCAATAATAGCATGTAATTTTTTATTTCAATATAAAAATAAAATAACGTAATAAATGAAATAGCTCCTATTATTTAAAAATGGGAAATAAAAATAAATAAATGATAGTTTGATATAAATAAATATTGATATATATAATAAAAACAATTTATAGAATTAAAATAAAAAATAAAAGTTAATAAACAACAATTGAAACAAAATAACCGGGTTACCATGTGAGGCATAAAATTGCCATTTTGTTGCAATCGCGCCAATGTGGTGCGTATACGACATCCGCGCCTTTATTTATATCAAACTATTATTTATTTATTTTTATTTCCTTTTTTAAAATAATAGAAGCTGTTTCATTTATTACGTCATTTTATTTTTATATTGAAATAAAAAATCACGTGTACTATTTGTCACACTATTTGTAACTAATATTCAAAAACAAAGTTTTCCCCAAGCTGGTGGAGGGAAAAATCGCGCCAACGTGGTGCGTATATGACATCTGTGCCTTGTTTCATTTCACATAGAGGTACTGCTCTATTATCCCGTCGACCACTTAATAACAAAAAACTATCGCCAAACTGTTAGATTAAACGCCAAAAATGCAGTCCCATTTACTTGATATCAGAAGCATTATACGTGTTTGTTACGTCATCAAGTGGTTTTTAACGCGACATTTGCGTGTATTTTTCATTATGTTTTACTGATTTATTAGTTATTTCATTCATTAAAATAACAATTGTGTCCTTAAATTCTTATATTTTATTTATTTAAGTATTTTGATATTTCAATGACAACGTTCTCCCGTTTATTTGGCGATAGTTTTTTGTTATGAAAAGTGGTCGACGGGATAATAGAGAAGTACCCACATATGTATTGGTACTTTTATGTTAACTTGGCGCAGTTGATAAATCGCCAAATATTTTTCTCATAACATCTTCATATTGCATTCATTTCATTTAAATATAAATCTTTCACTGATTTCATTTGAAATACATACATTAAAAATGCACGTCTTTCACTCATTTAATTTAAAATACACGCCTTTCACTAATTCCATTTAAAATACTAAAAGGGAAAAGAAAATAAGAAATAATGCCACAAATCGAAACCTTTTATTTAAACATCAAAGAATTGTTCCTAACATACACACGCGAAATAAAAAAGCTGCTAATGGTGTGATTTACGCCAAATCTCTAATACTAATACTACTTTTACTAATCTCTAATACTTTTCAAACAGAAAAAAATCCAGATTAACTTTCCATTTTTATTAAATTGAAATATATTTTATTGTGCTGAATTTTAGTGCTTGCATATTTTTTTGCTCCATGTATTCCATGAACTTTTCAATTCCGATTGTCTACGAAAATCTCCCGCCGGTGAAAATGACGTACGCACAAAATTTAGTGACGTATGTACTTTAATTGGGCTTTTTTATCTATTTTTTTAATATAACTTCCAAACGGTTTGACACTTATTCTTGGTAATAAATAGACGACGTTGTCACCTTTATAGGTACCTGCTGTAAAAATTTGAACGAAATCCGTTAAATATTTTTTGAGTTATGCTTAACGAAAGGTTTTAATATCCATCGTAGCTATATATGGGGCAAAGTAATACTGCGCTGTGTATGAGTCTTCGTTGCACTCAGACAATTATATCTCTAATACCAATTTTATATTTTATATAGAAAAATGGACACATCTATATCTTTAATATTCAAATATAGTGAAACCTCGGAATAGCGGACACCTCGAGATCGTTGAATAGAGTTCTGCAGAGGGTCGGATTGTTTCTATTTATTTTTTCGGGTCGGGATGGCTCTAATTTTCTTTCTACGAGTCAGGTTCAACCTTAAATAATTCTTCCAGCTCATATTTAGGTTTTAGCATGTCCGATTCTTGGGATTTTCACAAACAGTTTGAACCGAACTATGTTTCAGATGAAAATAAATATGTATTTAAATATGAATAAGTCAGGAGGGGTCTGAAAAACTACTTTTTTTAGTAGCGAACTACAACTACTTTATCAAAAATGTACTTAACTACAACTACTTGTTTTAAAAAGTAGCGACTCGACTACAAACTACTTTTCAAAAGTAGTCACTATTTCCCTATTAGATTTTGTCGAAAGATTCAATCTACACTCGAAATTTAAGACACGGAATTAGAATTTTGCACGAGTCGGGTTGTGTATCCGACCCGAACTTGAAAATACTGCTTAAAGTCAACTCGAAACCGACCCGAACCCCAAAATATTTATACCCGAATCTGACCCAAAACCGAAGGAACAGAAAATTAATCCATATTTCAATACAATTATGAAAAAGAAGTCCACAAAGAAGATATCCGGTATTAAAACATTAGATATAATGCGTTAGTAGATAAAGGGTTAACCGCAAGAACATTTATTCTTAGTTAGCACTTTGTTTTGTTTTATCAGCAAGAGTCAATGGAAAAATCCATGACATTGCAACTGAGATTTGTCGTTGACATTCGCAAATTGTTGCACAGTACACATTTTGTAAAAAAAATTGAGTTATGATCAAGTGATTAGAAGAATGGCATTTTTTCCTCCGTTCCAAGTAGGTCGCTTTTTGGAGTGTCCATTATGCAGGTCTTATTGTATACATATTTTTAACCTGCAAAAATATTGTGTACATTCTTTTGGAAAAGCGGTCAACTTTAACCCGACCCGCAAGAATCAAAACCCAACTCGAAACCGACCCGAACCTGAAACAATGATAGTCAACCCAACCCGAACCGCAACAAAAAAGTAGAAGTCAACTCGACCCGAACCCGAACCGCAACGAACAAATATAGCGCCAACCCGACCCTATGCAGGACTCTAAGTTATGTGTGCCGGAAGTTTATCGTAGAGAGGTGCTAGCATGGTGTCAAAAGTAGGTGCCCGGGCATTTGGGTACGACTAAGTCCATGGATACGGATAGTGTCTTGAGATGTTACTTTTGGACAAACTGTTATCACGATATTGAGAATTATGTTAAGACTTGTGATACATGTCAAAAGGTATAGGTAGCAATCGAGATAGGCGAAAGGCCCTTTAAAGTTGGTACAGATAATTTCGGAATGCTTTACGAAAATAAATCTAGATGCGGTTAGTCCCTTGCAAACTAGTAATAAAAACTACAAGTACTTAATTACAACCATTTGCCTCGCTTCTAAGTATCCTGATACTATTAAGGTGGAAAACATTACTTCCTCATCCGTTATTGATGCTTTGGTGCAGATTTTCGCTAAGACGGGTTATCCGAGAGAGGTGCAAAGTGACCTACGAAGGTCCTTCACCAGTGAATTAACAACAGAATTTTTAATATATTTGGTATCAAGGTGTCGCATAGCTCAGTTTGCCATCCGGAGTCGAACAGCGTGAAAAGAATGCATTCTACTTTGAAGAAAGTACTTAAAGCCTTGTGTCTGGAGTCAGGTCATGAATGGGAAGAGATTTTGCCTATGACGTTGTTTGCTCTAAGAACTGTAACGCATGAAAGTATCAGGTTTAGTCCTGCCGAGCTGATTCATGGTAAGAACTTGCGTATGCTGAATACTTTAGTTTATGAGAATTGGATGGGTCAAGATAATGCAGACCAAAATGTGGTATTTTACATTTTGAACTTGACGAATAGGTTGAAAAGGCGTGAGGATATGGCAACTAGGCTTATGGACGAATGTCAGGATAGAAGGAAGACATGGTATGATTGCAACGCGGTCACTAGAAAGTTCAAAGTCGGAGACCAGTTGCTGGTTCTGGCAACATCAAAGGTTCATGAGATGACTGTAAATTGGGTAGGGCAGGGAACTGTCACGGGAGTGTTTTCGGAAACAAATTACACTGTTTACTTGCCAGAGAGGTGTAATAAGGTGACTATCTACCATGTGAATATTTTGAAACCTTATTACAAGCGGCCTGGATTTGTTAATCTGCTGATTAACATATTTGCGGAAGAGGTGGAAGAAGATGCTGAGATCCCTTATCCCCTGCCAAACCCCACGCAAATTGACTTCTGGAAAGATGTGTATAACATAGAGCTAGAGAAAAAAGTGACGGATAGCCAAATAAGTACATTTAAGAAGGTTACAGAGAGAAATAGGAAAGTTTTTTTTTCAGACCCTGGGCGTACCCATTTCGTAGAGATGGATATCGAGTTGATAGATCAGACGCCGATGAGGGCGAAACCTTATAGAATGTCACCTAGGCAGACAGAAATTTTAAGGGAGGAAATTAGGAGACTATTGAAATTAGGATTGATAGAGGTGCGGCAGTCCAATTTTATGTCCCCCGTGATTTTGGTAGATGTTCCAGGAAAGGATCCTCGTCCCTGTGTGTCTATCGGAGATTAAATGCGAAGACTCCAACGGATTTTTCTCCACTCCCCAATATAGAGGAGGTCGTAGAAAAGGTGTGTTTGGCGACTTTCATCACGGTAATGGATTTAACCAAAAGTTATTTCCAGATACCATTAACCAAAAGGGTCCAAAGGTGCGCTGCGTTTGTGACACCCTTCTCAGTATTTTTGCCTGAGGTCATGATGTTCAGTCTCCTGAACGCACCCTTCTACTTCTGCAAAATCGCTAGGGTTCTAGGTGGACTTGAACTGTTTGCCTTGCCATATTTTGATGACATTGTGGTGTTCTCCCTCACATGGGAGAGTTACATGAAGGACATCGCTGTTGTTCTGAAGCGGTTGTTAGAGACCGGCCTAACAATGAAACCCACAAAGTATAAGTTTGAGAAGGATAGTGTGAGATTTTTGAGTGACGAGGTAGGTTCGGGGAAGAGGTCTCCCAGTGACGTAAAAGTGAAGGTTATCCAAGAATTTCCAACGCCTTCCACTAAGACTCAAGTGAGGTCATTTCTAAAAATGACAGGCTGCTATTATCGGTATATAAAGGATTATGCAATTATTGCAGTCCCCTTAACAAAAAATTTGAAAGAAAAGGTCAAGAAAAAAGATAGAGTGGAGTGAGGAGTGCGAAAAGGCTTTCCAGAAATTAATAGGGAAGTTAACCCAGAGTCCCGTTTTATACGCCCCAGATTATAGTCAGGAATTTATTGTGCAGACCGACGCAAGTTTATATGGTGCTGACGTAGTCCTGTCACAGGTACTAGATGGGGCAGAACATCCCATTCTGTACTTAAGTAAGAAGTTTTCCAGGGCAGAGCAGAACTACAGCACTGTTGAACGGGAATTAGCAGCAATTGTGTACGGTCTTAAAAAATTGAATCATTATCTGGACAGGCCGCGATTTGTGGTCCAAACAGATCACAACCCTCTGACGTATTTAAAAACAATGATGGGGAACAATGCGAGATTGACTAGGTGAGCATTGTATTTGCAGTCGTTCAACTTCGAAGTCGAACACAAACCTGGGAAATTTCACGGGAATGCCAACGGGTTAAGTAAAACCGAATAATATAATTTATTTAGTATTTAGTTAGTGTAATTTCTTTACTTGATTCATGAATTGGTATTTGTTTATATTTTTTACGCGTATTATGTTTTTTTTATTTAGTAATTGTATATATTTTTGGGGATTATTCAGTATTTTTTAGAATTTACTTTAGTTTCAATGATCGCACTGCGTCAGTTGTTGAACTCAGATAACTATCTCATCTGTTTTATTAAATTTAATTATGAAAATATTTTTATTAATTGAATTGTTATGGGAATTTATAAGTGAAATCCAGGGTGATAATGAGCATTTCAAAACTGATTTACACGTGTGTCTGTATGAATCTTATACAGAAAAATTAAAGTGTATAAAGTCATTAAGGTATTAGATTTCATTAGCACTTCTAACTGGAGTTTAGGTATTGGGACCTCTCAGATTTAATGCGTTAAGAGTGAGGTGCTCAGTACCTTGTTCAAATCTACATTTTCATAAGTGTATGCACCGTATGAAAATTCTTTAGTGGGGAGGGGCTGTAACAACAGGTTTCAAGCTAGAGCAGTGTTTCGCCTGAAATGACATTCCGTCCTTAAGAAACAAGATATTTGAAGCTTGGAGGGGGGTTACCGCATTCCGGAGCAATGACTAGAGATTCATCCGCTACCACGAGAGTGGAATGTAAAAAGAACAGGAAGTCAGCCTGATTTAGAGACAGCGAGGGGCTGGTGTCTTCTAAACAGCTCCGGATTTGGGAGTGAGATTTTTTAGCAAGTTTCAGTGTGCGGAACAATGTTGCTATTTAAAGGGCAGTTGTCTGTCCTGCTGTGATTATGAGAATCACAAAAACTCCAATCAAAATTATTGTACATAATAAACTTCGTAATTAATTAAAATTGAATTTGTGTTAATTGAATCGCGTAGAATATTCAATTATTTCATTAGCTGTTGTTATCCAGTGAATTTAAATGTAGTGGCGTTATGACACATTAAAATTCTGCATCCGGTTTTGATATGAAATAAACAAAAAAGAACAGCACCCACGTAACAAGCGTACATTTAGCTTTAAATTGCCAGTTTCAATTTTTAAAAGTATGAATATTAACCCTCAGAAAAAAAAAATGGAGACTGGAAGTCACTTTGAGTCTCCTCGAGGTGCTACATTTTTCTAGGCTAAAAATTATTAAATGACGGTGTTTTAACATAAATTATAAACACGTTTTTGGGAGCACTTAATTTATAACACATATAAAAATCTCAAACACGCGGACGATTGGAAGAACTTAAAAAATAATAATATTATCTGATCGATATTCGCTCAGAATATGAATAAGCGGGTGGCATCTAAATATCAATATTTTTGCACGAAAAATTATAAGCAGGCTTATCCTTATCGCCTATCACTGATCACTGCAATGCGACGATCAGGGGAATATCGCCTCGTGGTCAGGTACACAATTCTTTAAGCTTGGCACTGCAGCTGGTATATAGGATCAGGTCTGCGGTAGAAAAAACAACTTGGAAATTGTACGTCAAACGGGACATATGAAAGTACTCTAAATAGTTTTATAAATGTTCACATCTATTGCAATAGCTGTTGCACTCTTATACAAAAATGCATGAATACAAAATTTTTCCTATGCGCAGATTTTCATATTAGAGATATTAATTTTATTTTATGAAATTAAGTTTCAATACACTTTTTACAAACAATTACTTACAATTCTGTTACACTAAAATTGTACTATGCACAAATATCCAAACAAGACAATGTAAAAAAAAATCATCATTATTTCACTGAAATGAATTATATCGTCTGTTATTATGATATGATTAATTTCCAAAGTAAAATAAGTCCATTTTAAGTTGGCAACATTTGATCTTTTGTTGACATTTACTGAAAATTCCAATGGGAAACCTAAGTCTAGCTTCGAAAATTTCAGAACTTGAAATGCATATTTAGTTTTTTTTTCATTTAATATCTATTTTTCTGGAAACATCTATCCAAAAAACAGTCGGTAGATTATAGGATTGCTATAATTAAACAATTTTAGTATACAAATTCGGTTTTTAAATTCAGTAATACGGAAATAATATAGCCCCATCTTAAGTAGGACGTAATCATCATGGCAACCTAGAATCATTACCTATCATGGGATATCATTGAATTAATTACGTAGGATAGAATTTAAAGAATGAAGAAAACTTTTATTACTATCTTTTTAAGTTTTGATTCAATTTTCATAAATTTTGAAATGACTAGCCAAAATTCTGTAACAATTACGCATATTAAATTTCAAACCATTCGGTTGGGTAGTTTTTGCGCTGTTACATGAGGACAGAAGTACAGACGGAGGGACCAGATGACGACTATAGGTGCTATGTATTTATATAATTACGAATGCACCTAAAAATCCCTGACATGTATTTTATGGAAAATAACATCGCTCTCACGTATACAAGCATAATTTAGTAAAATGGATATTTAAAAAAATGTTTTCACAAAATAAACAGAGTAATATATAAATGATTTCATTTTTTAAACTTTATACTTAAAACTATATCTTTCTTAAAGCAGCAGTCTAAAGATGATAATCAGTTATGTTATCCATTTTCATGAAGGAAAATACTTGGTCAATTTGAGAATAATAATCAAATTGGGTAGAAAATGTAACATTTTTCTTAAATTTGAATATGGATGAGCAGACAACTGATCATGATACAGTTGAAATATAAATTCTAAAATTATGTATTAAACACAACACATTAAACATAAATTAGAAAATTGTGTAGCTTTATTGAAAACAATTATTAGTGTCTTTCTGGTAAATTACGACATGTGTTCATCTCTCAGAAAAGTACCATTTCTTTTTAATAATTAGAAAAAACAAAAAATTAACTATAATTTGCAAATACTAAAAAGAAACACTTACTTACATAAAAATAAATTCAACAATTCATAGCAACAAGTTTTTTAAGTACCACAAGCAAAATTAGACACGGAGGTATTTTTTGATTTGTGCAATTTCATGAAACAGGGCAACATTTTTATATAAGCTATGAGAAAAGCACCAGACCAGACACAAAATCAACAAAGATGCATTTGTAAATAATTATGAAAATGTACACAGAAGCTAATATAGATAGAAGATGGGAATGGCTATTTTATTAAATAAAAAATACAGAGAAATTATAAAAATATCATTTTTATTTCATAACTTGAAAGTGTAATGTACAAACTAATATTTAAAACATAAAAAAAAATGGCCTTTTTATTTCTTTTTGAAGAGAGATTTTTTCGTAATATGATAAAAATTGAGAGAAAAAAACTAACCATACACCGAAATCTGTTTAATTTTTCTAATTTTCAAAAATTACAAATTATTTAAAAATAAAAGTAAGCATATATAACTTACAGTGACACTTTCAAGCCCGAGGGGACTAATCTATAAATACAGATTTAGGATAAAATCTGATGCATGGGAAATATTTACTGTTCTGGGATATGCCTTGCCCACCATATAAAATTAAAGGAACAGTTTAAAGCAAATATTTATCAAGTTTTTTAACCTGTTCCAGGACAATCGATGTATACTTTTGAGCAGTGTTCTACATACTTTGGTGTTTTTAAGAACTTAGGAATGTGGTATGAATATCAAAAGTGAAATAATTTCCGCGAATCCCTATGCTGCATTACTCACAAAACAAAAGTTCTCACTAGTATGAGTACGAGGTTGAGTTTCGAAATCACTCTTCTGAAAAACCTCTTTGCTATATACCTTATAAAAAATTCTTAGTATTATGAAATAAAAAGCAGGATTTTTTTTTGTGTTGAAGATTTAGCTTTGGTATAGGACAGAAGGTAATATTTTAAAGAAAGTCTTTATTGAATACTTGGCAAATAACAATTATGAGTTCAATGGCATTTGTTTAAGCTACTTTGCAAAACCTTTTGCCACCTAATTCCTAAACAAAAACTTCTCACCATATGAGTGTCATACTTAGAATTTAAACTATTATCAGAAAATTCATTTTCATTTTAATCACAAAAGGTTTTGTCCCAGTATGAATACAAAATGTGTCAACTTAAACTCCACTAACTGTTTCAGAAAGATCTTTGTTTCATAATTCAGGGACAAAAGACTTCTCGTCAGTATGAGTGCGTGAGTGGCGAGTTAAGCTACTCCTGTAAGAAAATTCTTTATTACATAACTCACACACAAAAGACTTCTCACCAGTATGTGTGTATAGGTGACGGTTTAAACTATCCTTCAGAGAAAATTTTTTGCTGCATAGATCACACGCAAAAGATTGCTCACCAGTATGAATTCGTAGGTGCTTATTCAAAGAAGACTTTTCAGAAAATTTGTTGTTGCATAATCCGCATATATAAGGTTTCTCACCAGTATGGGTACGAAGATGCTTATAGAAAGGAGACGTCTCAGAAAATGTTTTGTTGCATAATTCACATGCATAAGGTTTCTCACCAGTATGAATGCGTAGGTGCTTACTTAAATTACACTTCTCGGAAAAATTTTTATTGCATATTTCACACACATAAGGCTTCTCACCAGTATGAGAGAGTAGGTGCCTATCGAAATTATTCTTCTCAGAAAATTTTTTGTCGCATAATTCACACACATGAGGTTTCTCACCAGTATGAGAGCGTAGATGCCTATCTAAATTATGCTTCACAGAAAATGTTTTGTTGCATAGACCACACGCATATGGCTTCTCACCAGTATGAGTGCGTAGGTGCTTGTCTAAATTACTTTTCCTTGAAAATGTTCCTTTGCATAGTTCACACTCAAAACACTTCTCACTAGTATGGTTCAGAATCTGCTCTGATAAAGATATATTCTGTTGCATATTTCACAGCTTAAAGGCTGTTTACTGTTAGTAATATGATGCACGTTTCAATGTATCTTTCTCTTAAAATAATTCCATGGATTTAAGTGCCTGCAAAGAAATAAATACATTAAAAAATCATATTCATGTTTTCAACTTCAGACATAGTTATAATTATCTCCTGTGCGAAGAAAAGCAGAATTTTAAAACAAAAATAATTATTGTAAAAAATAAAAATTGTGTAGAAAAACGTCTTAATATAGAGCATATGTGATGTTGATGATTTACTTTAGAGCCTACGCTAGTAACGTGAACACATTCGTAAGCTAATCTTGAATGAACAGTGACGTTCTTTTACAATTTCTTGTTTGCATTGTAATAATTTTAAATGATTTTCTGCATAGGATATCTGAGTTCGATGTCTAACAGCGTTACTTTTTCTATCTTTACAAGAAGAAAGTATTAGAGTCCTGAAAATTTTCGACGGATTTATACGTTTTAGAAAGTCCTCTACGCAATTTGACTGTTTTTAGAAAATGTCTGCCTGTCTGTATGTGACAAAAATTTTGTGGGTGCTCTATCTCAAGAACTAATGCACGGATATTAATAAAACTTTAGGTTCAGTTAGACCCCGATAGAAATTGGTGCTAATTAGTTTTTGGTGTAAATCGCTCAACTGGTGGCACTGCCATGTTACATTTTCACCATTTTCAGAATTATATGTCAAGAAGTAATGCACAGAATTTTATTAAATTTCAGATTCTGTTAAACCTTGACATAAATAGATGCTGATTATGTTTTGGTGTTTAAATAGCCGAACAGGTGGTGCTGCTATGCTATTTTTTCATAATTTTCACGATAGTTATATCTCAAGAACTAATCCACAGATTTTCATCAAACTTCAGATTGAGTTAGACCTTGATATCAATTGCTGCTAATTAATTTTTCTTGTATGTGAAATCTGTATGAGATAAAAGAAAGTTTTGGGATTGCCACATCCGATTAGTTTATTTTTGATGTAACATTTCTATTCTGAGGACATTTTCACTTTTGAAACCATTAGCGAAAGTGTTCTTAGAAAAAAACTGCAACATCAAAAAACGACGAAAATACCTCAGAAGACATCGACCTCAGATATCCTATGCAGATAAAACATTAAAAAATATTAAAATGCAAATGAGAAATTTGAAAAGAACGATGCCATTTGTTTAACATTAGCTTTCGAGTGTATTCGCGTTACTGGCATAGGATCTTAAGTGTATACGTGGAAAGCAAGGATCATCAAAATGCATGTAAAATGTCATTCATGCGCAGAAAATTTCTGTTCTGATATTATAGATTTGAGGCAACGAAAAACACTTTTCAGAAAGTTTTGGTAGGTGGCTGCAGATAGTTCTTTCTATTATACAGGATGAGTTTGACGTAATGTGCCAAACGAAATATGGTTATATAAGAGCCAATGTGCAACATAAAAAAACATAGAAACCCTGTTCTATCTCTAACACTTTCTGAGTTATGGTGGATAGAAGATAAAAATGCCAAAATTACATCAAGTCTGAAAAAACCACCCAAATTTCTTATGTTTCTGTAAACCCTATACACAAAATAAGCACATATTTCGAAAAAGCTGATAAATTCCTATAAGTTGACACCAATTTCATTAGAATATCTGGATTTAACGGCAAGTTAAAAGCGCTTAAACATTCGCAAAGGGCAAAATCGAATTGTCACCAAAATATTTAGCCGTCAATATAGCAAACTAGTTACAATAGTCAAATTTACCAAAAACTTGTCTATTCTACCAGCTTTTGAATAAGCCTACAATAAAATAAATCGGTTTTCTACTTCCGGGAAAATTTAGCCTTTTATTTGAAATGCATCACTGAAATCATTTGGACTCGTATGTTAAATGTACACAGTTGGCATCATTATGCCTAACAAAATGCGTTTCCAAGGGCGAATCTCTTCTTTTCAGACGTAATTCAACTGAAATGTTTTGCTTGGAATGTCTGGCAATCGCTTGACTGATGAATTGATCGGTCGAAGATGAGTTTCGCCCTTGCAAATGGATTTTGTTGAGCGTAATGTCAATTGGGTAAATTTAACGTACTATCCAGTGATTTCGGTGATGCAATTCAAACAAAAGGCTAAATTTATCCTGAAGTAGAAAACCGATTTGGTTCATTGTAGGTTCATTTGAAAACTGGTAGAATGGAATTTTCTTTTCCTTTTTAGTATTTTAAATGGAATTAGTGAAAGGCGTGTATTTTAAATTAAATGAGTGAAAGACGTGTATTTTTAATGTATGTATTTCAAATGAAATCAGTGAAAGATTTATATTTAAATGAAATGAATGCAATATGAAGATGTTATGAGAAAAATATTTGGCGATTTATCAACTGCGCCAAGTTAGCATAAAAGTACCAATACATATGTGGGTACTTCTCTATTATCCCGTCGACCAGTTTTAAATCTGGTAAATCTGACCGATTGTAACTAGAAAAGTGTTTGCACTATTGCAGGTTAAAGATTTTGGCGACAACTTGATTTAGTCCTTCACCAATGTTTAAGCACTTGTAGATCGTCGTTAAATTTAGATATTCTGATAAAAAATGGTGTCATCTTATAAGGATTTGTATTTTCTTTCAAAATATGTGATTATTTTGCATGTAGGTTTTACAGAAACATTACAAATCTGTGTTTTTTCAGACTTGACACATTTTTTTCTATCCATTATAATTCGGAAACGGTTAGAGATAGGACAGGGTTACTATGGTGTTTTATGATCCACATGGAATCATATCACACCGTTTCTTTTGGCAGATTACATCCAACTCACCCTGTATAGGCCTAACGCATGAGATATACACGAGGCTTGTATACTCAATATAAGTACTGGGCTTCAATTTGAAGAATCACCTGAAACCAACTGTTTATAAAACAGTTAACTACGGGGGTCACAAATGTGTTATGTTAAAATTTCAATTTCAGGTCATCGTTAAAATAATGAAATTTTCATACTTAATTACTTTTGTAACACTACTCTGATACATACAGTCGTTATTCAGAGTGATAAATACTTTACATCAAAATTCCCCGTTAGTGCTATAATTTCCCTGATAATTATTTTCTTTGAACAAAAAAAATCGCTTGCCACGCATACAATCATAGTAATTTATAAAAATGGATATTAAAAAATTCATTCCTGGCAACGTGTCAATTTAAAATAAAATTTTTACGATGTATTTTCACGACGCACTTAAAAATATATATAACATTAACTAATAGGATGAGCCAATCTCAAAACTTTCTTCTATATCATTGTCTGAGTGCAACGAAGACTCATACACAGCGCAGTATTACTTTGCCCCATATATAGCTACGATGGATATTAAAACCTTTCGTCAAGCATAACTCAAAAAATATTTAACGGATTTCGTTCAAATTTTTACAGCAGGTACCTATAAAGGTGACAACGTCGTCTATTTATTACCAAGAATAAGTGTCAAACCGTTTGGAAGTTATATTAAAAAAATAGATAAAAAAAAGCACAATTAAAGTACATACGTCACTAAATTTTGTGCGTACGTCATTTTCACCGGCGGGAGATTTTCGTAGACAATCGGAATTGAAAAGTTCATGGAATACATGGAGCAAAAAAATATGCAAGCACTAATATTCAGCACAATAAAATATATTTCAATTTAATAGAAATGGAAAGTTAATCTGGAATTTTTTCTGTTTGAAAAGTATTAGAGATTAGTAAGAGTAGTATTAGATTTGGCATAAATCACACCATTAGCAGCTTTTTTATTTCGCGTGTGTATGTTAGGAACAATTCTTTGATGTTTAAATAAAAGGTTTCGATTTGTGGCATTATTTCTTATTTTCTTTTCCTTTTTAGTATTTTAAATGGAATTAGTGAAAGGCGTGTATTTTAAATTAAATGAGTGAAAGACGTGTATTTTTAATGTATGTATTTCAAATGAAATCAGTGAAAGATTTATATTTAAATGAAATGAATGCAATATGAAGATGTTATGAGAAAAATATTTGGCGATTTATCAACTGCGCCAAGTTAGCATAAAAGTACCAATACATATGTGGGTACTTCTCTATTATCCCGTCGACCAGTTTTCATAACAAAAAACTATCGCCAAATAAACGGGAGAACGTTGTCATTGAAATATCAAAATACATAAATAAATAAAATATAAGAATTTAAGGACACAATTGTTATTTTAATGAATGAAATAACTAATAAATCAGTAAAATATAATGAAAAATACACGCAAATGTCGCGTTAAAAACCACTTGATGACGTAACAAACACGTATAATGCTTCTGATATCAAGTAAATGGGACTGCATTTTTGGCGTTTAATCTAACAGTTTGGCGATAGTTTTTTGTTATGAAAAGTGGTCGACGGGATAATAGAGCAGTACCTCTATGTGAAATGAAACAAGGCACAGATGTCATATACGCACCACGTTGGCGCGATTTTTCCCTCCACCAGCTTGGGGAAAACTTTGTTTTTGAATATTAGTTACAAATAGTGTGACAAATAGTACACGTGATTTTTTATTTCAATATAAAAATAAAATAACGTAATAAATGAAACAGCTTCTATTATTTTAAAAAAGGAAATAAAAATAAATAAATAATAGTTTGATATAAATAAAGGCGCGGATGTCATATACGCACCACATTGGCGCGATTGCAATAAAATGGCAATTTTATGCCTCACATGGTAACCCGGTTATTTTGTTTCAATTGTTGTTTATTAACTTTTATTTTTTATTTTAATTCTATAAATTGTTTTTATTATATATATCAATATTTATTTATATCAAACTATCATTTATTTATTTTTATTTCCCATTTTTGAATAATAGGAGCTATTTCATTTATTACGTTATTTTATTTTTATATTGAAATAAAAAATTACATGCTATTGTTGTATGGTATTTGTAACTAATATTCAAAAACAAAGTTTTCGAAAATTGGCGGGGGAAAAATCGCGTAAATCTGGTGCGTATATGACATCTGTGCCTAAATTAATATTGATATACATATAAAAATAATCTATAGAATTAAAATAAAAAATAAAAGTAAACAAACACAACAAACAGTTTTCGCCAAAGGGGCGGGGGAAAAATCGGGCCAACGTGGTGAGTATATGGCATCTGTGCCGGGATTTTTACCCTTTTATCTGTGCTTTCGGAAATATAAAAAAATTAAAAAATTCTTATATCAGGTGTATAATGTTTTGCATTTTTATACGGACCACTTCTCCATTTTAAGATTTTAAATGCTATTTATATCAGATATTTCTTTCTTGAGATTCCCACAAGTTTTTTCCGGTAATTTTTTTAGTTCGCTTATTAATTGTTTACAATTTGCCCCCCTGGCAATAACAATTATTTATCACAAAAAATGGGTACTTCTCTATTATCCCGTCGACCACTTTTCATAACAAAAAACTATCGCCAAACTGTAACGCTAAATAAACGGGAGAACGTTGCCATTGAAATATCAAAATAAATAAAATATAAGAATTTAAGGACACAATTGTTACTTTAATGAATGAAATAACTAATAAATCAGTAAAACATAATGAAAAATACACGCAAATGTCGAATTAAAAACCACTTGATGGCATAACAAATACGTATAATGCTTCTGGCATCAAGTAAATGGGACTGTATTTTTGGCGTTTAATCTTAGCTTGGCGATAGCTTTTTGTTATGAAAAGTGGTCGACGGGATAATAGAGAAGTACCCAAAAATGGCTTAGTTTTGTTAAATTTGTTTGTTATGTATTTTCATTTCTTATTAAAATATCGAAAATGGCAATAAAATTTTATTTTAGCACCGTACTTAATTTTTTTAAATGGCTCAAAAACATGGTTTAATAAACGTATATTTGTAAATATTTTAAAAAACATATTTTTCCGCTCTCTAGAAAAATTTGTAAGATTCTACAACTGCCTTTGGCACCAACCAGTACATGATACGGAACTTTTCCCTATTCAGATACACAGAAGAGGTTGGTCACAAACAAGAGTAATGCTAGCAACAATATTGTTTTAACTCTATAAGAGTTAGAAACAATAATGATATTAAATTCCCCGATTACGGAACTTTCTCCTAGAAAAAAAAACTGTAGAAGTCTTTTACATTTGTTTCGAATGAAGCTCGATCAACAAAGTATTAATTGATAATACAAACAACACTAATATTAACATGGGGGCAAAAGTTTGAATTTAAGTGTATATATTTGGAACCCTCCCTCCCCCCCAACCACCCACCAAAAAAAGAAAAAGAAAGTTACAGAAATGAATTTAAAATGGCGTGAAGCCACCCTTTCTGACATAAGAAATTGGCTGCGAACCCGATTACGAAACTTTCACTTAACTTAATAACATGTATCTAATAGTCCTGAGGACAATTCCCCTTCCCAGTTATACGGACCTTAGGGCTCTTTTAAAAAGCTTGACGCAGTTCGGGTTGAAGAAGTTGAGATTTACTGTCAAATGACATAAACTACTATGAAAATAAAACTGGTGAATTATTATGCTGGTTTATGTATGTATTTAAAAAAATTGCATCTGATTACACTCTTTAGATAAATTACTCATGTTTGCATTTAATAACAGATAAACGGCTTCCGTTTACTAAATTGTTTAAATATTGGGAAGAGTTGGCGAGAGATAGATAGACGTGTAAACAAACGGGTAGACAGACGGGTAGAGAGACGGATAGCGACAGAGATAAGCTAACGGGTAGCGAAACGAACAGACAGACGGGAAGCGAGGCAGGTGCAAAAAAGGGTTGACAGAGGGGTAGTGAGATGGGTAGGGAGACGGGTAACGTGGTGGATAGAGAGACGAGTACAGAGACGGGTAGAGAGGGGTAAAACTAATAGGCGCCGTCGGCGCCCTCACGGCGCCGAGCGAGCCCACTCCTCATCGTGCCCAAATCCTGAAGGATTTTTAACGCAGACCATGGCTTTGTCTCGCCAGGTCGCTACGATCGATTTAGAGGGTTCGCGTTCCAGCGACGCCTCCTCATCTTTTGCCCCAGAGTCGACGACAGAGGTCGTTACAATTCGGCGGAAGTTCCCACCATCAAAGGAGACTTCCCTACGTGACACCTGATGAACCGTAGAGACTGTCGAACGGCTTCATCGCCGAACACCCATATGGGAGTCGGGTCATCCACCTGATGTTCGGCATCCCTACGGCCCTTGCTTTCCCGCGGAGTCCGATCATGAAATGTATGGAAGAACAAGCCACTTGTCTCATCTTCCGCGGGCGACACTACGTGTGTCGGAAGGTGCCCCTGGCCGACCCGAGACCACGGGGAAAATCGGTCTCTGTCTCATAGACGAGACTCGGCTCGGTTGCCCTCGGTGGACGGCGCGAGTTTGAACCCGACTAGGCAGAACTAGCCGGTAAACCAGCGACTGAATCCCTATCATGGGATTCCCGCCACACCGAGTATGGCGACAAGCATATATCACAGTAACACATATCACAAAAACATGCACAAACAAATTAAAAATCTAAAAACACAACAAGAAGGAATCAAGAGGCCGCTATCGGACTCTGGAGGTCGCGGAAAGCTCCCCCAAACGCGCCAAAGAGGCGGGCCCGATCGAGGTTAGTATTGGTTGAAGCTTAGGAGACGAGCCACTCGTCCGCCTGCCAGACGTGGAAGTTCCTGGCTGCACAGAAGACGTGCTGGACTAGGTTTCGGCCCATGATTTGATTTCGAGCCCAGACATCGCCGTTTTACCGACGAGCCTCCAGTCCGCACTCCGTGGCCCTATCTCGAGAAGGTCCCCCCCGCCCAGAAACCTTGCAAGACACTTATCGCAGGCTGAGGCCGTGCTCCCGTGTCGTTGCTCGTTCTGGCCGGGCAATCTCGAACCAGGCTTCGAAGGCGACTCCCAACTGATCCTGCCACAGAGGACTCGCAAGGCGGCCTACAGGGCACCACACCTGTTTCGGTCGCAAAGTTCTTCACTAGGAACCATGCGTGTCATGCTCAACAGATCCTGCCTGCGCTCTCGTCTCCTCATAGACAAAGTTTGCAACCGCCCGATCCGATTTTGTCAACCTTTGCCCTCGCGTCACCCCCCGGCAGCTCTATGCTCCGGGCACGAGGGATTGGTCTACGCGATGTCCTTTCGCCACCTCTGTCGTCCCGAGTGTCCCGCGGAACGGGCCTATTGGACCCCCCGTGAACCTGAAGCCTCTCGGCAACTGCGACACGGGTTTGTTCTACACATAGGACTCTCCAGGGTCGGCATCGGCCTTCCTCCTGGAACACGAAGACCGCACCAATATGGAGGAGGGAGTCGCACTCCGGCTAGACAGACACCGCCTTTAAGCCGTCCCACCACGGCAAGGAATCGGATTCGTCGGCTACTGCTTCCCTCGTGTCGACTTCAGCTTCATGCGTCGGGCATCCGGTCTTCTTCCCGATTGAACGGGCCGATTCGGAGAAACCCGACGAAGCTTCCGCGCAATGCTCGGCTTCCGGTCACCTCCTCTACCGAAAGAGTCGGGTCAGAATCACCGAGAGGAAGCTCGGGACGGTAGAGAGAGGGGTATATAGACAGACAGACGTGTTGATAGACGAGTAGTGTAACGGGAAGCGAGACAGGTAGAGACACGATTAAAGAGTCGGGTAGAAAGACAGACGGATACTGAGACGGGTATACAGAAGAGTAGAGAGACAGTAGACAGATGAGTTCGGAGAGAGACACAGCTAAGACATACGGGTAGTTAGACTGGTAGACACGTTTGTAGCAAAGCATGTTATCAATGTGGTTTGAAGTATACGAGTTTCTATAAATAGTTATACAAATAAACAAAGGATTTTTTTAAATTCAAATATTAAATATTTGATTAATATTTCAATATTTAATATTTTATTTTTTAATATTTTATTTAGATATTTGTCACAAAGAAAATGTTGCAAAAATTAAATTAAATTTGCGTTAAACTACGCTTGCTAAAATACGCTATTGGCTGCAAATCTGATTATGTGACTTTAAAAATATCGTTTTAAAAGATCCGGCGTTTTTTTTTTTTTAAGTTTTGAGCAATTCCCGCTTAAGAAAATGAGATTATTTGCCAAATGTTATAAAAAAATGCATATGAAAACATAACAGTATATGAATTTATATATGATATTTTGTAATTATATCATTTAATTTGCTATTTTTCATACGTTGTATCTTTATCTATCTCTTGTCTATCATATGCTGTATATTCACTTAGATTCTTGTTGATATCTTCTTTATATCGTAATTGTTAACTTTATGTTCTCAGCAATATCACTTAGACTAATCCCTTTGAGGGAAGTCCTAGTACATGTTAATACTTTAAAAAGCTTGATTTTTAAAATTATTCATTTTAGAATTAAAAAATGCAGAGTAGCAGCGCCACCTGTTATCTGATTTACACGAAAATATAATTAGCACAAACGTATGTCAAGGTCTAACAGAATCTGAAGTTTGATGAAAATCCGTGCATTAATTCTTGAGATAGAGCTAGAGCAGAAATCGTGTAAAATGCAGTATAGTACATTTAAAAAAATATATATTACACTCTTTATTTTGGTTTGGCGCGCATTTAAATATATTGTTGTAACTCGTATACAAGTGTAACCATAAAGAATATTGGGCGATTCATCAACTGTGGTGAGCTAACGAAAAAATGCTTAAAAATTAAGTTCTCAAAACATTAAAATGTCGTATCGTCATCAGAAACACATCTTCGTGCATAATTTTTAAAATTCCAGCCTATCAGGAAGTGAGTTAAAAATAAATTTAAAAATCATACAAAAACAAAGTTGAGTTAAATAAAATAATGTAAAAAGACACAAAAATAAATTCAACAACTTCTATAAGTTGTTGAAAAAGAGAGTAATTATTTATTTACAATGGGCAAAATTAGACAAGAAAAATTTTCTTGATCGATGCAGTTTCCTGATAAAAGGCAAAATTTTTATATAGGCATTCAGAAATACAACCTTTTTTATGGAGAGCAAATTCTGTAATAAGAGAAAAAAATTTAGACAAAAACATAAAACTTTTGGTTTAAAATTTCTGCCTTGAAAAATTTCAAAATAATACTTTTAATATTTTTTAAATAAAAATATGAATATTTTATAGGCACAGTAACACTTCCAAGCGAATACATACTTTAGATCCTGAAAAGAAACTTTTTGAAGAGTAAGAAAGGGAAGAACTAGCCTAAAAATAGCTAAGCATCAAATCTGAAATCTGGGATGGGAGCATATATTTACATAAATTATTGTAGATGTAGTGCCATAGTACAGAAGGTTCCTAAATTTTGGTTATGACAGAATTTAAAAACCATGGCATACAGGATATTTTAATTTGTTGTTGTGATAGGTTGATGGTTTTCCACCGTCAAAAATAAGGAATAGTTTAAAGCAAAATGTTTATCAAAAATTTTTTAACCACTCCAGCACAATCGATGTTTACTGTTGAGCATTGTTGAACATACTTTGGGATGTTTTCTTTGCACTGCCAATGTCTTTAAAGATTTAGTAATGTGGTATGAATTTTAACTGCGGTATAATTTCCCCGAATTCCTATGCTGCATAACTCACACAAAAAAGTTCTCACTAGCATTGGTGTGAGGTTGAGTTACGAAATGATTCTTCTGAGCAATTTCATTGTACTATACCTTATAAAAGGTTCTTAGTATTATGAAATATATACTAGGGTTTTTTGGTATAGAAAAGAAAGTAATATTTTAAAGGAAGTCTTTACTTTTTACAGGACAAATACCCAATATGACTTCCATGGTGTTTGTTTAAGCAGTTTCACAAAAAACTTTTGACACATAATTCATAAAGAAAAAACTTCTCATCATATGAGTGTAATACGACTTAGTATTGAAATTATTCTCAGAAAATTAATTTCCATTTTAATCACAAAAGTCTTTGTCCTTGTATGAATACGAATGTGTCATAATAAACTCCATTTCCCCTTTCAGAAAGCTCTTTGTTTCCTAAATCAGACATGAAAGACTTTTGAGCAGTATGAGTACGTAAGTGGCAAGTTAAGCTACTCCTATAAAAATATTTTTTATTACATAATTCACACACAAAATTTCTCACCAGTATGCGTGTGTCGGTGACAGTTAAATCTATCCTTGAGACAGATTTTTTCGCTGCATAGTTCACACACAAAAGGCTTCTCACCAGTATGAGTACGTAGGTGCTTATCTAAAAAAGACTTCTCAGAATTTGGTTTTTATAATTCACAAATATAAGGTTTTTCCCCAGCATGGAAACAAAGGTGCTTTTGTAAAGGAGATGGCTCAGAAATTTTTTTGTTTCAGAAATCACACACATAAGGCTTCTCACCGCTATGAGTGTGTAGGTGCTTATCTGAAGAAGACGTGTCAGAAAACATTCTGTTGCATAATTTACTAACATAAGGTTTCTCACCAGTATGAGTTCTTACGTGCTTATCTAAATTCCACTTCTGCGAAAATGACTTGTTGCATAGCTCACACACAAAAGGCTTCTCACCAGTATGAGTGCGTAGGTGCTTTTTTAAATGATGCTTCACAGAAAACTTTTTGTTGCATATTTCACACACATAAGGCTTCGCACCAGTATGAGTGCGTAGGTGATTTTCTAAATGATGCTTCAAAGAAAATTTGTTGTTGCATATTTTACAAACATAAGGTTTCTCACCCGTATGAGTGTGTATGTGCTTATCTAAAGAAGACTTATCAGAAAATGTTTTGTTGCATAAATTGCAAACATAAGGTTTCTCACTATTATGAGATCGTAAGTGCTGATCTAAATTACTCTTCTGAGAAAATGTTTTGTTGCATAGTTCACACACATAAGGTTTCTCACCAGTATGAGAGCGTAAGTGCCTATCAAAATTACACTTCTGAGAAAAATTTTTGGTGCATAATTCACACACAAAATGATTCTCATTAATGCGATTCTGAATCTGCTCTTGAAAGGAAATATTTTGTTGCATATTTCACAGTTTAAATGCTTCTATTGAATGTTAGTAATATGATTCATGTTTCAATGAATCTTTCTCGCAAAATAATTCAATGAATTTGAGTGCCTGAAACGAAATTAAATACATTAAAAAATGATATGCATATTTTTCACATGAGTCATATTTATTATAATCATCTCCTGTGCAAACGAAAAGTAGAATTATAAAACAGAAACAATTTCTGGATACCAATAAAACATATGTAGAAAAACGTTTTAATAAAGAACATATATGGTATTGATGATTAATGACTACACTAGTAACGCGAACACACTCGAAAGCTAATGTTAAACGAACGACAGCGTTCTTTTCAAATTTTCCGTTTGTATTTTAATATTTTCCAATGAATTTTTTTTTTGCATAGGATATCGGAGGTAAATATCTTTTTTATTTTAAGGATACATTCACTGTTGAAACAGTTTCTGAAAGTGAAAGTGTTCTCGGAAAAGCACTGTAACGTGCAACACAAATCGAAAAAGGATGAATGTACCTGGTTAGACATTGACTGCAGATATCGTAGACAGAAATAATCATTTAAAAATATTAAAATGCAAATGAGAAAATTGAAAAAATCGCTGCTATTGGTTTAACATTAACTTTCAAATGTTTTTGAGTTAGCGGTATAGGCTATTAAGTGTATGTGTAGAGATAAAAAACATCAAAATGTGCATAAAATTTCATTTATGTGTAAAAGATTATTTTCTGACATTACAGCCTCGATACATCAAAAACCCGTTTAGTAAGTTTTGGTAGGTGGCTATTTTTGTTATTTCTCTTGCATCATAGCTAAAATCTTTAATGGTATTTTCTGGACCATGCGGTCTAGCTTTCAACTGGCCTTCAGCTTCCACATAGAGATTATTCATTAGGATTCAATTGAGGGCTATCGGCCAGTCAGGTCAATTCGTCCAATACATTAAACCCGTCAATCCACAATATGCTTCATTTGTATTTGAAGCTTTAAAAAAACCTGCTGTTTGGGCAAACCATTGAAAGTCGCTCCTATTTGAAACATTATATTTGTGAAAAATTCGCTTACATTTTTATTCTGTTACTGCAATTACAAAACAGTATGCAATACATCTCAATAACATAACAAATTGTCAGTCAATTTCATAATAATTTTACGTTAATCATTGAATTTATTAATGAATACTAATAAAAGAAAGTTTTGGTCTGTGTGTCCGTGGTGTGTGTCGGCAGGGTCGAAACTAAGGGGGGGCAGAGGGGACGCAAATGCAGGTTTTGTTTGTTGCGGTACTGCACTGTCCAGCATGGATAATTGGCAAACGATTCCCTCACTTTGACTTTTCTACTAGATAAAAATATTCCATGAAGGCTGTTCTATTTTTTCCCTTTTCTCACAGCTTGGAGCCTTCTTCTTTTTCCATTTTGTCATGGGCGAGGGGTGACTGCTCTGGACAATAAACACAAATTGCGGTATGAATGCCCAAAGTAAAATTCCCAGTAAAATCTTTTTTCTTTAAGTATAGCATTTGTAGAGGTACAGTAAAAAATCTCGTACAGGGCACCATGGCTAATAAAGCCGGAGCCACCCCTGGCTTTATCTTCCAAAAAGTTTTTTACTCGTCTTTTTGTGAAAGTTTTCTAAGCGTTTTGTTACCCTTGGTGGCAACTGGAATAGGCCGGTGCTGAAATTACTTTTTTATCCAGATCCAAACAAGCTACTATTAGAGAAGGCGAGGTTGGGCGACTGCCTGGGATACTAAAAACAAATAATATTTGAATGGATAATTTGAAAAATACGCAAAATAAAACTCTTTGTTAAAACTTTTTTTGAAAAAAATGTCATTTGTAGGGGTGCAGGGAGAAAACCATACCCAAGTTGCTATTACTAATAAAACCGCTGCTGCCCCTGCCTTTATCCTCCCAAATTATTTTCTCGTCCTTTGGCCATTTCCAGATAAATGAAAAATGCCGCCATACCATTTGTTACAATTACTTTTTTACATACAGATCCGGCTTTAAAGGGCGCGAGGTTGGCTATTGCTAACGACACTAAAAACTAAGGGGGTGAAACATATGCAAGATAAAATAGTAACCTCTCCTCCCCTTTTTTCTTTTTTAAGAATATAGCATTTGTAGACACGCAGAAAGGAACCTCGCACAGGGTGCCATGGCTAATAAAATCGTCTAATAGTCAAGCTCAATTTCTTTTTGTTTTTAATCTTATCCTACTCTAAAAATGCAAAATATCGATTATAATCAGTAACAAAGTCAAATGCATTCTAAATATCAGCTTTATGTAAATAGCATACCAAGTGTGGGGGACACCTAAATCAGGGGCCCCAGTGTTACGATCCAGATTTAGATTTATCAGATCTGATTTAATTAGACTCTGAATCTGTGTAATTAAATCGTCATAAAAGTCTCTAACAGTAACAGGGTACATTTCAGCTCAGATCCAAGTTTTAGTCTCACCCCAACCATCCATAACCGTTCACAGTTCTGATAATTGCTAATAGAAAAGAAGACAAGGAAAAACATTTCTGGGAATAGCAAATGGTATAAAAACTATTCTATTTAAATTACATGAAAATTATGTAGTAATAATTAATTTTAAAAAAGTGCTAAAAAAATCCTTTGATCAAAAAATAATTTTCCTCGTTGAACTCAAAAGAGGATTTTGGGGGCCCTTTGGATGTGGGGCCCCTCGCGATTGAGACCATCGCGACCCCTTAAATCGACCCCTGACAATATCAATAATTATACTTCCTAAGATGAAAATCCTGTATAAAACGGAATATTTTTCGGTTCCTTTCGATTCCATTTTCAAGGTTTTAATGAATCAGTGTTTGACAAAGCTGATTACTTAGTTCAGTATTACAGATTATCTGATTATATACTTTAAATTTTAGAAACTTAGAAAAAATTTGCTTTGGAAATTTTCTTTTCGGAGGAGGGGGGGGGGGGTCACCAAAATCCATGTTTGCCCCGGGCGCCAAAAAGGCTAGTTTCGGCACTGTGTGTTGGCGATGGCTAGTGAAATCTAGCGTAACTAGAAGTCTGAAAATTTCGTTGAGGAGATTGTCCATGGCATGTCCTCATGCCCCTGAGGCTCCTATTTTTAATATTTTCATAATTAGTCGAGATGTTAATTAAAAACTCATCTCTTTCTTTGAGAGTCAACAAAATCACTCGCGCAAGTCTAGAACCTGATTTATGCATTGGGAGGAAATGAAGAACCGAAAAGCGTTTTTGTGTTATTTCGTAGCTTTATTCAGCCTAAATCAATCAAACTGGTATAAACAAGTTCAAATACAGTTAAAATTGGAAGACATATTCTGAAAGATCATAACTCTTATGTCTCAAATGCCGCAATCAATTCGAAAACTTATCGTTGTTAACCCTTTGAAAAATATTTCAAAAAGGATCTTTTTGTTTTCACTCTTAAATATGCATAATTTTTCACGAAATTTTAAAGAGGCCTTGGATATATCTATATTTGTAACCTGTTAAAACTTCAGAGAGTTTGTAAGATGGAAACTATTTTTTCATTGTTATGTTAAAAGAGCTGACGTGAAAACAAACAAACATAAGCAAGAAGAAAACATACTTCTTTTTACAACTAGATAACAATACTTTTTCACGAATTTTTTTACACAGGCTGTAATAGTTTTCTTTACAATTCCAATGCTAATTTTTAGTAAATTATTGAAAAATTATTAATTTTTTTAAAAATCATTCTATTATTAAAATTTTTATTATTTATTGATTAAATAATGAAGCATTTTTTATTTCCATTCATTCTATTTTTGAGCCTGTAAGAAAAAGATAAATTCCAAAGTGCTACAACAGAGTGTGTAGTGAAGCATATTCTAATATCGCCCAATAGATGTCACCATGAAATGTTCTGTTAAACCACAATTCTCAATCTGCCAAATTTCAGAGTCATTACAGTACTCAGGGGTCGATGCAGGTTTTTTTTCTTCAGGCCCATTTTGTGAAAAATAAAGGTTATTTTTGTGAAATTTATTATAATTTTGTAAAAAATAACATTTTGTAACAAAAGTTTAAATCCAGTTAATCAAATTCGAACCAAGCATTTATAAACAAAAACTTTTTAAAATCTTTTTGCTGAAGTTTTCCTCTCTGGTGAACTTGTTTGTTTACAAATTACACATTTTAAAACATCACAAAATAATAAATAGTAAGTTTTTATAAAATAGAATTTTGTGAAGGGATCCATTATATCAAATTGATTTTTGTGAAGGTCCCATTTTATCAAATAGATTTTTGTGAAGAGACCCATTTTATTAAATAGATTTTTGTGAAGGGGCCCTAAATAGGCCCCAAATTTTTCCTGGATCGACCCCTGGTACTTAGTACTCTGCTAAGTAATGTTAATCTAGAATGATCTATGTTTAATATGTTTATATTCATTCACCTAAATGATAAAGCATATTGTAACATGCTAGTGGAATTTCAAGGTGTCTCATTGGTGCATGCATGCAAGCGTACCTCCCATTGGCAAATATAGTTTCCTTCTAATGTTATACGTTGGGTTCGTTCCCAGGTCACTTTTCTACAAGCGTTAACCAATTCAGAAGTCTCTGTTTAATGAAGAGCTTTGCAGGGAGTGTTTTTGTTGATAGCAGTTTTACAGATAAGTTTTCGAATTTTCTTAATTTGATATAAAAAGGTGTTCCCAGTTGCGCGTAGGAGTACGGTCGAATAAGCTATGAAAAATAGCTCATTTGATTGTAGTTGTTTACCGTAGGAGTGAGATTCCTTGAGTATCACTGTTGGAATTTGTTTACTGCTATAACTAGAATTTTCTTTGTAGTGAGTCGTTAAAGATCATGTGATTTTCATGTGTTGATAATTATTTGAGACTTTTAAAGTCTATTCTGAAATATTATTCTAATAATTTTTAGCCTCTAGATGTTTATTTGAAACTGCACAGTTGGAAGTTTAACACATTAAGCTATTTATGTATATTTCTTTTGTAAAATCCTTATTCTTTTGGAATATTTGTAAAATAAATATAGCATGACATTGAAAGGACTGTTTTTTTTTTCAATTACCAATCTACACAAATCCGAATAAAGTAAAAACTGGCGTCAGGATAGGGATTTTTAATTAGTCGAGCAAATGCAATCTAGCTAAAAGGAAATGAAAATAATTAATGAAAAAAATTTGTTGCCAATCAGGAAAAAGGAAATACTGCCGAGGGGCAAGAAGAGATGATAAAAAAAAAGAGCTCATGGAAGATTTTGAATGAAATATGTCATTAAAGAAAAGTTTTCCAAGATGGAAGAGGAAATTCATAAAATTGACACCTTACAAGAAAAATTTTAAATGATAGAAGAGAAAGTTAATAAAATGAAGGAAAGTTTCAACTAGAAAAAATGGAAGAAGATGGTTTAAAAGAAAAGAGAAGATAAACTTAACAGAAAAATAGGCGAGAATACAGGTGAAGAATTTAGGGAAAAACAATCTGCAGTAAATGAGAATATCGAGTATTTGGAGAAACAGATGAGAAGATTAACTATTTGTGAGATATTTAAATATGACTCAACAACTTCGGGCAGAACTTCAATAAAGTTACCACTTTATGATGAAAAGAAACAGTATAGAAGACACTATTTTCGATCGTAGCAAAAGCTAACGGATGAGACCTGACAGCCAAGGCCTATCATTTAGGGGCAGCTTTGTAACGTTACTAGAGATGGAAATGCGTGAGACAAAAGCACGGATCTTTTGGTGAAAATCCAGTTTTTTTAGGACTGGAGCAATTGGAAAATCTGAAATTTTATTTAAAAAAAACTATGTTTAGAATTTTATAACTGCTACATTCTGGTGTTTTTCCCTTAAATTTTTTTCCTATTCGTGAAAACATTCTATCGCCCATATAAAAATATTAACTTGGAAAATATAATCTGTAAGATAATTAAATATTACTTCTCTCATAAAAAATGACTATTCATACACATAATTTTATTAATGATACCAATTAGCGAAAATGGTACGGTTGATAACTTAATATAACTTGGTATCATCTAAAGAATTCACTCATTTTTACTGTTCTATGTGGAATTTTCCAATCCCTTACCGCCCCAGATCTGTCATATTCTTGCAGTTCTATAGCATTTTAATCTTTCAATACACTTGAAATATTTTAATGCCCAGCATTAATGATTGCGACAGTGCCTTCTAGCTTCATAGTTTAAAATTTTGCTGCAGAATACTACCTCTGTGCATATTTCTCAGTTCTGAAAACTTTTATTTTAATTACATATTGATTAACTGAAAACTTTTTGGGGTCTTAAATAGATAATCAGATAGTAATCACCAGTATAACCCAGAATTTTTGAAAAAATAAAATAAATTCTTTTTAAAAAAAATAAATTAAATGCAGCTGGAATTACTCTTTTCACCTGCCAAAGTTAAATATACTTAGACTTATTGTTTCTAATATATATACATATAAATAAATCAGTATCAGGCATTTATACATTAATTAAGAGGCAATACAATAAAACCTTTTAATACCAGACACCTAAGAACAATAAAATTTGTCTGCTATTCGGAGCGCCGGAAACTCAGAGGTAAAAACATACAAATATCAGGTGTTATAATTTTAATAAAATGTTAGTTGAATGAAAGTGTCTGCTACACAGAAGTACCCCTTATGAATATTTTACTGTAATGTATAGATGGGGGATGTACAATATAGTTAAATTTTTCTTTGAAACTGTAGTGACAGCAGATGAAAATTATATGATTTTTTTATTCACTTTAAATTTTAAAATTAATTTAAATCACAATTTAAAATAGATCATGCAATTGAAATGATTAACTTAATTAATGAATCATGTATTACCCAGAATGGTATTAAATGAAGCAAGAAAACCTTCTGTGGAAACTCTGAGATTGAAAGACTAAATTTTTAATAGTAAAAATCATTTATTTTGTAGCTTTTATCTAAAGTGAAAAAAAAATTATATGCATAAGCATAAAAAAATTAATTTTTGTTTTCTAAGAAAGGGCAAGAAAAGCTTTTGCTTGTGACAAATTGGTTTTTTTTTTTTTAATCCTGCCTTTTCCAGAAAAAACAGAAAAAATAGGGGTTTTTTCACTGCTGCAAAATTTTCTGAAAATGTACATCTCTGGGGGTCACACAGCTGATATCATGACTACATTTTCAGAAAACAAATCTCTTGATTTTGAGACACTGATAAGCGCACTTAAGTTCCGTTTTGGTGAGAAGTGTGTATAAAAAAATTAGCTGCCAAAAGCTGAAGCCTTGTTACCAAAAAGTGGATATAATGCTGCAAGGACTAGGTAAAGAAGAAGGGACAGGAAAAACTGTGCAAAATGTTAGTGCTATTTATGATATAAGCAGAACGGGACATGTTATTTTGACAGGACTATCACTTCATCGAGTTTTGGATTGAAAATTTAACACTTTAAAGATGTGATTAGTACAACACAAATATTTTAGTCTGCCTCATGATATCTTGATACGGTATCAGCCGAACGGGGTGCTAATTAGTAATTTGGGTTGTAATAAGTTTATCAACTTTCGACATGGAAACAACATCATGATATCATGTCTAAACAGGGTTGACTTGATTTTGCCCACCCCAAAAAACCCAAATGGGTTTTTTCAAAATCCTTATTTAAAATCGCACTTATCTCACTAATAATAAACATACTTATTTAAACAAAACATAATATATCTTTTATATCATGGTTTTCAGAAATACCGATAGGGACCAAATTTCTCTAACAAACAAAAGTTTGTAAATTTCAATAATTATCCCATTAAAAACACATTGAAAAAGATTATGTAAAGTGGTGCGATATCAGGAAACAAATTGAATGAATGTTCTCCCTGTTTGGTAATTTTTCAAGTTAGAAGTGACCAGGAAGCGAAGAAACTGAACAGACAAGTTTAGAAAAGGGTAATTTTATGTGAGTGGATCAAAAAGGAAAGTGGAAAGCTTCATTTGGTGGCAGTAGTCAACTAGGGTTGACAGCCTGTGCATTTTCTTCGTAAGTTGTACCTTTTTAAGGCTTTTTGTAGTACATTATACGTTTAAATCATTCCCGTGTGAGGATTTCTTTCGTTTTTTCCCAACATATCTGACTAATATTTTAGAGTCTTTTCTCAGTTTACATTTTCAATTTGTTCCAACTTTCACCTTTTGATTCAAAAACCTCAATGTTGAAGACACCCTTTTTGTGCAACAGTTGCACAGTATTTCACTGATATGATGAACGTTGGGAACTAAGACACTCATATTTATTTTATTGTCTCGTTATCTAAACTTGACATTATTCTAAGTTAAAAGCATCTTTACATTATTAAATTTTTAATTTGGTACATTTATAAGTTTTTTTTTGTTTTGTTTTGTTTAAATACCTTACTTTGATTCCAAATAAAAACTTTTTTTTCCAATGCCTATTACTAAAATTTTTCTAATTATTACTGAAATTTAGGCTATTTCGATTTATTTATATTGCCACAGTTAATTTTAGATTCTTAGTGGGAAATATGATGGCAAAATTATTTAGAGAATAATGTAAAAGCAAATACAACTGGAAAATAAACATTATAACTATTAATTAATAAACTATTTGTATGGGACAGGGCCGAAACTAGGGGGGGGGCAGAGGGGGCACGAGCCCCGGGCACCAGCAGAACAGAAGGCGAAGGGGGCACCAAATGCAGGTTTTGTTTGTTGTTTGATATAGAAATGTGTATATATATATGAAATTTGTATAAAAAGTCTCGCAGCCGGAAAATCAAAAAGAAAAACTGAACCAAATGCATTAAAATAGACAAATAGATAAAAAGATTCGTCTACAATACAAGATAGCAAATAAATAAAAAATGAACTGTTTTAGGCTATTTTCTTTCTCCCATTCCAAATATATTCCGTCTATACCGTCTATCATTTAAATCTCTTCCTGTGGTTTAAGAGAATCACTAACATTTTTCAAGGTCAGTCCCTACTCATGTCTGTATATGACACTGTTCATCGTCGTCTGGACACGGTATTGCACTGTCCAGCATGGATAGTTATCAAATGATTCCCTCACTTTGACCTTTCTATTAGATAAAAATATTCCACGAAGGCTGTTCTATTTTTTCCCTTTTCTCACAGCATGGAGCATTCTTCTTTTTCCATTTTGTCATGGGCGAGGGGTGACTGCCGTGGACAATAAACACAAATTGGGGGATGAATGCCCAAAGTAAAATTCTCAGTAAAATCTTTTTCTTTTAAGTATAGCATTTGTAAAGGTACAGTAAAAAATCAAATCTCGTACAGGGCGCCACCCTGGCTTTATCTTCCAAAAAGTTTTTTACTCGTCTTTTTGCAAAAGCTTTTTAAGCGTTTTGCCGTCCTTGGCGGCAACTGGAATATGCCGACCTAGGTCGGCATATTGTAGTATATAAAAAGTAATTTTAGCAAAAGTAACAGCTTTTACTTTTGCTAAAATTACTTTTTCATCCAGATCCAATCTAGTATTATTAGAGGGAGCGAGGTTGGGCGACTGCTTGGGATACTAAAAACAAATAATATTTGAAAGGATAATTTGAAAAATACGCAAAATAAAACTCTTTGTTAAAACTTTTTTTGGAAAAAGAATGTCAATTGTAGGGGTGCAGAGAGAAAACCATACCCAAGTTGCTATGACTAATAAAACTGCAGCCGCCCCAGCCTTTATTCTCCGAAATTATTTTCTCGTCATTTGGCCATTTTCAGATAAATGAAAAATGCCGCCATACAATTTGTTACAATTACTTTTTTACATACAAATCCGGCTTTAAAAGGCGCGAGGTTGGCTATTACTAACGACACTAAAAACTAAGGAGATGAAACATATGCAAGATAAAATAGTAACCTCTCCTCCCCCCCTCTTTTTTTTAAGAATATAGCATTTGTCCAGTGGTGTAGTCGCGGGGGGACGGCGTCCCCTCACTTTTTTATTTTATCTCAAGTGTCCCATCCCTTTTTATTTTCAAGGGGACGGTAGGGACACAGGAGGAAGCAGACTTTCCAAACTTATTAATTTTTTTAAAGGGATAAGCACATTAATCAATTAACAATTTTAAGAAATAAAGCACTTATTTTTAATACTTTTCAACAAAGTTGAAATGTGTTTATCACTTCGGATCATCTACCATGTCTGTCTATTTGTCTGTCCTCCCTCTAACTTCTGTAACTTTGTTTGAATTGTGACAAAATTTATGTATGTTTTTGAGTTTCTTTGCGTTATTTTCACTTCTGAAATTGATATAACTTAATTGTATAGCTTCATTCTAGAGATCTGCATGCACCGACATTTTCAGACACGAAATAAAGTTCTGAACTTTTGAAATAGGGACAATCTATTTAAAACATTACTAGTAAAAAACTTTAATAAAATTAAACTGTTAAATTTTTCAGTTACTTTCCTATGAAATTCAAAATGGAAGGTAACATTCAGTATCAAGTTTTCTATCGGTGACACAGACCCTATGTTTGGAACTACGAGCGTCCTCCCACTTTTTCTGTCAGGACTACACCACTGAGAGACGCAGAAAAGAACCTCGCACAGGGTGCCATGGCTAATAAAGCCGTCTTTGCAAAAAAAAATTGTTTTCGTCTTTTTGCCATTCTTACGTGTTTTGCCGCCCCATTCTTTTGCTGTAAATATTTTTTTAGATCCAGATGTAAATTTCCGGGATAAATACATCATGTGCCCCTGTAATAATCAAGCTCGATTTCTTTTTGTTTTTAATCTTATCATACTCTAAAAATGCAAAATATCGATTATAATCAGTAACAAAGTCAAATGCATTCTGAATATCAGCTTTATGTAAACAGCATACCAAGTGTGGGGGACCCCTAAATCAGGGGCCCCAGTGTCACGATCCAGATTTAGATTTATCAGATCTGATTTAATTAGACTCTGAATCTGTGTAATTAAATCGTCATAAAAGTCTCTAACAGTAACAGGGTTCCGTTCAGCTCAGATCCAAGTTTGAGTCTCACCCCAACCCTCCACAACCGTTCACAGTTCTGAAAATTGATAATAGAAAAGAAGACTAGGAAAAACATTTAAACATAACTAAAACATTTCTGGGAATTGCAAATGGTATAAAAAATATTCTATTTAAATTACATGAAAATTATGAAGCAATACTAATTAAAAAAAAGTGCTAAGAAAATCCTTTGATCAAAAAATAATTTTTCTCGTTGAACTCAAAAGAGGATTTTGGGTGCCCTTTGAATGCGAGGCCCTTTGAGACCATCGCGACCCCTTAAATCCGCCCCTGAGAATATCAAAAACTATACTTCCTAAGATGAAAACGTGTATAAAGCGGAATATTTTACGGTTCCTTTCGATTCCATTTTCAAGGTTTTAATGAGTCAGTATTTGACAAAGCTGATTACTTAGTTCAGTATTACAGATTTTCTGATTATATACTTTAAATTTTAGAAACTTAGAAAAAATTTGCTTTGGAAATTTTTTTGCGGAGGGGAAGGGGGGGGGGGGGGGGGTGCCAAAATCCATGTTTGCCCCGGGCGCCAAAATGGCTAGTTTCGGCACTGGTATGGGAAATTCCTGAAAGGAGATATTATTTGTTTTGTCAATAAAGTTTAGTAGGATGTGAAAAATGTCGATAGTGTGAGAAAACCAAAACTAATTAGTATCAATAAAAATCTTCACTTTTTTGAGAGCAAAATATCTGGCAAATATTATACTCAACAATCATTTTTCATTTAATGAGAAAGGGGATTTGTTTGAAGAGGAAGTATGTGAATTATATTATCACTTGTCTGTTACACAGAATAAGAGAAAGTCTTTCCATAAACTTCTACTCCTCTTCTTGTTCTCTATCACAAGAGAAAAAGAAGAAACACATAATTAAGGGTGATAAGCAACGAATTATTTATTATTAGATTATTGAAAATTGACTATCCATAATATTTATTTCTTTACATAGATTCTAAAATCAGCATGTAAATAAATCATTCTAATTGAAATTATTCTTTTAAATTTCCAAAGTACTTATGAGTAAGATTGAGCCTGGAATTTTCAAGAAATAATTTTGGGTCAGAGCAAGCAACATTATGAAATCATTGACATCAACAGCAGATTCATCTATAGTTTCGGGAGAAATAAACTGATTTCCATTCAATTTGCATCTCATGAATCTTACTTGAATAGAATCATCAACAATTAGACTACAGTTATATTTATCAAAGGCAGTAAATACAAAACAAAATATTTCTTACTATGTTAAATAAATTGTTATTTTTATTTGTTTACTTTATTTTACAGTTAAATCTACTTTAAAACAATCTTTCTTTATAGAAATAGAAAATAAGCAATTATTAAATATTTTGAAAATTCTGCATTACAGGAGCAGAGTGGATTGTGGACCACTGTGCCCCGGGAGTGGATGGTCCACTGTACCCCATGTTGAAGTTCAATAAATAATTATATTAATATTGTTTATAGCTTTCTTTTAAACATATTAACTTTAAAGTAAAATATAAACAAGTATCTTAGCTTTGCAAAAAAGCTGTTTTATTTTATTTATCTACAACCTTTAATTACTAAAAAAATAAAAATATGATGATGAAAAATTTTACTTTTAGAAGCTCAAAACAACCAATCAGGATAAAATAGTTCAATCTGAGCTAAACATACTTTCTGAAGGCTATAAATAATCATTGCAGTGCTGTTGTCTATTAGGATAGAAGAGAAACTTAAAAAAATTTAAATAAATAAAATATTAGGGGGTGGTCCACTGTGCCCATAGGTCCAGTGTGTACCAGTCTCCCCTATAATGCGAAATGAATAGAACAATACAATAGTCTTATAGAATTGATATGCTGCACACTGTTTCTTCTTTTATGTACAATTTTATATATATGTTTTCGAATCTATTTAAAACAATCATATAGTACACATATTCAGGTTTAAAAGAGAAAAAAAAACGCTGAAAATATTGTACTAACACTTGGATATAAACCACTTATCTAAATATCCCAAGTTCCCCTGCTTTCTGCCACTGGGCTACAGCAGAATCCAAAAGTAATGGGGAATAACTCGAGTGCTTAATATGGTTCTGATACTATATCTATGTAATAATCACTCCAGGTCAGATAAGCTGTAATTTAATAGCACAAGTGTAAAACTAAGAGGACGCCCAATAAACAATGACTATAAACAGCAAGTTTCCCTAAAACACATAATTTATAAATTAAATAAATGATATGGTAAATGAAGACTTACCAAAATTTAAATATGATGGTAATCATGGAATAATATGGTAAATATTATTTACGATTACTACACCGGAAGACGGAAAGCTTTATCGGAAGTCGATAGATAAGCTACTTTGTTCGATTATTGTGCAAAATCGAATTGGAAAAATCGATTAATATGATTTGATGCTTCTATTAAAAATAACAAAAAAGTTAATTTACTTACTCCACGGGAGAAAAAAAAACAAGCCTTTACAAAAATTCTTACTCTGTAACTACTTTCATATATCTTGTGTTTCATTCATTTACCACAAATAATATTTTCAAACAACTTCTAATATAAAAGAAATTAAATATTTTTCATTGACTCATGCTATGTAGTAAAAGGATTTCCATTTATAAGTATGCATTGGATTAATATTTATTATAAACAATTTCATTTATAACTTTTCATATGAATAGAAATATTTTTTTTAATTAATCGATTATTAGATTTAAATTTAGTTAAGTAAAGTAATTGAACTTTAACTGTATGGGGTGTGAGGTATATTGTTCTAATACTCCGTAATTAACGTGGAACTTAATTAACTCTTTATCTACTGACGGTACTTATAAGTACCAGTAAAATAACTTGCTATAAAATTCCTTTAATGCATCGATTAGTAGTAATACAGTTTAGAAGGAGTTATAGATGCATTAATTTATCCTGTTCCAAAAGCGTTATTGGATACACAAAACAAAAATATTTTTAAAAGGATGATTTCTTTTACCTTTGCATCTTTTCAGCTTTCTTGGCGTTAGAGGGGAGGAGGGGGTGGATTTTCAATTCGGAAATATTTCTATTGTAAGAACATTATATTTGTACATTTCCTTTTTCTACAAAATACTAAGAAAAATATTTAAAATAAAATATTTGAATGGGGTTATAAATATTGCACAAAATCACTATAAATTCAAATTTAATTAATCCTCCTAAATCCTTCAATCATTCTAAAATCCCTCTAAAATTTATTAAATGAGTATGGAGATCTTCTAATGTATTTTCAACAATTCACGAAAAATGCTTTAGAAGATAACATTTTCATGAATTCATTAACGCAGGCAATACGCCCTGCGTAATCACTTAAGGAACAACGGACATTGACATTGAGGTAATAACTTGCTAGTGCCTTTTGTTTGGTTGCTACATCATTTGTCTTTAGTTAGAAAAAAAAATTACAATGAAGCTTTGCCTTACTTATCTAATTTAATTAAAATTTACACACAAAAAAAATAATAATCATTAAATCTGGTAATTCTAGCACATAAAACTGATTTTCGTAATCGATAACTATATTTTGATTTAATTATATAAATGAACTAGGGGGCTCAGCCCCCTACTCACTAAAGCTCGTCAACCCCCCGTGAATTGCAAAGCAATTCACATTGAGACCACTACGCGATCCCAGTTCGTTTCGCTCGCCCCTTTTTTTAATTTTTCTAGTAATTCTAGCCGGAATAAGTACTACAATAAATCATTTGAACATATGAAATTGACAATTTTTTAATGCAAAAAAGTAATTGAAAACTTTGTTGAAAACACAACAAAAATGCATTTAGTTGATGCTACTAAAGTGCATATAAATCATTTAAATACTATGAAAAAAGGATCTTGGAAACATAATTAGTTTAAAACTTATTGCACCTATAATATTGTACAGCACGGCTTAATTCATAAAAAAAAAAAAAAACACTACGTGGTAGGAAGATAGTTTATCATCAATGATTGTTTAAATTTCGTTCAACATTTTATTATTCTAATTGATTATACATTTCGGAAAAAGAAATTATTTTTACTTCAATAAAACAGCTGCAGATGGCAGCAGGGGCACTCTAAAAGTTTATATTTTATTATCTCCGATATTTTGTGCGAGTGAAATTCGTAAATAAACTCTAAATAAGAGTTGAGAATTCATTTGAAATTAACAATATTACTCATAATTAAAATAAGGAATCATCTCAGACGCGTTGGATTACGTTCATATTATTTTATTTTTAATAATTGCTAGCTTCAGTTTCACTGCTCTGACACTGACAGCCATATTGGAGGCAGAGCTAACACAATCTTATCTGTTCATTGGTCTGAGCTCTGGAAACTACGGCTGTTGCCAACGATAAGGTAGAAATTCAGCCCTATTTCCGCGCCACGTAAGACAAATATATATATAGATTTTAATGCAATGTGTTATTATGTGGTAATTACTTGCTACTTGATTTTTCATTTGTCTGTAGTTAGACAAAATTACATTTGAAATCTTTGCTATTCATCATTTAATTACAATTCAATAAACATCGGGATCCTTTTAGTTCAACGTAACATGTTGCCAAGTTGCAAAAACTCGTGTAGTCAGTAGCATAACTTCTATTGTGTGGTTTGATGAGTGTGACTATTGTTCTGCAACCAGTGGTGTAGTCGAAGGGGATGCGGAGCGACGACGTTTCCTCACTTTTTTTTTTATCTCAAGCGTCCCCCACTTTTTATTTTCAAGGGGACGGTACAGCTGGGATGCCAGTATTATACCGTAAAATCAACATTTTTTTTTTTTTTGCGGTGTACGGACGCAGGAGAATGCAGACTTTCCAAACTTATTAATTTTTTAAAGGGATAAGCATGCTAATCAAATAACAATTTTAAGAAATAAAGGACTGATTTTTATTACTTTCCAACAAAGTTGAAATGCGTTTATCACTTCGGATCATCTGCCATGCCTGTCTATTTGTCTGTTCTCCCTCTAACTTCTGTAACTTTGTTTGAATTGTGACAAAATTTACATATGTTTATGAGTTTCTTTGCATTATTATCACTACTGAAAATGATATAACTTAATTGTATAGCTTCAATCTAGAGATCTGCATGGACCAACGTTTTCAGACGCGAAATAAAGTTTTGAACTTTTCAATTAGGGACAAGCTATTTAAAACCTTACAAGTAAAAAAATTTTAATTAAATTAAATTAAACTGTTTAATTTTTCAATTACCTTTCTCTGCAGTTCAAAATGAAAGGTAACATTCAGTAGCAAGTTTTCTGTCAGTGACACAGACCCTATGTTCGGAACTATGAGTGTCCCCCCACTTTATTTCCCAGGACTACATTACTGTCTGAAACCCCTTTGTACTTTCTCTGTTTGCTATTCCAAAGTTTCAGAGTGCATTTAGTAGACTTAGAAAAAAATGGAACAGCTCTCGCAGATGCACTGGAGTTGGCGTAATTTTTATTTTGTGCCATTTTGGTGAGAAAACCCCGTTTTTGAATACCTGTTAGGCCTAGTTTGCTAAAACAGCTTGTTAGTTTATTTTATTATGAAACAGTTTATTTTATTATAAATCACACACAATTTTTTATTATAAACACACACAAATTATTTTATTATAAAACACACACAATTACAATGCTTAATTTATTGTAACAATGCTTAATTTATTGTAAAACACACAATGTTTAATTTAATATAAAACACACAGAATCTGTTCTATCGGATTGCCATATGAAGCAAAATCTCGCCAAAATCACCGGCTTGCTCAGCCATAAAATTACCATTTTGGCTCCAAAAAGATATCCCAGTGCGTCTGAGACAGCTGTACCAAAAAAATTCACTTATGAATGGGTTTTAAGGATACAAAAGATTTTTTTTTTAAAGGAAAGGATTGTATTTAGTAGACTTAAAAGAAGATTCACTTATGAGTAGGTTTAGTTTACTAATCATCTGAATTAAAATTTCAAGATAATAATTGACTATGTAATTTTGTGTGGAAATTGTACTGACAACAGGAAACCAAAAAGAGTAATAAATAGATAATAAAAGTAACATTTATTGACAGTGCTGCAAAACCCAGCAGTGCTTAGTACCAGGGCTTCTGAACATAGTGCATCAATCGTGATAATGATTTTAGTTAGAAAATTAATATTTCAAAAAGTTGCCAATATATTTTATTTAATGTCATGTAATTTTGTGTGTTATATTATTTCATCAAAACATTTAATATTTTCATAATATTTTTTTTAATTCTTGGTTTTAATAGACATGATGTTTTCTTGATGGTAATTACAATTACTTTTATGGGCCTCATGTAGAACACCGAATTCTTACTGTGCAGGAAATTTTTCATTTTGGTTAATTGTACACAGTGGTTTAGTAATAATTGCGGAAGTCCCTGCAAGTATACCCATGTATTATACAATACTCTGACAGCATTCAGCATAGGCATCTTTCAGACAGAAATTTAAGTTGATGATTATATTACAGAGCTTCTGAGTCGTAAGCATCTTTAAAACAGTCATAGAACCCTTAAGTTTGCTTGCAAGTGCTACAGATTTCTCTGGTATGTTATTGCATTGTCTTAATTATAAGAATAACATTATTCCAATGATAAAGGCAAAAACATCTCAATGACAACATAAATTAAGAAATTTGCAAGGCTTTTCGAAAGAACTTTGTCTTTTTTCTTCAGGCACAAAGAAGATGTGCTACCATTTTAAAGGCAGCAGCAAGACTTGATACCAATTAGACCAATCAATAAGAAACATGAAAAGGCTGGTTAATATGGCACAGAGTACACATTTAAAGAAAGAATAATGTGGTAATAGATAATGATATTAGAAGTTTTTTGCTTTTAGTTAGTATCCCACCAGTTTATTTAATATTTCAATATTATTCACATGATTTGCAGTTACTATTGCAATATATATATATAAAACAGCATTAATGGTCACTTACAAAATTTAATTTTTTCTAAGTGTTTAGGACTAGTGTCTATTACTAAAATGTTTAATTAGTCATTATCTGATAATGGACAACCACTGTGGCTATTAATAAAAATGTAATTTCGCTAATGGTCATACTACATAAGAAGAATTCAGCTTTAACTGGAAAGCTGAGTGATTAAATTATGTAGAAAAATTCGTGTTTGGTTTGCAGTGAAACACCCTCTGTTTTTGATTGAACAAATGGATTGCAATCCCAGTTTCCTACACAAAAATTATTTCCTGTATTGTGTTTTTCCATTACTTAAAGTTTGTCTCACCTTTGTTGAAGAAATTTGTATAAATGTAACATCAGCTTTATGTTATTTCATTGGTACATTTTACGTTTTGTAACTCTAGGATAGTAAATGCTGTTTAAATGAATCATGTCTAACACAGTGTCTGATTCTAATAAACAGAAGAAAGTAGTGTTATGATTTAACTTATTAACAAATCAGATTCACCTAACCAGTTCTCCTAATAACAGGTAAGCTAGCAATACCCCCTCCCCCTAGAGCCAAATTCTGGCTGTGCCACTGGACATCCCATGTGGCTATTAATAAAATTATAATTTCTCTAATGGTCATAGTACAAAAAAAATTGAGCTTTGACTGGACAGCTAATTAAGTTTAATTTTTGAGAATTTTTGTTTCTGAGAACACTTTTACTTTCAGAAACGATTTCAAACATGAAAATGGGTACTTTTCGGTTAGCCGGGCGGCAGTGATATATATACATGTATATATACACATATCTATGTATATACACATATGTCTGCATATATATATACATATACATACATATATTTATGTACATATATGTAGGTATATACATATGTATTTATATATGTAGATATATCACTGGCACCCGGCTAACCGAAAAGTACCTGAAAATGTCCTCAGAATAAAAATGTTATAACAAAAAAAAAGGAACAAAGTAATGTTGTTAGACGTTGACCTCAGATATCCTATACAAAAAAATCATTTAAATGTATTACAATGCAAAATAGAAATTCGAAAAGAATGCTGTGTCATCACATACGAGGGTTGTAAAATAAATGGTGGCAACTTAACCTTGAAACTCGCAGAAGGGCAGACATGCGCAAATAGGATATGGAAGCGGGGAGGTGGCGCTGTTGTCGATGTGTAGAGTGCAAAAAACAGTCGATCTGCTTAGAAGGGTAGTTGTTGTGTGGCGTTAAAGTGAGGAGTTTCATTTCCATTGCTCTAAAGCATGTTTTCAAAAGGTGATCAGCGGTCGTGGCTTAAAATCGAGGTTGCCTGTGGCAAAAATGCAACAGAATGCTATCGAGGATTAATGGAATCCTGTGGCACAAATGCTTTACCGTATAGGACAGTAGCACGATGGGTTCAAGCATTTCATTCAGGTCGGAATGAGACTGCTTTTGAAAACATGTTTTAGAGCGATGGAAACGAAACTCCTCACTTTAACGCCACACAACAACTACCCTTTTAAGCAGATTGACTGTTTTTTGCACTCTACACATCGACAACAGCGCCACCTCACCGCTCTGATATCCTATTTGCACATGCCCGCCCTTCTGTGAGTTTCGAGGTTAAGTTGCCACTATTTAATTTACAACCCTCGTATATTCTATATTAAGAGGTTTGCAACACAATTTTTATTGTTTAGAATAATTCTTTCTGTTTTATGATTCTATTTTTCTTTTGCAGAGGAGATATTTATAACTATGACTCAAGTTAAAAACATGAATAGGATTTTTTTAATGTATTTTATTTCTTTGCAGACACTCAAATCCATGGAATTATTTTAAGAGAAATATTCGTTGAAGCATGCATCATATTACTAAAAGTAAATAGAAGCCCTTAAACTAAGAAATATGCAAGAAAATATATCCTTATCAGAACAGATTCTGATTCGTAATATTAAGAAGCGATTTGCATGTAAACTATGCGAAAAAATATTTTCAATGAAAAGTTGTTTAGATATGCACCTACGTACTCATACTGGTGAGAAGCCTTATGTGTGTGAACTATGCAACACAGCATTTTCTCAGAAGGGTAATTTAGATAAGCACATACGATCTCATAATAGTGTGAAACCTTATGTTTGCAAATTATGCAACAAAAAATTTTTGGAAAAGCATCATTTAGATAGGCATCTACGCTTTCATATTGGTGAGAAGCCTCATGTGTGTGAAGTATGCAACAAAAAATTTTCTGAGAAGAATAATCTTGATAGACATTTACGCTGTCATGCTGATAAGAAACCGTATGTGTGTGAAATATGCAACAAAAACTTTTCTGAGAAGTGTAATTTAAATAAGCACTTACGCATTCATACTGGTGAGAAACCTTATGCATGTGAACTATGCAACAAAAAATTTTCTGACAAGTCTTCTTTCTATAAGCACCAACGTACACATACTGGTGAGAAACCTTATATGTGCAAATTATGTAGCAGCAAATTTTCTGAAAAGTCTTCTTTAGATAAGCACCTACGCACTCATACTGGTGAGCAGCCTTTTGCATGTGAACTGTGCAGCAAAAGATTTTCTCTGAAGGATAGTTTAAACCGTCATCGACATACACATACTGGTGAGAAATCTTTTGTGTGTGAGTTATGCAATAAAGAATTTTCTTATAGGAGTAACTTAACTCGCCACTTACGTACTCATACTGCTGAAGAGTCTTTTGTATCTTAGTTATGAAACAAAGATCTTTTTGAAACAGGGAGTGGAGTTTAAGTTGGGACATTTTGTATTTATACTGGGACAAAGCTTTTTGTGATTACATTTTTTTTTATACCAAAGCTAAATCTTTAAAAAAAACTGCTACTTATTCTGTAATACTAAGAAGTTTTTATAAGGTATATAGCAAAGAAATTTCTCAGTAGAATGATTCTGAGACTCAACCTCACACTCATACTAGTCGGAACTTTTGTTTTGTGAGTAATGCAGCATAGAGATTCGCAGAAATTATTCTAATTTTGATATTCATACCACGTTCCTAAATTCTTACAGACACCAAAGTATGTACAGCACAGCTCAACAGTAAACATAGATTATGCTGGAATGGGTTAAAATATTTTTGATAACCATTTGCTTTAAACTATTCCTTTAATTTTGTATGGTAGACAAGGCATGTCTCATAACAGTATCTTCTGTCACCAGATTTGATGCTCATCTGTATTTTTATACTAGTTCCATCCAGCTTGAAAGTGTCACTGAAAGTTATAAATATATGCTTCTTTTAATGAGAAATAATTTGTAATTTAAAAAGGCAGAAAAATTAAACAATTTTCATGTTATGGTTATTTTTCTCAATTTTTGTCATATTACGAAAAATGCTCTCCATAAAAAGTCAAATGAAAAGGTCCTTTTTTTTTTTTTTTTTTTTAATAACAGTTTGCACATTGCACTTTCTAGTTATGAAATAAAAAGAGTATTTTTATAATTTCTCTGTATTTTTTATTTTACAAAATAGCCATTCCTAGCTTCTATCTAAGTTAGCTTCCATGTACACTTTTTTGTGATTATTTACAAATGCAGCTTTATTAATTTTCTGTCTGGTCTGTTGCCTTTCTCATAGCTTATATAAAAAATTTGCCCTATTTCATGAAATTGTACCAATGAAGAAATCCATCTGTGTCTAATTTTGCCTTTGGTACCTAAAGAACTTTGGTTGTTATGAGTTGTTAAATTTATTATTATGTAAGTAAGTGTTTCTTTTTTTATTATTTGCAAAGTAAAGTTTATTCTTTGTGTTTTCTAATTATTAAAAAGAAATGGTACTTTTTAGTTAGATGGATACATAATGTAATTTGTGAAAAAGGCACCAATAATTTTTTTTTTAATGAAGCTACACAATTATCTTATTTCTTCGTAGCATGCAGTGTTTAGTACATAATTTTAAAATTTATATTTCAATTCTATCATGATCTCTTGTCTGCTCATCCATATTTTAATTTAAGAAAAATGCTACATTTTTTCACAATTTGAATATCATTTTCAAATTGACCAAGTATTTTCCTTCATGAAAATGGTCAATATAACTGATTATCATCTTTAAGCAGCTGTTGCTTTAAAAAAATGTATAGCTTTAAGCATAAAGTTTTAAAAATGAAATCATTTATATATTACCCTTATATGACACTGTTTATTTTGTAAAAACATTTTTTTTTTTAATATCAATTTTCCTAAATTATGATTGTATGCATGGGAGTGATGTTATTTCCAACCAAATACTTGTAAGTTTTTTTTTTTTTTTTTTTTTTTTGTACCACAGACTGGATCCTATATTCAGGCCTCGCAGTGTATAAGACAAATTTTATTGTTTCTACCATTATTTTAGAAGAAATTATGTTCATGATATACAGTCAACTCCCTCTAATCCGCACAGCTTGGGACCAAAGGTTGTGCAGATTATAGAATTTTGCGGATTATAGGTCATTGCTTTATTTACATTTTTTTCTCCTGTAATTTTACAGTAAATTAACTATTAATGCATAAATTAGTTGGTAAAAAAAGAAAGATATTGTAAAACATTGGATTATTTAATTAAAAATCTCATTATGTTTAAGGAAAAATGTCTTTAAATTTTATTTTACAATTTCTTTTGTTTATTTTTACAATTTTCAAACATAGTAGAAAATCCAGATATTTTATTTATAACCCATATCCAAGACCTGTTCAAGAGTTACTTTTTCACCTTCATCATCATCATACTCTATCCTATTTTCAGTAGAGTTTAACATAGTAGTACTCAGGGCTGGCAAGTTTCTACCGGGGTGGTTAAAACCAGTGGTTATAACCGGTTAAAACCGGCATGGCAGAAACTAGTTTCTGCCAGTAAGTGGCAAAAACTGGCAGAAACTAAGAAATAATAATAAGAAGAACTTTAACTGTAATGATTCATAATTTACACATGTATTTGATATGTAAACAATTAAATTAAAAATTAAAACTAAAGATTATAAAGGTTATTCAAAGTAGCAAAAAGCTTCAAAATGATCATATAAATATACTTTGTTTATATGATACTAATTTTCTTTTACTTGAAAAACAGAAATTTTCATAATGGTAATCTGATGCTCTACAAGTTTAACTATTAATATTATAATATTATTATTTACAGTTAAATTTCTATTTAAAAGTTTAAAAAAAAAAATTCTATATTTTAACAAATCACTGTTCTGAGAATTTTTAAATAAATAATATAATGCAATAACTTAAAGATTATCTACTATAATGGAATATGGTTATATATATATATATATATATGGTTGGCACATTTTCTACTAACAGTCCTAAATTTAAAAAAAAGAAATCAGATTTGTTCCTTTAAATACTGTATTTTAAATGAAATGTTTTTAAATCCACGGAATTACAAAATCCGCATATAACTACAGCTCCAAGTTAAAAAATTAGAATAATAGAAAAAAAGGAATTGTGAAAAAAGGTTTTTTATGTATCGCTTATACAAAAAGTAATACAGGTAAAGTAACTTAGTATTATAAGAATCTACATAGTTTGTAAAATTTTTTAGCATTAAAAGTAAAGGAAATAATACAAAAATTAAAATAATTATTCACACTTGGAAAAAATCAAAATATTAGAATAACCATTTACCTGGTTCAAAATATTAGAATAATGCATTGTAAATAATATGTGTTTAAAAAAAAAAAAGGTAAAATAGTTATTTTTTAATATTTTGTAGCATCACCTTTACATTTTATAACAGCATGAACTTGCTTTGCCAAGCAAGTGGTTCACAATGTTTTCTGCCCATCCATGACCATGCCGACTCTATGCTGGAAAGAAGCTCAACTTTGTTTTTTGGCGCAATATCTATTGTGCTAAAAATGCTTATTTTATGTAACCTTCTGAACCAATCTGGAAAATTCATAAGTATTCTAATTTTTTGAACCACCTATTTTAGTATTCTAATATTTTGAATAGTGAAAATAATTTTACAAAAATAAAATATTCACTCAAAATTTAACATTTTACAGTTTTAATTTTCTTTAATAACATGCAAATGTATTAAAACATCCACCGCTGTTCTTTTTCAATTGTAATACAGTGAAATAAAGCTAAATGCAATTCCAAATATCAAATACAAATGGAATTAATTATTCTCATTTTTTGATTTGTAGCTATATAACATTTCTATGAGAAAGATTTTTTACAGTTATTATTAAATTATTATGTTAAATTACAGAAAAGTATTTTGAGTAAGTATTGATTATTTTTCTTTTCTTTTCAGTGTTTAATTTAAAATAAGTATTGGATATAGTTTTCTATTTTGAATTTTAAACTGAGATTTTAAATACTCTAATAATTGTTTATATATAAAATTACACAAGCATATTATAACAAAAATTTTATCTGTTACATGACTCATTTTTTCTAATACAAATTTATTTATTTTAAATTAAAACTATCCAGAGTATTTTATTTGTTATTTATCCTGAATAAAATGTACTTAAGGAATTTAATACTGCTAAAAAAGTCTTAGATTATGTCACGAAATGTGTTTATGCCAGTTGTTGCCAGTTTCTGCCGGTTATAACCACTTTCTGCCACTGGCACGGCAGAAACCACTTTCTGCCGGCAAAAACCCAGCCCTGGTAGTACTCATAATGTCATTTGTGAAACTCTCTTTATTGCAGCTTCATCTTGGTAGGATATCCATCTCAATTATATTTTCTCCATTCAAGAAATCCAGCACAACAGTTAGTGAATTTTTTAGTTTCGTGTTAGTAAATTTTTCTGCAGATTTCTGTTTAGCACTAACCAAACTGAAGCCAACTAAGTAACATCATCACCATTACTGTCTATAACTGAAGATGCTGGCCACAAATTTTGCTTTGCACCTACTAAAGTGTTTTTATATACAGAGACTCATGCATCAGCCAAGAGAAATATACAGCCCTTAATTGTAAATTGCCTTCTATACTCCTCCATATTAGCCGATAAATCAGAGGTTATAATTTTGTGTATAAATTCCATTTTGTATTGTCATTTCATGCTATGAATAATTCCCTGATCCATTGGCTGAATAAGAGAATTTGTATTCGGGGGTAAAAGTAATGTAGATACATTGCCTTTTTGTAATAATTTTGGATTTCTAGCACAACTGTCTAAGAGCAATAATATTTTACAGTTTACAGGTAAACAGACCTTTGTACTACAGTGCATATAGGCTTCATTTAAAAATAATTTTCAAACCATTCTGTGAAAATTTGCTGGGTGAAACCATGCTTTTTTATTGTTACAACATGTAATAAGCAAGAAAATAGCCTCGTGATTCTTTTACTTTTTTTTTTCAATGTGAAAAATAAAGTTTTACTTCATTCTAATACAAAAATTTAGGGGGAGGGGACTGTCTTCTGATAATCAATCAAATGGCTGCCATTCCGGAATTTCTCTCGCACAGTTAATGGTAACCAAATTTTCATTGTTTACATCTGAAACAGTGTGCGGATTACAGGCGTTTGCAGATTATAGAGTTGTGGATTAGAGGGAGTTGACTGTATTTCCATTGCATACGGTAAAGAAATTTATCCTCAAGATTATTGATTAGGGATACTGGTATGAACAGTAAAATGTTTCCTATATGCTGCGACCCTTGTATATGCCAGATGCAATGCCTCACTTAATGAATTATACCTGACCACGAGGAAATATTTATCTGATCGCCACATAGTTATGATCCACTTGACAAGCATTTTGTTGCCATTGCTACAATGTTTTGTGTACATTTCTGCATTTGCCCGTTCTCGATTACGACTTAACTTTGTTGATTTGGCAAAAAGAGAAAAAACAAGGAGGGGGGTGACTTTACTCTTAAACAGCACCCGCATGAGTGGTTTCGCTGAATTTATGCGTGTGAAGTGTGAATTATATTGCCAAATTTATGTGTGTGAATTTCGGAAGGGTTTCTTTTAATGGCAACACCGGAACAAACAAACTACTCTTAAGAGAACGATTGTTTTAAGGTAATTTATTCGTTTATATTTATTATTCGTATTAATTTATTAAAATTAATTTATTCTAATTGTTTAAAAACAACACAAAATGTCACCAAAAACATATATGCATCATTTAATAAAAACTTTTACTTTAGGTGTTTTAAAACATACAAAACTGTATTTCACATTATAAAACCAAGCGCTTTCAAGCCGTCCTGGCTCATCATCAGGGTTAAAATATTAACACGTAGACACACACAAAAAACACAAATAGTCTGAAACACTGTAAAAACATCATTGTCACCTGAAGAAAAGGTCAAACCATTATAAACAGGTTACTAGGGGCGGGAAGCATAGGGAGGGATGTGCCAATCTTATTCAATCTTGAACTATCTGTAAAAGTTTATACCATAATTTAGGGATGTTGTAAGAATTTAACAATAGATCGGACAGTTTATAGGAAAAATATGCGGTCAAATAATACTATTTTCAGAGATGTGTCATCACCTTTAAGTTATAAACTGGCTGCATATAGGTTTTACATCCGTAGAGCATTTTAAGTGTGTACTGATAGTTATATCAATGAGGAACTTGACAGAATTAAAATTATAGCAAATGAGAATGGTTTTTCAGAGAGGTTAGTTAATAAGTTAATTTGTCAATATCAATATCAGGATAAAAAACAACAAGAATTAACAGGAAAACCAACGGAATTTTACAAATTTCAATATATTCCGAAACTTTTTGAAAAATTAAAATATAATTTAAAGAAATATGAAATAAATTTGATAGCATCCCCTCCAGTTAAACTGAATGTGTTACTACATAAGAAGATTGATCCCATACCGATTGAAGATTTAGCAGGAATTTATAGAATCCCAGTTATTATGGAAATAGTTGAAAATAGGATGGAATCTTATAAAGTTAAAGACTACATTGGTATGACTTTAAGGAAATTTAAAATTCGGTTAAAAGAACGTATTGCAGATATCAAGTACAATAGAAGTAAAACGGCACTTTCCAGATGAAAACAAGAACAGTCGATTAAAATAGATTTTGATAAAGCTAGAATTATTAAACCCACATCCTCTTTTTATCAGGCAATAATAAGTGAATCTATAAAAATTTTAACCAGGAAAGATAAAACATGCAATGATTCGGTTTCTTACAACATCCCTAAATTATGGTATAAACTTTTACAGATAATTCAAGATTGAATAAGATTGGCACATCCCTCCCTATGCTTCCCATCCCTAGTAACCTGTTTATAATGGTTTGACATTTTCTTCAGGTGACAATGATGTTTTTATAGTGTTTCAGACTATTTGTGTTCTTTGTGTGTGTCTACGTGTTAATATTTTAACCCTGATGATGAGCCAGGACGGCTTGAAAGCGCTTGGTTTTATAATGTGAAATACAGTTTTGTTGTTTTTAAAACACCTAAAGTAAAAGTTTTTATTAAATGATGCATATATGTTTTTGGTGACATTTTGTGTTGTTTTTAAACAATTATTATAGTACAGAGGTGAATTTGATTCAATTGTGTTTTTCATGACTCCAGTTTATTTTGTAATTTATTCTTTTACAGATTACACTTTTTTATCTGCAAATATGAAGTTTTACATGCCTTTAAACCAATTGAGCTCCCATTTGGCAAATATGTGTTAGACTCCGTCGCAAGTACTGTATAGATATTCATGAAAATCGGTATTTAACCCATTTTGTGACCAATTAATTCTATAGTGAAAATCACCAAGCAAATATGACAGAGTATAAGTGATAAATATTTTGCGACCATGTCATGAAGCTTCAGTTGCACAGAGATAATGTGTCTAGTTTTAAAACAGGAGGGTCAGCGTTCGAATACAGCCAATTCTATGTGTCAGATGTTTACAAGAATTCTCATTTTCCCCCTTTCTGAACACATAACCAGTCATTTAATATATGTTTTAGACTCTGTCGCAAGTACTGTATAGATATTCATGAAAATTGGTATTTAACCCATTTTAAAACCATTTTGCAGCCAATTCTATAGTGAAAATCACCAAGCAAATATGACAGAATATAAGTGATAAATATTACTATCATGTCATCAAGCATCAGTTGCACAGAGATAATGTGTCTAGTTTCAAAACAAGAGGTTCAATGTTCGAATACAGCCAATTCTATGTGTCAGATATTTACAAGAATTCTCATTTTCCCCCTTTCTGAACTCATAACCAGTTATTTAATATATGTGTTAGACTCTGTTGCAAGTACTGTATAGATATTCATGAAAATCGGTATTTAACCCATTTTAAAACCATTTTGCAGCCAATTCTATAGTGAAAATCACCAAGCAAATATGACAGAATATAAGTGATAAATATTACAATCATGTCATCAAGCATCAGTTGCACAGAGATAATGTGTCTAGTTTCAAAACAAGAGGTTCCACATTCGAATACAGCCAATTCTATGTGTCAGATATTTACAAGAATTCCCTTTCTGAACACATAACCAGTGTTCGGATAGTCAAGTGGTGCAGTTCATATTTTTTTTTTAACTAGGCATTGTTGGCGCCACTCTTGGCTTCTAATATCGCTTGGCGATAAATGTAACCAGTTGTTGTTTTGTTCTTGCTTCGTTCGGATGTCTCCAGGGGGAGCTCCGAAGTAAATAAATAAAATGGTTCGTTGATAAAAACAAAGTTGAAATTTTATCGATAGTAGTAGAATAATTTACAGTCCACTCTAAAGTCGTAAGCGTCGACATGGTTCCGATCGCGGAGAATAACCAGCCATCATAGGATTATATTTCGTTTTTGTTTAAAGAAAAAAAAAAAAAAAGAAATCGGAACAATAACAATGGATATAAAGGTGTTGAATCGAAGGAGGGGCAATATAAAGACCCAATTGACAAAATTAGCAAACTTTATAGCCGATGGGGGGGGCACAAGAAATAGACTCAGTGGATATATTAAACAAAATTGAGAATTTGAACAAGTTAGAAGATAAATTAGACGACTTGAAAAATGAGTTCTATAAAATTTTGAAAGATGAAGAAATGGATAAATGTGATTCTGAATTTGAAGAAATCGAACAAGATCTCCAAAATCTCAAGGTAAGATTTAAAAGGCTTATTGATAATTCTAAAAGTAAAAATGTTGATAATAATGTTGAAAATAATGGTGTTAAAACAAAAAATTTAAATGTCAAATTACCTGAAATTCCATTGCCGAAATTCGATGGTTCGTATGAAAATTGGAATAATTTTCAGACTCAGTTTAATAGTATAATTGATTCGAACGAATTGTTAACTAGTGATCAGAAACTTTTTTATTTGCAATCCTCTCTTGTGGGGACAGCAAAACAAATCCAAAGCACTGATGACACATATGAGTCATTATTTGAAGCACTTAAAAAAAGATTTGACAATAAAAGATTAATAGTTAACAGTCATATTAAATCTTTATTAATGTTAGATAATATTTGTACTGATTCAGCTGAAAAATTAAGAATGCTGCTTGATTGTATTTTAAAGCATGTAAGAGCTTTAAAGGTTTTAAATGTCGAAATGAACAATTTTAGTGAAAATTTATTGATTAATATTATTTTGACAAAATTGGATAGAACAACATGTAAGGAATTCGAAATGACATTAACAACAACAGATCTACCCAGATGGGATAACTTTATCGAATTCTTGCAAAATCGTGTTCAAATATTGGAAAACCTTCAAGGAACACAAATAAATTCGCAAAAATTTAAAACCCAGAACAAACAAAAAACTTTTATTCTGAATTCTAATTCATGCCCTGTTTGTAAAAAATTACATGCAATTCACCAGTGCCCTGTTTTTCTAAAAATGACTCCAATTCAAAGATTTGATGAAGTAAAAAAGAATAAACTTTGTATAAATTGTTTAAATGATTCGCATATGCTTTCGAAGTGCGGTTCAAAATATAGCTGTCAACGATGTTTTCTCAAACATAACGTGTTACTTCATCGTGATAAAAATAAATCATTTCAAATAAAACGTCATTAAAAAGCCCCGATTCTGAAATTGAAATGTCTTTGGCGCCAGACCGTCGTTCTGGTACAGAAAATGATGAAACAAATAAACAAAATGTATCGGAAATATCTCAGAGTTTTTCATCGCATAATAATGAAAGTAAAAAAGCAGTTCTTTTGTCTACGGCATATATTTATATTTATAGTTGCGGGAGCCAAGCAAACTATATTACGCTCTTATTTGGGCTTGAAAAAAGAAAAAAGAAATGTTTTCGTTAGTGGATTAGGTGGAAATGCCTTTAATGTGAAAGGGAAGGTTAATACGATAATTCGTAATAAAAATGCTTCATTCTCTTCACCTAGCGAATTTTTTGTTGTTTCAAAAATTACTGATTGTGTACCTTCTTCAAATATTAAAATTGATAAAGCATTGTTACCAAATAGGGTATTGTTAGCTGATCCTACTTTCGACATACCGGGTAAAATTTATTTAATAATTGGCGCAGAACTCTTTTATGAGATAATAAAAGAAGGAAAAAATCGCATTTCACCAAATTTAATGTTTCAAAATTCGGTGTTTGGCCTTATTGCTACTGGAACTGTTAAAATCAAGAGTTCTAATTCATATTGTGGATTGACATTTAATTATGAAATCGAGAACATTGAATCTAATCTTAAAAAATTTTGGGAAATAGAAAATATTTCATCTGACCGTTTTCTAAGTAAAGAAGAAGAATTCTGTGAATCTCATTTTCAAAAAACGCACAAAAGAGATGATACCGGAAGGTTTATTGTTGAAATGCCGATTCAAACTGATCAATTAAATTCATTGGGAAATTCGAGAAAATTAGCAGAAAGGCGTTTACATCAAACAGTAAAGAGATTGGAAAATAATAGTGCTATGAAAAAACTTTATTGCGAATTTTTAAATGAATATGAAACATTGGAGCATATGGAAAGAATTTCAGTCGAAGATTCTCGCTCAGTAGTTTATTACATGCCTCATCATGGCATTTTTAAACCAGATAAATCCTCTACAAAATTAAGGGTTGTCTTTAATGCCTCTGCACCTACCACAACCGGAAAAAGCTTGAATGATATTTTGCTTTCCGGTGAAGTTAAGGAAGATCTTTTTGATATTTTGTTAAGATTTCGAAAATATAAGATTGCTTTAACTGCGGACATTAAAAAAATGTTTCGGCAGATTTTGATAGATCCTTCGCAAAGGGACCTTCTACGCATTCTTTAGAAGGATTACGAAAATAATTCCACAATTGCCTTTAAATTGAACACGGTCACTTATGGAACTAAATGCGCCCCTTTTTTGGCCATAAGGTGCATCAAACAATTGGCTTTAGATGAGAAGGATAAATTTCCTCTTGCGGCAAAAGCTATTCTTTCTGATAGCTATATGGACGATATTGTGACTGGATCCCCGGATTCAGACTCGGCAATAGCCCTGAAAAATCAATTGATTGAAATATTTCGTTCTTGTGGAATGGCTTTGCACAAATGGAATTCAAATTTGAATGAGCTTTTAAATCATGACGAAATCGAAGATGTCTCCTTTTGCACTAAGTCTGACACTTCAGCTAAAACTCTAGGTATGGTTTGGCAATCCAACAAAGACCAATTTGTGTTTAAAGTTTCGGTGAAAGAGCAAAAATCATACACCAAAAGACAGGTTCTTTCTGTCATAGCAAAATTGTATGATCCGCTTGGGCTCATTGGCCCAATTATTTCAAAGGCTAAGTGTTATCTTCAAAAATTGTGGTTGTGTAAACTCGGATAGGACGAGAACATTCCGGAACCTCTTGCTAGTGATTGGTGTAACTTCGTAAGTCAACTAAAAACTATAGAAAATATAACAATTAATCGATACATTTTAACTCCTTCCACAGAAGCAATATTTGTTCTTGGTTTCGCTGACGCTTCCATAACAGCTTATGGTGCTGCAGTTTATATATATTGTTTAAATCCATCCAAATCGACCACATCAAACCTCATTGCAAGCAAATCAAGAGTGTCACCTCTAAAGACCATTTCTGTGCCAAGGTTGGAACTATGTTCCTGTTTGCTTCTTTCTCAACTTGTCGCCAAAATTCTCCCTTCCTTACAACTAGACATTCAAGGAGTAATTTTATTCTCAGACTCAACTATAGCATTGGCATGGATAAAAGCCTCTGCTCATCTATTAAAAACTTTCGTAGCGAATAGAGTCTCAAAGATTCAATCTCTCACTGAACAATTTTTATGGAAACACATTCCTTCTAGTGATAATCCAGCTGATATAATATCTCGTGGAACATTTCCTCAGGAACTCTCAGATATGGAACTGTGGTGGAAAGGTCCATTATTGACTAATAATATCTTGGACTGGACAGAAAAAGAGGAAAAAACTGACTTTCCAAATGATGATGCATATTTAGACGAACTTAAATCGAACAATACTATTAATTTGCATCTTATTTCTCAGGACTTTAATCATTTTCTTAACAAACTTTGTAATTTAAGTAACAGTTATTTTAAGTAAATTTGTATTTTAGTTTATATTTATAGATTTATTTATAGATGCAAGCACAAAGAAAGGATTGTAGGGCCTATTAAAAAGCAGGAATTTTACCAAGCAAAGATTAATTTGATCAGATTGGTTCAGGTAATGTATTTCGACAGAGAAATGAAGGCACTCAAGAAGGGTGAGAAACTAAAGGATAGTTGAGTAAGTAATTTAAATCCTTTTCTTGATAGGAATGAAATTATTAGGGTTGGTGGTCGTTTAGATAAATCAAATTTATCTTATGATAAAAAACATCCGATTCTTTTACCGAAAGATCATAGGCTTACACTTATAATTTTCCAGTATTTTCACTTAAAAAATTTGCATGTTGGTGCTCAAACCTTGCTTCATTTTGTGAGACAAGAATTCTGGTCTTTAAATGGCAGAAACATAGCTAGAAAAATCGTGCATAATTGCATTGTTTGTTTTAATAAAAGAAAACTGCCCAGTTAAACTGACGGCATTGAGCTCACAGGCTATTCACACTAACAGTAAATTATATTCTTATTTCAAAGAATTTGAAATAAGCCCTCGAAAAATGAAGAAATCGACAATATATTAAGAGGGGGGAACCATCCCCCGTTTCTCCTTCTTATAATTAACCAATGAACCCATAAAACTAATCAGAGGAGCGTCTTACCACAATGAACCTATACACAAAATTTGAAAAAATCGGATAATTCTGCATGAAAAATCCATTTATCTAAATTAAGAGAGGGTAGCCCCGCGTCCCCCCTTTATACTTAACCAAAGAACCCCCAAAACTAATCAGAGAAGCGCCTTATCACAATGAACATATATATAAAATTTGAAGAAAATCGGATAATTCTGCTTAAAAAACCCATTTATCTATATCAAGGGGGGTTAGTCCCCCCGTTCCCCCCTTTATACTTTACCAGTGAACCCCCAAAACTAATCAGGGAAGTGCCTTACCACAATGAGCCCATATACAAAATTTGGAGTAAATTGGATAACTCTGCATGAAAAAAATAATTTATCTAAAATAAGGGGGGAGGATTAACCCCCCCGTTACCCCCTTTATACTTAACCTATGAACCCCCAAAACTAATCAGGAAAGAACCTTATCACAATGAACCTATATACAAAATTTGAAGAAAATTGGATAATTCTGCATGAAATAACCATTTATCCAAATTAAGGGGGGTTAGCCCCCCGTCCCCCCTCCCTTTATAGTTAACCAATCAATCCCCAAAACTAATCAGGGAAGCGCGTTATCACAAGGAACCTATAAACAAAAGTGGAAGAAAATCGGATAACCCTGCATGAAAAATTCATTTATCTAAATTAAGGGGGAGGATTCCCCCCCCCGTTAGCCCCTTTATACTTAACCTATGAACCCCCAAAACTAATCAGGAAAGAACCTTATCACAATGAACCTATATACAAAATTTGAAGAAAATTGGACAATTCTGCATGAAAATACATTTATCTTAATTAAGGGGGGTTAGCCCCCCCTTCCCCCCTTTATAGTTAAACAATAAATCCCCAAAACTAATCAGGGAAGCGCCTTATCACAAGGAACCTATAAACAAAATTGGAAGCAAAACGGTTATTTCTGTCAAGAGTTATCGCGTTACGTACGTACATACGTACATACATACATACATACATACATACAGAACGGGCGGGCACATAAGCTCTCAGGCTTTGATAGCCTGTGAGCTAAAAACAAACCTAAAATTGCAGAACAAATCATGGCCTCGTTACCTAAAGAAAGGGTAAATATAAACCCCCCTTTTACAAATTCAGGCATTGATTTATGTGGCCCATTTTTTATAAAATACAAAAACCAACGTAAAGGAGTTTTTAGTAAAATTTATGTCGCAATTTTCGTCTGTTTTGCTACTCGTGCAATTCACTTAGAAATAATAACAGATTTAACTTCTGAAGCCTTAATAGCTACCTTAAAAAGATTTGTAGCTAGGCGCGGAATTTGTGCCACCATCTTTTCCGATAATGCCTCTAATTTTGTTGGTGCGAATTCAGAATTGAAAAAATTGCATAAAATTATAAAAAATCAATCCGAGGAATTGGCTGCTTACTTATTGGCTAATTCAGTTTCTTGGAAATTCCTTCCTCCTAGATCCCCTAATTTTGGTGGCTTGTGGGAGGCAGGAGTAAAATCCTTTAAACACCATTTAAAAAGAACTATTGGAGATTTAAAACTAACTTTTGAGGAATTTTTAACTGTCGTTAATCAAATCGAAGGTATTTTAAACAGTAGGCCTCTAATACCTTTATCTTCGGATCCAAATGACTATGAAACGTTAACCCCAGGACATTTTTTAATCGGCCGCCCTATAAATAGCATCTGTAAACCAAACTTGACTGACCTTGCCAATAATAAACTTAGTCATTGGCAGCAAATTACAAAAATTAATGAATTAATTTGGAAAAAATGGAGTAGAGATTATTTAAATAATCTTCAACAGCGAACAAAATGGTTATTTGAAAAAGAAAATATTAAAATTGGAACTATGGTCTTATTAAAGGATAGTAATTTGTCCATGTGTACTTGGTCAGTCGGTCGCATTCAAGACGTTATTTATGGGAGCGATGGTAAAATTAGGGTTGTGCTTGTAAAAACCCCTAATGGTATATTCAAACGTGCAATTTCTAATGTTAGTATTTGCCCATAAATGATCCTTTATTGTAATGTAAATATTTATTGTTCTTGTATTTCTGTGCATTTATATTTGAAAATTTTTTGCAGTAACTTTGTATTTTGATATTATAGTTGAATTGAATTGTATATTTGTATTATTGATTGAATTGAAACTTGTATTATAATTGAAGATTTATTGTTAAAAAGAAAAAATTAATTGTTCACAACGAAGGACATTTAAGATATGTTGCTGAAATAAATATTTCAGTGGTGGCCGGTATGTTGGCGCCACTCTTGGCTTCTAATATCGCTTGGCGATAAATGTAACCAGTTGTTGTTTTGTTCTTGCTTCGTTCGGATGTCTCCATGGTGAGCTCCGAAGTAAATAAATAAAATGGTTCGTTGATTAAAACAAAGTTGAAATTTTATCGATAGTAGTTGAATAATTTACAGTCCACTCTAAAGTCGTAATCGTCGACAGGCATTATTCATTTAATTGGTCATTTGTTTATTTATTTTAAAAGTATTATTATTTTTAACATTTTAGTAAAGGATTCCCTTAAAGAATTTTGTTTTTTATTGCCTTCAATAAATGAAAAATTCTCAATAATCCCTATTATTAAGCGCGGTAAACGTCTGTGTGTGTGTGTGTGTGTGTGTCTGTGCACTCCACTTTTGTACACGCAAAGGCTCCGGGACCAGGCGACGCACGGACGGCGGACGCGGACCGAAAAATTCGCAAAAAAGGCGCGACGCTCAAGTTTCGATCGGGTCGGGATTCCGACCCGGACCCGGGGAGTTATTAATGAGCGAAAGTGTTTTAATTACCGACCGAAACCGAAGTTGGAAGAGAAGTCAAAACAGCGAAAAGTTCGCCTCCGCCGAGGGTTGCCGGTACACGTCCGGTCCGGGAAGGAAAAGGCAGGGGGTTCCCAGGGAGCGATTTAAGCCCCAAACCGCAGCGCAGGTCCGACCCCTATCTCCGGAAGTCGGGGGGCCAGAAATTCGTAAGTCGCACGTACGCAACCGCGACGTCGTCAGGTCTCATAAATTCGAAAAATCGTTTCCGTGCGACGATTAGAATCGGAAAAATCCTTTAAAAATCGATCGATAAAAAATTATTTTTCTTTTCTTTCCGAGCTACGATTCCCAGATCGGAGACGCACGGCCAGACGATTGTCTGGATCGGCATTTTCTTTGACGGAGGTGAGGTCACATGACGTTCAACTGGGGTTTTACAGAGGGGGGGGGGCATCTCTGATTCTAAGAGGCGCAGAAATTCCAAACTTTGACAGGGCGACGCTAAATGGATTCTGCTTTCAGAATATCTAAAAATTATTGCCATATCTTCATTACGAGCCGATATATTATTTTATTGTATAATTAATCATCGTTATTTGTATAATTAAAGCAAAAGAAAGATTTCCATTACAGTGCCGGCTAGATATTACGATTTTAAGAAGTAGGCCGCGTCTAAAAACTGCATTACGAGTATTTTCAGTTTTTGTTTTAGAGTGGCAACCAGATATTATGATAGGAAAAAGCGGGCTTTGCCCGTTATCGATTTTTTTTTTTTTTTTTTTTTTTTTTTAAGTTTTTCTACAGCTCACTGTCTTTGAACTAGAACTCAGGTAGTCTACATAAGTTGTTTGAGGAAAAGCAGTGTCATCGCCAACCCCCCCCCCCCCCCCCGCTTTTTTCTTTTAACTGTGGTCCGTTTCTATAACTAAGAAACTATGTTACGGATGTCCACCAAACTGATTCCAAACATCATAATTAAAGTAATAAGGACCCCCTATCCAGATATTATGATAGGGAAAAGCGGGCTTCGCCCGTTATCGATTTTTTTTTTAAGTTTTAAGTTTTTCTACAGGTCCCTGTCTTTGAACTAGAACTCAGGTAGTCTAAATCAATTCGACTCGACATCGATAGAGCTTACCGATTTTATTTCGTTTTTTCACCACTAGGGGGCGCTTTCCTATCTTCGGTTCTACGGGCATTAAAACGACGGGGTATGGCTCATTTGACTCGACTTCGAAAGTCTTAACGATTTCAGTTATGATCATATAAACAGATTGCGCCACCTGGTGGCGGAAGGTGGAACTAACGTATACTGCAGCGCGTGCGCAGCACGACTGCTATACGGTGCCGCAGGTAGCGGGGACCCGAGCCGCAGGTTCGTTCAGTAAGAGGTTTATACTATTCCATGTGCAATTTAAGGGATTATCCGGTGCATGCGTAGCACGACCGTCATACGGTGCCGAAGGCAGCGAGGACCAGGGTCGGAACGACTGCTATACGGTGCCGCAGGCAGCGGGGACCCGAGCCGGAGGTTCGTTCAGTTAGAGGTTTATACTATTCTATGTGCAATTTAAGGGATTATCCGGTGCGTGCGCAGCACGACCGGTATACGGTGCCGAAGGCAGCGGGGACCGAAATCACCCACTCGTGGACAGCCACCCGTGAGGTATAGGAACAATAAGTCCACGAGGGGAAAAATAAACGCTACCCGGCACCGATAGCACCCATCCGTTCCAACCCCCACCGCAGGAGACGCGCCTGTTTATTAGATTTGAAACAATGAATATAATTACATAACAATAATAAAATATAAAAGGTAAAAAATAACAATTTTTTGCAAATTGAAAGTTAAATATAAAATATTTTCGAAGTACTATAAGTTCATAATGTCCTAAATTTATGGTATTTTAGTTCAGAAAGTCAATGGTCAGTTCAGTCAATTTTTTTTTTAAAATTCTTTCGTAATGAAAGAGAAATTTTTATTGAGAATATTATAATTCTCTTTTAACTTTTGAGAGTTTGAAGGATTGAAAATGATATTACGAAGGTTATATCTGAGAGTTTCGTTCTTATCAAAAGGGAAGTGATGGATCATAAGAGGGCAGCATCCGAATATGTAGTGAACTGCATCTCCTTCTGCTTTATCGCATGGACATCTAGGTGAGGCTCTTTTTCTTATTTTATGTAAGTATTGTGGGAAACTGCCATGGTTACTCAGATAATACGGCAGTGTTGGCTGTTTGCAGAGATAATTTGGATCGACTTTATTTATAATTTTATAGGTATCTCTGCCCTTATTACATGAGTCCCAAATGGCTTGCCAGTCAGAGATGGTTTTCTTTTTAAAATACAATTTTGCTATTGAAATGGGGAACAACAGATCTTTTCTTGATTGATATTGGTCTTGTAAGATGGCTTGCTTTGCTAGGAGATCAGCTCTTTCGTTGCCAGTATCACCCACATGAGATTTAGTCCACGTTATTATAATGGATTTATCAGGAATTTGAAGTAATTGATTGTAAATGTTTTTGATAATGTAGTTTCTAGGAAAAGCAACTTTTAATACTTCCATAGAAGAGTAACTATCTGTAATAATTAGTAGTTTATTGTAGTCGGAGGTAGAGAACCATTTTATTGCTTTATAAATTGCCATTAATTCTGCTTGATATATGTTATTCAGTGGATGATGTCGTATTGCTTCATCATGTATATTATTTCCATCTTTATATATGGTGAAAGCACTGGCTACACCCCCTGGCATGACAGAACCATCTGTGTAGGCTTCCACATCGTATTCTTTTGGATGGATGGATTTTCTATCTTCTATAATTCTGATATTTTGTAGTAATTGAGGAATCGATACGATTTTTCTTTCTGCATTATATTGTTAATGTTTAGCTGTGTGTTATTGATTAACAAATTTCTATTTCCTATTTTCAGTTGGTAGTACTGAAATTCATTCTGTATTTTTATTAGGATTAGTGGAGTTCCTGTAAGAAGATACAGAGCTTCGTGAGAGATAGTCCTATAGGTCCGTATTAAGTTTAATAATGCCAAACGCTGAGTTGAACGTAGTAATTTGCGGCCATCAGTATTCAAGTTTGGATACCAAATTTCGTAAGCATATAGTATTTGGCGTTCTATGACTGTTTGATACCATATTTTCAGGATGTCTGGTTTGATACCTTTATTAAAGAATCGAAATCCTCTAAATCCGTTTACAAAGTTTGCAATCTTTGTTCGAAGGTCTTTCATGTGATCTGTAAAATTGAATTTAGAATCTAACAATACGCCAAGATATTTAATATTTTTTACTACTTTTATTTTTATATTTTCTAATTTAAATCTCGGAAGTCTTCTTTCGAGGAGATTGCTACCGAAAAGCATTGATTGCGTTTTCTGAGTTGATATTTTTAAACCGAGTTCATCACAGATATTCTTAAAATGGACTATTTTGTTGTTGGTTGTAACTTCCAGGTCTATTACGGTATTTCCCTCTATTGGAATCAAAAAATCATCTGCGTAAACAATAATATCTTCATATAGAGTTTTATAATTTTTTATTATGTAGTTAGCTATAAGAAGCCATAAGAGTGGTCCAAGACAGGATCCCTGAGGGCATCCTTTAAATACCCTGAACCACTCTATATATTCATATTGATTTAAGCCTATACTTCTTTTGCTTATATAACTTTTTAATAAGGTTTTGAGGTATCTGGGTAACGGTGAGTCATCAATTATTTCTGATAATTGGTGCCAGTTTATTGAATCGAAAGCACCTGTAATATCAAATGATATGATGCCCACATAAGTATGTTTTTGTAATAATTGTGCAATTATCTCTTTAAGTCTCTCCAGAGCTGATATAGTGCTTCTGTTTTCACGGAAGCCGAACTGTTCATCTTTTAGATAGTTTATTGCTTCAAGATAAGTTAAAGTTCTATTTTTTATTAATCTTTCTAGGATTTTACCAATCATGGGTAGTAGTGTAATTGGACGGTATGAATCAGGTTTTGATGGATCTTTGTTTTTCTTTCTAAAATAGATGACTACTCCTTTCTTCCACGTTTCTGGAAAGTGTCCAAGGTAGAGACATTTGTTATATAATAACTTTATAAGCTTCATATTATTTTTTATCAAATTTTCTAAAATTCTGCCATCTACCCGATCATATCCTGGGGCTTTCTTTTTATTTTGTTGGTTAATTGCATATTGAATTTCTCTATGGGTAAATTTAAAATTGTTATATTCTTTTATTGATAGTGTGTTTGTGTTTTGAAATGATGATTCGAATTCTGGGCTTGTATTGTAATGGTAATGAAGTAACGTTTCTTGAATCTCTTTGTATGTATCATTTTGAGTTGAAGATTCCATGACAGAGTGGATGAGATCTGTATTTTTTAAATATTTCTGCTTCAGAATTTTAAAAGCAGTACCATACTTACTGTTTGTTTCCGAACAAAATGTTATCCAAGAATCAATTTTAGCTTTTTTAATATCTAATTTGTATTTTGCTTTGGCTTTTTTATATTTAATCTTGAGTTCTACAGAATCTGGATTTCTTTTATGTAGTTTATATATAGCATTTAGGTGGCTTCGCTGTACTTTAAGTTTGTCAGTATACCAGGATACATTAATTTCATGAGACAACTTTTTCTTTTTAAGTGATTTTTGCATGATGTTTAAAAGGATAACATTAAATTCCTCTGTCCACTTCTCGAACTCTGGAACAGAAATGACTGCTTTAAGTGTTGAAAGTAATGTTTCTTCATGTTTTTGAAACAGTTTATTGAATTTTTTAAACGTTTCATATTTGGTTTTGAAACGGTATAAATTTCTTATTGTGGGTGTGACATTCAGAGTAAAAGTAATATATTGATGGTCACTTAGTAATTTAAATGTCGAGTCTATTTTCCATGAATCTATAATATTTTTTGAATGTTCACCGCAGAGGGTCAAATCTGGTTTGCCTTTAAACTTGTCTCGCGCAAAAGAACATTCTGAATCAGGATCATTAATAATAGTTAATCTGCTCATTGCTAGATAGTCAAGTAGGATATATCCTCTAGCATTATTTCTTTTATAACCCCACGCCTGGAGGTGTGCATTGAAATCATCCCCAAGGATAAGGTTCGATGTATCTTCTATGACTCTGGTCCATTCTCGGAAGTCTTCATCAAGATTTCCACTCGGTTTTGAATATTGTGATCCGACTTTAATGAATTTTGATGACAGTGATAGGTTTATAAATACACTGTTATTTGTTTGTAGAGTCTGAATATGAATTAATAAGGGATTGGATACGAGTATTCCCGACGTCTGATTTATTGAATGGTAGAAAGAACATGAAATTGGGATTCCCGTGAAGGTGTTATTACTTTTGTGATAATCCTGAACTAAAGCTAAATCTACTTTATTTTCATGTATGTACTTCAGCAATTGGAGATTTGCAGCCTTACAATTATTAAGGTTTATTTGAACTATTTTTAAATGATTTGGTGGGGTCTTGGATTCTCCGAAATAATATCTATTGTCCAATGGGATAGTCTGATTTATTATATATGTAGCATTGGTTGGAGGTTCTACAGTTGAATCTTCTATAGAGTCATCAGAGATATTGAGTGATTTTAGTTCTGAGAACATACTTTTGAAGGATCATAGGAGATAGTAATATTTTGTTTTCGTTGCAACAATCTTTGAAAAATTGGGCAGAATCTAGAATTTGCACTATGCCTTTCAATCTTTTCAGGTTTTACTGCGGTTTTATATTCTCTTTCACAGTTGATGCAACGATGACGTTCATAATTTTCTTTTATTTTGCATGTGTCTGTTTTGTGGTTACCTGTGCAATATGCGCATGTTAAGTAATAACTTCTACAATTATCCACTGTATGGCCATAACGTTGACATTTATTACACCTAACCACTGGATTGTAATATTCTATACGGCATAAATTAAAATGAATAGGTAATTTTCTTCTTGAAAATAATGCTTTCGCGTAATGTTCTTCTGCATCAAGTACTATTTGGTATGTTTTCATTTTTTGTTTTTTGAGAACTTTTGCTATTCCTAGAGGAAAATTCTGTCCCAGTTCTTGATGTATCTTATCAATTACTTCAGTCTCAGTCACATCTACTGGAATTCCCAGTATAATGACTTTTTTCTTTTAGCATCTCTAAGATCTGCTTCGGCCAAGTCTCTGAAACCTTCTATTTGATTTATAAAATCAATTAAAACCGCTGTTTTTTCGTCCGATTCTGTTTGGACTATGAGCGAGTTTTTATCTCTTCCTAACGAACATGAGATGTATTTAAATTTTTTATTCCCTTTTATTTTGTCATTTAACATGTTTCGTATTACATTAATGGGAATATTCGTTGATTGACTTCTTCTTATTATTATTGCTGATTTAGAGTACTTAAAGCAAGGTGTTTTTATAGGTTGATCGGATGTAATTGCAGCAGCATAACTCTTGAGTTGTGCTCTTTTCGATATTTCGGAATCGATTCCATCTTCCAGATGGTCTTGATTATTAACTAAGTTTTGTTGATTTTTTATGGTATGAAACATTTCTTCTATAAGTGATGTTTGTTTAATTTTTTCGGTTATTTCAATCTCTTTGCTCTGAAGTTCTTTTTCCATTTTGTCAATTATTTTTGATTGTTGAGTGATTTGAGTTTTCATTTCCTTTATTTGATGCTCTTGTTCGTTTGTCGTTGTTTTCAGGACGTTATTTTCTTCTTGTTCAAAGTATAGATATTCTTTTATCTGCTGTATTGAGTTCGCTATTTGTGTTCGGATGTCTTCATCATAAATTTTTGAATCACTTTCAATTTGATTTAGGATATCTTCCAATTGATGTAGTGGAGATTTCTCTTGTGTTAAGCTCGTTAGTTCTTGCAATGTCATTGGTATACTAAGAGTGGAACTCTCTCCAGAAAGTACCTGTAAATTCAGATGGGCTGTTTCCAACTCTTCCTGAATCATTTCTTTTCCACAGTCTTCCTTACTTAAAACACTTTTATCACCACCTTCATTTCCTTTGTCTTTATCTTGTATGGATTTTCCACTGTGTATCAGTTTTTCATCTTCAATATGTGTTAGACTGTAAGAGGCATTTTGTAATTCAGTTATATTTAATGCCATTTTTGGGGATATCTCCGAGGATGGTGCCTTTAGTATATAGATATTGGTGAAATCTGTCTGTATTAGTTTAAGTCGTCTTTTTAATTCGTCTAAGTATAGGTGGACTATTGCAGATGTTCCTTTAGTGCGTTTTCTTACACCCTTTGTCAACTGCGTAATTAGATCGATAACATCTTGTGAACAACTTGCCTCTTGGCTGTCATATTCTTGAAATTCTCCTTTGTCGGTAATTTCATCGATTATCATGTTGACTATACCTTTTGACAGATGGTCGTCCTCTGTGGCATAATGTTTTGAAATTGATTTTAGGTCTATTTCTAGGCATGAGAGTTTGTTTTTGATTCCTTTTGAGTTGGTGTAGTAGCTTATATAGCTTGTATATTTTTCTAGTTTTACTATAAACCATTCCAAAAATGCCATTGGTTGGATAGCACCTTTTTTGCTTTTCTTTATATGAATATAGTATTGTTGTCCTATATCGCTAAGATTTAAATTCTTCGTGAATGCATCATTGAAAGTCAACTTTTCAGTCTGATTTTTGTCTACAGTTCTAGAGATTGAACTGATTGGGACGACGTCAACATATGCATAAGTATGAGAGGTGTCGACATATGAGTTCATTTTTATCTCAGCATGGGATTGTTGTCTATCTGAATCCACCATTCTAACTTTTATTTGCAAACTGATTAATATACCTCTTTCTATGATTATAAAACTATGACTATCTTATAACTATTTTTATTTCCCTTTTAACTACTTATGCCTCTAATCAATCTAGAACCAGGAATACGGGCACCCCACATATGAGGAAGAATTTTGAATTTTGAAGAAAATTTTGTAGAAGAAAGATCAAAATAAAAGCCAAAAGAATAAGCCAAAGAAAAATGGTACCCCCACGTCCAAACCGGAAAGAACTCCCCGTGCTCATACCAGGAATTTTCATGCCAGAAATAATATTCAATAATTTACAATAATAAGGAAGGACAATGCTATAGGTGTTTGTACAATTTTTTTTTCCTTCTATACATGAATTACAAATTGCTATGATATGCAAAACTGTATAAAAAGAATTACCCCTATAACAATAATTGAGAAATTGAGATGTATTATTGTTGTTATAATGTTGGACTTTTTATATATAATTATTTACATTATTTGTTATGAAGAGTTATCAAAATGCCCTAAACTAAAAGTAAAAATGATTGCTCCAGACCAACCAAAGAATCACACAGGGTCACAACTTACCTATGTGGGCCTATGCTATAGATACTCCTCGCTGCGCTTGAACTACATAGAGCTATAAAATAGAGTATGGCAATAACACCCCCCCCCCCCCAAAAAAAAAAAAAAAAAAAAAAAAAAAAAAAAAAAAAAAAAACACGCCCGCCTAAGCCGGAAGTGAAAATATCAGTGTAGTGCTTACAACCGAACCTACGAAATATGGTATTACTATTTTGCAATATGTTTACTATTGAATGAGTTCAGTGATGGGCTACCGGTGCCACAAGGGTTAAAACTTTAATAAAACCAAATGGCTAATAAACAACTGGTAGGACTAAATCTAAACATTATGACTAGAGGAATGATATATTACAACACTAGGACAGAAATTAAAGTAAAAAAGCTGTTAATGTTAGAGGGAAATAAAAATGGGGGGAGGGAACTTCTGCCGGCGGGGACAGTGTAAGGGGGAGTCACTAGAAGGAATGTGCAGAAAGAAACTCTGTTATTTACTAAGAACAGTGAAAAGTTTAATGAAAATAATAAAGTGCCCCTCCCTGCCCCCAAAGCCGGTCCCCTATATGAGATAGAGAAAAACCGATGATGCCAAAAGATGCAGCGTAAAAAGTTCCCTAGGCGCTGGGGAGCTAATTTGGAAAAATTCTAAGCTCTATCTCCCATAGGAAGGGAGAAAAGTGGAGAAAACCGAAATCGATGTTGGTAAAAAAAAAAAAAAAAAAAAAAAAAATGCTGAAAATTGGATGTAAGACCCAAGTTACTGCGAGCAAACCAAGGGTAAAAACAGATTATGAGTACTACATTTCTTAATGATAAAGTACCTCACATAAGCCCCCCATTGTATTTCTATTTGCTATATGTTTTCTATTGAATGAGTCAGTGATGGTCTACCTGTGCAACAAGGGTTAAAACTTTAAAACCAAATGTCTAATAAACAACTGGTAGGACTAATTCTAAACATTATGACTAGAAGAATGAAATATTACAACACTAGAACAGAAATTAAAGTAAAAAAGCTGTTAATGTTAGAGGGAAATAAAAATAGGGGGAGGGAACTGCTGCCGGCGGGGACAGTGTAAGGGGGAGTCACTAGAAGGAATGTGCAGAAAGAAACTCTATTATTACTTAAGAACAGTGAAAAGTTTAATGAAAATAATAAAGTGCCCCCCCCCTGCCCCCATAGCCGGTCCCCTATATGAGATAGAGAAAAACCGATGATGCCAAAAGATGCAGCGTAAAAAGTTCCCTAGGCGCCGTGGAGCTAATTTTGGAAAAATATCTAAGCTCTATCTCCCATAGGAAGGGAGAAAATTGAAAAAAAAAAAAAAAAAAAAAAAAAAAACACACAAATTCAAAATAGGTAAAAAAGAGAAATACTATTAAAACGATGTTAAACCTAAAATACTGTGGGCAAACCGAGGGTTAAATCAGATTATGATTACTACATTCTTGATGATAGAGTATTTCTCATAGACCCCCTTGCTTCTTGCTATCCAAAAGTTTTACAAAAACAAAGTTTTTTCTTTCCCTTTCCTTTCAAGAAATATTCATTGCCCCCTTAATAAACATATTATTCAAGAACCCTTGTAATATATAACAACCATGTTTATACTCTTAATCAAACTCCATGTTACTTCAGTTATTAAATATATTAATCCATAACATTGTATATTTATTACTAAATACTGAACCTAGACCTTAACATATTAACAGAAACCTTTAAAATCCCATAATCCCTTATAATGAGTCCCAAGGCAGCGGGGACCGAAATCACCCACTCGTGGACAGCCACCCGTGAGGTATAGGAACAATAAGTCCACGAGGGGAAAAATAAACGCTACCCGACACCGATAGCACCCATCCGTTCCAACCCCCACCGCAGGAGGCGCCTGTTTATTAGATTTGAAACAATGAATATAATTACATAACAATAATAAAATATAAAAGGTAAAAAATAACAATTTTTTGCAAATTGAAAGTTAAATATAAAATATTTTCGAAGTACTATAAGTTCATAATGTCCTAAATTTATGGTATTTTAGTTCAGAAAGTCAATGGTCAGTTCAGTCAATTTTTTTTAAAAATTCTTTCGTAATGAAAGAGAAATTTTTATTGAGAATATTATAATTCTCTTTTAACTTTTGAGAGTTTGAAGGATTGAAAATGATATTACGAAGGTTATATCTGAGAGTTTCGTTCTTATCAAAAGGGAAGTGATGGATCATAAGAGGGCAGCATCCGAATATGTAGTGAACTGCATCTCCTTCTGCTTTATCGCATGGACATCTAGGTGAGGCTCTTTTTCTTATTTTATGTAAGTATTGTGGGAAACTGCCATGGTTACTCAGATAATACGGCAGTGTTGGCTGTTTGCAGAGATAATTTGGATCGACTTTATTTATAATTTTATAGGTATCTCTGCCCTTATTACATGAGTCCCAAATGGCTTGCCAGTCAGAGATGGTTTTCTTTTTAAAATACAATTTTGCTATTGAAATGGGGAACAACAGATCTTTTCTTGATTGATATTGGTCTTGTAAGATGGCTTGCTTTGCTAGGAGATCAGCTCTTTCGTTGCCAGTATCACCCACATGAGATTTAGTCCATGTTATTATAATGGATTTATCAGGAATTTGAAGTAATTGATTGTAAATGTTTTTGATAATGTAGTTTCTAGGAAAAGCAACTTTTAATACTTCCATAGAAGAGTAACTATCTGTAATAATTAGTAGTTTATTGTAGTCGGAGGTAGAGAACCATTTTATTGCTTTATAAATTGCCATTAATTCTGCTTGATATATGTTATTCAGTGGATGATGTCGTATTGCTTCATCATGTATATTATTTCCATCTTTATATATGGTGAAAGCACTGGCTACACCCCCTGGCATGACAGAACCATCTGTGTAGGCTTCCACATCGTATTCTTTTGGATGGATGGATTTTCTATCTTCTATAATTCTGATATTTTGGACTCTGTAGTAATTGAGGAATCGATACGATTTTTCTTTCTGCATTATATTGTTAATGTTTAGCTGTGTGTTATTGATTAACAAATTTCTATTTCCTATTTTCAGTTGGTAGTACTGAAATTCATTCTGTATTTTTATTAGGATTGGTGGAGTTCCTGTAAGAAGATACAGAGCTTCGTGAGAGATAGTCCTATAGGTCCGTATTAAGTTTAATAATGCCAAACGCTGAGTTGAACGTAGTAATTTGCGGCCATCAGTATTCAAGTTTGGATACCAAATTTCGTAAGCATATAGTATTTGGCGTTCTATGACTGTTTGATACCATATTTTCAGGATGTCTGGTTTGATACCTTTATTAAAGAATCGAAATCCTCTAAATCCGTTTACAAAGTTTGCAATCTTTGTTCGAAGGTCTTTCATGTGATCTGTAAAATTGAATTTAGAATCTAACAGTACGCCAAGATATTTAATATTTTTTACTACTTTTATTTTTATATTTTCTAATTTAAATCTTGGAAGTCTTCTTTCGAGGAGATTGCTACCGAAAAGCATTGATTGCGTTTTCTGAGTTGATATTTTTAAACCGAGTTCATCACATATATTCTTAAAATGGACTATTTTGTTGTTGGTTGTAACTTCCAGGTCTATTACGGTATTTCCCTCTATTGGAATCAAAAAATCATCTGCGTAAACAATAATATCTTCATTTAGAGTTTTATAATTTTTTATTATGTAGTTAGCTATAAGAAGCCATAAGAGTGGTCCAAGACAGGATCCCTGAGGGCATCCTTTAAATACCCTGAACCACTCTATATATTCATATTGATTTAAGCCTATACTTCTTTTGCTTATATAACTTTTTAATAAGGTTTTGAGGTATCTGGGTAACGGTGAGTCATCAATTATTTCTGATAATTGGTGCCAGTTTATTGAATCGAAAGCACCTGTAGTATCAAATGATATGATCCCCACATAAGTATGTTTTTGTAATAATTGTGCAATTATCTCTTTAAGTCTCTCCAGAGCTGATATAGTGCTTCTGTTTTCACGGAAGCCGAACTGTTCATCTTTTAGATAGTTTATTGCTTCAAGATAAGTTAAAGTTCTATTTTTTATTAATCTTTCTAGGATTTTACCAATCATGGGTAGTAGTGTAATTGGACGGTATGAATCAGGTTTTGATGGATCTTTGTTTTTCTTTCTAAAATAGATGACTACTCCTTTCTTCCACGTTTCTGGAAAGTGTCCAAGGTAGAGACATTTGTTATATAATAACTTTATAAGCTTCATATTATTTTTTATCAAATTTTCTAAAATTCTGCCATCTACCCGATCATATCCTGGGGCTTTCTTTTTATTTTGTTGGTTAATTGCATATTGAATTTCTCTATGGGTAAATTTAAAATTGTTATATTCTTTTATTGATAGTGTGTTTGTGTTTTGAAATGATGATTCGAATTCTGGGCTTGTATTGTAATGGTAATGAAGTAACGTTTCTTGAATCTCTTTGTATGTATCATTTTGAGTTGAAGATTCCATGACAGAGTGGATGAGATCTGTATTTTTTAAATATTTCTGCTTCAGAATTTTAAAAGCAGTACCATACTTACTGTTTGTTTCCGAACAAAATGTTATCCAAGAATCAATTTTAGCTTTTTTAATATCTAATTTGTATTTTGCTTTGGCTTTTTTATATTTAATCTTGAGTTCTACAGAATCTGGATTTCTTTTATGTAGTTTATATATAGCATTTAGGTGGAGGCAGCGGGGACCAGGGTCGGAGGTTCGTTCGGTTAGAGGTTTGTACAATTCAATGTGCTAATTTAGGGATTACCCGGTGCGTGCGTAGCACGACCGGTATACGGTGCCGAAGGCAACGGGGACCCGGGTCGGCGATTCGTCCGGTTTGAGGTTTTACAAGATTCGAGATTTTCTACAATTCGAGGCACCGATGTAAATTAGGGGCCCGCTAGTCCCTAATATTAAGCGCGGTAAACGTCTGTGTGTGTGTGTGTGTGTGTGTGTGTGTGTGTTTCTGTCTGTGCACTCCACCTTTGTACCCGCAAAGGCTCCGGGACCAGGCGACGCACGGACGGCGGACGCGGACCGAAAAATTCGCAAAAAAGGCGCGACGCTCAAGTTTCGATCGGGTCGGGATTCCGACCCGGACCCGGGGAGTTATTAATGAACGAAAGTGTTTTAATTACCGACCGAAACCGAACTTGAAAAAGAATCGAAAACCGCAAAGTTTCGCCTCCGAAAAGGTTTTCCGGCGGAGACGATTCTCGAAAAAGGCAGGGTCGCCAGCAGCAAATTAAGCCCCAAACCGCAGGGCGGGTTTTTAAACCGACCCGGATCTACGGAAGTCGGGGGGTCAGAAATTCGGAAATGGGACAGACAGATTCAGGAGAGCATTTGCTTTCAGAAATTCGAAAAATCATTCCCGTACGACCATTAGAACTGAAAAAATTCTTTAAAAATCGATCGATAAAAAATAATTTTTTAATTCTTTCGATGCGGCATGTGGAGACCGCAGACTGCCTGGAGCGCAGATGTTTGGAAGGAAGAAAGAGCAAATTCACGTGACAGCTTTCATGTAATGCTCAAGTCCGTTTTCGAAAAACAATGAAGGAATTAATCTCTGGACCCCGAAATCGGCCATCACACGTAAAAAAAAATCCTGATTTCAACAAAAAAAAGATTGTAGAATTCGACCAGTAAAATCGTAAGATATCAATTAAAAACCGGTTAATGAAGCAATTTATTTCTAATCATTTGTAACCAATGCAGAAAAACGACACGTGACCGGATATTTTCAGACAAGAGGAGGATTTTCAAGAGTAGAGGCGCAATTTTTTTACGGTGGTCACGTGACGTTCAATTGGGTTTTTTTCAGAGGGGGGCCCAATCTCTGAATCTAAGGGGCGCAGTAATTCCTAACTTTTACAGGGCGACGCAAAATTGATTCTGCTTTCAGAATATCTAAAAATTATTCTCATATCTGCATTACGAGCCGATATATTATTTTATTGTATAATTAATCATCGTTATTTGTATAATTAAAGCAAAAGAAAGATTTCCATCACAGTGCCGGCTAGATATTACGATTTTAAGAAGTAGGCCGCGTCTAAACTTTTTTTTTTTTTTTTTTTTCAGTTTTAAGTTTTTCTACAGGTCCCTGTCTTTGAACTAAAACTCAGGTAGTCTAAATCAGGTTCTTTTGAAGTGATTCATTACGAGCCGATATATTATTTTATTGTATAATTAATCATCGTTATTTGTATAATTAAAGCAAAAGAAATATTTCTATTACAGTGCCGGCTAAATTAAGATTTTAAGAAGTAGGCCGCGTCTAAACTTTTTTTTTTTTTTTCAGTTTTGAGTTTTTCTACAGGTCCCTGTCTTTGAGCAAGAAGTCCGGTAGTCTAAATCAGTCGTTTGAGGAAAAGCAGTGTCATCGCCCCCTCCGCCCCCCTCCTTCAGTTTTTTTTCTCTTAACTATGAAAGCGGGCTTCGCCCGTTATCGATTTTTTTTTTTTTCCAGTTTTAAGTTTTTCTACAGGTCCCTGTCTTTGAACTAAAACTCAGGTAGTCTAAAGCAGGTTCTTTTGAAGTGAAAAAGTGAGTTTGCTTTGATTGTATTTATAGGGAAAAGGGGGCTTCGCCCGTTATCGATTTTTTTTTTTTTTTTTTTTTAAGTTTTTCTACAGATCCCTGTCTTTGAACTAAAACTCAGGTAGTCTAAATCGACAAGGAAAAGCGGGCTTCGCCCGTTATCGAATCGGCACGGTTGGTGAATTAAGACATATTTGTACATTTGTAGTATTCGGGTCGGAGATTCGTTCAGTTAGAGGTTTATACTATTCGATGTGCAAATTAAGGGATTATCCGGTGCCGAAGGCAGCGGGGACCCGGGTTGGAGGTTCGTTCAGTTAGAGGTTTATACTATTCTATGTGCAAGTTAAGGGATTATCCGGTGCCGAAGGCATTGGGGCAGGGTCGGAGATTCGTTCAGTTAGAGATTTATACTATTCGATGTGCAAATTAAGGGATTATCCGGTGTGTGCGTAGCACGACCGGTATACGGTGCCGAAGGCAGCGGGGACACGGGTTGGAGGTTCGTTCGGTTAGAGGTTTATACTACTCAATGCGCAAATTAAGGGATTATCCGGTGCGTACGTAGCACGACCGGTATACTGTGCCGAAGGCAGCGGGGACCCGAGTCGGAGGTTCGTCCGGTTCGAGGTTTTACAAGATTCGAGATTTTCTACAATTCGAGGCACCGATGTAAATTAGGGGCCCGCTGGCGGGCGAAGCCAGCTAGTCCCTAATATTAAGCGCGGTAAACGTCTGTGTGTGTGTCTGTGTGTGTGTGTTTCTGTCTGTGCACTCCACCTTTGTACCCGCAAAGGCTCCGGGACCAGGCGACGCACGGACGGCGGACGCGGACCGAAAAATTCGCAAAAAAGGCGCGACGCTCAAGTTTCGATCGGGTCGGGATTCCGACCCGGACCCGGGGAGTTATTAATGAGCGAAAGTGTTTTAATTACCGACCGAAACCGAACTGGAAAAAGAATCGAAAAAAATTTCCGTTTTGATAATCGCAGACATCCAAATCGTCGCTTTTTAACGCATCATCGAATAAAAAAAAATGTACCGGAGGTATCGATCCGAAAATCGGGGTACACACGCAGCCGATTTTTGTCGTTACAAAATGTCAATTTTTTTGAAATTCGGACCGTAACTTTTCTTTATTTCGGCCAAAAACTGACCAGACATCCAACATCTACCCCAGACGTAAAAAAAGGTTGCCGTAAAGAAAGCAGGATCGACAGATCCGAGATCAAATCGCCCCACTCCTTTTTGAAACAAGTGGAAATAATGACTCTACATTCGCGAAAATTTGCTAAAACGTGTATAAAAAAATCGCGAATTCAACAAAAAAAAGATTCGTAAAAATCGACCAGTAATTTTTGAAGATATCAATTAAAACTCATTAATGACACGGCAATTGAATTTATTTCTATTCCGAAGAGACAGCTTCTTTTTTATTTCAACATTCAACGCAGACGAATCGTCTGTGGATAAGTCATTTCTGAAAGAGATAAATAGTCAGGTGACTTTCAACTGCGTTCTTTCAGAGGGGGGGGGGGCATTTCCGAATCTAAGGGGCGCGTTAATTCCAAACTTTGACAGGGCGACTCAAAATGGATTCTGCTTTCAGAATATCTAAAAATTATTCTCATATCTTCATTAGGAGCCGATGTATTATTTTATTGTGTAATTAATCATCGTTATTTGTATAATTAAAGCAAAAGAAAGATTTCTATTACAGTGCCGGCTAGATATTACGATTTTAAGAAGTAGGCCGCGTCTAAAAACTGCCATAACGAGTATCTTAAGTTTTTTTTTTAGAGTGGCAACCAGATATTATGATAGGGAAAAACGGGTTTCGCCCGTTATCGATTTTTTTTTTTTCAGTTTTAAGTTTTCCTACAGGTCCCTGTCTTTGAACAAGAAGTCCGGTAGTCTAAATAAGTTGTTTGACATCAGATTTTTTTTTCCGGCAGTCTAATTCAGTTGTTTAAGGAAAAGCAGTGTCCTCCCCCCCCCCCTTCAAGTTTTTTTATCTTAACTGTGGGGTTCTAGAGGTTCGTTCAGTTCGAGGTTTATCTTATTCGAGGTTTATTTTTTCTATTTGCGCCACCTGGTGGCGGAAGGTGGAACTAACGTATACTGCAGCGCGTGCGCAGCACGACTGCTATACGGTGCCGCAGGCAGCGGGGACCCGAGCCGGAGGTTCGTTCAGTTAGAGGTTTATACTATTCTATGTGCAATTTAAGGGATTATCCGGTGCGTGCGTAGCACGGCCGGTATACGGTGCCGAAGGCAGCGGGGACCAGGGTTGGAACGACTGCTATACGGTGCCGCAGGCAGCGGGGACCCGAGCCGGAGGTTCGTTCAGTGACAGGTTTATACTATTCTATGTGCAATTTAAGGGATTATCCGGTGCGTGCGTAGCACGACCGGTATACGGTGCCGAAGGCAGCGGGGACCAGGGTCGGAACGACTGCTATACGGTGCCGCAGGCAGCGGGGACCCGAGCCGGAGGTTCGTTCAGTGACAGGTTTATACTATTCTATGTGCAATTTAAGGGATTATCCGGTGCCGAAGGCAGCGGGGACCAGGGTCGGAGATTAGTTCAGTTAGAGGTTTATACTATTCGATGTGCAAATTATGGGATTATCCGATGCGTGCGTAGCACGACCGGTGTACGGTGCCGAAGGCAGCGGGGACCCGGGTCGGAGGTTCGTTCGGTTCGAGGGGGATGCGAGCCGGAGAATACAAAAGTTTCGACCGGTATACGGTGCCGAAGGCAGCGGGGACCAGTGTCGGAGATTAGTTCAGTTAGAGGTTTATACTATTCGATGTACAAATTAAGGGATTATGCAAATTATGGGATTATCCGGTGCGTGCGTAGCACGACCGGTGTACGGTGCCGAAGGCAGCGGGGACCCGGGTCGGAGGTTCGTTCGGTTCGAGGGGGATGCGAGCCGGAGAATACAAAAGTTTCGAGGCACCGATGTAAATTAGGGGCTTGCTGGCGGGCGAAGCCAGCTAGTCTATTATTATTAATGTTCGTATACGTCTGTGTGTGTTTCTGTCTGTCTGTGCACTCCCCGCTGTACACGCAAAGGCTCCGGGACTAATCAACGCACCGGCGGCGGACGCGGACCGAAAAATTCGGAAAAATAGCGCGACGCTCAAGTTTCGATCGGGTCGGGTTTCCGACCCGGACCCGGGGAGTTATTAATGAACGAAAGTGTTTTAATTACCGACCGAAACCGAACTGGAAAAAGAATCGAAAAAAATTTCCGTTTTGATAATCGCAGACATCCAAATCGTCGCTTTTTAACGCATCATCGAATTAAAAAAATGTACCGGAGGTATCGATCCGAAAATCGGGGTACACACGCGGCCGACATTTGTCGTTCCAAAATTTCAAATTTTTTGAAATTCGGACCGTAACTTTTCTTTATTTCGGCCAAAAACTGACCAGACATCCAACATCGACCCCAGACGTAAAAAAAGGTTGCCGTAAAGAATGCAGGGTCGACAGATCCGAGATCAAATCGCCCCATTCCTTTTTGAAACAAGTGGAAATAATGACTCTACATTCGCGAAAATTTGCTAACACGCGTATAAAAAAATCGCGAATTCAACAAAAAAAATTCGTAAAAATCGACGAGTAATTTTTAAAGATATCAATTAAAACTCATTAATGACACGGCAAATGAATTTATTTCTATTCCGAAGAGACAGCTTCTTTTTTATTTCAACATTCAACGCAGACAAATCGTCTGTGGATAAGTCATTTCTGAAAGAGATAAAATAGTCACGTGACTTTCAACTGCGTTTTTTCAGAGGGGGGCCCATTTCCTAATCTAAGGGGCGCATTAATTCCAAACTTTGACAGGGCGACTCAAAATGGATTCTGCTTTCAGAATATCTAAAAATTATTCTCATATCTTCATTAGGAGCCGATATATTATTTTATTGTATAATTAATCATCGTTATTTGTATAATTAAAGCAAAAGAAAGATTTCTATTACGTGCCGGCTAAATATTACGATTTTAAGAAGTAGGCCGCGTTAAAAACTGCCATAACGAGTATCTTAAGTTTTTGTTTTAGAGTGGCAACCAGATATTATGATAGGGAAAAGCGGGCTTCGCCCGTTATCGATTTTTTTTTTTTTTTTTTTTCAGTTTTAAGTTTTCCTACAGGCAGGGCCGGCGCTAGACATTTTACTGACTGAGGCGAGCATTATTTTGCCGCCCCTACGCCGTGATTGTTTTTTCACCACTTCTCAAACATTTTTAAGAATAAGTAAATTAATTTTGCTAACTATGATTTATTTCAAAGAAAACAAATATATATATAATTAATTTACATTTAAGAAATTTAAAATAATCTAATTACTTATAAGAAATTTTTCATCTATTTTGAAAATATAACAACAGTTAAAACTTGAAATTAAATTAATAAGATGTTATCATATTCCAGTAATATTTACAAGAAAGCATCATATCAAGAATTAAACTGACGCTTCAAAATCTCATTCGCTTTGCTTTTCCTTTGGGAAATGCATTTATTGTATCGACGTTATGATTAGTAAAAAAAAGTTACATCAGGTGAAGCTAAGTTTAGAATATACATTATTAAGCCAAAATATGTCAAACATTTAAAAACAATCAAATTATGTATAAAATTTGTATAGAATTTCAAATAGCAAAATAATGATATCAATATCAAGTTATATATCTTTTTTAAACATGCACAAAAATAAAATCCCTTATTAGTAGTATTTAAAACAAAATAATTATTAAAAATAAAACAAAACTTCAAGATCTAATTTTCCTTGATTTTTCTTCGGCGAAGTCATTTATTATAATACGGAAATCAATATTATAAAGCACCCACATTATCAAGACCAAAATAGATGAACACAACTAACGCAAACTACGCATCAAATTCTTGAAATTAAACAGAAAAATTATGATCAGAATAGAAAATTACATGAGCATTTAAAATTGTATACATGAAGATTTAATTTTTCAACAGTAATATTTACAAAAACACAAGTATCAACAGTGAAATAAATAATTTAATACTAATTCGCCTTGAATTTTCTGTGTCAAAATCATTTATTATAGCACCCTAATATTAAACAAGTAATATAAAAAAAATTAAGTCAATTCCTACTTTTTAATCATAAATATATAAAATAAACCCTGCAGCATTAATGTCCCACGTTATCTTTATTGAACATTTTTTTATAATCATCGTTGCGGTATTTTATTTTTGTGGCATCACTCATTTGAGGAAAAGCTTTCATTTCATTTATGAAAATAACAGGAGAATTTTTTTCTCCCATATAAAACTATAATTAATTAAATTTAATTAATGAATTAATATTAAAAGAAAACTGTATTAGCATCAAATGTCATCCAGTACAAATAAAAAAAATGTATTTGAACTTGAATCGATGAATAGAAAATATTTTATTAACGATTGAAAATTTGAACAAGATATATAAATATATAGAGAGTGTGAGCTAATAGTAGGAATTGAAAAATAACTGTATTTTCATTTGCTACAACAATTTAACGAACTGACCTGACCGGCGTTGCCCGGGCACATAAGAAATAGCACAAAGCGCGAAAAAAACTAAAAATCGTAATATAAAAGCGGGAAAATATAAAAATCACTCCACGAATTCCGAATGAACTTTAATGAAAAGGGAAAAAAATTACTGTATTGGGGTAGAAGATTGATACCGGATTTCTTTTATAAATGTGGAAAAATCGCAGCGAAATGCGGAAAAACACAAAAAGTTGCATACAAAAATAGCAGAAGACAAAATTTACTATTGGGCTAAGAGATTAAAAAAATATTTTTTTTTTCGAATGTCCAAAAATCGCCGCGAAACGATAAAAAACTCTAAAAATCGAACAAAAAAATTCGCAATAAATTCAAAAATCGCTGAACGAATTCCGAATAAACTTTATTGAAAAGAGGACAAGATTTTCATTGGGATAAAATATTAAAACCTGATTCCCCTATTACAAATGTGGAAAAATTGTCGTGAAACACAAAAACAAACTCGCTAAAAATTAAAAAATCGCAGAGGACAAAATTTACAACTGTATGCTAATACATTCTAACATCAATTCTTTCCCGAAAGTAAAAAATCGGAGCGAAAAAACGTTAAAATCGCATTGAAAATCGCTGAATACAAAATGTAACATATTGGGCTAAATGTTTGAAACCGAATTCCTTTTATGAATATCAAAAAATTGCCTCAAAACGCAAAAAAATGCTAAAAATTGCATTGAAAATTGTAATAAAAATCACAAAAACTTCAAAAATCGCGGAGAACAAAATTTAATAGGATAGGCTAAATGTTTGAAACTGATTTTTTTCACGAATGTCAAAAAATTCAACGAAAAACGTGAAAGCTCAAAAAAATTCTAAGAATATCATTAAAAATCCCTAAAAATTCAGAGATCTCGGAGAACAAATTTTACTACATAAAGCTAAAAGTTTGAAACCGAATTATTTTTACGAATGTCAATAAATCGCCGCAAAACGCTAAAACTTATAGAGAACAAAATTTACTAATAGTGAACTGAAACATTGTAACAGGAATTATTCACGAATGTCGAAAAATTACCGAGGAACGCGAAAAAACACTAAATATCGCTAAAAATTCAAAAATCTCAGCCGTCAAAACTTACTGTATTAACAAAATAAACTTGAGTCATGAAAAACACAACACTCAATTGAATCAAATTCACCTCTGTACTATAATAATTGTTTAAAAACAACACAAAATGTCACAAAAACATATATGCATCATTTATTAAAAACTTTTACTATAGGTGTTTTAAAAATATACAAAACTGCATTTCACATTAAAAACCTAGCGCTTTCGAGCCGTCCAGGCTCATCATCAGGGTTAAAACATCACCACGCAGATACACACAAAAAAACACAACTAGTCTGAAACACTGTAAAAACATCAATGTCTGCTGAAGACAAGGTCAAACCATTATAAACAGGGTGGGAAGCATAGGAAGGGATGTGCCAATCTTATTCATTCTTGAACTATCTGTAAAAGCTTATACCATACTTTAGGGATATTGTACGAAACTGAATCATTGCATGTTTTATTTTTCCTGGTTATAATTTCTATTGATTCACTTATTATTGCTTCATAAAAAGAGGATGTGGGTTTAATAATTTTAGCGTTATCAAAATCTATTATAATCGACTGCTCTTGTTTTAATCTGGAAAGTGCCGTTTTACTTCTATTATACTTGACATCTGCAATATGTTCTTTTAACCGAATTTTAAATTTCCTTAAAGTCATACCAATGTAGTCTTTAACTTTATAAGATTTTATCCTATTTTCAACTATTTCCATAATAACTGGGCTAAAAATCGCAGAAGACAAAATGTAATATATTAGGCTACATATTTGAAACCGAATTTCTTTTGTGAATGTGAAGAAATCGCCGTGAAACGCCTGGAAATGCTAAAAATTGTATTGAAAATCGAAAAAATTTCAAAAATTGCGGAGGACAAAATTTACTAAATTAGCAAAAAATCGAGGCAGAACGCGAAAATGCACTGAGAATCGAATTGAAAATAATACAACTAAAAATTTCGAAATCGCAGAGAACAAAATTTACTATATTAAGCTAAAAGTTTAAATCATAATTTATTCCTTTAACCAATATTAAAAAATCACTGCGAAACGCAAGAGAAAAAATCTTGTCACAAATCGCTAATAAATCAAGAATCGTCGAGAACAAAATTTACTAAAGTGGACTAAAACGTTGTAACAGGAATTCTTTCACTGTAATTATATGCAACTTCTTTGACTGTAATTATATGCAATGTACTTCGTATTTTTATTTTAAATAAGAAAAAAAATGTATCTCTCTCACTTTTTTCTTAAATTTCGACACATACAATATGCGAGTCAAATGTCGCCCCTCTAGGGGTGCGCCCTGAGGCGGCTGCCTCACTTGCCTCACCCCTGGCGCCGGCCCTGCCTACAGGTCCCTGTCTTTGAACAAGAAGTCCGGTAGTCTAAATAAGTTGTTTGACATCAGAATTTTTTTTCCGGCAGTCTAATTCAGTTGTTTAAGGAAAAGCAGTGTCCTCCCCCCCCCCTTCAAGTTTTTTTATCTTAACTGTGGGGTTCTAGAGGTTCGTTCAGTTCGAGGTTTATCTTATTCGAGGTTTATTTTTTCTATTTGCGCCACCTGGTGGCGGAAGGTGGAACTAACGTATACTGCAGCGCGTGCGCAGCACGACTGCTATACGGTGCCGCAGGCAGCGGGGACCCGAGCCGGAGGTTCGTTCAGTTAGAGGTTTATACTATTCTATGTGCAATTTAAGGGATTATCCGGTGCGTGCGTAGCACGGCCGGTATACGGTGCCGAAGGCAGCGGGGACCAGGGTTGGAACGACTGCTATACGGTGCCGCAGGCAGCGGGGACCCGAGCCGGAGGTTCGTTCAGTGACAGGTTTATACTATTCTATGTGCAATTTAAGGGATTATCCGGTGCGTGCGTAGCACGACCGGTATACGGTGCCGAAGGCAGCGGGGACCAGGGTCGGAACGACTGCTATACGGTGCCGCAGGCAGCGGGGACCCGAGCCGGAGGTTCGTTCAGTGACAGGTTTATACTATTCTATGTGCAATTTAAGGGATTATCCGGTGCCGAAGGCAGCGGGGACCAGGGTCGGAGATTAGTTCAGTTAGAGGTTTATACTATTCGATGTGCAAATTATGGGATTATCCGATGCGTGCGTAGCACGACCGGTGTACGGTGCCGAAGGCAGCAGGGACCCGGGTCGGAGGTTCGTTCGGTTCGAGGGGGATGCGAGCCGGAGAATACAAAAGTTTCGACCGGTATACGGTGCCGAAGGCAGCGGGGACCAGGGTCGGAGATTAGTTCAGTTAGAGGTTTATACTATTCGATGTACAAATTAAGGGATTATGCAAATTATGGGATTATCCGGTGCGTGCGTAGCACGACCGGGGTACGGTGCCGAAGGCAGCGGGGACCCGGGTCGGAGGTTCGTTCGGTTCGAGGGGGATGCGAGCCGGAGAATACAAAAGTTTCGAGGCACCGATGTAAATTAGGGGCTTGCTGGCGGGCGAAGCCAGCTAGTCTATTATTATTAATGTTCGTATACGTCTGTGTGTGTTTCTGTCTGTCTGTGCACTCCCCGCTGTACACGCAAAGGCTCCGGGACTAATCGACGCACCGGCGGCGGACGCGGACCGAAAAATTCGGAAAAATAGCGCGACGCTCAAGTTTCGATCGGGTCGGGATTCCGACCCGGACCCGGGGAGTTATTAATGAACGAAAGTGTTTTAATTACCGACCGAAACCGAACTGGAAAAAGAATCGAAAAAAATTTCCGTTTTGATAATCGCAGACATCCAAATCGTCGCTTTTTAACGCATCATCGAATTAAAAAAAATGTACCGGAGGTATCGATCCGAAAATCGGGGTACACACGCGGCCGACATTTGTCGTTCCAAAATGTCAAATGTTTTGAAATTCGGACCGTAACTTTTCTTTATTTCGGCCAAAAACTGACCAGACATCCAACATCGACCCCAGACGTAAAAAAAGGTTGCCGTAAAGAATGCAGGGTCGACAGATCCGAGATCAAATCGCCCCATTCCTTTTTGAAACAAGTGGAAATAATGACTCTACATTCGCGAAAATTTGCTAACACGCGTATAAAAAAATCGCGAATTCAACAAAAAAAAATTCGTAAAAATCGACGAGTAATTTTTAAAGATATCAATTAAAACTCATTAATGACACGGCAAATGAATTTATTTCTATTCCGAAGAGACAGCTTCTTTTTTATTTCAACATTCAACGCAGACAAATCGTCTGTGGATAAGTCATTTCTGAAAGAGATAAAATAGTCACGTGACTTTCAACTGCGTTTTTTCAGAGGGGGGCCCATTTCCTAATCTAAGGGGCGCATTAATTCCAAACTTTGACAGGGCGACTCAAAATGGATTCTGCTTTCAGAATATCTAAAAATTATTCTCATATCTTCATTAGGAGCCGATATATTATTTTATTGTATAATTAATCATCGTTATTTGTATAATTAAAGCAAAAGAAAGATTTCTATTACGTGCCGGCTAAATATTACGATTTTAAGAAGTAGGCCGCGTTAAAAACTGCCATAACGAGTATCTTAAGTTTTTGTTTTAGAGTGGCAACCAGATATTATGATAGGGAAAAGCGGGCTTCGCCCGTTATCGATTTTTTTTTTTTTTTTTTCAGTTTTAAGTTTTCCTACAGGCAGGGCCGGCGCCAGACATTTTACTGACTGAGGCGAGCATTATTTTGCCGCCCCTACGCCGTGATTGTTTTTTCACCACTTCTCAAACATTTTTAAGAATAAGTAAATTAATTTTGCTAACTATGATTTATTTCAAAGAAAACAAATATATATATAATTAATTTACATTTAAGAAATTTAAAATAATCTAATTACTTATAAGAAATTTTTCATCTATTTTGAAAATATAACAACAGTTAAAACTTGAAATTAAATTAATAAGATGTTATCATATTCCAGTAATATTTACAAGAAAGCATCATATCAAGAATTAAACTGACGCTTCAAAATCTCATTCGCTTTGCTTTTCCTTTGGGAAATGCATTTATTGTATCGACGTTATGATTAGTAAAAAAAAGTTACATCAGGTGAAGCTAAGTTTAGAATATACATTATTAAGCCAAAATATGTCAAACATTTGAAAACAATCAAATTATGTATAAAATTTGTATAGAATTTCAAATAGCAAAATAATGATATCAATATCAAGTTATATATCTTTTTTAAACATGCACAAAAATAAAATCCCTTATTAGTAGTATTTAAAAGAAAATAATTATTAAAAATAAAACAAAACTTCAAGATCTAATTTTCCTTGATTTTTCTTCGGCGAAGTCATTTATTATAATACGGAAATCAATATTATAAAGCACTCACATTATCAAGACCAAAATAGATGAACACAACTAACGCAAACTACGCATCAAATTCTTGAAATTAAACAGAAAAATTATGATCAGAATAGAAAATTACGTGAGCATTTAAAATTGTATACATGAAGATTTAATTTTTCAACAGTAATATTTACAAAAACACAAGTATCAACAGTGAAATAAATAATTTAATACTAATTCGCCTTGAATTTTCTGTGTCAAAATCATTTATTATAGCACCCTAATATTAAACAAGTAATATAAAAAAAATTAAGTCAATTCCTACTTTTTAATCATAAATATATAAAATAAACCCTGCAGCATTAATGTCCCACGTTATCTTTATTGAACATTTTTTTATAATCATCGTTGCGGTATTTTATTTTTGTGGCATCACTCATTTGAGGAAAAGCTTTCATTTCATTTATGAAAATAACAGGAGAATTTTTTTCTCCCATATAAAACTATAATTAATTAAATTTAATTAATGAATTAATATTAAAAGAAAACTGTATTAGCATCAAATGTCATCCAGTACAAATAAAAAAAATGTATTTGAACTTGAATCGATGAATAGAAAATATTTTATTAACGATTGAAAATTTGAACAAGATATATAAATATATAGAGAGTGTGAGCTAATAGTAGGAATTGAAAAATAACTGTATTTTCATTTGCTACAACAATTTAACGAACTGACCTGACCGGCGTTGCCCGGGCACATAAGAAATAGCACAAAGCGCGAAAAAAACTAAAAATCGTAATATAAAAGCGGGAAAATATAAAAATCACTCCACGAATTCCGAATGAACTTTAATGAAAAGGGAAAAAAATTACTGTATTGGGGTAGAAGATTGATACCGGATTTCTTTTATAAATGTGGAAAAATCGCAGCGAAATGCGGAAAAACACAAAAAGTTGCATACAAAAATAGCAGAAGACAAAATTTACTATTGGGCTAAGAGATTAAAAAAATATTTTTTTTTTCGAATGTCCAAAAATCGCCGCGAAACGATAAAAAACTCTAAAAATCGAACAAAAAAATTCGCAATAAATTCAAAAATCGCTGAACGAATTCCGAATAAACTTTATTGAAAAGAGGACAAGATTTTCATTGGGATAAAATATTAAAACCTGATTCCCCTATTACAAATGTGGAAAAATTGTCGTGAAACACAAAAACAAACTCGCTAAAAATTAAAAAATCGCAGAGGACAAAATTTACAACTGTATGCTAATACATTCTAACATCAATTCTTTCCCGAAAGTAAAAAATCGGAGCGAAAAAACGTTAAAATCGCATTGAAAATCGCTGAATACAAAATGTAACATATTGGGCTAAATGTTTGAAACCGAATTCCTTTTATGAATATCAAAAAATTGCCTCAAAACGCAAAAAAATGCTAAAAATTGCATTGAAAATTGTAATAAAAATCACAAAAACTTCAAAAATCGCGGAGAACAAAATTTAATAGGATAGGCTAAATGTTTGAAACTGATTTTTTTCACGAATGTCAAAAAATTCAACGAAAAACGTGAAAGCTCAAAAAAATTCTAAGAATATCATTAAAAATCCCTAAAAATTCAGAGATCTCGGAGAACAAATTTTACTACATAAAGCTAAAAGTTTGAAACCGAATTATTTTTACGAATGTCAATAAATCGCCGCAAAACGCTAAAACTTATAGAGAACAAAATTTACTAATAGTGAACTGAAACATTGTAACAGGAATTATTCACGAATGTCGAAAAATTACCGAGGAACGCGAAAAAACACTAAATATCGCTAAAAATTCAAAAATCTCAGCCGTCAAAACTTACTGTATTAACAAAATAAACTTGAGTCATGAAAAACACAACACTCAATTGAATCAAATTCACCTCTGTACTATAATAATTGTTTAAAAACAACACAAAATGTCACAAAAACATATATGCATCATTTATTAAAAACTTTTACTATAGGTGTTTTAAAAATATACAAAACTGCATTTCACATTAAAAACCTAGCGCTTTCGAGCCGTCCAGGCTCATCATCAGGGTTAAAACATCACCACGCAGATACACACAAAAAAACACAACTAGTCTGAAACACTGTAAAAACATCAATGTCTGCTGAAGACAAGGTCAAACCATTATAAACAGGGTGGGAAGCATAGGAAGGGATGTGCCAATCTTATTCATTCTTGAACTATCTGTAAAAGCTTATACCATACTTTAGGGATATTGTACGAAACTGAATCATTGCATGTTTTATTTTTCCTGGTTATAATTTCTATTGATTCACTTATTATTGCTTCATAAAAAGAGGATGTGGGTTTAATAATTTTAGCGTTATCAAAATCTATTATAATCGACTGCTCTTGTTTTAATCTGGAAAGTGCCGTTTTACTTCTATTATACTTGACATCTGCAATATGTTCTTTTAACCGAATTTTAAATTTCCTTAAAGTCATACCAATGTAGTCTTTAACTTTATAAGATTTTATCCTATTTTCAACTATTTCCATAATAACTGGGCTAAAAATCGCAGAAGACAAAATGTAATATATTAGGCTACATATTTGAAACCGAATTTCTTTTGTGAATGTGAAGAAATCGCCGTGAAACGCCTGGAAATGCTAAAAATTGTATTGAAAATCGAAAAAATTTCAAAAATTGCGGAGGACAAAATTTACTAAATTAGCAAAAAATCGAGGCAGAACGCGAAAATGCACTGAGAATCGAATTGAAAATAATACAACTAAAAATTTCGAAATCGCAGAGAACAAAATTTACTATATTAAGCTAAAAGTTTAAATCATAATTTATTCCTTTAACCAATATTAAAAAATCACTGCGAAACGCAAGAGAAAAAATCTTGTCACAAATCGCTAATAAATCAAGAATCGTCGAGAACAAAATTTACTAAAGTGGACTAAAACGTTGTAACAGGAATTCTTTCACTGTAATTATATGCAACTTCTTTGACTGTAATTATATGCAATGTACTTCGTATTTTTATTTTAAATAAGAAAAAAAATGTATCTCTCTCACTTTTTTCTTAAATTTCGACACATACAATATGCGAGTCAAATGTCGCCCCTCTAGGGGTGCGCCCTGAGGCGGCTGCCTCACTTGCCTCACACCTGGCGCCGGCCCTGCCTACAGGTCCCTGTCTTTGAACAAGAAGTCCGGTAGTCTAAATAAGTTGTTTGGCATCAGATTTTTTTTTCCGGCAGTCTAATTCAGTTGTTTAAGGAAAAGCAGTGCCCCCCCCCCCTTCAAGTTTTTTTATCTTAACTGTGGGGTTCTAGAGGTTCGTTCAGTTCGAGGTTTATCTTATTCGAGGTTTATTTTTTCTATTTGCGCCACCTGGTGGCGGAAGGGGGAACTAACGTATACTGCAGCGCGTGCGCAGCACGACTGCTACCGAGCCGGAGGTTCGTTCAGTTAGAGGTTTATACTATTCTATGTGCAATTTAAGGGATTATCCGGTGCGTGCGTAGCACGGCCGGTATACGGTGCCGAAGGCAGCGGGGACCAGGGTCGGAACGACTGCTATACGGTGCCGCAGGCAGCGGAGACCCAAGCCGGAGGTTCGTTCAGTGACAGGTTTATACTATTCTATGTGCAATTTAAGGGATTACCCGGTGCGTGCGTAGCACGACCGGTATACGGTGCCGAAGGCAGCGGGGACCAGGGTCGGAACGACTGCTATACGGTGCCGCAGGCAGCGGGGACCCGAGCCGGAGGTTCGTTCAGTGACAGGTTTATGCTATTCTATGTGCAATTTAAGGGATTATCCGGTGCCGAAGGCAGCGGGGACCAGTGTTGGAGATTAGTTCAGTTAGAGGTTTATACTATTCGATGTGCAAATTAAGGGATTATGCAAATTAAGGGATTATCCGGTGCGTGCGTAGCACGACCGGTGTACGGTGCCGAAGGCAGCGGGGACCCGGGTCGGAGGTTCGTTCGGTTCGAGGGGTATGCGAGCCGGAGAATACAAAAGTTTCGAGGCACCGATGTAAATTAGGGGCCCGCTGGCGGGCGAAGCCAGTTAGTACTTAAATAAATGCTCATTCAAAATTAAATTTTATAAATATATATTAATGTTTTGCAGTTTAAGGCAGTATTCAGAGATAAATTATAGACAGATTTCTTTACGTATGGGTTTCTTTTAAATATATTTTTTTAATCTCTTATCTTACCCCTTCCCTCCCCCCAACATCTACATTCATTGATTTTTTTAAAATTAATTAGTCATTTAATATTTTATTCTTCATTTTATAAATAAATAAACATTTTATTATTTAATTAAATAAACCTTTTTATTTAATTACATACATTTTTTTCCCTGCTAAATTTGCTCTTCAGCAAGGCACAACAAGTTTCTAACTATTCTTTCAATCTTTTTCTACAGTATTCTTCTATATGGAATGATTCCTAACAGAACTTTAAAAAACAAAATACAAAAATTATATTCTAAAAGGAATATCTATGCAACTGTTAGGCAGTAAAACATGTTAAAAAGAAACTCTTTCTAAACAAAAAAAATATAAAGATCCTGACAAGAAGCCGCTGATCCAAGGGGTGTAGGAGGGCGTTGAGAGTGATTGCCCAAAACCATCCAAAAAATAGTTTTAAGTAGACTCTTTCTCTTTTGTGCTCATACATTTTTATAGTATATTTCATTGTTATAATGAAAAAATATTTTTTTCATTCTTGTATAGGTGAGACCGTGGTACAATGGACCACTTTTGTAAATTTTGACTGTTTACTTTCAAAATACTGGTTTTTTGTGTTTGACAAAATGTGTGCATATTATGTATATATTAGGGTTTAAGTTGCACTCACTCAAAATCAATAATTATGTTTACTTTTTTTACTATATATTTTTAAAAAGCAAGTGACAAAGTGGACCATTGTACCCCAAGGTCAGGGTACAATGGTCCGCAGCATGGGGCTCAATGGACCACAAGTAAATTAAGAAAAAAAAAACATTTATGTAGTACATTCTTTAATGACACAAACATAGAATGTATTATACTTGTTTATTGGTGGCTTCAGTTCAAACATATAAGATTAATAAATATTAAAGTTAGCAAATACTAAAACATTTTTGTGTCGCTGAAGGTATGCTGTTTTCTTGTAAATATGTAGAGTTCGGCAAACGCATTGCAATATCTTGAACATTTACAAGAGATTCATCAACAAGATCAGGTAAAATGAACACATTTTGATTAGGTTTTCACTGCATGAATCTGACAAAACATAATCATAATCCTGTTACCAAACCATCCAAAGAAAAAAAAAGCACTGTTTTATTTTACTTAACACCTATAATTTATCTACACTAATATAAATAGATACAGACTAATAGGTATATTAATTTTTTAATGTACTTGTTTAATATATTTGCAGGTTTGTAAAAATATAGAAATTTAAAATTAACTGAATGTTTATAAAAAGTAAAGAAACCATAAATGAATAAGTAAAATACTTAAAAAATGTAAACTACGTGAATCATGGTTAAATTACTCACTAAAAATAAAAAATTTATTAATCTTAATTTCATATATAATGCCCGGATACAGAACTGGGGTACAATGGACCATGGTCCATTGTTCCCCATATGGAAGTTTGGCAGAAAAAAGTTTTAAAAAAATAACAAATTTTATATTCAATTATTTTAGCTACATTTAATATAAGAATAGATTATCTTAGTTTTTAATTGTGCTCAGCAATGTCTTTCAAATCATAATTCTTTAATGAAGAAAAGAAGACGTGTTTCGCTGAAAATATTTACTTCTACCTGCCACAAACCATCTTTCTAGAATAAAATGGCTAATTTGTCAGTTGGACACATAATTTTACACTTTGATTCACCACTGTAGTGCTATCTTCTATATGCCAAAATATGAAGCATTCAAAAACATAAATAATATGAATAATAGGGGGTGGTCCATTGTACCCCTTGGTCCATTGTACCCCAGTCTCCCCTATATATATATATACAGGCTCGGACTGGCCCGCCGGCCCATCGGCCCTAGGGCCGGTGCGCCCTCAGCCAGGGAAAATTTTGCGCCCATAAGCCGCTCCAATATTTCCCCCTTACTATATACATACATTCTGATTAGTGTACAAAATTTCGAGAATTTGCTTAGGGATAATCATCAATTAATAGATAGATAGCTAAAGAGAGAGATTTTTACTATCATAAAGAAATTGAAGATACGTCGAAAGAATTTGCAAAATGGGAAACCAAAGCGAACATGCTTGCATACGATTGAGGGAGAAAACGTGCACCTAGGGACAGTTTTAATAGCCTTGGCGCGCCGTGGCTGACTAAACCTCTACTACTACGCCCAGGTACTACTTCCGCGCCCTGAGTGATTTTTTTCATCGGTTCTTAGAATGATATATTTTAGGTCTTAACTTAGATAAAATATTTCGCTTATTTTCCATCTCTTAACTGTTAGTACCCAGGGCGATCGCCCTACATCGCGCCCCTTTAAAGCCGGCCCTGAATGCACCTCTAATTGAAACAATGATTTTTGAAAAACAACTTGATAAAAGAAAGGGATAAATATTAGAAGGCAAAAACGTTTTGTGTGGATTTTGTTGAATGGAAAACATAACATTTCTTTTCGAGGAATACAACCTTGATGACACTTCTGGATTGCAATTCTGCAAGCTGCGGGATTCCGCGGCCAGCATTTTTTTCATTTGAAAAACCTACCATAATTTTCTGATAGTAATTTTAGCTTTATTTAATGACAGACTTTCTGTAAATAAATAACTATTTGGAAATTATGGTATGTATTTTCAATAAAAAATTGTTTTATTTGATCACAGAAAAATCGATCATTAAATAAAGTGATGTTCTATTCAGAAACAGTTGTAGGTTTTTTTAAATTAAAAAACGCTGGCTTCAAAATCCTGTAGCCTGCAGAGGAGTACGGGGGGGGGGGTGATCCCCAGTGGATTTCTTTCAATTATGGAAACTTAAATATTTTCCTTGTCTCTAATTATGATAAGAAATTTTCAAATCATGGAAAGAATGTGCTGAGAAAAGTAAATTTTCTCAATTATTTAAGGCTACTAATCACTATTTTTGATGTCCTTTTTCAGCAGAAATATTTTTATAGTGTGATATCAATTCAGCATTTTAAGGATGCATAAAGTCATTTTTAAGCATACAAAATATCTCTTCCCCTTATGCCAAATGCTGCAAGTTTAATATTATTTTACACAAGCAAGTGTTATTTCCACACTCAAATACCCCTATATTTTAACATTCAAATACTGATATGTGGTACTTTTTCAAAAGAAAAAATCAAGCATGAGTTTTAGTTTCAAAATTTCTATTTCCATACGGAAAGTGCATTTTCGTTCTCGTTATAAATATTTTTGATACGAAGTTTGTATAATGAATCCTTTTTTGTGTGTGTGTGAGATGAGGCAGACATCTGCAGACATCCCATTTAAAGATACTACTTTGCTAAAAAAAAAAGTTGTAGTAAATAAACAGAATTTGCTGTTAGATTATATCAGAAATTGCATCTATACCACGTTCCTAATTGACTTAATAACTAATTCATATTACATCAAAGAAATATACTTTTTAAAAAGAGGTTGGAGCTCTTAGCACTGATATTCTTGCATCTTAATAGTCGTAAAAGTAAAAAATATTTGCATAATAGTTTCAGCGATATTTATTAAAGACACAAATAATAAATGGTGAAACATTTCTGAAACTAAGGAAACCAAATTATAAGCAATTTTAATCGGTAATTTTAGAAGCATAATTAATTTTTTCTTAAACAATCAACAAATTAGTTGAAGTTTCTAATTAAAATAAGATTTATTATTAGCATATTTTATCATTATTGTTAGTGCAGTTTTGCCAGAAAACATAGCTGTTGGTCAATTGGCAACTCATATCTTTAGTTAGACTAATGATCAGCCAACCGTTGGCTCAGACGCAGTATTATATGTTGGTCCAACTAACAGACACTAATTATATCACAACAATTCTGTGTTGTTTGAATGAAAAAAGAATTTTATAAAAAAGGGAAGAGTTAGCCAAGTCATATCTCACAGCACGGTGACTGTTAAAAAAATCATAAATGTCGTCAAGCTTGTAATAAAGTCTGAAAATTCCAAGAAAGTAAAGCAAGATTTTTTGTTATTGTTGTTTTGCGTTAATGGACAACAAGTATGGATATCTCAAGTTACACTAATATACAAGGTGGCCATAATTAAACTTACGGTACTCAGAGTGTTCTGTAGCGCGATCAAATTGCGAGAATGGCGCCAAATTTTGTAGGAAGATTAAACAAAACGGGGGACGAAGGATTCCGCAAAAAAAAAAAAAAGTTCCAAAAGTCACCGCCAGGGGATTATGTGGCGCTGTGTATTCGAAAAAGAGAGTTTCAAAAAAGAAGAATCAATACTAAAATAAAATTACCGTTTATTTAGCACATCCAACTCAGGTTCGATGTGGCCGCCGTGTTTGTGGACCACATATTGCATTATGTGCACAGCATTTACAACAGCAAGAGAATAACATGTCTGCAGGAATCTCCCGTACAGTTCGCGATATGTTATCCTTCAACGTAAGGCCAGGTCCTGGACACCTCCGTGATAGACCTTGGACTTTAGGTAACCCCATGGCTAAAAGTCGCAGGGGGTAACATCAGGCGAACGAGGTGGCCATGCAGTTGGAAAACAGCGACTAATGACTCTTTCTGTTGTGAATTTCTGTCGTAGCAGCTGCTGTACCCGCAAAGCAATATGTGGAGGGGCTCCATCTTGCATGAAAATGATTTTCTCCAGGTACTGTCTTTGCTGGAAGTGCCGGAATAACAAAGTTGTTTAGCATTTAGCGATATTTGTCTCCGGTAACAGAACAAGTTACAAGTCCTGTCGGAGTAATGTTCTCATAGAAGAATGGACCTATGATCATATCTGCTGTGAAACCACACCAAACAGTTATCTTTGGTGAATGCAAAGGAATTTCCTTGAATGCTCTTGGTGACTTGTTATCCCAAATTCGGCAGTTCTGGGTATTTACAGTTCCATTCAGGTAAAAGTGGGCCTCGTCTTCCCATAAGATTTTCCAGGGACAAGCATCATCCAACTCCATTCTGGCAAGAAAAGTGAGAGCAAAAGTCAATCGCTTATCATAGTCGGTGTGACGTAACTCTTGTACACGGCTGATTTTGCAAGGATAGAAGTGGATAATCTTTCGTAGGATTTTCCATACCGTACAATAAGGCATATCCAGTTTCCGAGCTATCCCACGAGCGCTGGAAGTGGTAGCAATATTTTCTGGTGCTCTGTCGACAATGGCCGTTGCCACTTTTTAGATTGTATCCTGTGATACGGGTTTTCGTCCTCTGCCTGACTGAACATTTAGAGAACCTGTTTTCTCAAACTTCTCAACCATTGCTTTTAAACCATTAACTGACAAAGGACCGTTACCTTTACGCATTTTTTGTGGTTTCTAAAAGCACGAAGAGCGGCTGGCGCATTGCACTGGTTGAGGTAAAAGAATTTGACTAGCAGAGCTCGCTCAACTAAAGAAGGAGACATTATGAAAGATAACTTTCAATGAAATTGCTTCTAACAGTAGCACATTACTTTTTAAAGCCAAACAAGCTGGCACTGGGCCGAAAGATGTAACGTGAAATTTGAATAAAGAACTTCTTCTGCTGTTGCTTTCTTTGGGGCTCTGTTAGTGAAATTGCAGATAAAGAAACTTTAGCAGTGTTTATGTAAATTTTTAGCATTTTATAAACTGTTACCATTTTGAGCTTGGGTAAATTGCTAAAGTCGTTAAATAAACGGTAATTTTATTTCAGTATTAATTCTTCATTTTTTGAAACTCTCTTTTTCGAATACACAGCGCCACATATTCTCCTGGCGGTGACTTTTGGAACTATTTTTTTTTCGTGGAATCCTTCGTCCCCCGTCTTGTTTAATCTTCCTACAAAATTTGGCGCCATTCTCACAATTAGATCGCACTACAGAACGCTCTGAGTACCGTCAGTTTAATTATGGCCACCTTGTATCTTAATTTACAGTTCTGGACAAAAAAGTGGTCACTCACTATACTAATACCTCTAAAAGTAATAGTAACAAAATATATAGGTACCAATCGATTGGAAATAATGTCTACTAATTAATGATATGGATAAATTATGTTTCAGGTGTCGTCTACATATTAAGATTTTACCAACTTTGAATTTTCAAACAATAACACAAATTTTTGACACCCCATTTGTGTTTCTTGGATCGAGACAGCCCTAAATGGTACAGTTTATATACTTTATCTTAAATCTTCATAGAGTTAGAAGAGTATAATGTTTGAGGATGCTGATGTTAAATCCATTTGACAAACTTATAAAAATCATCCATTTGAATTTTTATTAATTTTTTAATGAAATACACTTAATAGACCCCAAAATATTCCAGGCTTATTTTGTATTCAACGACATTATTTAATTATGAAAATTATTAATAAATTCATATTAAAAAGTTATGAATTATGACCGACATTAATTTTTGTATAAAAAACCACAATCATCAAAAACATCGGTGTGTAAGTTTACAGCTAATAGAATAATTAGTTTTCGAGATATAGAGAACCTTCCTAAATCTAAAGGGAGCGGCTTCTGTTTTCAAAGGATCCACAGAAAATAAATCGTGTAAACGTACCAGAATTTTTTTTTATAGTATTTACTTTTATATAAAGAAAGGTAGCAATGAATTTGAAATTCCTGTATAATTTTACTGGAGACTAAATGAGTGTTTTCAATATTTTCTTGTAAGATTTTTTTTTTTTTTTTTTTACGAAATTTTTAGATAAACCTTTAACATATTTTCTTTTATAACGCTATGAAGATTTAAAAGAAGTACATTCCCAGGTTGTCTTGATCCAGAGAACTCAAAGAGAGTGTAAAAAGTATTAGGTGATACTATTTGAAAAATCAACGTTCGTGTATTTTTTAATATGTAGACAATCCCAGAAACAAAATTTATGAATAGTATTTAACAGTAGCAATTATTCCCAATAAATTGGTACCTATGTATTTTTTATACCTTTATTTGCAGGATAATTAATAGGGGTGATCATTTATTTTTCCATGACTGTTCTAAGGTATCTATTGACAAAAGAAAAAAGTTGGAAAGCCCTAGCCTACAGTCAATCTACTACAAGGTAATCTGTGTTCAACTTTCTAGAGTTTTTGAATATTACATAACATGCTTTGGAAAATTGTGTAGCGATGTGTAGATTTGATATAACTTCAAACATGTATGTTGAATACAGCTAAGTCATCTATGTAGACTCAAAGATATAATAGTAGGCCATTTTCTTACGTGGTGCTATGCGAAAGTGTTAAACCTTGTCAGGTCAGATAGAACACAAATAAAGTAAAATTGACTTAAGTTCGTTACATTTTTTGCACCCTCAGAAAATCCAAGGTCTGCGCCCTTTCCAATGGCCCAGTCCGACCCTGTATATATAGCACATTATGTATTAAATGTATTCGGCAGACCCAGAATTCCGCACCATAATTAAACTAGGAATAAATAACAAACATAAAAAATAAACAGATATAATCTGAACAAGAAAAAACCAAGAAAAAAACCCAAAAAGCTGTGGCCTCATCAGCAGTGGACACATTAAAAAGCACAGCGATGTTTCCGACTAATTACAAGCACAACAAACTATTATACAGTAGTGGCAGTATAATAGTATAATAGGCAGTATAATAGTTTGTTGTGCTTGTAATTAGTCGGATTTTCTTGTTCAGATTATATCTGTTTATTTTTTATGTTTGTTATTTATTCCTAGTTTAATTATGGTGCGGAATTCTGGGTATGCCGAATACATTTAATACATAATGTGCTATATTTAATCTGTGCGATCAATTGCAGCTATAGCGCTTATCGCATGGATTTTATTTTTATTTTTGTTTATTTTTAATCTTTATTGAGCATATATATATGTATATTGTTTCATTAAAGTTTTTATGAAATGTTAAAAGGAAAGATACCAATGAATGTATGACAATGTCGTGCTTTTCTCCAATGGGCAGTATTATAGTGGGATATTTTCAGGGTATGTCTGCTTTCTAATAGACCCATCAATCAATATTAATACTCCTAAACAATTAAATCTGTCCTAATGAGTGAAACCTTTTTTACCTTTCGTCAAAAATTCATCTCGGCAAAAATAAAGGTGCGAGGGTGTGAGGGATGCACCGGATATCCTGCTTATTTGGCACTCAAACCGGATATTCGGCACTCAAACCGGATATCCGGTCCGGCCGAATATTTCAATATCCGGTTGCCGAATAGTGACTCATTTTCTAAATCATTTTTTAAAATTATCAGAAAAAGTTAGTACAAAATTGATTTGCTTCTGACCAACATTATCCTGTTAAAACAATGTTAGTAGAAAGAAATACTCATATTTTCACAAAAATGAAATTATGGGATTTATATATAAATGAAAGTATAATATTTAAAATATGACAGCAAATTATTTATAATTAAAGGCAAGTTATGGTGCTCAGCATTTTCGGGCTCTGTTATGTTTTTCATCACAAATATTTTCCTTTTTCTGAGAATAAGCGTTCACTTCTCTGGTTGTTTCTTTTTCTTGTGTTTTCAACAATTCTAAAGTAAAAATGATTTTATTGGATCTTTTGTCAATATTTTGTATATGGATGGAAGACCAGCTGTGGTAAAATAATACTGATCATGAAAAGAATTGTGCCAGTTTCTTGACTTTCTCACTGTCTCCTTTCTACTACAAAACAAGATACTTGCAATGAGTAGTTTCTCTATTTAAATTTTGTTAGAAAACATTTGTCATAGAAAAAGTAAGTAATAATATGTATGAGTATGTAAGAAAAGAAAAAGACACTTCAATAGGATGTTTAGTATTTATAAATAACAAAGATTTATAAGTATGAAAAACAGAGAAATTACATAATTGTTTATCTTTTTATGTTCAATGACACTGAATAAAAGAAAACTACTAATATGTATATTAGAATAGGCAAGAGACAAAACATGATTAAATTTCAATACTTAATTAGTAAAAAGCATTTTTTTAAGCAACTTTAACTTAATAAATGAGTTTAAATCTAGTAACATTTGAATGACATAAAATTATAATAATTTAAAGTTTTTCTTTCTTAAGCAAGTATAAAATAGAAATATTACTATTGAAATTTAAAAAAAGAAAGTATTCGTCCGGATACCGGATATTCGGTAAAATTTTGTACTGGATATTCGGTATCCGATATCCGGCAAAAATTCACATCCGGTGCATCCCTAATTTACAAATTCAAATTTTGTGACTGTAGTAAGTAAAAGTAAATCATTCAATTAATATTTTTAGTTAAATTCTTGCTATATTAATTCAAATATAATAGGATGTAATTTACAAGCTTAAAATTATTTCACTTCATTAGTTGAGTAGGCTGGACTGACACCACAATCTATTGTCTTATATCTATAGGAATAGTTTACACAGTGTAACGATTCATAAAATTTTCAATACTTAATTAATATAAAAGCATATAATTAAAAATAAAAGCATATTTCTAAAAGAACTTTCAAGTTATTTACTGTCAAATCTTGACGGGTACTATCTAGTCTGTTAATAAAGTTCACTAGTTATCCCATTGTTATAGTTTATTTTGAGGTTTTCACAGTTGTTTAATTTTACTAACACTATTGTATACTTTTTATATTTTATATCACCCTTGTGTTGCTTTATTCCTTTTATAATTTTATTTTTTTCCATTCTTATATATTTCCCCTTGGAACCACCTTTCTTTGAATTAATTCTAGTTGTTTTTAATTTATCTGATATCCCTTTTTGAAAAATATTTTGTCAGGATATTTATATTGTACTTAGATTTTATTGAAATCACATAAAGTTAAATTAGATAAACTAGAAACATCAGAAATATATCAAATTAATTATAAGTAAGAAGATTATTTAGGGGGGAATTTGATAGGAATGGCAAAAAGGAAAATTAGAAAAGCTACAAACACATAAGTTAAGTTAAATAACTGTGAAAGCTTAAAAAAATAAGAGTTTAATAATGTGAAGAAAAACTACTTAACTATATTTAAAAAAACTAGTCGGATGTGCCAATCCCAAAACTTTCTTCTATCTCAGTCATGTTAATACTTCAAAATTCGTTATCATATCCCCAATAAAATCAATATTTTTCGTTATTCCGTTGTACGTCAGCTGCTTTTGAATCGTCGGGTTACCGGGATGCGATCAACTGATGTATAATACTAAACTACGAAAAGTCCTTCAGGTCTGAACCGACAGGAACAGATAGCCTCCCTATTTCTTGGTTTTTCGATTTTAGCTAATTTTACTGGAAAACACGAAGGTAAAATGCGTGGAACCTAATTAAAGAAGATTCAATCCCAGTTCTCGTCAACATTGAATTTGAATGAGAATATCGCCAAATTAGTCCTCTACAGCCAAGTTGGCTTCATTTATGACAACCTATTTTGGTCGCCAAATTCGGCGATATTTCGCCAACTGTCGTCAAGTTTGGCGAGAATTTGACGTTGGCGAATATAAATATATAGTGATAAGCATATAATAGGATTAATTGTTACAACAATGAAAGAAAATTTGCCAAAACCCTGTTAACTATAACTCATAAGTTAAACCCGTTTATGGATGAATTTTGCTGTCTTGTTTGAAAATGTCAGCCACCCTAAAATTTCAAACCGCTATATCTCAGGCATTTTTTAAGATAGAGGCAAAACAAAAATTGTTCCGGATTCTCTGAACATTTAACGAAAAAAATTGTAGGATTTCTAATTTTTTTGCACATCTTTTTGAATTTGAAATTGAATTTGGCTATTTTGACCTTTTGAATTTGGCTATCACAGCACCCCCTTTCGTCAAAATATCCCCAAATTCTGATAGAACCTGCTTGCCATAGCCAAAAACATAGAAAAAAAATGTGGTTCAATTTGAAGCATAACTTCATACACTTTTCGATGATACAATAGTGAAAATGGAACAAAAATATCGATCGCAGCGCGCCCTTTCGTCGAAATATCCCCAAATTCTGATAGAACCTGCTTGCCATAGCCAAAAACATAGAAAAAAAAATCTGGTTCAATTTGAAGTATAACTTCATACACTTTTAGATGGTACAATAGTGAAAATGGAACAAAAATATCGATCGCAGCGCCCCCTTTTGTCGAAATATCCCCAAATTCTGATAGAACCTGCATTCCATAGTTAAAAACATAAAAAAAAATCTGGTTCAATTTGAAGCATAACTTCATACACTCTTAGATGGTACAATAGTGAAAATGGAACAAAAATATCGATCGCAGCGCCCCCTTTCGTCGAAATATCCCCAAATTCTGATAGAACCTGCTTGCCATAGCCGAAAGCATAGAAAAAAAATCTGGTCCAAATTGAAGCATAACTTCATACACTTTTCGATGATACAATAGTGAAAATGGAACAAAAATATCGATCGCAGCGCCCCCTTTCGTCGAAATATCCCCAAATTCTGATAGAATCTGCTTGCCATAGCCAAAAACATAGAAAAAAAATCTTGTTTAATTTGAAGCATAACTTCATATACTTTTAGATGGTACAATAGTGAAAATGGAACAAAAATATCGATCGTAGCGCCCCCTTTCGTCAAAATATCCCCACATTCTGATAGAATCTGCTTGCCATAGCCAAAAACATAGAAAAAAAATTAGGTTCAATTTGAAGCATAACTTCATACACTTTTCGATGGTACAAAAAAGACCCACACAGACGGACGGACGGACAGACAGACATTTTGTAAAAACATGTTTTTCGGAATCTCTGACCCCTAAAACGTGTAAATCCGTCGAAAAGCGGGAGTCGAAAAAAATTTCGATTACAATACTTTCTTCTATTATAGATAGAAGAAAGTAAAAAACTGTTGCAAATCATTTGAATGGTGCATGTAACTTACTGTGCAACTATTAAAATAAATTGAACCCCTTGCTCAAAAGTAAAAGGCAAATAACCAGCACTAAACCAGCACTAAACCAGGAAAAAACATTTAGTTTAAAATGACTTGACTATACTGAAGATGTTCATGAGCATTGACAAAAATATTTTATTTGTATATTGTTTTTCATAGGATACTTTTTATTGTAAATAAGCAACACTATATATTAAACATCTTTGAATAATTTAAAATAGAAAATATTTAGGAATGGTACATACATCCATTTTCCAGTGAGCACATGTTTAAAAACAATATAAAAATATCATCGGTAAGAACTCTTTCATTTTACAAAGGATTTTCATGCATTTTAAGAAGAAAATGACTCTACTAAAGATGCTCATGTACATGAGGGGAAATCATTATTCATGTCTATTGTTTTTAATGGTATTTTTGTTATTAAAAATTATTTTGTAGCATACTTAAATTATATACAATGTCAAAACATAACCTGTCTATAGCAGAATCCTGACTTAAACAAAAATATTTCATGGTTCTATTGAAAAGGAGATATTGTATTTATTTGAATCCAAGACATACCTTACTTTTTAATTTTTATTTTAAACTTGTAAACATACAAGAAAATTTGAAGAAAAATAAAAATTATGAAACAAAGAAATATAGTAAGCTTCAATTATATTTATTCTCCACATTTTATCAAAATAGTATTCATTGCTCCTAGATATCTTTTCATAATCAGAAATTACAATTTATGAATCTTTATAGTTGCTTTGTTTCGGTTGCGTCTTCTTTGTTCAAAGATAGCATCACCTTCAATACATTGCATCAGCGTAAAGAAGTCTTTATTTCTCAGTCATCAAAATATTTCTAAAATATATACTTCATTTAATATGTTATGTGTTAAAATCATATGAGCTATAGGATTTTAACATTTTAGATAAAATTAAGCCTATATGTTAGAAATATTTTGACAACTAAAAAAAAGAAAGAGGTACTTTAAGAAAAGTAACCAGAAAAAATAAGTAAAAAATATTAACTTCCTTATAAGAAATTTTAAAAATAAGAATGCATTCCACTCCCATAGGTTTAACATTATTTGAGATCTGACTGACCAACCCCCTGAACTAAAGGAAAGTTAGGAATGGACTTCCATGCTTCTAAAATTAACTGTGCTACAACAGAGAATGAAAGTGTTTGATTATGTTGAATTTTTTATCCGTTCTGTTTCCTGATATAAGCCATGCATTATAATGCAAATGAATTGCTCCTTCAAAGTTCTATTTATGCATACAATGAGTGGTTGAAGTTAAGAAGTCATTTATACAGGTAAAACAACTAGATCAGTTCTGTTTATAATAATGTTAGTTGTCTGTATTTGATAGAGTTCAATGGGTCTGATTTTAGAGAAAAGGGGCTGCCCATTATAACGTTATCACTTTAGAGGGAAGGCAGATGGTCTGGCACATGGTATCCTAAGATATATCTAGGGAGAGAGGGGGGGATTGTTGTCTTTGATATCATTATCATTTTTAATCCAACCATTTTTTTTTTTTTACATCAAATTATTCTATTTTTTTGTTGCCTGTTAGCAATTTTTATGAAAATACAAAGTTATTATTAAAATCCTTAAATGATTATAACATTTTTTCATTAAAAAATGTGGAATACCCCAACATTTGGCATCCCTATTCTTCTGCCATATGTGTATGCGTATATAATCCAAAGATCTTATAACTAATAAGCTAGAGCTCTTTGTATAATCCGCTGTTGGAAACCAGGTGCAAAGTATGTTTGAAATGACTTGTGTTGTGTTTACTAGTAAAGAAAAGAAAAACAATGTTGTCCATCTGTGCAAAAACATTATTACTGTTGAATGCATTATGTAACAAAAATCTGTTATTTAATACTTTTAAATAGTAACTGTTTTTTAAAGTGCTATTTGATATAAAGTTACTTCCCATATAATAGTGATATTTTATTGACTTCATCTCTGCGTTTGAATCAGTAAAGTATGTGAATAAAAAAATGTATAACAAGATCTGTATATAACTGCAAACAATAGAAAAAAATTGAAAAAAAAAAGATTGATACTGATAACGATATCATTAGGACGGAGGGTGGGGATTCAAGCGATATTAACGTATGATATTGTAAAGGGGAGAGGGAGTTCAAAATTACCAAAAAGTTGATAACATTATATATGTACAGCCCCAAAGATGCATCTCTTAGATTATACTAAATACAGTATTTCATGTATAAAAGGTGTACTTTTTAACGTGTTGACTGCCGCAGACTGTGATGACGTGACTGTTTCAACAGACATTGACAAAGTCATTTTCAGTGTTTATAGAGTTAGTCCGTTATTCCTAAATGCAACAATGTTTGTTAATTTTACACAAAGTGTCAAGTTTACATATTTTTAATTCAAAAATATCAAATTTTAGATACTTTTATATGTTGAATGCCAAACTGAAATCATCAAACATTCCTGGAAGGGGAAGGGAGGGGGCACAGGGTTATTTTTTCTAAATACACGCTAATAAATTATCAATAGTCCCTTTTCATAGCAATAAATTGTATTCAACAAAACAATTGATGACACTCTGGGAAATATTGTCCACACATATATTTGTGTGTCATGGCAATCGGTATGTTAAAGACCGTAAACCTGTAACACACATTTTCCCACAGTCTCTATGAGAATAACTATATTGAACATTTTGTATTTCAGATATTATAATCTTTTACATTTAAGCTACTGTACAGGCGGCTATTCTAGTGATTTTGTGTAACTACTTTTATATCGGAAAATAATGCAATTAGATTATGCACCCGTACTTTATGAAAGCTGAACATAAGTAGCATTTTCTATTATGTAACTTGCCTTTATAATAATTAATATCTTATAAAAGTAAAGAATTGAAATTTATTTGATTCCATTACCTCTACAATGATACGTAATAGAAATAATAAAATGTTATAAAATCTCATGTAATGTAGAATATAAGGTAAAAACTAAGTAATGCACAGTAAATTTAAAAAGAATGCTGTATTTTTTCACCAGGCACAAACAAGATGTGCTCACAGTTTGAAAGCTGGAAGCATCAGTCAACACTTAATGCCTCTTATTGGCTGTTGGCTCCAATTTGTCCCTTTTGTCTTCCACTCCTTTTAAGTTTTGCTGCTGCTTTCAAAGTGGTAGCACATCTTATTTGCACTTGATGAAGAAAGATAATGTTTTTTTGAAACACATTGTACATTATTTCTTTTACAGTGATTCAAACAGTTTTTACCTTATATTAATGAAAACATTTCACCACTTCAGGATTGATATCAGCAAAAGATGTCATAATTTACCAGCAAGGGAATTTTTAACCACTTAACAGTCTCATTTATGCACTAGTGAAAAAAAAAAAAATAATTTTTTATTAGAGATTTTAATTTTATGATTATTTCTGAATATAGCTGCGTATTTTGTATCATTTAAAAGATATATGATTCATTTACTTGCACATTATAAATAAAAGGCCACAAAATTTATTTTGAAAAAAAACAAAAAATCAGTTGCATGTCTGATGGCAGAGACTGTTAAATGGTTAAAGAATAAAATATGTAATGAGTGAATATGATCTTAAAACATAGATACTTACATGTATAATTTTAATTAATTTACAGCAGTGAAATTCGCCTGAAATTATTGAATATGTGAATAAATAAATATTTAATAAATATGTGAATTTTCTCATTACTAACTAAGCATAAAACCAACAGAGTTGACCTATGCTGGGCTTTGTGTCATTTCATGTTTGCTGCAGGGTTGTGTGCTCATGATGACATTTCCATCTTGTGCTGTGGTTGCAGCCTCACCAACATATAAAAGTAAGAGATGCCAGGCTGGGTATCATTCTTGTAGCTCAATCGTAGAGCAATTGGAACATTATTCCAAGGATCCGGGTTCGATTCTCGGCTTGAACATTTTTCACTCTGTTGGTTTTATGTTTAATTAGCAATGTGAAAATTCACGTATTTATAATTGGATACTTACTTTAAACATTTCAAAGTTTGCAAGGAAGTGAACTTTTATTAACAAGTGAATACAATTTTGAAACAGGAATCAAACACTTAAAATCAGCTAACCTTTAATTTGATACAAAATTATAATAAACAGCACATGCTGGCAGCTTTGTCTCAACCCTTAAATGAATCCTTTTCTTTTCACTTACTTGAACATACACAATTTATCACTGATGCAATAACTCTAAAAATTGATCACATCAATCTTAAGATGAAAAACTGTCTAAGACAGAATTTTTTCCTGTCAGTTGTGATTTCATATTGGCAAATTTTACAGTATCTTGTAATCATTTTCTCTCCCCACCACCAATTTTATAAATCTGAAGATTTAACAAGCCTTGTACTTTTCAAGTTTCTGCAATTGAAGTAGAATGATTAATATAAATGTTATAAAAACTAGTAGTCAACCAGAAATGTATAGTGCGGATTTTCTTTGTGTTTTATATATGCAGGATGTACATAATTAAAGTTCGCTTACTCAGAGCTAATCTATAGTCGAAACTATTGATCAAAAGAGTATGAAATGTGGAATGAGTCTAAACGAAGGGATGCAAAAGACATTTAGTAGGAAAAAAATAATTTTAAACCTGGCCACTAGAGGGTGTAGTGATTGTTTTTCAATAATTTAGCAAAATACAAGCTTATACAATGTAGAATTGGTTTATTAAGACAAATACTGTGTTGCTCATTATTGTCAAGTACCGTTTGAAATCACAAAATAACATGTTCGACAGTCAAGTGAAGCAAATTTTTGGAAATGTTGAGATAGTGACAAGAAATTTTTGAGCTTGAGTTCTGTTAATGTTCTGTTTACAGTCATTGCACTTCTGCAAATGTTTTTCAAAGTTCTAAACTTTCACAAAGCTTCTGTCACAAAATCATCATTTTGATTAAATTTCATCAGTAAAGCACAATCTTGTAAGCTGCAGGATATTTAAACCTTCACAAAGCTTCTTTCACAGAATCACCATTTTGATTAAATTTCACCAGTAAAGCACATTCTTGTAAGCTGCAGGACATTTAAACCTTCACAAAGCTTCTTTCACAGAATCACCATTTTGATTAAATTTTACCAGTAAAGCACAATCTTGTAAGCTGCAGGACATTTAAACCTTCACAAAGCTTCTTTCACAGAATCACCATTTTGATTAAATTTCACCAGTAAAGTGCAACATTGTAAGCTGCAGGACATTTAAACCTTCACAAAAATTCTTTCACAGAATCACCATTTTGATTAAATTTCACCAGTAAAGTGCAATCTTGTAAGCTGGAGGACATTTAAACCTTCAAAAAGCTTCTTTCACAGAATCACCATTTTGATTAAATTTCACCAGTAAAGCGCAATCTTGTAAGCTGGAGGACACTTTCTATAGAAAAGGCATGAGACTGACAAGGGATTTATTGCAACATTTTATTGAATATTTTCATTGTACAAAAGCAGATTCATCACGTGGTTACTAAAATTTACATATATGACAAAATTTTGTCAAAAAATGCCCCTCGTGTCCTATTTTTGATTTTTTTTTTCTGCTGATTGTCTTTTGCATCCCTTCATTTAGATTCATTTCAAGTTTCATATTCTTCTGATGAATAGTTTCAACTACAGAAAAGCTCTGAGTAGGTGAACTTCAATTATGTACATAAACTGATAAGACAGATTCACAAGGGACAATCAAATGTCTATTTTTAGACAGTTTAAATACAGATTTCTGTTTTAATAGCTACACTATCTCTTAGAAATATGTTGTTCGCACTCGAGTCATGAAAATTTACATGTAAGAAAGGATTCTATTATAGACAAGTTTCTTTTTCACATATTTACTGTATATGTATTTATAATTTTGTTGGTCTGAGAGTTAGATCAACTCTGTTTATATTTCCACAAAATACACTCTCAGGAAAAACAAGAATGAAAAATCCTGCATCAAGCATAGGCTATGAAACACTTTCCAACCTATTCATAATACTTTAAAAAAATTTCAGTGTTTAATAAGATGAAAGATAATATCCAAGTAAACAAGGTCAAAGTCAAACCGGGCAGGGAGGCCTACCTTTCAGCTGAAGCTCAACTAGCCCCACTCGATATCTAAGTAAACAATTTGTTAAACGCATAATACATTTGAAAACCTAAATTTAGTAATTAACACCAATAGTCAGAAAAATATCCAAATTCTTTTGTGCGGCCCTGTATAGGATCTATAGATTTGTATATATACTGAGTAGCATGCTAAAATTTAGTTTAGTTAGGAAACATATAGCACAGTTTAAAATTCTCTTTCAGCAATTTCCATCAATATACGGAAATATACTGGAAAGGTTTTGAGCAGCTCTGTATAGGGTATATAGTTATATAGTCTCTGTATAGGGTATATAGTGCAAACAAATAATGTAAAAAAAAAAAAATTAAGTCAATTCCTACTTAGGTCGAAAAGAAATTTTTTTCCAGCGATCTACACGCTTCGCCACTGACGGTATTTATTCCTAAATTTATATCCTACTAAATATCTTATATGAGAGAAATTTATTTTCGAGTATGGGAGAATTTCCTTCCATCCCAGGTGAGGCTCGATCCTGGGACCTTGTGGTTACGAGCTCAGAGCTTAACCGACTGTGCTATCAAGACTTGTGAGTAGAGATGTGTCATTTGTCAAGGAACGATTCCAAAGGAACGACTCCGGCAGTGAAATTGAAGGAACGATTCCAGTCTTTAAAAAGGAATCTGTCCTTTTTGGAACGATTCCTCGAATTCGGTCTTTTTGGAATGATTCCTCGGATTCGGTCCAAAACATATCGAATCCAAAAAGGACTGATTCGTCGTAATCTGTCCAGAATGTACCGACTCCGAAAAGGACAGAGTCCTCGGAATCAACTCCGAAAAGGACCGATTCCTCGGAATTAGTCCAAAATGTAGCGATTCCGAAAAGGACCCGTTCCTTGGAATTAGTCCAAAATGTAGCGACTCCGAAAAGGACCGATTCCTCGGAATCGGTCCTTGTTCTTGTAGACTGGCCAGTTTTAATAAATTAAAATATGCTATTTTATTTTAAAACAGCAGAGTTTGATTCTATTAAAGCTGAGTTTCTGGCCAAAAAATCCTTATAATGTGTACGTCATAAAAAAATAATAATAAAGAGAGAGAGAAAGAAGTGCGGGGGGGGGGGGGCGATTGATTAATAAAGTACAACTGTGTATTACTTTCTCTTAAATTTATCTTAAGATAAATAGAAGTATATTATTGTACTTCAGTTAAAATATTGTCTATTATTTAGCTATGTACTTATCACCTGCGACCTAATTACATTGCTATTGAAACTTTTTGTGCTAAATTGATCAGCAAGAAAAAAATTAATGTAAAGTAAATGCTTGTTTAAATAATAGTGGGAAATATATATATATATATATTCAATCTGATTAGAAACAGTTTTGAATAATATAAGAAATACATCGCTATACCCTGAACAATTGCATTTTTATCAGTTAATAATAACTGATTTTTTTTATCTGAAAGAACTGATTTTCGATCAATTTTAATAATTGCATGGTTACGCACTTTCGTGTATATTTCACTGTTTATGTTTTCATCAAGCATAATTTTAATTTGAGGATCCTCTCTGTCAAAAGAAAAATAAAACAATCCCTGATGGCTCGGCCAACAGACACAGGTATATTTCGAAGACGCAGACCGTGGGGCGCCTGTTTCTTGGGAATTGCAGAAGAAATGACCTTTTTGCCATGATGCTGCAGTTGGGACCGCCCACTTCGAAATTTATCTTGTTTGCAGGCGGAACCGGCAGGGATTTTTTTTTTTGCTATAAGGGTTGATGATATAAAAAACTTGTCAATATAAAAGTTTCAGATATTAAAAGGATTTATAATAAATTTAAGCGGATTTGATATCTTGTGAATTGACGAAGTTGTGAATTGTTTTTCTTCTGAAACCCCCCTTTGGGGCCATTTTTAATGATATCAAAAATCTGTCATACATAAATTTTCGTCTGTTTACCTAGAATCAATAATAAATGGATTCGATACATATCATAATTAAGAAGTTATGGGTTTTTTCTGTTTTCACAAAAAGCCTCCCCATATCCCCCCCCCCCTGGTTCGATTTTGCCCATATACGAACTTGATTTTATGTATCAGTTTGGATGTATCGGTTTGAGATTTGTGCAGTATTATTGAAGTTATGTAATATAAGTGAATTTAAGTTATGTAATATAATGAAGAATAAAAAAGTGACATAGATAGATAGATAAAGTTTTGAACTAGGGGTGGTTTTGGGTTCTAGGAGTCATGATCGGCGTAGATCTAAAAAAATTTTCAAAAATTCCAACTTAAAAGAGAGTGTAATAGGTAGTATTTCTTACAAAATCCACCTAATAAGAGCATTTACGAGCGCTCGAGTACCACTTTGTTTCCTCAGTTTGGGGTCTTATTTTTCTCTCCTGAAAAAGATGATTCAAAAGATCTCGGAACTCCCGTAGATAGTTTTAATCACCTTACAGTGGATACGTAAAGAAAAACCTATTTGAACAAGGAATTTTTGCAAAATGTTTTCAATTCTTTCTTAAAATTCCTATAATAAAGATTAAAAAAAATAAAATGTCTAATAATAATAATAATATAACAGTAGCGGGTGGGATTCAAATAATTTAACCGTTGTTTGCTACCCTTATGGCCGTTTTGAGTATGAAAACGGGAAAGGAAAATTACGTGCTACATATAGATTATCAGACATTTTCCAAGATTGTGATATATATCTAAAGCTTATGCTTTTTCTGTTTAATAGATTTATGTTAAGATTACATTAAACTAGTTTTATAATATATGTATACAGTAAAAATGTATATAGCAAAAATATATAGTAAAAAAAAAAAAACATAATTTACAGTAAATACATTTATGTTTTTTATTCTTTTAACTGATTCTAGTGCTAATATAACTGTATAATTGTGTATGTGTATACAGATTAATAGACATTTTTATATTTTGCCAAAAAAAAAATGGAGCAGCACTATTACGCTAATTTCTCTTTTAATTATTGATTGCTAAAGAATGCAAATTGCGATTTTGTATAGTTTTTTTTTTTTTTTTGGTCATTGTATTACTATTTTTTGCTAAATAATAAGAAGTTAAATATCTTTGACTTTGTTTTAATACAACGTAAAATAAAAGCAAGACAAAAATAGTTTTCCATAACAATTTCTTGTGACAATTGCAATTCCACGATCGGGATTGATACTCGCAACTCCCGAAATCAGCTCCGGGATTAATGGCTGTTACTGTGGTGGTGCATAACAGATATTTGCAGTTCCGAAACTACGGAAGAGCAAAGGGGGCATATGCCCCGGGCGCCAATGTAGAAGGGGCGCCAAATAGGATTTGATTCTTCTTTCAGTACAAAAACAAATAACGAAATTTGAACAAAAAATGCTTGTAATCAGGCAACCTAAAATAAAAACGTATTCATTCATTTTATTATCTTTGCTTTTAACAGGGCTGGTTTTTATCATTAGGTGATCGCATAGGGGCAACAAAACAGTACTTGATTAACGAATTCTTCCAAGATACTTGCAAGAACAATATACCGTCCTAATTCGGTTTAAATATGCTCAGTATATTTCGAATGTGATCGCAATGACAAGCTTTGAATGTTTTTTGATTTTGTGTGCTCCTGTAAACGAACTATAACACCTACATACTTGATTAACAAACTCATCTAAGATACTGGCAGATCAATTTACTGTCCCAAATAGATTCGAATTGATTCAGTATTTCAGACTTTATCGTGAGTTTTTTCCATATATTGAAAGTTTAATAGAATTTTGGAATTATATAGCAGTAATTCTTATTAAACAAAAATTATTAGAAAATAAAATCGATTAAACAAAAAATTCTTTACGCCAATGAATGAAAAATTTTAGAAACAAATTACCATTCCTGGTTGTTTTAAAATATTGATGTTAATTTTCTTTACTATCATGAAACTGTTGTTGAATTGTTTGTTATACTAACATTTTAGCCTGCTTTTTTGTTGCGGATTATTTTAGGATTTCACCAAATAAACAAATTTTATATATTCCTATTTTTGAAATAAAATCTTTCTTAAGAGTATCGTATTTTGTATTTTCTTATTTATTTTGTGTATTTGAAATCGTATTTGCATTAAACTATAAAGTTGACGAAAGTTAATTAAGTTATTTAAACGTATTGAACTATATAGTTATGATTTTGTTTCTTATCTCAATATCTACAGTTCTAATTATGTGCAATTTCTAAATTTAAATATACTGGTATACCTTTTCAAAAACTTTCAATCACGTAACAGTTGAATTTCAGAAAACATCTTTTTAATGGATTTTTATGTCATAACAGGAAGTAACAACTAAAATTTTACGATTTTAGATGCAGGCATTTCGGTTTCGGCTGTGCTTTGATAATGCAGTCAGAAAGGACAAAGTTATTTATTAAGACTCTCATATATACTTCGTTTAATGAATTATGTTTTCCCAAATTGACAGGTAGCCGAATTTGATTTTATAAAAGATTCTACTTACGCATGAACTTAATACTAAAAGAAGATAGTCCTGGGAATTGTTTAGAAATGGGCAACTGAGAAAATGACCGATTTCCAAATAATCGTATCGAAATGGGGTGACTCTGAAAACGGCCGGTTCCGAGGACTGACATGTAAATGAATGGTTGGTTATCTTGGGGTGGATTTTGAAGAGGGATCTTAATTATAAGGCTTAAAATTGCGTAGACCCTTGTTCCAAACATCAGAACTAGAATAAAGATTCCTGCATAAAATAATTAATAGTATAAATGGAGGGTCATTCAACGATATATTTTCAAGAGGAAATCCGATTACACTAAAAATCGAATGGGTCGCCACCCTGGTGGGCAAAACAAACAGCTACAATAAAATTTCTTTGATAAACTATAGTGGTAAATGAAAGGTCATCCAGGGGTAAATTTTCAAGAGGAATTGAGTTTAACGCCATAAACCATAAAGTCAGGGAGTATACTTGTATGGTAATCTCTATAATAAAACCGTAAGTCATGTGACTGTCATCAACAGTTCCGGAATGTCCGTTTCACTTTTTCATATGCCAGGCGGCCATTTTTATTAACAATTATTTTTTCGAATAAAACTTCATAAATGTGACATTTTTAGAAAGATCGTTCAAAATAAATTAATATTTGAGAGATGACTTACGTTCAATTATGTATATATTCTCCAATAACTTCAGTTGAAATTAGCTTCGTAGTTCAAATTCTCTATCCATGAAAGTAAACAAAAAAAAAAAAAGATTCATTCGTCGTGAAGGTTTAAAATATTAAACCATTAAACCATGGAGATAATCGTTCATAAAGTTAGTTTTCCATGAAAGATTTTTTGGAGCGCTGCCTGGTGTCAAAAAAATAATTCGTACCAGTGACACAATCAAAGTTTACCATAATTATGTGCTAACTCAACTTCATTCTTTATCTTTTCTTGATGTAAGATGAATGTAAACAAATACAACTCATGCAATGATATTTAATTAATCAAATTTCGAAACAAATTGTCAGTTAATTTGGTATTTATGTATTATACGTGAAAGGAAGAGAGACCACCGAAAATGATTGTTAATCACCAATCATATTTACCATTATTAATGACCAATCGCTTTCAAAACAGTAATTTAATATACATTTACAAAATACATAACATCATTAAGTACTTTTGTGTTATTTGGGCGCAAATCTCACCAATAGAATTTTTCAAATCGCCAATACCAGCTTTTATTTTTCGCGTGTGCAAATTAGAAACGATACTTTTATTTTGAAATCAAATGTTCTGATGGAACAGCTGTCGTAGACGCACCGGGGCACTATATTAACTATAGAGTTGCAATATAGAGAGAAAAAACTGGTTGCTGTAATTAGAATTATAGGCGGTAATGTTGGTGTGACATATTTACATGATTATCAAAACTGGCTTCCAAAAGTTCAATGTTTCACCAAACCATACTCGAAAATTACATGTTTATAATATGCACTCCGATTATGTCACATTATTCAAGACGTTTTAAATGAGAATAATGATAGATTTTCTTCTTGATTCTCCCGTAATCAAGTCTACAGCCAAAGTTAGCGAGAAACAAACAAACAAACAAAAAAATATTGGCAACAATATGGTTCAGTGTAAATGGTGGATATCATTAAAGACTTTCATAAAATAGACTTCATTGCACCAAATCGTATTAACTAAAATACGCCATTTGGCAATGGATCCAATTACGGAAAACTACTTAATATGTTTAGGAATCTCCTCATTAGCAAGCATATTGCAACTGATAAGCAAACGGATATGAAGTATAAATGCTTAAGTTGGTTAAGCGGTTTTTGTCAAGAAAGATGAAATACATAACAACAAAAAATATGCGAAATGCTACCATGATCGAAAAAGTTTTTGATTTGTCTATTAGAATCTTCCGGTTTGGCGAAGGATTACGGAGAAAAAATAAATTATGAATAAAAGTAACGTGTTACAGTGCTTAACATACATTTAAGGGAGACCAAACTGGTCGCCAGTGGCAGCTAGTTAGAAATAATTGCTAATTAATTGCACACACTCATCAATAAAATGAACTCTTGAAAACGAAATCATCTGTCCAAAAAATTTAAAAATAAGGTGGATGGATGCATAAGAAAATGGACGAATACGTAAGAAAATAAATTAGTAGTATTAATATTATGGATTTCATTTTTGTTCTAATACTTCCGGATTTGTTCCTTTTTCTCAAAATTATCCCTTTTACCTTGAAATCGTTATTTTTATCTCGAAAGCGTTTCTTTTTCTCGAAAACCTTTTATTTCGGAATCGTTCCTTTTTTTCAGAACGATTCCAAAAGGAACGACTCTAAAATATTCGTTTCTTTCGGTGAACGATTCCGGCTGGAACGATTCCCTAAAAGGAATGATGTTGTCCATCTCTACTTGTGAGTGAGTGCTTTTAAATGAAACTAATGTCAAGCAGTCAATGAAATAAGCCTGCTGCGTGTTGATATTTTTTCTCCCATATAAAACTAAAATTAATTAATTAAATTTAATTAATGAATTAATATTTGAAAAAAACTGTATTAACATCAAGTGTCATCCACTACAAGTTTAAGAGTGGATGAATAAAAAGTATTTTATGAATGATTGAAAATTTGAACAAGATATATAAATATATATAGGGAGAGTGTGAACTAATAGTAGGAATTGAAAAAATTGTTAAATTAGTTACATTTAAAAATGCATACCACACTTGAAAATGCACTTCCAACAATTACCGCTCATATACAGTACTGTAATCAAAGTATTTTCTGCGTCCATGTCAATGAATGCTATGCACACCATATTTTACAGTGAGCATCTTGTAATGTACATCAGTGATATCTATCAATTTCAATGTTTTTGAAATAGTGTAACATTATTAAAATACTTTGAAAATGGTTTTCCCCCTTAGACTAATGTAACAGAATTCTTTTGATTGTCCCTGTAAATGAAGTATAAATACTACACACTTCAATACCAAACATGTCATAGTAAACATCAATAACATGTATCAATTTCATAGAAATCCAAGTAATATACATGGGTTAGAGCATGGACAGAGACAGACAAACTCATAAACACTTTTCAACCATGTTGAAAAAGTGTTAAAAAGCTTTTCTGAGATGTTTTCTCTTATTGATTACTATTCTTGCTATAAATAGGAAGATCTTAGAGCCAAAGTTTCCTGGTTTGGTGCTAATGTAGTCTGAGCAGACAGGAATGGAGAATGGCTAAATTTTTGGACAAAATTTTTACAACGATAATTCGTCTATTTCCTTTCAAAACTTCTAGCTCAAGGCATTTTTGTTACTTCAGAATATTATAAAAAATTACTTGATAAAGTAAAATCTGCAACAATTAAACCTGTCTATAAAGGATTCCTGCCTTAAATGAGAAATTTCATTGCCCTTGTGAAAAGGATATAAAACATTTATAAGATACAGCATACCTGTTAAGACGGAAACCTGCCTAAAACATAATATTCCTCTTTCCTTATGACTTCATTTTAACAGGTTTTGTTTATGCCATAAATACCTTTTTGAAGAGCTCCAGGATGGGCGGAAGGGTTCATTACCCACATGATTATCACTCACTTGGATTCACCATTGAATTAAATGTGCATCATATATGTAAAAAAATATATATACTATACAGTGTGTTCAAAAGTCTAGAAATGGTCAAATAACTCGAGAAATACACATCAAATTGAAAAATGGAGGAATATGTTTTCAATATTTTTGAAGAATCTATTCTGTGATATCTAAGTCGCCCTCCACCCCCTGAGGAGTGGGGGTTGTTGAGGGGGAAACTTTGAAATAATAAATTTTTATTGCAGATTCGGATTCTACGGGAAAAAATACATAACTTTTGTATTTAACATTTTTTTGGATCGTAGATGGTGCTGTAATTGAGCAAAATGTAGAGTTAAACAAGACTTCCTAATAGTACAAGAACTGATGGGCATTCACCGAAATATGGGAAGAACTTCGTTTTGGAACTAGAAATAAAGATCCGATAAGTAGCCAAAAAATTAAGTTGTTTTACCATGTTTTGGGAGAGGGCAAAAGAAGATCATTTTAACTTATGGTGGGCAAAAAACTCAACTTTTCTTAAGTAGGTCAAATGAGGTATCATTTATTATATACTAGCAAGCTACGCCCGCTACGCTGGTCAATTTCTATTAACAAACTTTTAATCAAACAAAATATTGACATTTCATAATTCACTTTTATATTTTAACCGAATAATAAGGCTACTATAATTTGTGACTCATGCTATAGCCAATATACACATCAGGACACGTCGCCCACGCCGGTGACACCCGTGGGCGCTTGGCGGCGCAGGATAGTTTTATCATTATCTTTTTTACACATGTAGGTTTCGCTATGGTACTCCATTGTGAAATTGGTAATTTTTCAAATTCAATATTTGAAAAACGGCATAAGCATTAGATTTGAAATTTATATCAAGAAAAATACAGTTTTATACCTTTCAAACACAGTTTGTCTAACAAATTTCTGATAAATACTTTTCAAGCTATTATTTTTTTTCAGTAATTTCAAATGTTTCATTTCCCGAGATTAATCTGTTGCAACAATTAGCGAGAAACTCAGTCGTCAGCAATGCATAGCCTTTTATTAAAGAGGCTGTTGGAGCAGGGATTCTCACCACCAATTTGCCACCATTACCTTTGAAATCTGTTCTGTAGTTCCAGAGATTCCATAGAAATTGTAATTTAGAATGATTTCGCTCATTTCACCCTTTTAAATTTCGATTTTTTTTTAAAATTTATTCTTAGAGAGCATTTACATCTTATAAGTAACTACAATGCCAAATTTCAAATTTCTTGCTCCTTCAGTATAAAAAAGTCACAATTTTCAAACATTTTTCGCTCCTGCACCCCACTGGTGTTAGTGGCACCAACATAAAATATAGCCTATGTTAGAGTAGGAATTGTCACCATCAATTTGCCACCATTACTTTTGGAATCGGTTCTGTAGTTCCAGAGATTTCATAGAAATTGTAATTTAGAATGTTTTTAGAACGTTTTTCACTTATTTCACCCTTTTAAATTTTGAATTTTTTTTTTAATTTGTTCTTAGAGAGCATTTACATCTTATAAGTAACTACAATGCCAAATTTCAAATTTCTAGCTCCTTCAGGATATAAAAAATCGCAATTTTAGAACGTTTTTCGCTCTTGCACCCCCTGGGGTTAGTGGCACCGACATAAAATATAGCCTATGTTGGAGCAGGGGTTGTCACCATCACTTTTGAAATCAGTTCGGTAGTTTCAGAGATTACCCCCTACAAACAAACAAACAATCTTTACTCCTTTATAATATTAGTATAGATTTTTTCATTCTGAATCGAATGACACTGACACCATTTGCAAGTTGATACAATCAATTGTTACAAAGTTACGGCGAGTTTAATGAATTAAAAGCCCAAAATTACATTTTATGAGAAAGCACAACTTTATTACACTTATTTTGTAATGAGAAAGAACAACTTTATTATACTTATTTTGTATTCAAAACATGTTGTTTATATCACATTAAATCCACGGCAAAAGGGAACGTGACAACCTCTGTAGGTTGCCCACACCCCTCGAGCCGTGGTATAGCAAGAGCCGTCGTGGTAGCTCGACATATGACCTAGCGACCGTCTCCCCCTATGGGGTCTCGCGAACGAAGTCGTCGGGGGTTCCACGGCGGTTCATCAAGGTTCCGTCTCTGCGGAAGTTTCCTCTGAGATGTGGGGTTACTGCCGTGACGACTACGTCACCATACCTTGGTAAAATGACCTGGGGGTCCGCAGTGGGGAGCGGCCTCAGGCCGATCGCAGCGCCGGGCGAGACAAAGCCCTGGTGCGTTAAAAGCCCTTCAGAGGCTTGGGTGCGATGGTCGTTTACGCGCGTCGGCGACCCCCGTGGGCGCCTGACGGCGCAGGATAGTTTTATATCACATTAAATCATCTTTATTATATCACATTGACTTATTAAATGTCCCCAAAATAGCAATAATAATGTACAAAATTTACATGTATTAAAGTAGAATGTTCAACTTTTTAATCATAAAACCTGTAGTAACTTTGTAAATCATCATTTATGATGATTTGAAAAAAATTTAAATAAAATTTACACATTTTTTTCCATAGAATCTGAATTGGCAATAAAAAATAGGGGGTTCTTATTTAAGATTTCAAAGTTGCTCCTATTAACCTCCCCAAGGGATAGGGGCAACTTTGATATCACTGAATAGATTTTTCAATAATATTGAACACATATTTTTCCGTTTTTCAATCTGATGTGTATTTTTCAAGTTATTCGACCGTTTCCTGACTTTTCAGACACACTGTACATAGTTCAATTGTTTGATACTAAAATGAGAATATTTGAAAAAATGATAAATACAGGAGTGAAAATAATTTTGAAAAAAATGTTTAAATTGACTTTGTATACCTTTTGTTGAAGAGTTGAATGCAGTGTTAGACTAAGTTTTAGAAAATAAAATAAATGCCCAAAATTTAATAAAACCCAAATTTATTTTGTGCATAATTATACAGTTAACACAACAAAAAAGATTTCTGACCATATCTACAACTCACATAAGTAATCTACTTTACGATGGTTGTAACAATGACCAGGTTTTATAATTTCCAACTTGCATTTATTTTTGACGATAAAAGGATGTGCTATACAACTTTGAAATACCCTTTCATCCACATAAATAAGCTGCAAAGATGGGCATGACTGTATGACGGAAATGATACCTTCACAAGTCACATTGTAACAGCCGTCAAGGCACATTTTCTGCAGGTAAGGAAACACAAAATTACTAAAATGCAAATCATCATCTTCTACACTTGATCCACAAATGTATAGTTCTTTCAAACGAAGTCTATAACTCTGTATTGTTCGAAATGGTCGTGAATCATTACCTGTCTGCCCAAGGTCCAGCACTTCTAACGGATTATGACGAAAAGTGACATCTTTAAACCAGTGATGCGTTACAAATGTTAAGCCCAAACGCAATTTTCTCAAGCTTTTCATTCTTAAAAATGGTGGCTTGTTGAAAGGTCCAAGATCACAAAAATTAAGATCTAAGATTTCAATTTTAGAAATTTTCCTGCATTTTTTTTTTGTAGGATGGGGAGGAAATACAGAATAATGAAACACCAATATTTTTACGCTTGGTAAAAACTGAGTACATAAATCAATAACTGACTCAAGATTATCTGATAACTTAGAAGCACGCAAAAATAGCATTTGAAGATGAGGACATCTTTTCAGCCTCACACAAAGTTCCTTAAAATTCAACAATTCAGTCCAATCGTAAGGATGTCTAAAATCTAATTTAATGTGAGTTGCACAAGTTGGTAGCTTAGCCACAAGATTTCTAGCTGCTTTATTTTGGGATCCACAAGGCTCATATAATTCCACATCCACTTTTTTCCACAAAAGTGGGGTCTTTGTCAATGCATTCCACCTTCTACACACTCTGTAATAAGAAAAAGAAGTTATAAACATAAAAAATACATATGTGTACATGCTTCACATTCTAAGGTGTTATGTCAAAATATATTTGAAATCAGAAAACATACAAAATTTACAAATCACATATTAATTTTGTTACGATACTTTTCAATTTCTAATAAGATATATGTCTGCCTGCTGGATTGTGGATGAATGTTTGTACTTTGACCTACCAAATTTGGCATGGAAGTATAGCAGCCAAATGTTCTGACTTTTAAGTAAAAAAATATTTGTTTTATTTAAAAACAGAAATTCTTTAATTAAAATTCTTTCATCAAATTCTTTAATTGGATCTTTACGTCCAATACAAGGCTGCCTCGCCTAGTGCTACTGAAAATAGTTTCTTTTGAAGCCTAGGATGTAAAAAATATATTAGCCAAAATAATTTAATGGTTTTATAGAAAAAAAAAGGAGTGGGAGGGATATTTATTTGCCCTAAAAATAATAACCCAAATTTTTTATATAAGACAAAACATTACTAATCAGAAAGTTCGGCAGCTATGCGAAATTAGGATTAAAATCCGAATTTATGCATCCCAAAGTTTAATTTTTAAATAGGTTGTTTCTATTTATTTATTTGTTTGTATTCTTTAATAATGTATAGATGGCCAAAAAAGACAATTTGATTGAAAGAATTTTTTTAACTGGGTTCTTAAAGGATCCTTTGCAAAAATTTGCATCTTAAAATAGGACGCATCACAAAAATGTTCAGCATACTTTTATTCAAACATTAGCTGAAGAATTGCGAGCAGGATATATTGAAAAATCCAGTAAAGAAGCAGGAAGGATGAAGATGAACTGAAATCTGAAAATCCACCCAAGTGTAGGAAATTTGAGGTTAAAAAATGTCATGGAAATGTGACAAATAAAATATGTTCTTCTTGTAAAAGAATGACATGTGGCAAACATACAAAATATGTTAACTATAAGTGTATTGATTATAAATAATGTAAGTAGTTATTTCTTTTGTTTATATTTTCATATTATCTTGCAAAATTGTTCTTATTTTAGTGATATAATATTATTTTTGTGTACCATATGTATTTGCAAAAAGAATATTAATATTCACATTTTCTTTGAATTTTTCACTTAGTATCAACCAGTGTCAAAATAACACCTAGCTGGCATGTCAGAGGGTAGCAACATTTCTAACAGTCTAGTGTTAAGTTGGTGAATTATTTAACTCCTGTTTAAAACTGAATACAATTTATTAAAAAAATGGGATTATTTTATCCCATTCAAATGTGTACATTATTTAATATGGACTTTGGCCAGTGAAGACAGAAAATGGACTCCTTTAAAGTCTGCACTGTATTATAATTACATCATTTTAAATCATTACTTATAATCATGATAACAATTAATTAGTTTAGTAGTAAATTATTTTTATGAAAAAAGCTTAGAGCTGAATACATTTGAAAGAGAATATTTAGTACCTTAATCTTTCCTGCTTTTTTTGTTGTTGTTGTTGTTGTTTTAACAGAGTATATTCAGGATGTGAACTCCCCTCATTATCTCTTATTGGTTTACCACTTAAAAATAAGTTTTATATTCTGATAACAGAAAACATGTTCTTGCTAGTTGTACTAATGTAGTAACTTAGTTACATAATAACAAAATTAGTAACACACAAATTTAGATATGTCTAAATAATATAATGGTAGATTATTTTCATGGAAAAAAAACTTGAAACTGAATACCATTGTAGCAGAATGTTTTATTTAATATCTTTTCCTACCCTTTTTTTCTTTAATTTTATTCTGTCCATTTTTACTTTATAAAAACAAGTTTTGTGTTGTAAGAACAGAAAACTTGTTCTTGTTTGCTACTAACATGGCCAAAATAGGTTTTATTCTTCGATGAGTCATTCTCTCACTTTTGTCTTTTTAACTCATTTTTTTTCTCCTAAACCAAAAAAATCCAGAGGCCACATTGTGAAACAAACACATAAAAACAATATTTTTTTATCTATTAAATTTGGACGATGGGATTTTATAGAATCTTCCCACCATAATTGTATACAGTTTGTAGGAATAAACGTTTGTAATGTAAGGCCTGAACATTTTATGAATACATGATTCTCTAAAGTTTTCTGTTCTACAGATAAACTCTCCCCCCCCCCCCCCAAGAAAAAAAAGTATTTTACATAGCTGAAAATAAGTGCTCAACATAGGAATTAACGTAAAAATAAATGTCTATAAAAATAAAAATAAAAAATATACATGAAAAAAATATAGAGAAGATTTCTTTTCTTATTGGTTTTAGATTTTAATAAAATAAATTTAACAATTGCTGACATTTTCAAAGATGTTGGAGAAAGATCAAACACTATAAGTCTCGTTGCAACTTTTGTTGGTAAGGAAATTTTTTTAATGATTTTTTTAAATCCCTAAGGAGGATGCCCCATGAAGAATCGCCCATTTTCAAGTTTTATTATCACAACTCCTTGACAAAATTCGCAATTGTTGGACAAAATTCCCTATTTTTTCCATGACTAATTAATGAAATTCACTATTTTTTCTGCGACTAATTAGTGAAATTCTTGATTTTTTTTCACAACTGATTGACGAAATTTACGCCTTTTTTCTGTGACTAATTGACGAAATTTGGTATTTTTTCCACGACTGATTAAGGAAATTCATTATTTTTTACACACTGGAATTTTTTTTTCTTCTGTGGCCAATGGATAAAATTCATAATTTTTTATGTGATCAATTGATGAAATTAGTGCGCTTTTTTTTTTTTTTTTTTTTTTGCAATTGCTTGATGCGATTCATGGTTTTAATCCTTGAGCAACTGACAAATTTCTCTGTTTTATTTTGGGGTCGTTTGGCGAAACTCACAATTTATTTCTGCAATCGATTTATGAGATTCGTTCTTTCACAACCGACTGATGAAATTTGCGGTTTTATTTCATGAACAATTGATGAAATTTGCAGTTCTATTTCACGAGCAATTGATGAAATTTGCAGTTTTATTTGCTGAGTGATCTTTTTCCGTGACTATTTTCACGAAGTTCGTGACTGATTTGCGAAAATCTAGATTTCTTTTCATGACTGGTAGACTGGTGAATTAATTTTACAGAAATCAAAAATAAATAAATAATGATCATTGGAGAATTTCACTAATTTGTGGAAGAATCGCATACCGATATCTATGTCTACCTGTAAGAACATATTTGAAAAATCCTAGAGCTATAAATTTAATGAGCAGACTCAAAATTATTATTTTCTCATCACGAATTTTCCTGCGTCATGGCCTAATTGCGGTATGCCGTCACCGCAGAGTTCATTCGCGGCACATATAAACATGATTTTTTTTTTCTGATTCCACAACACAGATTTTTTTTTTTTTTAAGAAGAAAACGGAAATTTGCAAATCAGCAGAAATGTGCCATACATCTTCAATCATATTTTTAAATTATGGACAATAGGTAAAAGAAAAAATTTGCTAAATATTATGGAATTATGGAGGACATTCTGTGGATTTGATATAAAAAATATCATAAATCTACTATTCAGCTCTAAAGTGGCATCCCTGTAAAACACCTGGCGACTTAGATATTGAAAGTTAGTGGCCAAAGCAAAAAATTTAGTCGCCACGTGGCGACTGGCGACCGTTAATCTGCACGTATAATAAATAGTTATAGTTGTTCATGTATTGTATAGGTTTAGAAATATAATTTGTCATAAACACTACACAAGTAAATTAATTTTAATTTAATAAATTAATACAATGCTTTTTTCAAGATTAAACTATGAACTTTATTATCTGGAAATTTTAATAGTGAGTTCAATGAACAATAAAACTATAGTATGGCCTTATAATTTCCGACCGGCTGTAATGCTGCATAATCATAATACCCGGCTATTGCTAATTATCTAGCATACTGGCCATATGCCATATGTTTGCTGGACATCCGTTGCATAACTAATTAGAATAATAATGACATAACAGTAACAAATTATTAGAATGAAAAAGAGAGGAGGGCACATACATATACTGTGACAGAGCTAACTTCCTTATCCTACAAAACTGAAAATTTTTGTAAACAGATATATAAATGAAATCAATGATTTAATCGTGTTGTATAAACAATAGAATTTATCATAAGAATAAACAGGAAAAAAATATTCTTAAGAACAAAATGTTTAACATATAAATTTTGTTTCAGTGAGACATAACTATTCAGAATGTGCAGTATTAAAACTGAACTTAAATAACATAAGAAAAAAAATAATAATAACAATGAAAATTTGACCTTAATGTTAATTTGTTCTAAAAGAAAAATGGTACAAAATTAAATACAATAAAACGATTTATTTAATTTTTTGTGTTTTTTCTTTAAATTTATAATTGTTTAGGCAGACACGTTCCAAGAAAAAAAAGCCTTGCTTATATGTAAATTGATTTCCTGTTTTTATGTTATTTAATTTAAATCTCTTTTTTTAAAACAAATTCTATGTCCTGATTATCCTAATGATTTGAATATAAAAGTTACAAATGAGCTTTACATACCGTGCAATTCGGCCTAGTTCATTGTGAGTTAGGTTTCTAAAGACATTTAAACATATTTCATCAGGGAGTGAGTCAAAGTAACAGACTGAGCTATTCAATTCCATATCCTATAAAATAAAAATACAATATAATGGAAGCAATATACAGCATGTCTCGCATAAATATAAAGACACAGATGTTTTTGAAATTACATATTATTTATTCAGTATAAGAAATTAAATTTTATACCTCATATTAAGAACAATGAAATGTACCTGTTATAGGGATTTAAATTTAAATAAAATAATTTCGACTCTAATAATAAAAAAAATTAAAAAATTATGTTGTCTCATAAATATAAAGAACAAATATGAAACTGCTTCATATGCAAATTTTTTTCTAATGTGTGCATACAGAAATGATGCACACGTGCAGAAATGCACTGTAAGTTACCCAAACGAGCAAAGTTGTTTAATTTGTTTCAATTGCAAAGATGCCGTGGAACACTGAAATTTCTAAATATGAGATTTGCAAAATACGTGGATTTAAAGCTAATAGCTTAACATTTTTTCAAATTTATAAACAAACTGGGAGAAGCAGAGCTGCAGTTTATAAAGTTTCATCAAAAACTTGCAATTTGAATTCTGCAAAACAATCTGGCAGACCGACTGACCGAAAAGGCTAATTAGCGAAAGGCTTCACCGAAAGACTAGTGAAAGATATCGATCGCAAGATCATGTAACTTGTTTCGTCACAAAAAATGTCACTGCAACAAATTTCTCACCGAGTTAATCGTATGGTCTCAAAGAACACAGTACATCATCGTATAAAATAAAGCAAACATACTGTGTGCCGCCATATGTGCAGATTTCCTTTACTGAAAAAAGAACACAAAGAATAGAGGCTACCCTCGGCTAAAGATCAGATGCATTGGAAGAACGAATGGATGCAAGTCATTTTTTTAGATGAAAAGAGATTTAACTTGAATGGTCCAGATGGTTGGAATTCCTATTGGCACGATATAAGACGTGAACCTCGAACTCGCTTTGCTGGCAGAAAGGGGTAGGTTCTGTGATGGTTTGGGGTGCTTTCTCTTTTAATGAAACTACATATATTGCTTTTCTGGAAGGTAAACAGACATCTAAAGAGTATATAGATGTGCTCGATAGTCACTTGTTGCCAATTGCTGAAACTCTTGGTGGTCAGAATTATTTGAACCAACAGGATAATGCACCGATTCACACATCAAGACTCACAAAAACAATGGTTTGCTGATAGCAATGTTCTTGTCCGTAACCCTGATTTAAATCCAGTTGAGAATCTTTGAGACATTCTCGTTTGCAGTGTATATGCATCTGGAAGAAAGTTTTCAAACGTCCTTGAGTTGAAAAAAGAAATCGAATGAATTTGGTTTGATATAAAGCCAGAATACATACACAACTTAATAAACAGCATGCCAGCTGGAATATTTGCTGTCATTAATAAAAATGGATTTATTATTGGACGATAATTCAAAGGTATGTAAAATATCTTTACATTTATGAGACAGCAAATTTGTTTCCACTTATCAATTTTCGAGTTGAAATTATTTAATTCTAATTTAATTTACTTTAAAAGGTTGGTACATACTTTTTGTTATATGCATAAATATGTTTTTGAATACTGAATTATTAGAATATTATTTCAAAAATATCAGTGTCTTTATATTTATGAGACGGACTGTAGATACAATGTATCAAATATGAAGAAGACTTTTAGTGTGAATGGATTTGTTTTATGTTGGTTGTCATGGCAATCATGATAAGTTGTTTATGGTTTAAGAATTTATTTGTCATTGTTTTATTTTTCTTACATTCAGTGGCGTAGCTACCGTGGAGCAGTTGGAGCAAACTGCTCCAGGCACATGAATTCTGAGGGTACAAAATTAGAAAAGGCGGCATAAAGATTTTTTAAAATATTTGCATACTTTTTTTCCATTATTAATCAAACATTACGGATGAATCAGAACTGTTACATTCAACATATTCCCATGATATTTGACCTTGTTTTCAACCTCAACTACTTTGATTTAAAACATGTTTTTTATGTTCAAATAAAAGAAATTATTTTTATTTGTGAAGTTTTAATTTGAATTCCTACCATACCGTAGCCTCAGGTAACTTCTCTAACACTGTTTCAGCATACTTGGTGATTTTTTTCTTTGACTTTGCCATTGACGGCGGCTGACATTTTTCAAATCTTAAAATAATGAAAACTTATTTACAGGCTTCTGAGCAGTCACTTTATTGGCTACCACTATTTCCAAACAATAATCTTCCTGGCGCATTTCTATTCTAAATGTAGAAATTTATCATGATGATAACTATATGGAAATAGTGATAGCCAAAAAGCTACTGACAAACCTGTATTTAAGAAGCAACCTTAGCTTTTAAACTATTTTATCGATTGAAAAACAATAGTTTGATAATTTAAAAAAAAAAATGTTGACCATTTTACAAACAAAAAAGCGATAAAAGAAAATTTTGAAGTTTTTTTCCCCTTGTGGAGATTAAACATTCATATACTGTATAAATAATGAGAAAGAAAAAAATTAAGTATCAAAGTAGAGTTCCTTAGAAATTATTGATTTAATTAATTATCATAACATAGTCACAATGAAATGTCATGATATTTTTTAGAACCTATCGCAGAATTTGACACTTTTTATCGGGAATTAAACCCTGTTTGCCTTAGTTATCTTCTACAATGTGTCAGAAGATAACACAATTAAGGTGATTACACTAGATTAATTTTGAGACAATTATTCAAATTGGTAAAGAAATCATTTGAGATGTAATCTTCCTACCTGGGCGAAAAAGTCTAGGCCATTCTTCAAACACGGGATCCCTTGGCTGAAGCTGCCAATGCTCTACCAACTGAGCAATCTCGGACAAATATGGCTGAACTAATTTACTCAGTTAAGATATGACTTATGGTCATTAAGGTTAACTGGGTGAATTAGTTCAGCCATATTCGTTCCGAATTGCTCAATTGGTAGAGCCAAATTGGCAGCTTCAGCTAAAGAATCCCAGGTTCGAATCCTGGCCCGGACTTTTTTATTCAGTTGGGAAGATTACATCACATACAGTTAAGGTGGTTCTCAAATGACCTGCTCAAGAATGCTAAACTTTCTGACGCATTTTCTGACTCATTTTTAAATGCAAAGGCATCAAATTTGCAGGCTTGACTATTGAAGCTATTTAGAATCGAAATGAGTTTTTTATTTTTTGATAAATAAATTACTTATTGAGTTATAAGCAATTCGTGTCACGTGACGGCACGTTTTTTCCCCTTTCTAGTGCTGCCGCGTTGGGAATTCGGTTCAAAACGCCGACTTTAACAGTATTTTCTGAAAGATACCTTTACCTGCCTACCTTATTCTGCCTTTATCAAAAAATGAAAAACATTTTTCGATTACAAAGTTTCTTAATAAGAGCAAATGCCAATTTGATACATATGCAAAAAAAAATGAATTAAAAAGTGTGTCATAAAGTAGCCAGTTTATATTTGACAACAGTTTTTAAAGAAAATTTGTTATAGATTGCACTCTTCAGGAAGTGAAGTATTCAAAGTATTTTTCCATTATTTCAGACCTGTCTCAGGACTTGATTACTGCCTAGGCAAACTTCCGCTACTTTTTTTCGAAAAGTATTTTTTGCCTTATTTAATCGCAGAATTTTAAGGTTAAATAAGGCAAAAAGTATTTTTCGAAAAAAAGTGTAAGTCTGCCTAGACCGTAATCAGGCTATGTCTCTCCCAACCGATATCACACATTAGCAATTAATGAAATTTTGAATTATTAAATGAAAAAAAGAAAGAAAAAAAACATCCAGCAATCTTGAATGATAGATGTGCATTAGTATTATTAGAAGTATAGTTCCAATAGCTAAAAAGTTTCAAAGTTGTTTTTCTTCCTCTTAAAAGCCATTTACTTCAAAATAGTTATTTTTTAAAACTTACAAAATTTAAAATTTTATATAGTCCCTACATCGTATAAATTATACATAGAAAAACTTATCCGTACTCTAACAAGTAAAACAATAAAAATTTCTTACCTCCAAAACTTACAGAGTTATTATACTTTGAATTTTATAATTTTTCAGCGTTTCCTGGCACAAAAAACGGAAACAGTGTTTTATCCAAACGCGCTCAAAATTAAAAGAGTTTGCAATAGTGTCCTTATTAACATTCTTCTGCTACAGAAGCTTTGAATGAAATAACAGATATTGAAGGGGAAGATTGCACTGGATCCATGGGCGCATTAAAAATGAAAATCCCCTCCAATTCGTAGTAAATATTAGTAGGTATACTCCGTACTTAAAAAAATATATAGTTTATTTTATTATTTTATTTCTATTTATTAGGTGGAATATCTTGTCGTTAAAATGCTTTGACTTTCAAATAAAAGTAAGATTTTAAAAGGAAATAAAAACACATAATTTTTAAACAAATTTTACTAGAACTATTTTGAGCAACAAGGGGGCGCACCTATTTTACTTGCTCCAGGGTGCTGAATATGTAGCTACGCCACAGCTTACATTCAATTATTTAGCCACTAGTATCATGAATAAACAACAAAGAACCTAGTGCAGTTGCGCATAATTAAATAAAACTTTCAACAAATGAAATTGTCAAATCTATTGCAATTTTGCATGAATTGAATGTATAACTAGGAAATGACACCTTATTCAGGTCTCAAGTATATAAATAGTACAAGATGTGTAACAATGGCCATGTAGAAGGTGAAACAAGGTGATCCAGTATAGAATAGGTGCTCAATTGAAGGATAAACTAATAAAGTTCTCAAGAGAAAATTCCTGGATATACGGGGTATTGTTTATGTAAATTTTCTTCATGAATGACATACATATCATGTAGTATAGTAATGTTCATTTTGGGGGACGATCAAGGACAGATCTAGACAGTCTTCAAGGAGGGGGCAATATTACAAATTGGGCAAAGAAAGAACAAGTCCACAATACATATACGGTATATGCTACATATAATGACTGTCCAATTTAACAAGTTTCTTATTATAATTATTATAATAAAGAATGATCGTATATGAGTTCAATATATATGTACCCATTCATATAGCATTATTTTCATATCCAACAGAATGACCATTTAGACCAAACATCACAATATAACAAACCTTTTCAGCTTTTCTAACAATAGTTGTTTGAGATTGTTTGTATGTTAGAAAAGCTTGAGGATGTTTTAGAATCTTTTGAAAGTAAAGTAAATTCAATTTCTTTCTTAAATTTAGTGATTTACGGAGGAAAAGTATTGTAAATATTTATTATTGTCATCTGTACTTGTTCGGAGAACAATTGTACTTTTTGTGTCCAGAATAACTACAACAAGTATTTGGAAAAGCTTTACAGCATAATACAAGTGCCTGTTTCATTATTTATGAAGTCATTGAATAAAGTACACCTTGAAACTTATTAAAGAAACATTTATTCAGTAGCTATGGATAGCTGGCTGAAAACAGGATTCTAAACAGGGGTCTATCCAGACTTTTCTCCCAGAGTCCTGTCTTTGTAAATTGTGAACAGCTTTTTACATTTGTGAAAAATCTAGTCATAATTTTGTGAATTTGAAATGATTGTCATATACAGTAGGGCGTATCGAAAAAATCCGAATTTTTTATAACTTTTTGCGGTAGTGCGGAAAAGTTGTGAACTGCCTTTATTAAAAAATGTGCGGAATCTTAAAACTGTGGGTTGATATCTTCTGTTGCCTCAGTGGGTAGAAAGTTCCAAAAATTGGACTAAAAATGATTAAAATACAAAAATTAATAAATAATCACAGATTTTGGTGATCAGTTTGGGGTAGTGTTTACAAGTTACTATTTTGGAACAGCAACAATCATAGAAAAATGTAGAATTATAGGTTAATATCTTCTGTCGCCTCATCGGCATCAAGTTTTGGAAATTTTGATGCATTTTGGTAGTTTTCTGCATAATTGTTTACTGCTTGCACAATGCACAATCAAGACAGACAGGGTTTGGCGGTTTGCCAAAATAGTGGAACACCCCCATTTTTATGCCGAGAAACAACGATAACAGCCAAATATTTTTTTTTTAGAATTATAAGTTAATATGTTATGCCACTTCAAAGACACCAAATTTTGGAAAAGGAAAGCAAAAATTTAAATAAATACACGTCACACTTAACTCATTTTAATGCGAACACAAACTTTATTTTACCTTTCCAACATACAAATGACAAAAGCATTACTGCTTGTAATCCTTTTCAGTTTAAAATTTTGACATGTGTTTTCTGGATTCTAGTGTCGCTCTAATAAATCTATCCCTGTTATGCGGCAACTGTTATTCCGGAGGCTGCAGTGTTCACAATCCGCTCAACCGCTTGTGAAGTAAATTTAGTAAAGTCCCAGCAATACATTGGCATACTGCCCTGTATCGTCTTCAGAAATTCTTGAGAACTGATCTCTCTGAGAACAGGAGGCGATATCACATAACAAGCTTGCCAGTCAATGAGATCTACATAGTCTGTAGCTCCAAATTAACAGCAGGAATAACGAATTTGCAAACACAATTTCCGTCTGGGCTAATTTCTATTACCTTGATAATCCACCAAGCTGCAAGGGTCCTAATATGGCACCTATCATCTGTTAACATGGCCAAAAGCATGTTTTCTGGAGCCACAAAGTAAGAGTTGCGAGAAATAACTGGGTCGATTACGTCACAATACTTTTTTGGCAATTACCGAGATGAGCTGATGAAATGCCATAGGTGTCTAGCACCATTCTTTATGGAATGACGAATCTTAATTCGGAACCATGAGGGTGCGTAGACAGTTAGAATGAATACAACCAAAGTTAGCAACTCATTTGATGGGTCTGATGTAGATATATATAACCTCAGTATTCGATTGGAAGTTGTTAGCCAGAGGGATAAATTCAACGTTCTGGTTCCTGGATAGCTAGATCTGAACAACAAACGACAGAACTAATGGCGGTACCAATGTCTAATAAGTATTTCTGATCTGAACTGAGTGTGGTAGGATCAATGTCTGGCAACTTGCATTCAATACTATTAAAAGCAACAATTGAAAGCTTTTCGCATCCTTTCAGGTTTCGTACAGTGCCTCCGGTGTAAGATGTGGGGCCAGATGACTGGCCGTTTATGGACTCAAACAGGTGTCGTAATGGCAACTCATTGAAATGAAGTAAACAGATAATCCATTGGACTGGCCTCTGAAGATTTAATTCAAGCCTGCGAATTACGCCATTAGACACTCCTGTGTTCATTACAGTGCCGTCACACCCGAGAACAATAAGGTTGCTAAAATCATCCAATAAAGTACTTGTTAAGTATTCGTAAATGCTATTAGATATATCAAGACTAGATCCGCTTTCAGGTGTAACATGTCCCATGCACGTAGAACCAGGCTCCGATACAATACAGTAATACGATTCTTCAATTGTTCTTTGAAACTGCTTGCCCTCGAGTGTTTCTGTCGTCCAACAAAATAAAGGCCAGATAGAGTGGAACGATTTTCATTTGATTTTGAGACCAATTTTTTGTTTCTCGATTTTTTCCTCCATATTTTATTTTTGTCTGCGACAAGGCTGGTATCTGATTCCGATATTAAACCCAAATCTTGCATAACACTCAATGCAATAGCACCCGTTGCTCTGTTGGAAACACCATACCTTTCACTGAGAAGAACTGTGTTGTCCAGTTTTAAAACATTTGAACACTCCTTGTGGGCTGCTGAAGAGACGCTGTGTAAGACGCGTGTTTGGTGCCCACCTTGTTTTCACTATTTTGGCAGACCGCCAAACCCTGTCTGTCTCGATTGTGTATTGTGCAAGCAGTAAACAGTTATGCAGAAAACTGCCAAAATACGTCAAAGTTTCCAAAATTAGATGCCAAAGAGGTGACAGAAGTTATTAATCTATAATTCTACAATTTTCTATGGTTGTTGTTGTTAAAAAATAGTAACTTGTAAGCACTACCCCAAACCAATGAGAGAAATCTGTGATTATTTATTAATTTTTGTATTTTAATCATTTTTAGTCCAATTTTTGGAACTTTCTGCCCACTGAGGCGACAGAAGATATCAACCCACAGTTTTAAGATTCCGCACACATTTTAATAAAGGAAGTTCACAACTTTTCCGCACTACCGCAAAAAGATCTATGAAATTTGGACTTTTTCGATACGCACTAATATACAGGCTCTTGTTTATATATTTTTAAGATATATGTACATAAAATACACATATTTTCTTTATGTAAAAGTGACAGTCAGATTTTACTTTTAAATGATTAAATTTGTGAAAGGTTCAGTTTGTGGAGGTAAGTTTTGTGAAAGGTATATTTTTAAGACAAAGAAATTTGTGAAGGGTCCTTTTTTAAGGTAAAAGTTTTGTGAAGGATCCTGTTTGAAATGAAAAAATTTGAAGGGTCCTTTAAAGGACCTGATTTCTGCCTAAACATATCCCTGCTTAACCTCCTAAGGTTCCATTATTTTCTTAAGTTTAGTGATCCTTTCTCTTTAATGTGAAAAAATATTGAAAAGTCTTAAGTCTAATGTTTAGTTGTCGGAAAATCACTCACAGTCGCTAACATTTATTCATTTCATGTTTAGAAGAAATTTTCTTACAATATACATTTTTTATGAAATTTTATCTGGCAACAACCATATTTAAGAAATGTTATACTCTTAAGAATAAGAAAAACAAATGTATTCATTTTTAAGCACTTTAGAGGTTAAAAAACATTACAGCTCTCTTAGATATGGAATCTTGGATACCCTTCATAAGACTTTACTTTTTAAGATATATGTGCATAAAATATACATATTTTTTTAGCAACCAAGGAAGTGGGGATCGACATGTCACCCTCCCCACCCTGGATTTACTAATGGGGAAGATTAAAACAACATATCAATCTGAAAACTTTTTATTCCAATTCGAATGTCCTTCACCTGGACAATGCAAGACCAAACAACAAAACTTTTACTGGATAACACTCAACAATCCTCCTTATAGTCCAAACTTATCTCTGGACTAGCCATTGTTTTAATCCCCTTAAAGAAGGAAGATTTCCTTCAGACAAAGAAGTCAAAACATTTTTGTGCAGTTAGTCGCAATTCGTAACATTTTCATTATACAAGGATTTAAAATATCTGGTACTTCTCCATTATCCCGTCGACCACTTTTCATAACAAAAAACTATCGCCAAGCTATAAGATTTAACGCCAAAAATGCAATCCCATTCACTTGACATCAGAAGCATTTCAAGTGTTTGTTATGTCATCAAGTGGTTTTTAATTCGACATTTACCCATATTTTACATTATGCTTTACTGATTTATTAGTTATTTTGTTAATTAAAATAAAAATTGCACCCTTAAATGGCGGTTTCATGATATTAAAAGAGAAAAAGCATTAAAAAAATGCTGCAATGCATAGTTACGTGCAATAGGTCAGTTTCAATTGATTCATTATCCGAGAGGCATAATTAAGAAAAATAATGTAAATAAATAAATATGCAAGAATATTTTTTTCTGTTTTCATCAATATATATTTTTTTTTAGTTTAAACTTACTGATAGTTGACACTTTGGTGAGTGAGGCTTTTCCGAATGTCTTGTATTTTATTTTATTTATTTATTTTGCTATTGCAATGGCAACATTCTTCCATTTGTTTATTTGGCGTTACAGATTGGCGATAGTTTTTTGTTATGAAAAGTGGTCGACAGGATAATGGAGAAGTACCAAAAACCTTAATATTATGGGGAAAAAAGTGTAATGTTAAAAAACATATATCTAGAAAAATATATATCTAGAAATATATATCTAGAAATATATATCTAGAAAATATATATCTAGAACATTAGTTTAATTTAGATAAATAATATTTTAAAAATAATCTATTAGAAATGTCTCTTTCATATTTCATCCATGCTTGTACACATTTGCATGAATTACAACTGCAGACAGATGCAAGGTTTTAGAAGAGAAAAAAATATGTTACCAAAATACAATTTTGAAAATGTTGAAATTAAGAAAAATACCGTAGCATTAAGCTCATTCATTAAAAAAAGAATTTAAATGAAATGAACTGCCACAGAAAATGTATTCTATCTATGTTGCAGACAAAATATTTTTTCCTGCATTCACTGTTTTTAATAAATTCATTTACTACAGGGTCATATATTTAAAATTTTCAGAGTGTAACTTTATTTTTATTATTAGAAGTTATAATGAATGTTTCTACTGCAGCACAACAAATATAAATGAAATGTCTTATCACATTAAAAATATAGAATACTTTACAATCATAATCAAACAATCTTTACATCATAATTACACTCTTTTATTTAACTCAATCTGTTTTTTATATGTAAAGATAAACTTTTGTAATATATTTTTAACCCACTTCCAGATATGCTAGAATTCCAAAAATTGTGCGTTCACTGGTGTGTTTTTGATGACAATACAACATTTTAATATTTTTAGACCTTAATTAAAAATTAGTAGATTAATTTTAAGGCATTTCCCACTAGCCCACTTCAAGTGATAAATCACCAGATATTCTCTGTAACTCGTAGAACTGTATATAAGTTGAAACAACAATAGATTAATTATGTGCCAACAGACGCTCATAAAAATATGCCAAATGGCTGTAAAACTGCAACAATGAAACCTTTTAAAGGTTAAAAAGTAGAAAATAAATTATAAATAAAAAGTAAAGAGTGTAATATTCTTTTTAAATGTGCTTTATCAATAAATAGGTTAATATTAATTAATTTACGATTATATATTGAAAAATCAATTTAGAAATCCTAAGAAGATAGTTTAAATAATGTAAATTTTTTTCTTTCCTGTTGTCCTATCTTAAAAAAAAAGAAACAGAGCAAAAATTATATATTTTTTAATAAATTCACTTGCTATTGCTTTCTACCAACTATAAACAAAGGAGTGAATTTTTCATAATTGAGTTCGGTTCCCATGCCAAATTAATGTATGGTAATAAAAATTTTGGAAAAAAACATGAATTACAGTCAAACAATTAGCATGATTTTCAAGATTAAGTCTGAATGCTTGTAAAAAAGATATTTTTAGAAAATTATTTTTACTTTTATACTTATCTGAGATAAAATTACTTTAAATATTAAAATGTTTTTTATTGTATCTTCTGTCCTTAACAAATATTCTTTATCCAAAATCCTAATGCTTTGCTACTGTTTTAACGATAATGAATTATTTGTATTAATCTATAATCATAAAAGATTTTTTTTTTTACTTTCAGATAGTAACAATTTTTATGAACTGCTGCATATGTTATAGTTTTAGAGTATTTGTATCTTTAGAGGATTTTTCACACTTCCGTAACAAAATATTTGATGAAACTGCCAATCTAACTTATGTTTTATCAAATACTGCAGCTTAAGAAACGTATAACAACTAATATTTGTCCTTCATTTAACACCTAATTATTTTAAGTCTATTGAAATTAGAATATACAGTGGAACTCCAGTTACACGTTACCTGAGTTGTACATTTCCCTCAGTTATACGTTTCAACTCAGCAGTCCCAGCCATTTGTCATTAAAAATTAGCCAAGTTATACGTTTTTGAGTTATACATTCCCTCAGTTATACGTTATGTTTTTCAGTTCCCGTGTGAAATTTTGCAGAAGACTTTTTTTTTCAGAACCTTCTCTACGCCTAGCCTTTCATCCCTGCTGACCACCGCTCTACGCACTGTCTTCTTAAACTTTCCCCAAGTATAGGAACCAAACTAGCCTCGTGAAACAGAGCATAGGTGAGGGGGGAAAGGAAGTGTTACTCTGCTGAAAAAAAATCGAAGATTAGTGATTATGTATTTCAATAAGATTCAGCAAACTTCTGAAATGACTTTTGATAAATGATGTACATGCCAAAACAATTTTAATTATTTTTTTAAGTACGCTATGTGTGTAAAAAAGTATATTTAATAAAGGTTTTATGATAAAATAACCTCATGTGTACTTTTCTTATGTACCTTTTTGTTTTACTCTGTTCCATTTCTGCGAATATGTCATGGGTGCAGTAATACTTCAAAACTTCCGTTTTCGATATAAAAAGGTAACAAATGCCTCAACGAAAGTAAATTTTCACGATTTATTTTTTTAAAAAGATTCTGGTAGACCATCAATTGAGTTATGCGTTTTACTGAGTTATAAGTTTTGTTTTCTGGTCCTGGGCAAAACGTATAACTGGAGTTCCACTGTATTTTATTTTTAAGATATTCCATCTTTTCCTCACTGAATTATTTGTAATTTTGAATGAAGCCTTATAAAACAGCAGTAGATAACAGTAGGAGCCAATGATAGAAGATATGAGTGTTTAGAATCAGCAGCTTATATGAATAAAATAATTGAAACAAAAAGCAAATCATGTTTTGTTTTATATTTTAGTCACAAAGTCCTATTTCTTTCACTATAGACTTGTCTGTCAAAAATGTGTAAGCCATTTTTAGACAAGTGCCAGAAATCCATCTTTCTTTTCTTTTTTTTTTTTTTTTTATTGCCCACACATCTATTTTTTTTCTAAATATCAACATAATTTCAATTTTTACATCAGAAATAGATTTTAAAAAAAAACATACTTTTGAATGAAATTTGTCTGATAAGTATACATCAGTTAAGTGATTTTTTAAATAATTTTCAAGGATGTTAAAAAAAAAATCTGTATCAACAATGAGCAGTTTGTTATAATTATGTAAAGCAGTTAGTGACAGAATCACCATAACTGCCAATTGATTGACCAGAGCAAAATAAAGCTAGTCATTGGGGGCCACCATAATACTTACCCATCATGGATATGCATAATATAAAATATGAAAATAAAACATGGGTAAACTATTTATAAAATGCATTGCAATCCGAATAAAATGGTGGCTTGATGACGTCATAAACTTTAAATGCTCTATTACTGAATTGCATAAAGGAAACATCCTTATAACTCCATAAATGATAATCATATTAACTAACAGTTTACTGCATCAGATTAAGTGTCTCATTTCCAATTGAAATATATCTTTGAATTGAAATTTAAATGAATTACGGTGTCATGAAAAATCGAAGAGTGTGGTAAATAGGATTACAAATATCTCGGCAACTCATTATCCGATCGACTTCATTCTTTATGCTAAATTTATGTTCTTTTATTGTCTTTTATATTCACTTCTTAAAATAAACAATTTCAAAAATTTTTATATATCTTTTATCAGAAGAAATATTTCGAGAATCCGAAAAAAATAGTTCCGGATAATCGAGGTTACTGAAATTCAATAGATTTCTTCTCATTATTACATACTAAGTACATACCAAATTTCAAGTCTGTATCTCAATTTGTTGGGGGAGATAGAGCTTAAGACCTACAGACAGACAGTAAAATTTTATTTTCTAAAAATATGTTTTTCGGAATCTCCAGTGTCTAAAACATGTAAATCCATCAAAAATTGTTTTTATGATTTTTAAATTTATTACAAGACTTACCCTATACTACGTATGATGGGTAAGTACAAGAATGAAAAATCATACATAAAGCATAGATTATGTAACACTTTCGAATACTTTCAAAATAATTTTATAATCTTTACCATTTAATAAGGTGAAAAATGATATCTAAGTAAACTTGGGATGACAAGGAATGACCTCCCTTTGAACCCAGCTTTCCCATTATAGTATAAGTGCAATCCCGGGCCAAAGACACAAACCCATTGTTTACATTAACATACATAAAAATATCTAACCAAGTTAAAAATGCTGTTTAGTTTAACTATCTAAGTAAACAATTTATATATAACATATATCGATTGCATGGCAATCCGAATATATTTATGCAGGTTAGAGGATGGACAGACGGTAGACAGACAAACCAAATTCATAACTACTTTTCAACAATGTTGGAAAGTGTTAAAAAAAGAAATAAAAATCATGCATCAAGCATATATTATGAAACACTTTCCAACACATTCAAAATGCTGTAACAGAACTCCCCATTTAATACGGTGAAATAAAACATCTCAAGTAAACTATTTAGAAAATGCATAACACATAACTTAGAAAACTGACTTTCAGAGGTAAGCATTCATAGGTGGCTAGTTTTTTACATAGCCCTGTATGTGAATTTATTTATATTCAACAAATATCTCTTAGTATACTAAATATAGTTCAGATGAAAAATGCATAGCTCAATTAGTAAACTGACTTTCAGAGGTAACCACTCATAGGTGGCTAGTTTTTTACATAGCCCTGTATATGAATTTATTTATATTCTACAAGCATCTCTTAGTATACTAAATATAGTTCACATGAAAAATGCATAGCTCAATTAGTAAACACTTTTAAACAATTCACACTCGTACACAGTAATATTTAGGATTTCATCTGTGTAGCCCTGTATAAGATCTATGTAATTTAATGTGATGCATAGTATGCAAAATATAATTTAAACCTAAAAATGCATACCAAAACTGAAAACGCTTTTTCGGCATTTATCACTCATAGACGGTAATGTAACAGAATTATTTTGTGTGAATTTGTAAAATGAATGAAAAGTACTTTGCACTCCATATTTGTCAGAAAGCATGTTTTAGTGCACCTCAGAAATGTTATCAATTTTATTAGGCTTGAAACAGCATAACATTAAAACACACAACAGACAAATTTTTTCAATTTCCACCAATGGGATTCTTTTCAGTTTGTCTGTAAATGAACTATAAATGTACACTCTATACACATAGTGAACTTTGTTAACATATAAATTTGGTTGGCAATCCGAGTATATTTATGAATTAGAGCACAGACAGAGAGATAAACTCAAAAACACTTTTCAACCATGTTGGAAAGTGTTTTAAAAAAAAAGAGATTAAATATATGATCAGATATCAATAAGATATCGCACTTTGTCAAATAATTTAAATCTGTCAATTAAAAGACAAATTTTCCTTTTATGTTGAACACAAAATTAATATCAAGTTTAGAAGATTCTTATTATTGTATTTAATTTTTTTTCAATACTTGAATCAATTACTAAATGGAATTAAAGCCTGCAACATGAACATGATTTCACCAATAGGTATTAGATAATTGTGTGTGCAACAATGAGTACAATCATTCATGATATTTTTAAGACAAGAAAACAAGTGTGTTAGTGGCACAAAATTTAAAATATAAATCTAAAATTTAAAAAATGATTGGAAGTTGTGAATATTATGATTCAATTTGAAATAAACTGCAATACAACCTGTAAAATGAAAGAAAAAAGTTAATATATTTTTACAATCATAAATAAGAAGTTTCACAATTACAAAGAGTAAAATTTATTTACTGTAAAATCCCGAAAGTAAGCCCCCCTCCCACTTTTAAGCAATTTTGGTCTTCTTTTCCACTCCTGAATATAAGCCCCCCCCCCCCAAAAAAAAAAAATATATATGTACACGTAAAATCTAGAAAGTAAGCCCCCCCCCCTCCCACTTTTAAGTAATTTTGATTTTCTTTTCCATTCCCAAATATAAGACCCCCCCCCCTTCCCTGCCATACAAAAACATTTTTATGCACAAAAAATTGATTTTAAAATTACAAGGAAGGCAATTTTCATTCTTTTGATATTTTTGACAGATTTCCAAGTATGTTTTTATATGATATTAATGAAATCCTTCCTCTCACATGAAATGTCTGTTTCCCTTCTATGCCCTCTCTAACATAAAAAGTTTGAAAACTTGAGAATCTTAAATCCTTATGTACTTCTTTCTGCTCACTAGTAACGTAAGAATTAGTAAAAACATCCATCCTCTACACTACAATCTCCCTTTTCATCCAAAATTTATGCCTCTTCTCCCTCAGCATATAAAGTTTAAAATCTTTAAAACTCTTTATAAAAAAAAATTATGCTCTATTTGTTGCTCTTTACTTACAATAAATAAATAATCAGCCATTTAAATTTTCTCTCTACCAGCAAGATGTCTGCTTTCGCCCTTTTGCCTCCCAGCAAAAAAAAATCTTTTAAACTCTATTTAAAAAATATATTCTGTTTTACATGTTGCTCTCTAGTAAAAATAAGTAAATAATCAATCATATAAATTACCCTCCACTCTACTCCCCTCTCTCTGAAACTTACACTTCTCCTTCCTTCCCTCCCTCTCTTCTCAGGATGCGAAGTTTAAAATCATTATTAAAAAATTTGCTGTCTAGTAACAATAAATAACTAATCAACCATTTCAATTATCGCTTTACCACCAAAATGTCTGCTTCTTTCACTTAGCTCCCCTATCAAAAAAAAAAAAAAAAAAAGGAAAGAAATTAAGCTATTTATAAAAAAAATCCTCTGTCCTCTTTGTTGCTCTCTATTAACAATAAATAAATAATAAATCATCTAAATTACAAACTCCTTCCATCGAAGTTCATATTTCCCTGTCATCCAAAGAGTACTACAAAGTTTAAAATTTATAAAACTCTTATGTGAAGAAATTTTATGTCCTACTTGTGGCCTTCTAATTTGTCACCTAAGTTTTCTGTCTACTCCAAAAGTGTCTGCCCCCCCCCCCCCACACACACACAAATTTTAAAACTCTATTTTTTTTTTAAACTGCTGTATTTATTTATCTTTAGTAACAATATTAATAAATAATCAATCATCTAAATTACCCCCCTTTCTCCCAAAAATTCCACTTCCCCCTCTGTCTTCTCATCCAGCAAATAGTTTAAAATCTTTAATAATAATTTTTTTTTTAAATGTTGATCTATTTCTTATTTTGTAGTAAGGTAACTCTCATCTCATTTACATCATCTTATATAAGTATCACTCATCTAAAATCATTCCGTTTGAAATTTTTTCTCTGTCCTATTCTCCCAAAGAAGAGGAGTGGATTTCTAAATATGTGAGAGGAAAGCAAAAATGTTCATCTTTTTTTGCAGTTTGGCTGTTCTTCCCTGAATCACATGTATGTTTTATGTTTTGAAATAAATATGTTATCTAAAATAATTCCCCATCCATTAACAAAATATCAGCTGTGAGAACAGCCAAACTACAAAAAGACTAAAATCTTCTCTTTGCCCATCCCCCCCTCCATGTCTAGAAATCCATCTGTTTTTCTGGGGATGGAGAATGGAACTTTAAAGGGAGAGTTAGATGATCATTTATTTATTGTTGCTACAAAGTGACAATAAAATCTTTAAAAAATAGTTTTAAAGATTTTTAAGTTTGTGTGCTGAGGAGGGGGGGGGGGGGGAAGCAATTTAGATAATTATTTAATTATACTTGTAAGAAAGCTCTAAATAGATAAAAAGAAAACTTTTAAAAACTTTAAAGTATGTACTGGGAGGGGGGGGGGGGGGCAAAGGAAATAAAGAGGACTTTTTGGAAGGGAGGCGGGTATAATGTAGATCGTTATTTAAATATTCCTGGGGAAAAAATCACAAATAGAGTATAAAAAATTAAGAAGAAAACTATGCATTTTTGGTACCAGAGGGGGGCAAAAGGGGGAAACAGTAATTTTGAGAACAGATTTAGATTATTGATTATATATTGTTAGACATTAAAATAAGAAATTTGAAAAAATTATTTAAAAAATGATTTTTAAATTTTTTTATTTTATTTTTTATTTATTTATTTTTTTGGGCAGGATTTTAGGGTTGGGAATTTACTTTTTATTTATTTATTTATTTTTTAATCTACCGAAATACGGAAGATTCTCGCCCCTTTTTTTTTAATTTTACAGATTTTAAAATTGATGAGATGCATTTGTAGGGGGAGGATCTTCATGAGATAAGGGTGGGGGGTCAGGGGGGAGAAGCAGGGATTTTAGGAGGATGGGTTAATTTAGGTGGTAGGTTGGAGTTATTTATTTTAATATAGAGTATTTAATAAGTCTGAAAAGAAGTTTAAAATTAAAATGTTATAAAGGTTAAAAACTAAGAACTTTTGGTACCAGAGGGAGGGGGCGGGCAAAGGGGAAAACAGTAATTTTGAGAGCAGATTTATATGATTGATTATTTGTTGTTACAATAAAATAAGAAATAAAGAAAAATATTTAAAAAAGGATTTTTTTTAATTTTTCTTTTTTTAGGGGGGGGGAGGCAGGATTTTAGGGTTGAATTTATTTATTTATTTTTATTTTTTAATCTGCCGAAATACGGAAGACTCTCGCTCTTTTTTTTAAATTTTACAATTTTACAGACTTTTAATTGCACATGATGCATTTGGATGGGGGAGGATCTTCATGAGATAAGGTTGGGGGGCAGGGGGAGAGAAGCAGAGATTTTAGGAGGTGGGGATAATTTAGGTGGTAAGTTGGATTTATTTATTTTAATATAGAGTATTTAATAAGTCTGAAAAGAAGTTTAAAATTAAAAAGTATAAAGGTTAAACTATGCATTTTCGGTACCAGAAGGGATGGTGGCAAAGAGTAATTTTGAGAGCAGATTTAGATTGATTTTAGATAGATAGTATTTATTGTTACAATAAAATAAGGAATAAAAAAAATAATTAAAAAATGATTTTTAATTTTTTTTAATTTTTTTTTTTTTTTTTTTGGGGGGGGGGGGGGGCAGGGTTTTAGGGTTAGGAATTTCTTTTTATTTTATTTATTTTTTTTTTTTTTAATCTGCCGAAATACGGAAGATTCTTGCCCCTTTTTTACTTCTAAATTAATGAAAAAAACAAGTTTTTAAATGATTTTTAGTAAAAATCCTGATTATAAGCCCCCCTCCCAAATTTAACCTTTTTTGATTTTGAAAAAAAAAGCAGTGTTACAAATTATCATGAGAAATTATGGTACTTTTTGGTAAGCTGAGCACCAGTGAAATATATATATATATATAAGCTCAAAAAAGATTAAAAAAAATAAAACTGAAAATAAAAAAAAAAATAAAATCAATGCGATAAGTGCTATAGCTGCAAATAACCACTCAGATTAAATACAGCACATTATGTATGAAATGCATTCGGCAGACCCAGAATCTCGCACCATAATTAAACTAAGAATAAACAACAAACATAAAAGAAATTTCAACAAATATAACCCAAACAAGAAAAAAACCAAGAAAAAACAAATAAAAGCTGTGGCCTTGTCAGCAGTGGGCATATTATAAAAGCACAGCAATGTTTCAGACTAATTACCATACACAATAAACCATTATTCAATAGTGGCAGTTGGTTTCGACCAAAATATCGCTAAGCATAAATCAAATCCCATCAAAAACGTCACCTGTAAAAAATGCAGCCAAGTCTCGGGACTCTTTTACCATAAAAAGTTCTGAGATTATGTAAAGCCAAGTTTAGCTATCTTATTAACTTTGAAGTATTCATTCACAAATCACTCCTAGTCTCTACATCTTTAGTTAACTATTATTTTGTGACTTGGCAATTACACAGCACAGGGAAGTTACTACACCTTAATATGTTATGGAAAGGGATAATTTGATTAAGGCTAATTAAATATGCACAAGGAAGTTGTTACACCTTATTTGTTATGTGATAGGATGGGATAATTTGATTAAGGCTAATTATATATGCACAGGGAAGTTATTACACCTTAATATGTTATGGAATGGGATGGTATTATTATTTGATTAAGACTAATTATATACATGACATTCCCGTGCTACGTAATTGCCAAGTCACAAAATAATAATTAACTAAAAAGATGTAGAGACTAGAAGTAATTTGGGAATGAATGTTTCAAAGTTAATAAGATAGTTAAACTTGGCTTTACACGATCTCAGAACTTTTTACAGTAAAAGAGACCCGAGACTTGGCTGCATTTTTTACAGGTGGCGTTTTTGATGGGATTTCACTTCTTTTTGTAAGTAATCCTCCTTTTCTTGATTTTAGTCTCTTTTTTGGAGATAATCCATTGGTTTACGCTAAGCCCACACTCTGCCCCTATTATTTGCAGGTACCAAAAATTTGAAGATTTACTTTTGTTTGCAAACTCTTGTAGATAAAAAGAAGTTTCAGGTTCCTAGGCAAGCACTAAGTTATGGAAAGGGGGGGGGGGTGTAAAGTACTCTCAATTGCTGATACTTGATATTTAGCATAAAAGTACTGTTTGGGATAAAAAGAAAAAAAAATTAAAATTTCTGGAAATTCCAAAATATTGGATTTTTTGATAAATCAAACTATATTTGATATTTTGATGGGTTTTTTCTTTTTTTATTCCTTTTTTTTTTATTATTTGTGGATTTTTAAATTTTTCCTCACTTTGTAACCTAAACCTTACCTTTATGCCAAATGTCAAGCTTCTAAGACTACAAAATCAAATAATTTTCAAACTTTCAATTTTTTATAATTTTTTTCATTTTTCAATTTTATTTCTAAGTTTCCCGATTGTAATGACAATGTACTAATTCTTTGTTCCGTTTTCTTAGGATCATTTAGGTACAATTTGGAGATAAATCAAGGCAATCTTAGAGTCACCATGGTTTTATTTAGAAAGGACTATCAAGCCATAACCAGCCAATAATGTCAGAGGAGAGGGGGAGCTGTGAAAATTTTTGTAGGGCTAACATCATTTTACAATCCATATTTCACATGTAAATTAAATAGAATATAACTTATAGAAGAAAACAAACATGTCTATAAAGAAACTTCCCATTACGCAGCCAGTCTGTAGCGGAACTTTTCTATAACAAAATTCGTAAACGAAAGAAAAGAAAAGCATAATCCGGGAAAAATAACATAAAATCATTAAGGGCAGTATACTAGCTAATATGACAATTATCTTAAAACTCGTGTTTCTAGCACTACAAAATCGAATTGCTTTCTAATTTTCTAATTTTTTATTTTATTTTCAAATTTTTTTAATTGTTGCTTTTATTGAATCGCAAATACTACCTTTACACCAAAATGTAAGTTTCTAAGACTACAAAATCAAATTATTTTCAATTTTTGTTTTCTAATTTTCTGAATTTTTTTAATTTTTCCTAATTGTATTTCCTAAATACTACTTTTATTACAAACTAGCTAAACTGCCTGGCGTTGCCCGGGCCCAAGATAATTACAATCTCAGAGAAAGGCGTTAACCCCTCCCTCCTCATACCCGCAAATATAACAAACAATTTGTTCAAGAAAATCACCGTCACCTACATTAACGCTATCATTAAAAAAAGAATTAAAATTTTCTGATAATTAGAACATAATGAAGACGCTACGCTAAAATAGCCAGCAGATGACACCCCTTCCCGACCTCAATTTCAAATCTATATCTTAATTAGTTACCTAAATTTTTGTTCATTAGCAAAAAATTGGCAATTATTTCCTTTCATTTTCGCAAACTAAATGGAGGGATCGGCCAGAGAAACAGATCTCTTTGTAGTTCAGTTTTTAATGAAAGCAGATACCAATCTGAAACTTTCTCAGATCGTTTTCACTGGCACCGGCAGATTTTTGCATAAATTAAGAAAAATTACCAACTGAACTTTTCAAAAATCACACAGTCGGATGCAGAAACTTTCAAATTGATATCTCAATTAGTTTTCTTAAAATTCACTAATTAGTAAAATAATTTCGAATTCGTTCATTTCCGCTTGCAAATCCAATGCGCCTGTTCTTTTCTTTAGCCATTTTAATTTAAAAGATGTCATTTTAGAAGCGATGGTTAATGAAAATCTAAATAATATCTTGGGTAATTATCAAAATATTAAAATTCTGAGACTCAGGTGCACATGGCCATACCTTGGACTATCCACACCTAAATTTTCAGACTTCTAGGTGGGCTAGATTTTGCTAGCCATTGCAGACAAGCACACACACACACAGAGCGAAACTTTCTTTTATTAATATAGATTTCAAGTTTCTAGCTCTACAAAATCGAATTATTTTCATATTTTCGATTTTTTTATTTTATTTTCAAATTTATTGTGTTTTTATTTTTCCTTTTTCTGTATCATAAACACTACCTTCATGGCGAATTTTAAGTTTCTAAGGTTACAAGATCCTTTTTTCAAAAATTTCAGATTTTTAATTTAAATTTTTTTTTTTTTTTTTTTAACCTACATACTACTTTTATTCCAAATTTCAAGTTTCTACACTAAAAAATCGAATTATTTTCATTTTTTTTTTCTATTTTTCAATTTTATTTTCGATTTTTGTTGTGTTTTTAATTTTTTTTTTTTTTTTTCGAGAATCCTAAACACAACCTTTACACCAAATTTAAAGTTTCTAAGACAACAAGATCGAATTATTTTTAATTTTTTTAATTTTCTGAATTTTTTTTTTTTTTAATTTTTCCTTATTTAGTATCCTAAATATTTCTTTTATTCCAAATTTCAAGTTTCTAGCAGTATAAAATCGAATTCTTTTCAAATTTTCCTTATTTTTCGATTTTTTTATTTTATTTTCGAATTTTATTGTGTTTTTAATTTTACCTTATTCTGAATCCTAAACACTACCCTTACATCACATTCTAAGTTTCTAAGGCTAAAAGATCAAATTATTTTTATTTTCTCAATTTTTTTCAACTTCTCCAAATTTTCGACTTTTTTTCAAATTTTCTGGATTTTTTAATTTTTTCTTATTTTGTATCCTAAATACTACCTGTATTCCGAATTCCAAGTTTCTAGTGTAACAAAATCAAATTATTTTCAAATTTTCAATTTTTTTTTTTTTTTTTTTCGATTTTCATTGTGTTTTTTGTTTTCTTTTTCTGAATCCTAAACACTACCTTCACACCAAGATACGGGTGGAGGGGGGGGTCAAAAGTGTCCTGAGTTACTTCTAGAAAAGGATGCTTACGCAGTGGTGCAGCCAAGGGGGGGGGTTTGGGGGTTAACCCCCCCAGAGCTAAAAAAATTACTATAATTGTCGCTTATATGAATCAACACTGCTAAAGTTAAAATTAAGTTTTTTGGACTTTACGCCTTGGCAGACTCTTTTATCGCAGCTTGAAGTTATTCTTTTCAATTAATGTACATGTCTAAATTTCTTTCGTATGTGCTTGCGGTTTTAATACGAGAAATGAAATCATTTTCAGTTTGGCATCTGCGTGCTGCTTCCTAATGCATACGTTTTGGATCACAGAATAAATAAAGAAAGATAAAATGCAATGTCTATTTCTCAATACATCTGCATGCTAAAATTCCTGCAGATGTTAAGTTCGGACAGTTAGTTTTCTGTTGTTATAAAGATGCTGATATGGTAATGTGGTTTCGTGGTTTGCATTAAAAAAAAAAATAGAATGTGTTTCTCCCTAACAAATTTTCTTCTGTCATTTTTTTTTTCTCTATTTCTGGGCACTTTTTTTTTTTTTTTGCTTATTTTCTGCTCTACTCATTTATTAAATTTCATTATTAAAAGTCAAAATGTATTATTATTTTTTTTACAAAAGACAAAATTGCTTTAAATTTTACAAATAATGTATGAAATATAAATATGCGGGTGGGATAACAAGCATAATGCATACCTCCTTCTAATGAAAGGGGGTTTGGGTTGATGGTTGTTGTTACTGCTGAAAATTAGAGCCCCAGTACTCTTTTTTTCTAGAATTTAAGACCTGCCTGTGAATATGGATTTTGAAAAAAAAAAAAGGCGTTAAATGTGCGCTAAATGCATTTTTTTTAGAAAAATACTATCTATAATTACACACAATTTTACGCTAACCATGCATTAATTTAAATTGATCAGCAATAAATTAGTTATGCATTGATTTACACTTATTGTATTTTAACGAATGCTATCTGCATGTCATTAAAATTATACTAGCTGACTCATCCGGCAGTGCCTGGGCTCATGATAATTACCTCAAATTTGTATGATTGTCTATCTTATATCAATTTTATATTTTTAAATGAAATTTTCACAAAAAAATATTGATTATTAGACAGAAAAGCATTTTTTAAAGACACCTTGTTTGGTTGGGTGTTTTGTTTGTTTCTTTTCCTCGTAAGGGTCTCTCGTTTCATAGTTAAAAAAAAAAAATAACCCCAGTTGTCTGAATTCTATAAATTTTTCATCAGTTATAAACAGGTCTTGACAAATGCAGTCGCCAAGTTGCCACTGGCGACCTAGTTTTTCTATCTAGCCTCCAAGTTATTTAACCTGATTTTTTTTTATTATTATTATAATTTTTTGTACAAAAATTGACCTAAGAAATGACCATAAATGGCATTTTTTCTCATTTTCGGCATTTTTAATTAGGTAAAAATAAGTTTAACAAATGCAAATTTTAAATTAATAAAAAATAATTATTTGACTGACTTCGACACGAAAACAGGCAGAAATTGTTTTCCTGTTTCACTGTTTCATCCATGCCCCCCTCATCAGATATAGATTTTGCAGCACTCACTTATCCAGACATTTGAAACCTTCGGCAATCAGCATTTCCGAGAACATACTGGTTAATGCAGCCTTTACATTTTTTTTCATAGATAAATAATTTTGATAAATTTCATTAGAAAACTTTGTTTATACCATCTTTTTAAATGATGTAACTATTCTAAACTATGTAACTAATAATCCGACAATAGGCTTATTACTTTTCTCAATTAATTGATAAAAAACTTTTGTGCTTTTGAAAATTAGTGACTTCGGAGGGGAGCCGAGCCGTTTATATTTTTTTACTGGTAACTAGAATTTTTTACTGGCTACCAGATTTTATCAAATTTGTAAAGCCATGGTTATAAATATAATGGTTTTAGAGACCGTGGAAAAATATTGATATCTAGCTGTAAAAGAAATGCTTTCTTCTCGCGTCTTTTTTTTTTCTTCTTTTTTTTTTTTTTGCGACGTGTCCTTTAAAATAACAACACAAAAAAGTTATTGTCCGAACTCTCTGAAATTTTATTCGATTGTCAATATAACTGTATCCCACCCCTCTTTAAAATTCCGTGAAAAAAGTCTGTCTTTGACTAAAGTCGAAGAGAACAGAGTCACAGAAACACAGAGTTACGTCAAAAAAGACTAAGTCACAGACTTAGTCACATTTAATACTGAAAACATGAGCCGACGCTGAGCAAACCCACGCCAAAATACCCAAATTTCTTTTTGCATTGTCATCGAAAAATTCTGAGATTTTTTTAAATACTTTTATTCATCAGAGCGTTTCCAAATTTTTGTAGGCGCTGTAATTTTGATCTTCCAAGATGCTTTTAATGGATTTAGTCGAAATACAGATGTTTAGTTACTTTTAGAATAGAAAAAAGATCGTCTTCGAAAGGCCCGATATGACGTGAGGTTCTAAATAAATCGTAATTTAGAATGCTTTCAGCTGTTTCACACCTTTAAATTTCCCATTTATAATAAATTCTTTATGCCAATAAGCATTTCCATCTTAAAAGTAATCTCTATACTAAATTTCAAGTTTCTAACACTAACAGTTTCAACTAAATCACAATTTAGAACGCTTTTAGAAAGTTTTCAGCTCATTTCGTCCTTTTAAATTTTTAAATGTTTTTAAAAATGTTATAAGCAATTACTACATAAAAGTAATCATCATGCCAAATTCCATGTTTTCATACCAATTGTGTCACATAAATCGCAATTTTAGAATGATTCTTACTCTTGCATTCTTTTAAATTTCGTAATGAAAAAATAAATTCTAGGGAGAATTTACGTCTTTTAAGTAACATCCATATAAAATTTCAAGACTCTAGCTCTAAAAGTTCTAAATGACTTGTTACATTTGGCAAAAAGCAAGGTAAGTAAGTCTATTGAAAATTTTGTTAAAATTGCTTCATTATTATTAAAGTTAGGAATAAGAATTTGTGATTCTTTGCAACGAAACCTTGTGTATTTTTAACACTTTCCAACCTAGTTGAAAAGTTTATGACTTCGGTTTGTCTGGTCGTATGGCCGTGCTCTAACTCCCGTAAATATGCTCGGATTGCCCTGTAATTGTTATATGTTATTGTCCTTATCTATAGCATGTTCGCTATTTCAACTGAAGTGTGTAGCACTTATAGTTTTTTTACAGGAACACTCAAAAGAATTCCGTTACATTACGGTCTATAGGGAAAAATCATTTGCGGTTTATTTTAATGATGTTACACAATTTCAAACACATTGTAATTGATATATATCACTAAGGTGCATTACAAGAAGCTTAATATGGAATAGGATGTGCATAGCACTTATAGTTACTTTACAGGGACAGTCAAAAGAATTCCGTTACATTACGTCTATGGAGAAAAATCGTTTGCGGTTTAATTAAATAATGTTTCACTATTTTAAACACATTGGAATTTATATACTAAGATGAATAATCACTCACTTTTTGTCTATTACTTGGTGTGTATAAATTCTGTAGATCATATATAGGGCAGCACAAAAGTTCGCGAACACATTTCCGTTTATTGACAGAAACTCCAGATGGAGAATTTTAAACTGTGTTACGCGTTTCCTAACTAAACTAAAATTTAACATCCTATGTATAGTAACATATACAAATCTATAGATCATATACAGGGCTGAATAAAAGTATTCGGATAATTTTCCGAATATTGTATATGTTGGAAATTCCTGAAATTACGTTTTTAAATATGTTATGCATTTTCCAAATTGTTTACTTAGATGTTATGTTTCAGCTTATTAAATGGTAATGATTTGTAAAATTATTTTCGAAGCGTTGGAAAGTGTTACATAATCTATGCTTGACGCATGAATTTTCGTTCTTGTTATTATGATGGACATAGTTGAATTTTATAAATTTTATAACCGTCTTCATACCCCCCCCCCCCCCCCTCCGCCTGATTTTTCGTTCTTGTTGATTGAACAAATGGATTCCAACTCTGTTATTTTCTACGTAAAAATTATTTGCTGTACTGTGCTCTTCCATCTTTAAGTTTACCCCTCATCATTTTTAAACACTTTATAAATCCAACCTAGTTTTGTGTTATTTCATTGGTGCATTTTATAGTTTGTAACTCTAATATTGTAAATGCTGTTTAAATGAATCATAACCAATGTAATTGCGGAGAAAAGCATTATGATTTCATTCATTTAAAAGACTGATACCATTAACCGATGATTCATATAACCGGCGAAAATCTTTATTATAAACTCAAAACCCCCCCTAGAACCAAATTCTGGCTGCGCCACTGTGCTTCCGACTATGCTTTCTCGAGTTGGCGGAGGCACTACCGTGCCTCCAGATGCATAACAATTGAAAGCATTTGTTTTTATGCATTTGATTTATGCTTAGCGATGCTCTGGCCGAAAACCACCGCCACTACTGAATAATAGTTTATTGTGTATGGTAATTAGTCTGAAACATTGCTGTACTTTTATAATATGCCCACTGCTGACAAGGCCACAGCATTTTGGGTTTTTTTTTTCTTGTTCAGGTTATATTTGTTGAAATTTCTTTGATGTTTGTTGTTTATTCATAGTTTAATCATGGTGCAAGATTCTGGATCTGCCGAATGCATTTAATACATAATGTGCTATATATATATAGTTAGTTTTCCCAGTATATATATATATATATACAGTAGAGGGCCAGAAATCCGCACTGTTTGGGAGAGGACATTGTGCGGATTTCGGGATTTTGCAGATTTTAGGCCATTGGAAAATAATAATAATAATAATAAAGATTAAAAATAAATAAATAAAAACATTAATAGCAATAAAATATTAGATTATTAAGTTATTTTATTATGAATGAAAAAAAATTGAAAACAATATAAACAAAACAACTTATTTTTTGAACTTTGAAAACATTTGATCAATACTAGTTGTCTGTTTCAACATTTTAGATTATTCTAATTTAAGTTTTTTTTGCAAGTTATAAATAGTCATTAATTCCTATTCAGTAACACATTTTTGTTGTTTTAAGAAATTAAGATATTTTTCCCCCAAATTCAAACCCTCTTCAAATTGAACTTTTTCAGAATTATCCAACTCATCTTCATCATCATCAGTCATTTGATACTGTTCTTTAAGTTCATCCGAATTAGACATCCAGTCTATAATCTCATTTTCATCAAATATGTTGTCATTTTTTGTAACAGCTTTTGCAAACAACAACAGTTCTTTTGCTTTTTCTTTTATTGGATCGAGATTAAATCCAGCAAATTCCTTATCAATTTCATTATCAATAAACAGGAAGTTTGGCCATATATTATGCCATGCATTAGTTAATGTTTATTGAGAAACAAGATTCCATGATTCAGCCACCAGATTGACACAGTCCATGATATTGAAATGTTTTTTATACTCTGGAAAATCTGTCTGGTTTCCGTCATCGATGAGAATGTTCTGAATCGATCATTTGCTTTGGAATGACGTCATCATTTCTTTAACTTCGTTCTTTTAGTGCCACGGAAGAAAGATGAAGATGTTTAATGTTTACATCTGCAAGCTTGTGCGGATTTCGGACTCTGGCGGATTTTAGGTCGGCGGATTTGTGGCGCTCTACTGTATATATATAGTGGGTGAACCAAAAGTTCATTAAAACTTTAAAAATTCATAAAAAAGGAAGAAATTATGATAAAGAAGTAGGTTTGTAAGAAAGGGCTCACAAGGTAGTCAGATTATTTTTAGCAGCAAAAAAAGTTTTAGTTAAAAATGTCACTGGTTGAGGGTGCTGCTGACCCGAAACACAATGAACAGGACAAAAGTATGCTCCATCCATTTATTCTTGCAATAACAATTGTTCAACATGACCTCCAGAACATTGGACGACACAACTGAGGCGACTCACAATGCTCGCTACAGCTAAATGCAACATGTCGGAATGAATTGCAGAAACCTCATGACAGATAGAATCTCAATAGAACGCTCGATCGGGTAACGATAACATTCTGAAAGCAAATGAGAAATCCTCGGGTACCTCATTCTTTTATTGCAGGATTAATTTGCATAATTCTGCTGAATCACTCACATGTTAGCACCATCTACAGGTGACTTTTTTAACTAAAAATTTTTTTGCTTCTAAAGAAAATCAGACTACCTGTTGAGCCCTTTCTTGCAAACCACACTTTTTTATCATAATTTCTTCCTTTTCTATGAATTTTTAAAGTTCTAATGAACTTTTGGTTCATCTGGTATATATATATATATATATATGTATATATTTCACTAGCGTCTGGCTAACCAAAAAGTACCGAAATTATTGTACAAAAACTGTAAAGGAAGTTTTCATGAGGTTGAAATATTTTTTCCCTTCATGAAAAAAAAAAAAAAAAAGAAAAATAATATGTAGAATTTGCTTGTTTTCATAGTGCTTGAATTCAGATTATTATGAAAGTGAAAAAAATTAACATCCATTTAATTTTTGCAACAGCAAATAGGGGAGACTGGTACACAGTGGACCACTTTTTCAGTTAATTTTTTTTTCTCTTTAATGGACAAACTGATCTAAGTGAAAATATTTTTGAATATTCCTTAAACCTTTATACATTCATCATAATTTTCTCAGAACATACTTTTCAATACATTTTTCAAAAAATATATTTTTATATGCACCCGTAAAGTGGACCAGTGTGCCCCAGAAGTGGGCACACTGGTCCACCCACCGGGTACAGTGGACCGTTATTGGGTATTATCTGAAATACAATATTAATCTAATTCTTTTTTATTTCCCCTTTACCCACAAAGTAACATAGTAATATAAATTTACAAGTAACATTTTGAAACAAAAACAAAACAATTAATTGGCTAATTCCATGAGTGGATGTAGTGTCAGTCACAGAGAAGTAAATGGCTGTGGTGTTTAGCTACCAGTATTATAAAATAGCTAAGGAAATTTTGACGTATTCAATCCCATATATCTACAATTAAATACAGTGAAGCATTTTTCAAAAGAATACTGGTGGCCAAGAATGGTAAACTTTTGCGGCTATGTGACTTACACTATATTCACGCATGGAATTAGCCAATTATATTTTGAAAATAATAACAGATTAATACAGGAACAATTTCAATTTAGTTAAAGTTATTACTTAAGTACAAAAAAATCAGTGCACATTCAAATTTGCAAATGAAATTCCAAAGTACTTATGGGTAAGATTGAGCCTGGAATTTTCCTGAAACATGTTTGGGTCTGAGAGCAACATTATGAAATCATTGACATCAACAACAAATTCATCTACAGTTTGGGGAAAAATAAACTGATTTCCATTCAATTTGCATCGCATGAATCTTACTTGAATAGAATCATCATTAATTAGACTACAGTTATATTTATCAAAGGCAGTAAATACAAAACAAAATATTTCTTACTATGTTAAATAAATTGTTATTTTTCTTTGCTTACTTTATTTTACAGTTAAATAACTGCTTTAAAACAATATTTCTTTATAGAAAATAAGCAATTATTAAATATTTTGAACATTCTGCATTACAGGAGCAGAGTGGATTGTGGACCACTGTGCCCCAGGAGTGGGTGGTCCACTCTGCACCATGTTGAAGTTCAATAAATAATCATACTAATATTGTTTATAGCTTTCTTTTAAACATATTAACTTTACAGTTAAATAAAAACAAGTGTCTTAGCTTTGCTAAAAAGCTGTTTTATCTTACTTATCTACAACTTTTAATTACTAAAAAAATAAAAATAGGATGATGAAAAATTTTACTTTTACAAGCTCAAAACAATCAATCAGCATAAAATAGTTCAATCTGAGTTAAACATGTTTTCTGAAGGCTATAAATAATCAGTACAGCACTGTTGTGAATTAGGATAGAACAGAAGCTTTAAAAAAATTTAAATAAATAAAATTTTAGGGGATGGTCCACTGTGCCCATAGGTCCAGTGTGTACCGGTCTCCCCGACACCTAAATTAAATCGCATTTCTGCCACATATTTTAATTATGTAACAAAAGTAGCATATTTTGCATTTTATTCTATTAACTGGTGATGTATGAAAATAACACCTAGTATACAAAGCTTAAATTATGAAAGTAAGAAGTTTATATTTTCAATTGATTCTCATTATATGTATAAAATGGTGTACACTCTATTCCAAAATTTAAAGCACAACCAGAAAATGTCATTTATTAACTAATAAAATATTAAACAGAAGGACGATGTTTATTTATTAATTCTGTAAAACCATTTAAATAAATCATATGAAAATGAATATTTACATTATCATGTCTTTGATCAAAATTCCTAACGATCCATAACTATAGTGTTTCTCAAAAGTTAGTGCACAATTTTAAAAAAAAGTATTATTTAACACTTGCACAAGCTTGTTCTTATAAGTTGTATGTACTACCTGGTTTTAGTAATTTCAAGTAAGTGCCTTTCCATTGAATAGCTCCATTTTTACAATGTCATCGATGGCTCAAAATATCATGCTTTTCTTATGGCAATTTGGAATTATTTAAAAGTGTCATATTTCTGTGCATTTTTGTACATTTGGAAGGTTTTCCATAAAGATACCCAGAATTCCCATCTCACTCTTAACTGAATGCGAAACATTAAAAAATGTTGCTCCAGTTTATTTATTTTTTTATCTACTATATATATAAAACACAAACGGAAATTTCGTTCCGTTCCTTTATAACTCGAGTTCCGCTGAATGGATTTTGATGAAACGTGTACTGTTCGATAGATAATGTTTCAGGGAAGGTTTTAGTATATAACACAACGTTCTACGTACATTAGTTATAGAATTAGGATAGAAAGTTCTGTTATTTTGGCCGAAAAGGTTACCATTGCTAATTTTTTGGCGATCATTATACTTGCAGAAAGAATTGAAAAGGCTAAACATCTTGAAAAATAAAAGAAAAAACTGTTGCTAATTTTATTTAAAACAAGAACGAAAAATCATGCGTCAAGCATAGATTATGTAACACTTTCCAACGCTTCCAAAATAGTTTTACAAATCATACCGTTTAATAAGCTAAAAGATGACATCTAAGTAAACAATTTGGAAAACGCATAACATATTTAAAAACGTAATTTCAGGAATTTCCAACATATATAATATTCGGAAAAATATCCGAATACTTTTATTCAGCCCTGTATAGGATCTATAGATTTCTATATACACTACATAGGATGCTAAATTTTAGTTCAGTTAGGAAACGCGTAGCACAGTTTAAAATTCTCCGTCGTCTGGAGTTTCTGCCAATAAACGGAAATGTGTTCGCGAACTTTTGTGCTTCCCTGTATAGGATCTACAGAATTTATACACACCACGTAATAGACAAAAAGCGAGTTAAAATTAAAATCGCGTTCAGCAACTTAAAACGCACTTCCAGGAATTATTGTTAACAGACAGTAGAGAATTGTTTTGTGTGTCCCTGTAAATGAACGATGACTGCTATACACACAATATTCTGTAGTAAGCCTCTTGTCATGCACCTTAGTGATATATATAAATTTCAATGTGTTTAAAATAGTGAAACATTATTTAAATAAACTGCAGATGATTTTTCTCCATAGACGTAATGTAACAGAATTTTTTTCAGTGTCCCTGTAAAAAAACTATTAGTGCTACACACTTTCGTTGAAATAGGGAACATGCTACAGATAACGACAATAAGATATAAAAATTGCAGAGCAATCCGAGCATATTTACGGGAGTTAGAGCACGGACAGACGGCAGACGACCATCCAGCCAGACAAACTGAAGTCATAAACACTTTTCAACTAGGTTGAAAAGTGTTAAAAAGAAAGAAAGAGAAAGAAAAACAGTTTTAATGAGAGATAATATTATAAAACAAAAATATTTAACTTAAACATGATTGGGAAAGTTCGTAATGCTTAAAAAATTATTCAATGGGAAGATTTCTATTGAAACAATATTTGGTGAGTTATCTTTTGTTTTGGTGATTTTGATTCTACTTTTGACCCTAAACAATTTGATTTTAAGCCTAAAGGTGTTTTTTTTTTTTTTTTTTTGTTACAGAAAGAAATGAAATGGCTATATATCTCAAAAAACAAAAGAAAAAACTGTTACTAATTTTTTTTTTTTTTTTAAAAGAAAAAAATAGAAAGAAAAGAAAAACAGTTTTGAGGAGAGATAATATTATAAAACAAAAATATTTAATTTAAACATGATTGAGAAAGTTCGTAATGCTTAAAAAATTATTCAATGTGCAAGACTGATATTGAAACAATTTTGGCCGATTTAACTTTTGTTTTTGGCGATTTTGATTCTACTTTTGTCCCCAAACAATTTGATTTTCAGCCGAAAGGTTTTTTTTTTTTTTTTCAAGTGTACGACAGCATTTTTGGAGTTTTTTTTTTTGGGGGGGGGGGTAATTTTCGGTTAGCCGGGCGCCAGTGATATATATATACATGTAAATATACATACACATATATCTACACATACATATATATGTACATACATATATATATACAATTATATATATATATACACTTATATGTATGAATATATATATACATATGTATATACATATATCACTGGCACCCGGCTAACTGAAAAGTACCCTTTTTTTTATTCAAATGCAAATTATATTAATAGCAATATACTTCTTCTACCTTATATATGAAGTTTTGTTCCGGCTGCTTATAAATTGAGTTCTACTGAATGGATTTTCATAGAGTTATGTTAGATATATAATTTTTCAGGGAAGGTTTTATTGTATAACATATCGTTCTACTTTGCTTAGTTATGGGGGAAAGTTCTATAATTAGGTGAACCCGATTATGAAAGATTAGCCTTTTTAAAAAGTTCTACTGGACGAATTTTGATGATAATTGTATTGTTAGTTAGCTGCTATTTCAGGAATGGTTTTAGTGTACTACAAATTGTTCTTTGTTGCTTAGTCAAACAGTTATGTGTGAAGGTTATACTGTCAGGTGAACCAGATTCCGAAAGATTAGCTTTTTTGAAAGATTTTACTGGGCGTATTTTTCAACTTGCATTATTAAGTAGATATTTCTTAAGGATGGTTTTAATATATTTCATATCGTTCTATGTTAGTTTTAGAAATATATGGAAAAGTTCTATTATCAGATGAACCCGATTATCAAAGATTAGCCATTATAAAAACTTCTGATGGATGGATTTTGTTAGTTAATTTGTTTGCATTATTAGTTCGATAATTTTTAGTGATGGTTTTAGTATATTGCATATAGTTTTATCGTTCTTTACCAAACCCTAACTGTAAATGACCAAATAAAAGAGTTTGTCTATAACAGCTAAAATTTTGACTGCACATCAGAAAATATAATAGCGCAATGGTGTCCTTTTTCATTAATGTGGAAGGATATTCCAGATAAATATACAGATTGCTTTAAATACAAGGTCAAATTAAATGATATATTTCGTTTGATTAAAGGTTCATTTGTAGAAACAGACCAGCGCAGCGGGCGTAGCTTGCTAGTACATTAATAAATTTTGTTTCATACAGAAAAAGGCCATGGTGGCAATTACAACCAATCATGCTTCAAAAAGATTCACCTATTTCTCGCCTACTACAGAAAATATGTTGTTATTTGAGATCATGTCAATAGCAATTCCAATCATCAAGGCCTTTAAATTCCATGGTGTGATTGTTAGGAATGTTTTGCAATGCATTTTTTTTAAAACAATATTATTCCATTACCTGATACACCTATCTATATACTGTGTCCTTAGACAAATTTACACCTAAATTATTTTTATTTAGTTTAGTTCTGTTTTATGGATATATTTTGTTTTGATACCAATCTTTCAATTTCTAGATGATTCTAAATATTCATTATTCATGGATGTCGACATCTTGCTTCTTTGGTCAAAGTAGCTATTTTTAGTAAGAATTTTGAGTATGCTCAGTATTACAATCCGCTACTTAAAAAAAAAAAAAAAAAAAAAAAAAAAAAAGATTGTTGATTGCTACCCCTTTTTTTGAATTAATAATATGACAGACTAAATGAGAAAAAGAAAAATAAGGCAAATTTTACTACTTTAAAAAATTGTAGCAATCAAGCAATCTAAATATAAAAAAATAGCATATTGGCAACACTGTTATGCTTCACATAAAATGGCTTAAAATCATAAAAATATTGATAAAGATGCTTACTTTTTAATTCAGCTTTCAATCAAGAATATATTTTTTAATTTCCCAATTTTGTGAATCCCGAAGCCTGTGACATTTTGAATAATAAGCAGAAATTGAATTTCTGGTTTATTTTTCTGAGGGAAAAATAGAATCTTTACAAACAAATCTGTCATTTTACAGTATTTTATTTAGCATAACTTGGTTCATGTATGTAAACATGGAATTTTGTATAATTGGTTTTACACTCACTTACTGAAAGGCTAGAATTATAAAAGTAATGTACACAGGTGTGTTTTGAATGATAATGTAAAATTTTAAATATTTTTAGAACTTAATTATAAATTAATTTTAAGGGTTTTTGTGTAAGCCAGGTTCAGATATTCTTTTTTGTTACAACTGTATACTAGTTACAACAACAATGGAGTTAATTATGCGCCATGCTCACTAAAATTGGCCAACTGGCTGTAATACTGCAACAAAGAAATATTTTAAATTCCCCAAAATAGCTTTTTTTAAAAAAGTAATAATTTTCTTTTAAAAATATACTTTTATTTACTTTTTACATAATGTGTTTAAACTTTTGAGATACAGGCTTTTAAGCAAGAATCAAACTGCCTCCCCCCCCCCCCATAATTTTTAAATGTAAAGTTTTGTTGTAGCCAATGTAATATATCATTTTTGTACTTCAATTCAATTATATTTTTAGTATTTATTGCAAAATTATTTCATATATCTCCTTTTAGTTTCATTACTTATAATATTTCAGTGTGTACTGAAATTTTTGAGGCAGCCTGTAAATATTGGACAAATTGCTTTTGAATATGATACACTAATTGCTATTTCATAAGGGTGTAGCAATATGAAGAGATTTTAAAATGTAAATAAAGGCTACCAGAAACAGTTTTTGGAAATTTTGCTTTTTGTGCAAATTTCTATCTCACCATTTTCATTATCATACCAAGGCCACAATAAAAATAAAGAATCAAACATTTTAAATGCAATGTAGTAATCTCTAATCATGAAATTATGCAATCGAAACAAATTTAAGGTAATAGTAAAAAGGTAATTTATATCATACTAAAGAGTTCACGCTGACAGAAAAGATGATGCAACAGGTTAGTAGCTATATTTGTAGGCAGTACTGAAATGACAGCAAAAGTGGATATAGATGTATACACCTAAATAGAAAAATTTAAATTAAACATAGAGTGGATATAGTTGTATACCTAAACAGAAAAATTAAAATTAAGCATAAAAGGAATAAGTATTGTACAGACTAGAAAAAAATTAATAATCACTTCACAAAAAATAACAAAGATGTGTCATAAGAATAACAATAACAAGTTTCATTTTCAATATTAAAACTCCATACAAAACATAATAACACATCATTACATTCGATTATTTAACTAATTTATAATAATCGATTTATGAAGGAATAACTTATTTAAGCATGTCACATATCAGGAAGAACCATTATAAGGGAGGGTATCTGAATACCAGGCCAGAAACTTTCAATGCACTAGTAATTGTTAGTAAACAAATCAAATTATATTAAATGGAGTCGCTTTGACATTGTTAACAAATAATAAAACACATATGCACAATGTTGGAAATAAAAACCTAATTTCTTTCACAAGAAGATGTCTATCAATTTGATGTGCATTCTTATAAATAGATTAAAAAGTTTATAAAATATCAAAAGGATGACATGCCTTCTAATTCCTGCAATTTGTATTTCAGAAGTTGTTAAAAGGGGGGAGGGGGAAATACTTTAATTAAAACAAAACACTATTAAACGAAATTTTAGAAACGTTACTATTCAATTAAGCATGGTTTCACATATTATAAAAGGTTGAAAACACCAGATATGATTGTCTATTTCTGTTTCTGTAAAGACAAAAATAGTTAAGTGGTGTAGAAACAGAAAATAATTGCTGGAGTACTAATGATAATTTTATCTAATGATTCTTCATAGCTACTGGATTATATTTTTTTCCGCGGTCATCGCATAATTACATGCAGGGAGACTATCTTTGTAAAATTTTATTAAATACTAAGAAAGTAAACAATTTAACATAGACATTTTCAGTAATCAAGTAAAAAAAAAAATTAAGAAAAAAAATAACATGAAAATGACAGAATACATTTACACTGCAGGAATATCAAGCAAAATATATTAAAATATCATCCTTGCTCTACAATTTAGCAGAGAAATTTATGTAAACAATACACCAAATGAAGAAAGAAAAAAAAAACAGCAGAAACACAATGCAACTCAGATGAAACTTGACACAGAGTATGCCTTAATAATAGAAATATCAACTAAAAGAAATTAAAACCTAAAAAAAAAAAAAAAAAAAAAAATTTAAATTGCAACCTTGAATTTTAAGTATGTTTATTTTATAGATTTGACAGCTGGCCGTGACTACGCTGCCGGCTGGTCGGTTTCCTAGTAATGGCCACTCCGCTGCCGTCCTACGAGTTTGCGCGTGTTCAGCTTACACGACCACAACGACCATGGTCGAAGGAGAAAATATACATGGAGTCAGTCACCTTAGAAGCATGGAAATAAGCCATAATTGAATTATATTCTGTTTCTGTGCCTTATAATAAGTGAAGCCAGCGACTATAAGCCCTTATCCTTCCAAAAAAATGGCTCTTGTAATAGGAATATCATAATAGGAATCATGAACCTCTATACCAGGACTTCTAACGCCATGTGATAACATCGTGCCGAGACTTCGGCACGAAATGGCAGCTGCACAGCTACGCGCACCGTTCTGCGCAGCTGACCAGAAACCGTGCTGCACTAGCGCCATGTCACTGTCAAACGGTGAAGCAGACGAATTTTTAGTGACGTAGGCAGAAACCATCCTCACATGCGCCACCTATTTGAGGCTTTTTTCGAGGAACGATTTCCTTCTTGGAAAGGCTATTTCGTTAGAAGTCCAGGTACAGTGCCTAGAAGTAAGTAGTGTGCTTATCGCCAATACAACCGCAATAAAAAAAATGTCCCTAACAGGAGGAAAACCAGATTCTCCGCGAGAGGGCGTCGAGTTCCCACCGCCGTTATTAACGTTTGAAGTTTCATTTATTAACAGGCTTGATCCTAATGTTAGTTTCAATGTAATTAACGCTGTATTTTCAAACAAACTATACGAATATTTCTATTTCTATAATATTTTAAAGTAAACATATATTATGCCTGTTTAATGATAAATCAGTATGGATAAATCTGCAAATACTAAGAAAAGAAAAGCTGATCGAACATGCTCCGGGCTTAATTTCTAAGAAAAAAAGTGCCGGAGCCCTAATATTCTGCGGTACTAACACACCCCCCCCCCCCACCGTCACTCCAGTCTGCCTATTTATATTTCATACATTATCTTCAAAATTTAAAACACTTTTTTTTTTTTTAGCAAAATAAAAATAATTAAATACATCTATCTGCGTATACTTAGATATCAACTGTTCCTTTTTTTGTTATTACTACTTCCAAATAGAAACCTTTGCTTTACCTAATCTTAATGTTAATTAATCGCAGAATTCTGCGATTAAATAAGCTCAGGATTATGATTCGGAAATAGTGTTAACACAAAAAATTAATAGTTCGCAGCTATGCGGAATAGAAAAAAGACTATTTCTGTTTACTCGTTATTCTGATCAAAATAGCATTAAAATGATTTGAATTGGAAATAAATAAAATTTGAATTTAAGACAGATTGAGTTCAAGCCCCCCAAGACTGATATAAAAACCGAGCCCGTTTTATCTCAATCTCTTACGTGAGCGACACATTACCTCACTTATAAGTGTTTTGATACAAAAGCAGGCAAAAAATTGGGGATGGGAGGGAAAGGAAAGGGTAATTTAGAATTCGTTTTTCGGAAGCGTTATTGCACTGGGCTCCGGAGCGCAGTGTTTATGAGCTCCGGTGAATTCTGGCCAATATTTAAACATTTACTAAAAATAGAGAAGTACCGGAGCTGAGGTCTGGTGGGCTCCGGCGCAAATTAAGCCGTGAACATGCTTCGTTCCCGGATATACTAGTGGATATAAAAGCAACAAAACTAACATAACTCTATCCCCCCCCCCCCAAAGACTAAAACTAATTTGAAAAATGGTTAAAAGTCATTCCTCGTGCCGACAAAGATCTGAACCAACATTCAGTTGCATGTGAATTAGAGTCCTGCACGGGTCGGGTTGTACCCGACCCGAACCCGCAAATTTCATTTGAAGTCAACTAGCAACCCGACCCGAACCCGACAAAAAATTTACCTCGATTTCCTTAATCTGAAAAAATATTGGACATTCTTTTGAAAAAGCGGGTCATCCCGAACCCGACCCGCAAGAGTAAAAACCCAACCCGACCCGAACCACGGGACGGGTCGGGTGCGGGTAACCCGACCCGATGCAGGACTCTAATGTGAATCGCATTTTCATGAGCGATTTATTGAGAGAAATTACAAATACACTATTGAAGGGAAAGAAGATTTGCTCAATTATTTTTAATTTAGTATTTTAATTTTTCTATCTAAAATAATTAAAATATTTATCTTGTGATAATGACAATAAATAATTTAAACAATGAACATTATCATAAATATTTTATTAATTATTGATATCCTAACTTTAAAATTTATTTTAACATGACTATTTTGTTTCATTAGTATGCTTTCATTCAATCATGGTTTTAAATACATTCACAAAATCAATGTATTACTTTTTGTAGGGTGTCTATTACTCGAAAAAAACTGGAAAGTGTTTGATTTATTTCTGTTATTAAAATTTTGATTCACATTTGAGAAATGTGAGTATAAGAATGGTTAAATATTGTTGATAACTTAATGTAATAATAATAATAATAATAATAATAATAATATATAATAATAACTATTAATCAAAAATAATTTTTAAATAATTTTTTAAGGATGATTGGCGCATCTACCCTAATTTAAAGAAAATGCATTCTTGTCATACTTTCAGGAGAGTGATTATTTTTTTTTTTTTCTAGATTTGAAATTATCATTAATTTAATGTTTGATGTTTGCTAGTATACCTTAAATTATTTTACTCAAAACTAAAGCTCCGAAATATCAGAAATTTTTAACAACTCAATTTACTCTTAGTTTGTTAACAGGATGTAAACAAAAGTTATGTAATAATGAATACCGATTAAAAAGTTGTCAAAATAGGGACATGTTTTTGCAAGAATTCATCATAGTATAATGTATTTGTCCAATATATTGTATTTATCCAATATATTGTATTTATCCAATTTTAGAAATAACTAAATATTGTAGGAAGAAAAACATTGTCCTATGATAAAGTTTGTAACTGTTTGAGTTCATTACAATTAATTGTTATGAAATCAATTACATTTCTGTTCAACTGTATATTCATTATTAGAATTTTTTTCCTTGTTTATTTTTTATCTAGAGCATTTTAAAGTACTGATTTATACAGAAAAAAAAAGATTTAAAATGAGGTGTATGTAAAAACGAAAGTTACCATAGCCGCGGCGAGAACACTGGCGCCATCTATCGGCGTCCTCTATTTCTGAAGTATAATATTGAAGAGTTGCAGAATAGAGGTAAGACCAATCACCAGAAGTTAGTGACCTACGTCATCGATGACGTGTTCACTTAGATGACGTGGGTCACTAACTTGGCGATATTTTCGGCTTGGCTAGCGAAAATACAAAGCTTGCGTTGCGTATAATCATATTACTGCTTCACGTTGCTTCTGGTAGGTTAGCTTTTGATTCATTATTATTGATTTTAATTAATGTATGTTCATAATATCTGTTTTATTTATTGTCAGGTAAGAATGATTGTTTGCATAAGTATCTCATTGTTTAATATGGATTAATAATATACGTTTTGTTATTTTTTTTTTATCCCTCTTGCACGTGCTATTGTACACTGATTTCTTAATATACTTTGAATATACCTTTTGGTTTTTATTGATAATTATATTATTTTCTGTGGATGAAGGAGGACTTTATTTAATTAGTTATTTCTTTCTTATATTTAATTTTCTTTTCTATTACGTGTTATTAATAATCGTAAACACAAATGCATCGCCTGTTTTCGGTCATGATAAATTAATGTTTCACTGAAATTAGCTTTTTTTAAATGCCATTTTGGTTATTTTTAAGATTGGTGCAAACAGGGGTGTTAAAATCTGGGCTGGACCGATTGCCAGCACTCAATTTTTAGTATTCTTCGTCTAATAATATTACTAATACAATTTAGACGAAGTATAGAATAAAATTTAGGCAAGAATACTGATAAAAATTTAGTGGTGACAATCGGCTCATTGGCTCCCAGTTTATACACCCCTCGGTGCAAAACTCAATACCACATAGAAGGTGGGTGAGGGTAAAATAGGTAAAACTATAAGTGTGTGTAAATTCTGTGTTTTTAAATTTTCCTGTTAATGCAGCATTATTTATTTAATATAAGATAGTCATATGAAACTAATATTATAAGTTTCAAAATTTATAATAATATGAGCAGGGTTCTCACTGTTTTAAAGTGAGAATAATATTTAAAAGATAAAATCTTTTTTTACTTTTCACCAGCCATAAAACTCTTTAAAGAGGGAAAAAAAAATCTGTCACATTTGTTGCTTTTGAGTATAAATAGATAATTTGCCACCTAAATTATATCTCTACTTTGAAAATATCTTCTTCTCCTCTTTGCACCCTCCCCTTCACATACAAAATTTAACTATTTTTCTAAAAAAAAAATCTTCTACCGTATTTGTTGATTTCTAGTATAATAAATAAATAATCTGTTTTACCCTCCTCTTCACCAAAATATACTTCACTCTCTGTCCCTTCCCTAGTAAACAGTTTTAAATCTTTAATCCCAATTTTAAAAAAATTCTGCCATGTTTTTAGGTAGATTTATATAGTACTACCTATGTTTGAATTTCTGAAAACATTTTGCAGATCTTCACTGATCATGACCCCTAGAACCCCCCCCCCTCCCCCCCCCCCGGTTTAAAACTTCATTTATCTATCTATATATATCACTTTTTTATGGACACAATAACTTCCATAATTCTGCACAAATCTCTTCCAAACTGCATTACTACAAAGTGTATACACTTTCAGCACTCTTGTTGCCAATTAGAGAAATCTGCAAAATCAGAAATATCGCCAATGGCAAACTGCACATCTTATATTGAATATTACAACTCTAGCAGTTCTCTGATTTTTTTCATTTATGACTTACTTATGAGTGTGTTTTTTATCAGTTGTTTCGAAGTGATGGGGGATAAATTTATCCGTTTGAGAAATTGCCACAGGAAACATATCTGTATGAAGAGAAAGATTTGTAGATTTGCAATAAGTTTGTCTTGTTTCTTGTAATCTTGTCAAAAGATTATTTGTAAATTTTAAGATGTAGAAATTGTATACTGTTTTACAGGAATGATGATTATACCAATACAAAGGAATGTAAATATATCGATCTTTATATTTTCTGAATTACTTTCTTTTATTAATTTCACAGATCTGTTACATGTTACATAGTGGTGTATTGAGTACTTGGTCTCGGCCAGTAAAATATTTTCTAGAATTTATTAAAACAAAATAATTTGCATCTATTTTTAAAATATTCAAAATGTAGGTGCATGAAAGATCCAAATAAAATAGTTATAGAAAGAGTAGATAATTTCTTTTGTTCAGTACTTAGTTTACAAGAGATATAAACTATTTCAACTTTTAAAAAAAATGTTGGTTGCATTAAATTATATGTTTAAATGATCCAACTGGTAAGAAATGGAATTATAGAGTAGATGTGCCAATAGTGGACACCCTATAAAGTTAAAATAATAAAATAAAATAACCAATAAAAATTTAGCTCTTTTTTTTTTTTTTTTTTTTTTTTTCCATTTATAACTTCTCTTTGCATGTTTTTAATCTGGGTTTTTGTTGGCACTCTTAATCAAACCAGTCAGGAAGCAAAAAAAATGTTTATAAATAGCTGCTTTTATTAATTTCTCATAATTAATAAAATTTTTAAGATTGTAATCACTTTTTTTTAAAACTGTGCCATGCATATTTTATAATCTGGCAATCAACCAAACCAATTAGAAGCAGAGTAGGTCATAGTGAAAGGGGGAATTCAGGGGTCTTGATCCCTTCTTGTTTAAATTTTTAAAAAATTAAGTTGCACAAGTTGTTAAAAATTATTATTTTCTGTCTTAAATGTTTGATTATTCATCTCTGGCAAAACACTGTACATATATATATATAAAACTAATATCAATTAAATTTGCAGTAGTAATAAAACTAGTTAATCTGCAGATCAGAGGCCTCAAATGTCAATTCTGCAGTTTTATTTTGAAATAATTTTATTTGGTATTTAAAACATTCAACCCACAGTTTCATATTTTTAATGCTAATTACTACGAGTGCTATACCAAGTAGTGTCAGGAAGTTTAACTGTTAAGAATAATAGGAAATAAGATTCCATTCACTAGTACTCCAAGGCATTTACTTTTTTTATTTTATTAACTTCTAACACCCTCCCACCCCATTGTCACAATACTTTGATAAAGTTTATTCCTTAAAATTTAGTATTTCAAATCTTCTATTTAAGTTAGTTTAGTTAAAATATTGATCTTGTGATAATGACAAAATTAATTTACACAATGAATTATTCTCATAAATATTATATTATTGATATTCAAATTATTAAATTTATTTGAAAATGACTTTAATTTTGTTTCATTAGTATGTTCTCATTAAATTCTGGTTCTAAATACAATCATAAAACAATTATCTGTACTTTTTGCTGGATGTCCATTACTGGTATTTTGATTTATTTTTGTTATTTACAATTAATTTTTTATTCACATTAAGATGTGTGATTAAATAAATGGTTAAATGTTGATAGAATAATATAATAATTAAAAAAAAATCTGGAATATAATAATTTTAACTATCAATTAAAAAATATCTTTTAAAGAAATTCCTGTAGGGTGTCCATTACTGATACTGACACATCTACCATAATTTTGTTGTTGTTGTTTGTTAAGCCTAGTTGTCTAATTCTTTTACCCTATTTGGTCTTGTTTCTAAGAAAAGTATATAATTTTTACATTATTTTGAAAAAAAGTGTAGAAAATTTATTCAGAATAATTATTGCATGCAATATGCTGAATTAAAACTCACCTCTTATTTGAATAATCCAAACTTTCTTACTATCATAACCAAACTACATCATCAAGAAATTTCAAAATGGCTACTAAGCATAACAGTGCAGCAGTAAATATTTTATTCTTGAAGAAATGACTGGCCCATAAAACTGCCAAAAGTTGATAAAATTACCATTTGTATTAATTCCTTTTTGAGTAATTCAACCTAATATAAATTAATAACTAAATGCCTCTGTTTTGAATACCAGCGATAGCTTGCTTTTATAGCCAGTGGTTAAAGCAATCAAATTTTCACCATTTAATCACATTATTTTACTCCATCTGAGTTTCTAGTTGGTGTACTAGATGTAGATCTGACACATAATATTTTTTATAGTGTGTGCGATAATTTGTAAGGTACATTTTGATTGAAGAAGATAATTATTTCTCACTTTACATATGGGCTGTGGAACTGTGTGTGTGTATTACACATTACTTTCATGGGTTGATGCAAGTTGTTTTTCTTGGGGCCCATTTTGTAAAAAATAAATATTTTTGTTACAAAAAAGGAAATCTAGTTACTCAAATTCACACCAAACACTTAAATAACTTCTTTAAGTCCTTCTGCTAAAGTTTTCCTTCCTGGTGAACTTCTTAACTTTGCAAATTACTAATTTAAAAACCTAACAACAAAATAAAAATAATTTATGGAGAGTAGGTATGTTTTTATGGAATGGAATTTTTTGAAGGGAGGAATTTTTATCAAGAGAAATTTTGTGAAGGGCCTGTTTTATTAAGAGGAATTTTGTAAAGGGCCTGTTTTATTGCCGAAACGTCAGTGAAGGCTTACTGTTGAGACCCGAAAAGTTTTTGGTTTCTGTCTGTTTGTTTGTTTGTCTGTCTGTTCCGTGATAACTGCCGCAAAAAGGGTCCGATTAGGTTGATTTTTGGTGGGTATGTTGGCGAGGTACCCGGAATTAGCTGTATAGTTTTGGGTTAAATTTGGTTCATTCGTTCGAAAAATATAGAACATTTTATTTTAAGTCATAATGCTTTTCAATAGGAAGTCAGACTATTTTTTTATTTTAACATTCCGCGAAAATAAAATCACGCATTGGGATAATTGTAAATGCTAAATTATGGATATTAAATTTACGAAATGGATATCTTAATTTAATTTGATAGGTTTGAAAATTTCCCAATATATTTATTGGAATTTCTAAATTAATTGTATAAATTATTGGGAAATTATACGCATTAATTTGAAAGATATGAAAATTTTAATTTCTCATTTTTTACAAAAATTTCCAATGCATTTACTTTTTCTCTTTCATTAAATGGTTGCTAAGCAACTGTATTTCAAAGAATATCAACAAAGGAAAATTCAAGTGAGTTATTTTGACGCGAAATATTATTAACAAAATAGCGAATTTTCGGGTGATTTAATTTTTTAATATGCTTTTTCTAATGAAATAGATGAGAATTTATTTTAACTACTAAAGAAAGATGACCAAATCGGCTTTCCAAACGAAAAATATAAAAACATTGAATGTGAAAATGGAATATGTCTCATAAGAGAAATTTACATTTGTATAAGCATCTTTTAATACACGGAATTTTATTCAATTTTAGCAACATATGATATTTAGTGATTGAAAAATAAGTATTCTTTTAAGGATAGGAAAAAACCTCCTGTATAAAGAGATGGTTAATTTTAATGAAATTAAAATAGTAAATGCACTCAGACATACACTCGATTAATGAAAGCGCACAATTACTGGAAATTGATAATATAAAATTAAAGTGACAACGGGGAGGGGGGGTTCGGGGGCCACCCCCCTGAAGATATGTAATCTTATTCTGAAAAAATACAGTAATAAGTAGTTTATCTGATCATTTATCCGACATAAAATTGTGTTTAATGTGAAACTTCTAAAATTTTTGGACCTTTCAATAAATCTTATATTCTTATAAATGTATAAATAACGTTAAAAAATTTAATTTTAAGCTATCAAATATTATGCAGATTATATTAAAAATTAGTGAGATTAATGAACAATGATTTGTAGAGCTGACATTGAGGCCTCTGATCTGTAGATTTACTAGTTAAGAGGAATTTTGTAAAGGGCCTGTTTTATTAAATGGATATTTGTGAAGGAGCCCTAAATAGACCCCTGACTTTTCAGCCCAGGATCTTTATTTTTTGTCCATCTGAACAATATATTTATTTAAAAAGTTCTAATATATGTTTACAATGTCAGGACTCATTCATGATATGAATTTTAAATATTCAATATCAACCGAACAGTTAGGTAGCTTTTTTTTTTTCGGTTATGTAAGTCAATCATAAGTGGCGTGAACTGATCCACTGTAATTTATGTATTCTTAAAGATAATCAAGTATAGGTGTAGTAATAGATAAGAAAACAATTTTATGAGTATTTTGAAATAAATATGAAAATTGTGTAAATATTTTTTATTAAATTTTAATTTAATGAACAATATTTTAGAGCGATCCTGAAATGATTATCTGCTTCATATGTAATATATTTGAGTATTTTTAAATGAAAATTTTATAATCTATTTCTGTTTTATTAAACTTTTTTTTAAACAAATTTTTTTAGATCCAATTTTGTTGTTAATTGATGTACCTTGGAGGATGTAGACATAGACCAGGTTCTGAAGGCATTGAGTTTGCCCAGTTGTGCAGCTTCCATTTGACAAGACATTACATGGGCAGCAGTCTGACCTATTGTGGCATGTCTCCTTCCAAGTGAGAATACTCTCTGCACCACTGATTTTGTGTGCCAGGAGCCATCGTCTAAAGTATTAACCACAGCTGATACTGCTGTTCTCTGATGGGAACTACCTCTGTACAGCATTGTGGCAAGTTGAATAAATATTGCTGTTGTGTATTGGTCCATTTGAATTATACACACAAGCAATATTTTTTCGACTACTTGGGCACACCAGCGAGTAAATCAGAGAAAGCTCTGTTCAGCAACTCATCTAGCAGGGAGAAAGCTTTGCCAAAAGTATGTGTTTATTGTTTTTGTATAATTTATCACACTTCTATTTCTATTGCATAAGACTTTTATGATACTTAATTCAAAATTGTTGCATAACTCATGAGGCACTGTTGCCCTTTCTTATATCTGGTCCAAGTAGAATGTAAATATGTGTTCTATCATATGCGTGTTACATTTATTTCTTTCTTTGATTTTAAAACTAGTCGTTGGGGGCTACCTTAATACTTACCCATCATGGGTATGCATAATATAAAATATGAAATCAAATATGTGTAAACTATTTATAAAATGCATTGCAATTCGAATAAAATCGTGGCTTGATGATGTCAAACTTTAAATGCTCTATTACTGAATTGTGTAAAATAAACATCCTTATTTATAACTCCAAAATTGTTAATCATATTACTGTTCAACCACACTTCTAAGAACCCCGGTTGGCAGAATGCCAAGCCGATTCCATTCACACTGTAGGGAGAATAGCCACGGCAAAAGAAGCTGAAATCATCACTTTTTATCTTGGGCAGCGTACTTACGGCTTACGGACTTCCCCGTTTTCGACATAGACTAGCCATTTTCACCCATGTGCAGTTCGCTCCAGGTTTCTATCAAGCGTGGTGCATCTGTAACGGTTTACTGCATCAGATGAAGCGTAAGAGTCCGAAACAAAATAGTTCCAGATAATCGAGGTTACTGAAATTCAATAAGCTTTTTCCATTATTACATACTAAGTACACACCAAATTTCAAGTCTCTATCTCAATTTATTTAGGAGATAGAGCGTTTACAGATGGACAGCAAATTTTTTTTCTAAAAATATGTTTTTCGGAATCTCCAGTGTCTGAAACATGTAAATCCATCAAAAAATATTTTTTGATTTTCAAAACGATTACAAGACTTACCCCTATACTACGTATCAGGGCTGCGGAGTTGGAGTCGGGCCTATTTTTGGGCAAAAGAGTCGGAGTCACTAAAAGACAGTCAGACTCCAGCTTGTTTTTTAGACAGTTTGAAGTGAAATTAAACCAATTTTATGTAATTTTAAATTTATAAACTGAATTATTATTTTTATATTTGGACTATATATACAAGGAAATCCAGATTAAACAGGCCCAGTATACTGTCCAGTTTACAGTGTATATGAAAACTGCTTTTAATTGAAATCTCTAGTTTATATTTTATATTAGTATGCAGTACTTTCTCTTGGTTTTTGGGGTTTGCAGAACCCGAGGTAATGCGAAAATTGGAAGTTTCTGCTCTTTTTAGAGTCCACAGAATCCAAAATATCTTTGTAATAGAAAAATTTTCCCTTTTGTTTGCTTGTTCCTTGTTTCAGATTCTTCAGGTCTGTAGGACCAGGAGTAATGCTGAAATTGTAGTAAATTGTCTCCCCTTTTTTTCGTGTGCATAGAATTCCCCCCCCCCCCCCCCCCCCAAAAAAAAAAAAGTGAAATTACAATTTTTTTTTTCCTGAGTCTGCAGTACTCAAAATAATGATGAAATAGTGAAATTTCAGTTATTTTTCTCCTTTCGATATTCAGGTTTTGCAGACCCGAAATAAAGACAAAATTATAAAGTTAATGCAGGAAATACAAAATTTTCCTCTTTATTTTCCTTCCCTTACATCGGAATTTTTCGGGTCTGGAAGACACAATAACTCCAAAATTACAACATTTTGTATTTTCTTTTCCAAGTCAGCGGGATCTGAAATAGTAAAATTTCCATTTTATTTACTTCTTTAGATTTCAATATTTAGATTTTTCGGGTCTGCAGGACCCAAAATGCCAAAAATATAAAAATTCTTCCCCCTTTTTTTATGAAACCGTGAGAACAGAATAAATCTAAAATAGTAAAATTTTCATTTTTATTTTTCTTGCATTCCCCCATAATTTTTCGGGTTCTGGAGACCCCAAAATGATGCTTAAATTGTAAAATTTTATTCTGCAGGAATAGATATAAAACCAAAATTAAACATCCTTTCCCCCATATTTTGGTGAAAAAAAGGTGAAACTTTTTATGCTAAAATACTGTCAGAAGTTTGCCGCTGCAATAAATGAGTCCTTGTCTTGACTATCTATTACAGCTTATACCCATAATTCATTCAAAAATATACATATCATATACTTCAATTTTAAACAGGTCATGTAACAGCAGGTTGCAGTGTTGCCAGTTGAGTTTTTGGTACTTTTCGGTTAGCCGGGCGCCAGTGATATATGTACATATATAAATACATATGTATATACATATATATGTATATATATACATGCATATATGTATATATATGTGTATGTATCTATATGTATACGTAGATATGTGTATATGTGTGTGTGTGCGTATATATACTTGTATATATATCACTGGCGCCCGGCTAACCGAAAAGTACCGAGTTTTTTTAATTCTGATTGCTTGATTGCTGCCATTTTTTTTTTTTAAATACAGTAGAAAGCCGCTAATCCGCAAAGCTTGGTTCCAAGTGTTGTGCGGATTACAGGCCATGTCTATTTAATCTTTGTTTACATTTTTTTAAATTCATATTTTGGACAAATTTAGATTGCTAATACTAAAAAATAAATAAATTACACATTTTAATATATAGATAAAATAATAACTATGTAAAAAATAAATTTATTATTTTTTAAATTTTTTAAATATAGCATCAATTGTTGTCTATTTTAAGACATTTGGTTTATAGTGTTGAATTTTATCTTTAAGTAAAAGTTCAAAAGCAATATATATGTATTCTTTTATGTGTTTTTCAATTTTATAATTATGATTTAATGAAAAAATGAATAAATTATAAAATATATTGTCTAAGTAAGGATTTTTTATCATAAAAAGAAATCACAAAAGCTCAAATTGTAATTTACAAGTATTTTATGAAGAAATGAATATATAAAATAATATACTAATTAAATGTGCTTTCATTTTAAACTATAAAAAAGAATGTTATATGATATATAATACTATATATATAAAGATAAGAAAAATGTTAAAATTGGTGAAAAAAAATTTCAAAATTCAAAATTTTGTCACCATTTCAAGAATGAAATTTCTTTGTTTACATTCATAAATTGATTGCGGATTAGTGGCGCTCTACTGTAGTAATATTTTCTTTATTTAATGACAAATTTAATAAAGCGACTATTACTATTTCAAAACAAATGACAGCAATAAAGCAATCTGAATAATAGGAATCAACAGGCAATACTAGTACTTCAGACGTCCCGGAGTCAGAGTCAGTTCCTTTAAAATTTCAGGAGTCTGAGTCGGTCATTTTTCCCACCGACTCCGCAGCCCTGCTACGTATGATGGGTAAGTAAAAGTATGCTTGGCATAAACTTTTTTTAAAAACTTTTTCTTAATTGTACTGTTGTAGATTTTACAATAATTGCAATATTTCTTATACTATATACAGTATATTATCTCAAATCCCATGACCTTAAAATCATCTACAAATGCCTAAAATTTGCACATTGTTGCAGATGTAAACAGTGAAACTTGGTGAAAATGTAGGGGGAAAATTCAAGATTTGTTTTATTTTTATATTCTGTATCCTTTTTAATATGTAATTTCTGGTTAATATGACAACTCATGTGTTCTCATATAGGAAGTTTAAATTTATTTCCAAGAAAATTATTCACGATAGAGTGCTGATATCAGTGGTGATCATGATCTTTTTACCAAATACATTTATGTATTAATAAAGCTTTTTTAGTTAAGTCTGGTTAAACATGAAATAAAACTTAATTATTTTAAGATGTTGATGTAAATTATTTGTGCACCTTTATGAGGTAAATCTCATTGAATATTTCAAGAAAACTTTATCTCATCATTATTAAATTATGCATTATTAATTATGTACTTTTAATATTTAAATTTTCTTAATTTTTACTACTTTATACATTATTATTTTAATATTTTAAGTTATTGTAAGCATTCATTATAATTTTGAGTGCATTATTACATTCAAATTACTGATTTAAAAATATAACCAAACCAGTGACCAGAAATCTGCATAACCTCTGGTCCCAAATGACACAGATTTGAGGAAGTGTATGGTATTCACAGTTGTATAATGTTCCTTTATTCTTCTGTTCTAATAAAAGAATAGTTCTCATCTTCCAAACTCTCTGAAATTGTAATCAGTTATAAATATAAATGTATCAAAGCTCTCTTTATATTTAGTGATGAAACATGAGTCAAAGCAGAGAGAAGCCATTCCAAAGTCCTGCTTTTTCACCTTTTTTTTTTTTTTAATTTCTGAGAGATTTTTTTTAATACCTGTCTATGTCTTAAACATTTGGAAATTTTGTATGTAATCAGGGATTTGTTTAGGAAAAAATTGGGTCCTTTAAAGGACTCTTCACAAAATTTCTCATTTCAAAACAGGACCCTTTACAAAATTATTTTCCCTAAAACAGGACCCTTCACAAAATTATTTTCTCTAAAACAGGACCCTTCACAAAATTATTTGTCTTAAAAATAGGTTTTTCACAAAATTTTTCCATCTTTAAACCGAACATTTCACAAATTAATCATTTAAAAGTAAAATCTGACCTATTACTTTTACATATATATATAGAAAATATATGTATTTTACATCCATATATCTTCTTAAAAATGTATATATAAGAACCTGACTATAACGATCATTTCAAATTCACAAAATTATTATTAGATTTTTCACAAATATAAAAAGCTGTTCACAATTTCACAAAAACAGGACCCTGGGAAAAAAGGCTGGACAGACCCCTGGTAATGTAAATCTAGTCGTCTGATATGTAAAGGGCAAAACTTGGAAATTTCATTAGTGGCCAGTAGTAGCAGTTTTATAAGTGGCCACTTTCTTATTTAAATGTTCTAAACAGCAAAATTTTGTTAATTTCAATTAGTATTCATCTAAAATTAAATAGCCCAAATAAAATAACCAAAATAATACAACCAAACAATATAACCAAATAAATGTTAATATAAACCGGGGAGATATAAATAGATTAGGAGAAATTTCGCCTATGGCATCCTCCAAGCAAACTTGGGCCTAACACCAAAGTGGGCGCATGCAGCACTGCGGTCTGTACCAGCTTCAAATTAACATTGTTTGCTATACGAGTGTGTTATTATTTCCTTTATAAATTATTTTTACATTATATTTTCATATGGCTCGGAACTGTTTTGTATACGGATGTGACACGGACTATGTGAAAGCCGAAAGACTGAATAATGAATTGAGTATCAGAAATCTATCATTGTTTTCTGCTCCTAATGTATGTTTATATAGTATATAATGTTGATTTAATATTTAACTGATTTTTATTTGAAAAAAAAAATGAGTGAGTAACACAAGGTCTGAAATAACTTCTTTCAATTCCTTCTAAAAGTCTTGTTTAAGAGTCTATACAAAAGTTTCATAAAAAAAAATTGTAATAAACTTTGACACTATGTTAAACAGGCACTTTTAAATGAAATATTTAAGGCAAGTATATAAAATCAGACCTTGTATCTGCTAAATATTTCTATAACAAAAAAGTCAGTTATTTTTGTCCAAAGTCTTGTTTAAAAGTCTCATGATATAAAAGCTTTATTTAAGGATTTTGACAGAACCATTTGAAATTAAATCTTTTTAAATATGGAGTTATTTTTATACTGAAGCGACAGATGGCAGCACCAGCAAAAGTTAAATTTCAGATGTTTAATTCCTTGAATTCTTGAAATTATGTTTTGTGTTTGTTCTCTTGTCTTTAAAAATGTTTGCTGATTGTTTCTTACAAAAATCTGCATATCTTTATGTCATTTATATTTAAATGCACAAACATAGGGACAGAAGTTTTAATTTATTGAAATATATTGATCAAATGCCCTGTAGGCATAGACATCAACTTATATTTGGATTTGCGTAGCCTACGATGATGCGCGGCGCTGTAAAGCCTATCATTTTGAACGATTTCTGTAAGCGAAAACGGGTCAAGAAAATAGTTTATATATAATCTGGTAGAGGGCGTCATTCCCGGGGACAACAAACGTTGAAATTACATTACTTAGAGTTAGTTTTAGCATTGTGTGACGCTTTAATTAGCTATATTTTCGTTAATGATTATTATATATAATTAAAGCCGACATATTTTACTAATGCAAAGTATATATTACTAATAGAGAAAATTTGACGTCGATATATAAAGCCATTGATTAACTTTATGACGTCTCTGGAGAATTTTATAATTTTACAAAATTTTCTGCTTCAATTTATTTTTCTAATTTTTAGTCGTAGATAATAAGTTTAATAAAACATTTATTCCAGTATTAAGGTTTAAATATATTAAGCATTATTAGATTAAACAGTAAGATATATACACTTTACTTCGTCATGGATTAATATTTGCAATTAAAATTGTCAATATCCAGTATAACTATAGAATTGTAATGTAATCATTGAAAACAATCTCTAATTTTTTTAATTTAATTTTTGTAATGAGAATACTGTTGTGATAGAACGAATTAGATAGCTTAGAAAAATACAAAATGAAAAAAAACATGATATCTCATAATCAAGTATAAAAGGGGGAAACAGGGGAGTAACTCCCCCTTAATTTAGATAAAAGGGTTTTTCATGCAGAATTTTCCGATTTCCTTTAAATTTTGTATATAGGTTCATTGTGGTAAGGAGCTTTCCTGATTAGTTTGGAGGGTTCACTGGTTAAGTATAAAGAAGGAAACGGGGGGTAACCCCCCCCCCCTTTAATTTAGATAAATGAGTTTTTCCTGCAGAATTTTCAGATTTCTTTTAAATTTTGTATATAGGTTCATTGTGGTAAGGAGCTTTCATGTTAGTTTTGGGGGTACATTCTTTAAGTATAAAGAGGGGAAACAGGGGGCTAACCTCCCTTAAATTAGATAAATGTGTTTTTCCTGCAGAATTATCCGATTTTCTTCAAATTTTGTATGTAGGTTCATTGTTGTAAGGCACTTCTCTGATTAGTTTTGGGAGTGCATTTTTTAAGTATAAAGAGGGATACGGAGGTCTAATCCCCCCTTAATTTAGATAAATGGATTTTTCATGCAGAATTATTCGATTTGCTTCAAATTTTGTATATATGTTCATTGTAGTAAGGCTCTTCTCTGAATAGTTTTGGGCGTTCATTGGTTAATTATAATGGGGGATGATTCCCTTAATATATTGTCGACTTCTTTATTTTTCGAGGGGCATTATTCTTTGAAATAAGAGTATAGTACACAATGAGTGTAAATAGCCTGTGAGCTCAATGCCATCAGTTTAACTGGGCAGTTTTATTTTTTATTTTTATTATTATATTAATTTATCAACAATATTTAACCAATCTCATTGTCACATTTCCCATTATGAATAAAAATTTAGCTGTAATAACAAAAATAAATTAAAGCACCTGTAATAAAACACCCACTATTCCAGTAATGAAACCCCACGAAAAGGTAATAGATAATTGTTTTCAAAACCAAAATTTAATGAAATAAAATAGTCATTTTCAAATAAATTTAACAATCAGGATATGAATAATTAATAAAATATTTATGAGAATAATTTATTATTGTTATCACAAGATCAATATTTTAATTATTTTATAGGGTAAATGTGCCAGTAATGGACACCCTTAAAGAATTTCCTTAAAAATTATTAATAGAAGATATAAATTAAGAATTAATTATAAATATATAGAAAATATAAATTAGTTTATGTATAACCAGATCTTAGCTTGTTTAGTAAAATTTTCACTGAAATACATTATTTTTGCTTCCTGACTTATTTGATTAAGATTGTCAACAGTAACACAGGTTATAAAACATGCAAGTGAGAGTTATGAAAAAAAAAAGCTGAATTTTTATTGATTATTTATTTATAAACTAAACACTTAGGAGGGTATCCATTACTGGCACATTTATTTTAAAAGACATTTATTTTAAATATGAACAGAAATTTTATAGGTACAAGGTACAAGTAATTGCTTGATATGTGTAACAGTATTTGAATTTTTACTCTTAAATGTCTTAAAATACATGCTTTAATTTAAAATAATTGTTAGAAATTTCAGAACTTTGAATATTGTGTTGAGGGAGGGGGAGGGGAGAGCAGAAAGATTATATCTAGTTGAAAACTATTAGTTACATTAGCTCATTAAATATCTCAAAAAGTATCTAAATTTAAAAAAAATTATATGTCCTGTTATTACATGAAAAAACGAAACTCCTTTACTTTTCGGTCTTTGTGTAGGGGAGAGTGGGGCATCTTGGTAAAGTTTTTTTTTTTTTTTTTTAATACATCAGTTTAATTTTCCCAGTGTCAGATCAAAGAGTCTCTGTGGATAAGTGCAACAGCCTTTTACATAAATTTGTTTTTTAATATTTTGTTGTAGTTTTTAAGAACAAATGCCCAAGAAAGAACCCTTTAAAAAATTCAATTTCTGGATAATCTGGTACTGGTAAAAACCAGAAACTCATTAGCTTTAAATATTGCACTTGGTAGTTTTAGAGAAGATTGCGATAAACAATATTCAATGATTTTTATTGCATTTATTACTTTTTTAATCAAACTATAAAATTGATAATAAATTGCAGTTGATGTGTATCGGAAATTTATATGTACTGAGTATGAGAAACTGTGTAATGTATGAATCTGAAGTACTTTTTGCTTTATATCATTTTCAAAATTCTTTTAAGCCAATGAAAGCAAATTTTGTTCCATTTTAACTCAACATCTCAATACAATATATTTATCAAACACACATTTCTGCTCTTTTTCCAAAAACATAATTATGTGTGATTTATAGTCACTGATGCATAAAATTCTTACAAAGTGTACTACACATTTTAAGTAGGTAACATTTTTAATAAGTTTTCTTGAAAAATCCTAGTTGTACATAAATTTTGTAAAATATTTATAATAAATTGTTTTACATTTCATTCTAATGTGATCTAAATGATCAAGTACTTAAATTACCTCCCCCCCCCCTCTCCTCAAAAAATAAATAAATAAAAGAAAGGTAGGGGTTAAAAAAAATCTCCAGTTGACAATGTTTAAAATCTTTATTAAAACTTTTTCTCTCAACTTTTCTGCTGCTCTATTTATTACTTTATTATAACAGGATGAAAAAAGAATCATCTTAATAGCCTCAACTATCCAAAAATTTTGTGCACCTTTTCTTCATATGTAATTATGTGTGACTTATAATCACTGATTCATAAAATTCTTTTAAAGTGTGCTACAAATTTTAAGAAGGATTAAGTTTTGTGAAAAATCCTTGTTATACATATATTTTGTAAATTATTTATAATAAATTGTTTTACATTTCATAATGTAAAACAAATTAATAAATTATCAAGCACTTACCCCCCCCCCCCCCCCCACACACACACACACACACACACACACAAAAAAAAAAAAAGTATTTTCCTTAAAAGTTTTCTGCTCCTTTCACACAGAAAAAAATTCTGTATAATTATGTACTATCAATAAAAAGATGAACAATAATCTAAATTCCTGCCACCCCCTTAGAAAAGATTGCGGGAATTTCTATAACCATGGTTTGCCAGTAGATGGCGCTCGTCCCGGGAAAAATTCCCACTCCCTGACCCCTTCTTTTGAGTCGAAAATGATAGGCTCTACAGCGACGTGCATCATCGTAGGCTACGGGATTTGAAAAAAGAAAAGAAATGTTAATAAATTTACCTAGATATTATCTTAATTACTTTAAATAGTTTGTTCAGTACAGTAAACTTAAAAGAAAAAACTTTGCTTCAGGATTTGTCTTGAATGGGAATTATTTATTTCTCATACAGCTGAAAAAATAAATAATAATTTTTAGTTATTTGTAGGTTAGTAAAATTTATTATGAATATTTCTCAAATTCTTTAAACTGAAAAATCCTTATGTTTTTTTAATAATAAAAAATAAAAAACGCTTAAACATTGCAGGATTTGTTTTAATTTAAAAAAAAAGTAATCCATGAAATATTTATGAAAATTAAACTGAATAATCTAAATAAATCGTGTCCACAATTTGTATCTAGATTGTACTATTAGTACTGTCTTAATTACTTAAAATTATCTGAGTACAGTAAAATTTAAAAGAAAAAAAATTAACTGTTCTAGGCTTGTCTTGAATAAGAATTAATATTTTTTGTTGAAAAAAAAATATATTTGCAGTTTGTAAAACGTATTATAAATATTTCACAAATTCTTAAAATAGTTCATGTTTCGTGTTTTTTTTTTATTACTATTAAAAAACTCGATAAAAAAAACAACGCAGCATTTCTTTTAAAACTAGCCGGGCTTCGCCTGTCTAGACGGTCGTTTCTGAGGCTCTCAGAAAAAAAGATAAACGCAAGTGATTTCGTTTGATAAAAATTGAATTTTAAAAAATCATACCTCTAAATGCTGGCAAAAATAGAAACTTGGCGTTACAATGTATCATTAAAAAAATCTTATTGTGTCATTTGATGAGAAACTAAGTTAAATTGAAGTAGCACTTTCAATCTGTTCCAAATAACATTTCTTAAAATCACACCTACTTTCATGTATGTTATTCCTGTTGTTCTAAAAAAAATGTTAGTTAAGATTTGCTAATTTGAAATAGATCCCAATTATGAAAAATATTATCACTAAATGCATTAGAAAAATATATTTTGCTGTTTTTTAAAACATAAAGCAACTGGAAAGAAAGAAAAAGAAACAGTAAAAATACTTAATCAAGATTTCTAAACACAATTCGCATTTTTTTAAATTACAGGCTACATTGTGAACGATTACGTCCATGGTATAATATTTTAAATGTTCACGATGAAAGAATCTTTCGTGTTTAGAAAATCATCACAAGTGATAACATTGTTTATAATGATGATGTAACAATATTTGTCTGTAAGGTGCAACAATACAAAATTAACAATCAGGATAGACTCAACAATGGTACAAAAAATACATATGTTTGGCATATGAAAAAGTAAAACGGACATTCCAGGAATTGTTGATGACAGTTAAATGCTCTGCGCTTTTGTTATATAGATGTAGCTAAAAAAAAGTTATATCTAAAAAATAGTGTTCGATTTTAATTTCAAATGCAGACAATAGATGGCGCTCTGGCCAATACATGAATTACTGGGCATTAACAAACTTCATTTTGTAGTCAAAACCGTAACACAGCGTTCCCCTACCTGAGATATTCTATTGCCATTATCTAAACATATTTCAACCAGCAAAAGTAGAATCCTTGATGAAATGCAAAAAAATTTTCTTATCTTGAAGGACAGTGGCCATAAGGTGTCCGCTGACGAACAATTTTTTAGTAGCCACTTTTAGGTAGATTTCGTAAGAAATACTACCTATTACATTCTCACCTAAGTTGGAAATTTTGAAAAATTTTTGCAGATCTACGCCGATCATGACTCCCAGAACCCAAAACCACCCCCAGTTCAAAACTTTATATATCTATCTATCTATGTCACTTTTTTCTGACCACAATAATTGGAAAAATTCTGCATAAATCTCTTCCAAACTGATACATAAAATCTCGGTCAAGTTCGTTAATGGGCAAAATCGAACCAAGGGGGGGGGGGAAATGGGGGGGCTTTTTGTGAAAACAGAAAAACCCTCATAATTTCTTTATTTTTATACGTATCGAATCCGTTTAAAGTTATTATTACTTCTAGGAAAAGGGCCGAAAATTTATGTATGACAGATTTTTGATATAATTAAAAATGGCCCCAAGGGGGGGTGAAAGGGGGGTTTTAGAAGAAAAAAAATCATAGCTTCGTCAATTCACAAGATATCAAATCCGTGTAAATTTATTATTAATCCTCTTAGTATTATCTAAAACTTTTATATTGACAAGTTTTTTATAGGACCAACCGTTATAGCAAAAAAAAAATTAAAAACAAAAAAAATCCCTGCCGGCTCCGCCTGCAAACAAGTTATTTTTCGAAGTAGGCGGTTCCAACTCCCGCATCTTTTCGAAACTGATACATAAAATCAAGAGGCATAAAATCTCGGTAAAGTTTGTTAATGGGCAAAATCGAACCAAGGGGGGGGGGGGAACTTTTTGTGAAAACAGAAAAAAAACCATAATTTCTTAATTATGATACGTTTCTTAATTATGATATTTTGAAATGGGTTTATGTGGGAAGGGGTATGTATAAATAAAAAACCTAAGCAAAAGGTATGTGTGAGAAAAAAGTTTGGGAAGGGGGGGGGTCATTTTAGGAAAATGATCCCTTTTAAAAAAAATATGAACGGTTTAACAATGATATATATTTTTTAATTGATTGCAGTGTTTGAGATGTAAGAGTACGATCTTTCTGATATGTCTTCCAATTTTAACTGTACAGAATTGTTTGGTCGATTTATGTTAAAATACGAAGTATCACAAAAAACTGTGTGGTCAGTTCTTCAGACTTCTAGCTGCGCTAAATTGTGCTAGCCATTGCCCACACACAGCAAAACTTTCTTTTATTAATATAAATTTTTTATTTTATAAAAGTTCTGTATTGTTTCAATATTTTACTTTTGTAACCATTTATTCTGTATTTTCAGGTGCTAAGACTGACATTACTTTTCCCCGTCTCACAATTTGAGTCATCTCAACAAATGTGTGCTATTTTTGCCAAGTTCAGCTGTATTTTAATTTTCATTGTATGTTATGTAAAAAGTCATGTTTTGAATACATTTTTGCTCACTTGATATTTAAAAAGCAAAAATTAAATTAAAAAAAGCTATGTAAATCAAATGTTTTAAAAATCAGTTTCTTAATTAATATTATGTTTTTCATATCAAAATACATAATGGTCACCTATGTATCGCTTAACAACATTCATCTATTATCTATTTAAAAAGCTTAAAAAAGTGATTAATGTGTTACTTTAAAAATCGAATCATATTTTTGAAACATAAGTGTGAAATATACTTCCTTTGCATGACATTTGGTCATTTTCAAAAGTTGGAATGTAACACCGGTCCTAAGCCCAGGAAGAGGGGATTTTATTTTTATTTATTTATTTATTATTGCAATGCTATTCTTTTTATCTCTTTTTTTTTTTTTTTTTTTTTCAGATGCTGCTAGTAGAAAAAATTTTCAGCAGAGTCATAATTGAACAAAATATGTACAATTTTATTTATAAAATATTACTCTGTATTTTGTAACATTAAAATGCTGAAATGTATTTTCAAAGATAAAATAAAAAGTATAAATTGTATTTGCTGTTTTCTAGCTTGGAAAACAAATTCATGTTTTTATGGGTTAATTTAGAATGAATGAGTATGAAAAATGCAGACATTTTATAACAAAACATTCAAGTGATGGTAAAAATATTTTTGAAATCAAACACCTCAATTATTACAGAACCATTTATACAGAATGGGTGGTGTCAGATGTATTCCAGATAATTGGATTTTCTGGATAATTGATTGGACATTAAAGCAACATCCATTTGATGTGGTCAAATATTTGACCACATTTGTAGAATATGTGTGACTGTGGCATTATTTCCGATTTGAAATTAATTTACTCAGATTAAGAATCAAGATCAAAGATTAATTAGAGTTTGAAAGAAGGCAATTTATGGGAATCAATTGCAAATAGCAATTCCTCTGCATAAAAATCAAAACGCCTAATATATAGCTGAATATACTTCAATTTCAATTCTTAGATGTTGGCATCAAGTTATACCATGAATGTTGTAATGTTTCAAGCAATGAACATGTCAAACTGGGTTTTTAGATAAACGGATCCATACTGTATATTATATACATTCCTGGCTGATACAAGTAAATTTTAAAATGGAACAATGATAGATGGCAACACTATACATATTAAGAAAAAGAGAAAATTGAAAAAAAAAAAGCTGATAAAAACTAAACAACATATTTTTAAATATGCTCACTTAAATTTAAGATGTTCCATGTTGTCTTTACTTTTCTGAATTTAAAGATGACAACACACATCACCACTGTAAATAACCTATAAAAGGTTCTAGGGAGTGTTGAGGGTGTTATTATAATTGTTCTTCTTAAAATTAAAACTTTTGAAAATAATTTTATAAGAAAATCCCTTAGTATCATTAAAATATACATATATATATTCTAAAAGTGATAACAGTACACCAAAAAGCCTTATAAATACCGTTTAATAAACAGATCTACTAGTTTCATACAACATTCTCAAGATTAATAATTATAAATTAACTATTTTCCCAAACATTTGAAAAAACTTTTTGCTAAAATAGTTTATTATTGATCTGGAGAATGATTGTGTGTACGAAACTAGTAGATCTGTTTATTAAAAGCGTTTAAGTGTATTTGTATTGTTATCATCCATATATTTAAAGCTGTTTGGTAATTCTGTCAAATCTATTCCATCGAAATTCGATCGAATACGCATGCGTCAAAAAATCACCGGCCAATGAGGTGAGGGTCTATGACTGTCTCTACAAACGTGTTTGGGATCGTATCATCTGTTGTCGCGTTGCGTTAAACCTAGGAAGATATTTATCTAGAACTCACTGTGGAGTGTTTAGAAGGTATTTATTTTATTTATTTATTTTATTTATTGTAATTTGTATGAATACTTAGATGTCCATTTCGGATTTACTGTTTAAAAATGAATTTAGGCTCATAAGTTGGGGAAATCCCGATGGAAATTTTCTTTTTAGATCTCTATCATTTTGTTTATATAGTACAGAAAATAATTATTCAAACGTGTAGAACACGTAATACAAAATTGGACCACTTATGGTCTGTTTATTATCGGGAATGAATCTTATGGTGTTCCGATTGATAATGAATTCGATTATGTAAATATAATGTCAAAAGACAGTACGCACGGTAGTAATATTTTTATTATTATGTGTTCGAAAAAAGCAGAATCTGAGCATCTGAGTATAAGTTATAAAATAAACAGAAATATATTATCTCTATTCGATTTAAAAGTTTTGTGGGCTGTTTTATTTGTAAAGAGTATGTATGCATTATATTGTTTGTATGTATACAAATCTTTAGAATGTTTTGATTTGCAAACTCTTAATATTTGAATAATGTTTACATTATATTTGTTTGTATGTATACAAACAATATATGTATACAAAGAAGTATATATGCAAACAATGTATATAATGTATCATGTAACAATATTAATATTTACATTGTATTGTTTGTATATATACAAATCTTGAATGTTTTAAATGGGCAAATTTGTAATGTTTTTTTATGTTATTTTTTTTAAATGTCAAAAAAAGATAAATTTTCAAACTTGGTATAAAAAACTTGAGTACTTCTCTATTATCCCATCGACCACTTTTCATAACAAAATACTATCGCCAAACTGTATGATTAAATGCCAAAATTGCAGTCCCATTTACTTGATGTCGAAAACATTATAGGTGTTTTTTATGTCATCAAGTGGTTTTTAATTCAACATTTGCGTGTATTTTTCATTATGTTTATTTGATTTATTAGTTATTTCATTAATTAAAATAACAATTGTATCCTTAAATTCTTATATTTTATTTATTTATTTTGATATTCCAATGACAACGTTCTCCCATTTATTTGGCGATAGTTTTTTTTTTTTTATGAAAAGTGGTCGATGAGATAATAGAGAAGTACCAAAACTTAATTACGTATATGAGTATATTCTTTGACAGTATTAATCATTACTCGATATTTTAAAACTGCATCATATTTGTAGAATTATATTAATTTAAACAATGCTTCTATTGAAGTGTGAAGAACCATATACCTCTATGAAGAACCATATATTTACATAATTGTCTTCATTAGCAATCGGAACACCATAAGATTCATCCCCGATAATAAACGGACTATAAGTGGTCCAATTTTGTATTACGTGTTCTACGATATTTTTACATACATTTAAATAATCATTTTCTGTACTATATAAACAAAATGATAGAGATCTAAAAAGACAATTTCCATCGGGATTGATTTCGCGAACGTTAAAAGAGCCTAAATTCATTTTTAAACAGTAAATCCGAAATGGACACCTAAGTATTCATACAAATTATAATAAATGAAATAAATAAATACCTTCTAAACACTCCACAGTGAGTTCTATATAAATACCTTCCTAGGTTTAACGCAAAGTGCAAGAAAAAAACAACAGGAGATGATCCCAAACACGTTTCTAGAGACCGTAATAGACCTTCACCTCATTGGCCGGTCCTACCGGAAGATTTTTTTTTATGCATGCGTATTGGGTCGAATATTGTTGAAACATTTGACAAAATAAGCAAACTGTTTCCACCTAGGTATTTATACACAATACAACAAATAAAATAAATGCCTTCAAAACCCTTTTGATCATCACATCAGCGTGCAAGACAATTTTTTTACCGGAAACCGTTTGATGAATTTCATTATTTTTCCGTTATTGATTGACAAATTTTACGATTTTACCGCTAACGATTGCTGAATTTCACAATTTATCGACTATTGATTAACGAATTTCATGATTTTTTCCATGAACATTTGTCGAATTGCACAAAAAAAATTAAGAATATCGTCAAATTGTCTTGGGTAAAAAAATTTTGAATATTGTCAAATGCCATCGAGAAAAAAGTCTCTTTGTCAAATGATTTTGAAGAAAAAATCGGGAAATTCACAAAATGGTTTCGGAAAAAACTTCACCAAATGGTTTCAAAATTCTTTGAGTGACAGCGGGAAAAAAAATTTCATTTTACATTCAATCATCGCAATTGGCGAGTGTGACTAAGTTTAACCAGTGGTGGCAATAACATCAATCACCAATTTCCAGTATTACTCGCCGATTGGTGAATGTTAATTTTGTCTTATATCACAAACTGTATTTACATATACTACTAGATATAATGATTATGAACCATGATTTTTCTGTTATTGGGCGAGATTCATGTTTTTTCAGCAATTCTTTGACAAAATTAGTGTTTTTTCAGCGATCCTTTGAAGAATTTCGCATTTTTCTCACAATCCTTAACGAAATTCGCATTTTCCAGCAATTCTTTGATAAAATACATTTTATTCCGCAATTTTTAGACGAAATTTAGTAAAAAAGCGTGATCTTTTGGTGAAATTTCCTTTTTTGCGATTCTTTGACAAAATTTGCTTATCTTTCGCGATCCTTTTGCATAATTACGTTTTTTCTGTGGTCTTTTAACAAAAGTCATGTTTTCCCATTATCCTTTGATAAAGTAGTGTTTTTTCCTCAATCATTTGACAAAATCTGTTATTTTCACCCCGCGAAGATTGGTTAGATGTTTTTAGTCTGCAGGTGCCCTAAAAAGTCTGTGACGCCCGTTGCTGCATCGCACACATTCTTCCATGGGGCATCGAACGAAGTAAATTCAACCTAAAGAATCATTGTTTCATTCCTGACATTTCTCGAAAGAAACAACGTTCAACTCATTGACTGAATTGTAAAGGGCGAAATGTGTCAATTAGCAGAAAGTGCGCAATTTGTTCGTTCATGGAAAAAATCGTGAAATTCGTTAACCGATAGTCGATAAAATTCTAAATTCGTCAATCGATAGCGGAAGTGCAAAATTCATTAATCTACACAGTGGAAAAATCGCAAAATTCATCAACTGGTTTCGGGAGAAAAATTTTTCGAATATCGTCGAATTTCTTCGAGAAAAAAATTCACAATCTGCCAATTTCGGGGATGAAATTTACCAAATGGTTTCAAAATTTGTCGCGCGACAGCAGAGAAAAAAAATCTTTTTCCATTCAATCATCGCAATTGGTGAGTGTGACTATTATGTTTGACCAGTGGTGGCAATAAAGTCCATTGCCAAATTTTCAGTATTACTCGCTGTTTGGCAAGTGCTAATTTTGTCCTATACTTCAAAACCCTTTTGATCATCACATCAGTGTGCAGGACAATTTTTTTTACGGGAGACCATTTGATGAATTTCGTGATTTTTCCGTTATCGATTGACCAATTTTACTGCTATCGATTGTTGAATTTTATAATTTATCAACTATTGATTAGCGAATTTCCTGATTTTTTCCATGAACGTTTGACGAATTACGCAAAAAAAAATAAGAATATCATTAAATTGTCTTGGGTAAAAAAAAAATTTAATATTGTCAAATGCCTTCGAGAAAAAGGTTGCAAGTTGAAACGGCTGTGACTTCTTTTTCATGTTATGCATCTCCGGTGTCCATCCCCCCCCCCCCCCCAAGTGGGACACTTTTCTAAATTTTGCACATACCCCTCATGTGATATATCGGTGGAAAAGTCTTTGACCACTTATTCATGTTATGCATCTCCGGGGTCCATCCCGCCCCATTGTTGGAAAGGTCTGTGACTGCTTAATCATGTTATGCATCTCCGGTGTCCATCTCCTCACTTTGCCCCCCCCCCCCCCCCCCCAAAGGGTACTTTCTAAATTTTGCACATTACCCTCATGTTATATATCATTGGAAAGGTCTGTGACCACTTAATCATTTTATGCATCTCCAATGTCCATCTCCCCACTTTGCCCCCCCACCCCCTAAGGGATACTTTTCTAAATTTTGTTGACACCCCTCATGTCATATATCATTGGAAAGGTCTGTGACCACTTAATCATATTATGCATCTCCGATGCCCATCTCCCCACTTTCCCCCCCCCCCCCCCCCCCAAGGGATACTTTTCTAAATTTTGTTGACACCCCTCATGTCATATATTGTTGGAAAGGTCTGTAACTGCTTAATCATATTATGCATCTCTGATGTCCATCTCCTCACTTTGCCCCCCCCCCCCCCCCAAAGGGTACTTTCTAAATTTTGCACATTACCCTCATGTTATATATCATTGGAAAGGTCTGTGACCACTTAATCATTTTATGCATCTCCAATGTCCATCTCCCCACTTTGCCCCCCCACCCCCTAAGGGATACTTTTCTAAATTTTGTTGACACCCCTCATGTCATATATCATTGGAAAGGTCTGTGACCACTTAATCATATTATGCATCTCCGATGCCCATCTCCCCACTTTCCCCCCCCCCCCAAGGGATACTTTTCTAAATTTTGTTGACACCCCTCATGTCATATATTGTTGGAAAGGTCTGTAACTGCTTAATCATATTATGCATCTCTGATGTCCATCTCCCCACTTTGCCCCCCCCCCCAAAGGGTACTTTCTAAATTTTGCCCATTACCCTCATGTTATATATCATTGGAAAGGTCTGTGACCACTTAATCATATTATGCATCTCCAATGTCCATCTCCCCACTTTGCCCCCCTCCCTCCCCCAAAGGGTACTTTCTAAATTTTGCACACAACCCTCATGTTATATATCATTGGAAAGGTCTGTGACCACTTAATCATATTATGCATCTCCAATGTCCATCTCCCCACTTTGCCCCCCCCCCCCCCCGAAGGGGTACTTTCTAAATTTTGCACATTACCCTCATGTTATATATCATTGGAAAGGTCTGTGACCACTTAATCATATTATACATCTCCGATGTCCATCTCCCCACTTTGCCCCCCTTCCCCCCCCAAAGGGTACTTCTAAATTTTGCACACAACCCTCATGTTATATATCATTGGAAAGGTCTGTGACCACTTAATCATATTATGCATCTCCAATGTCCATCTCCCCACTTTGCCCGCCCACCCCCCTAAGGGATACTTTTCTAAATTTTGTTGACACCCCTCATGTCATATATCATTGGAAAGGTCTGTGACCACTTAATCATATTATGCATCTCCGATGCCCATCTCCCCACTTCCCCCCCCCCCCGAAGGGGTACTTTCTAAATTTTGCACATTACCCTCATGTTATATATCATTGGAAAGGTCTGTGACCACTTAATCATTTTATGCATCTCCAATGTCCATCTCCCCACTTTGCCCCCCCCCCCAAGAGATACTTTTCTAAATTTTGTTGACACCCCTCATGTCATATATTGTTGGAAAGGTCTGTAACTGCTTAATCATATTATGCATCTCCGATGTACATCTCCCCACTTTGCCCCCCCCCCAAAAGGGTACTTTCTAAATTTTGCACATTACCCTCATGTTATATATCATTGGAAAGGTCTTTGACCACTTAATCATATTATGCATCTCCGATGTCCATCTCCCCACTTTGCCCCCCCCGTACTTTCTAAATTTTGCACACAACCCTCATGTTATATATCATTGGAAAGGTCTGTGACCACTTAATCATATGCATCTCCGGTGTCCATCTCCTCACTTTGCCCCCCCCCCAAGGGGTACTTTCTAAATTTTGCACACAACCTCATGTTATATATCATTGGAAAGGTCTGTCACCACTTAATCATATTATGCATCTCCCATGTCCATCCCCCCACTTTGGCCCCCCAAGGGTGTACTTTTCTAAATTTTGCATACACCCCTCATGTGATTTATCGATGGAAAAGTCTGTGACCACTTAATCATATTATGCTCCCCACTATGAAATTTGTCAAGTTAAAGCAACTATAAATTTTACTTTTATGGTATTATCAAGTTGTTTGCCGTCAAATTTTGACGGGTTCCATCTAGTATATATTTATTTTTATTTTCTAAAATGGTAAATGAATAGAATTTATGTTAATTAGTTTTATTATAAGATTTATTCATTTAATTATCTTGGGTACACAAATAACATGAAATATGCCTTTTTTTTTTTTCTCTTTGAAATGAATTCAAGTATAGTAATATATTACTTTTTTTTTGTTTTAAACATTGTGAACTTCTTTAAAAGGAAATAACACATTTCTGTTAGGAAATGTCTGTTTGTTTTACAAAAAGGAAATGTTATGAAACACTAAAGTTATGGGGTAAGGGGCTCGGTACCCTTTTAATTTTTATTTGAATATTTTATACCTTTTGACATATTAAGTGGTTTTATGAAGGAAAATGATTTTTTAAAAAAAGTTCTTAAGTTAAAATTTTAAAACAACGTTCAACTTTTTTCAAAAATATTTTTTTTTCTTTTTTTTTTTCATACTTCTTTTGTAAGAGATTCAGATTTCAAAAAAGTTAATTAGTTTAAGAAAAAATATATAAAATGCTATAATATATGAAAAACAATGAGTATTTACATAAATACTTTATTTTAAAAAAATAATGAACTATAGTAGAAAACCACTAATCTGTACACCTTGGTTCGAAGGATTGTGTGAATTTGGAACTTTTTATTAAGATAAATACTAATACACTATTAAATAATAATCCATGTTCAAATATAATAAATATAATATTTTTAAATGTTTTTAATTTTAAAACTACGATTTAAGGATAAAAAGATAAATGATTAAATATATTGGCTAAGTAAGCATCATTATTCATTTAAGGTGGTTCTCAAATTCCCTGCTCAACTATGCAAAACTTTCTGACTCAATTGTAAACATAAAGCCATAAAATTGGCTGGCCTGACTATCGAAGTGATTTGGAATCTAAACACGTTTACCATTTTTTTTATTTATAAATAAATTATTGATTTATAAGTGACTCTTGTCACATAACAAGTTTTTTCCCTTTCTCGTGCTGCTGCATTGGAAATTCCATTCATAACGCCGATTTTGACAGTGTTTTCTGAAATATATTCTGCCTTTACAAAAAAATAAATAATGTCTTTCAATTGAGGGTGTCGGGACAAGAAAGTACCAAGCCACATTTTTAATGAAATAAATCTAACACTGTAATCGGTTGCTTAATATTGTAAATTATAATATCCAACATATAATTTGTTTCTAATGTCCAGGGCCGAAACTAAGGGGGGGGGGGGGGGGCAGAGGGGCCATGTGCTCCAGGCGCCAAATGAAGAATTTCATTTGTCGTTTAATACAAAAATGTATATATGTGAAATTTGTATAAAAATGTCTCGTAGCCGGAAAAATAAAAATAAATAAATAAAAACAACCAAATGCATTAAAACTGACAAATAGATAAAAAGGTTTGCCTAAAATACTAGATAGCAAATGAATAAGAAGAAAGAACTGTTCTCTTAGGCTATTTTTAACCTATTCCAAATACACCATGTCTATGTCTTCTATCTATCATACACTACACTTCCAGTGTAGTAAGAATCGCTAACATTTTCACGGTCAGTCTCCTGTCTCTGTGCCACTATCCGGTGTCTAACAAGAATAATTGCCAAGCAATTCCTACGAAAAAAATCCAAATACAAATTCTGGCTATGGTTCTTGTTTGACAATAACTTAATACATTGCTTTGGACAATTTCAAATAAAAATTTTGTTTTTCATAATTTTTTCTATTTTTGTATCAATATGCAGTTTAGTGTGTTAGGGACACACAAACTTCCCTCTATAAGTGCTACACACTCCATTTTCATAGGAACGTTCTACAGAGTGGCCAAGATAAAAGAGGCCCAATATACAGAAGTACAAATACTTACTAATTATTATTTAAAAGTAGTAAATACAGAGTATTATGAATAACAACATACTGAATATTCAATAATTCACAGGAGGTGTTATTCATAATATTCTGTATTTACTACTTTTAAATAAAAATTAGTAAGTATTTGTACTTCTGTATACCGGGCCTCTTTATCTTGGGCACTCTGTATAATATAAATGATATGATGTAAAAATGGATGTTTGCTTCATATTTTTGTTTTAAAAAAATAAACTACTTACATTATTGCAAATCGGATCTTTAATTTTATACAATACACCATAATGAAAGTCATTAAAAAATATCAAGTAAGTAGTATTGAGAAACATATGTTGAAGCTTTAGCATTTTGAACATACTGATGTGATATACTGAAAAAACATAAACTGGGCACTCTGAATCCTTTGAACGAAAATGGGTGCAGTACAAAATCTTTTTCGCATATATCCTAATTATCTGATGTTTATGCAAGAATATACTGGCGATGTTTACATACTTTTTATTAAAAAGTGGTAATTTCGTCATTTCTCATCAAAATGAATGCTAGCATTCATTTTGATTGACCTTCTGAATTCACCTTTACAGGACTGCTTCACCATCCCCCTACCCCAAACGCACACTCTATAGCGAAATCGCATGTTAACCTATGGGAAAATTGAATTACTAGGTGGTAACTCATTACGTAATATAATTATAGAAATACGATTTCCCCCATCAGAAAGTACACGCAGGGCCGAAACTAGGGGGGGGGCAGGAGCCCCGGGCGCCAGCAGAACAGAAGGCGAAGGGGGCGCGAAATGCAGGTTTTGTTTGTTGTTTGATATAGAAATGTATATATATATGAAATTTGTATAAAAAGTCTCGCAGTCGGAAAATCCAAAAGAAAAACTGAACCAAATGCATTAAAATAGACAAATAGATAAAAAGATTCGTCTACAATACAAGATAGCAAATGAATAAAAAACGAACTGTTTTAGGCTATTTTCTTTCTCCCATTCCAAATATATCCCGTCTATACCGTCTATCATTTAAATCTCTTCCTGTGGTTTAGGAGAATCACTAACATTTTTCAAGGTCAGTCCCTACTCATGTCTGTATATGACACTGTTCAACGTCGTCTGGACACGGTATTGCACTGTCCAGCATGGATAATTATCAAACGATTCCCTCACTTTGACCTTTCTATTACATAAAAATATTCCACGAAGGCTGTTCTTTTTTTCCCTTTTCTCACAGCATGGAGCTTTCTTCTTTTTCCATTTTGTCATGGGCGAGGGGTGACTGCCGTGGACAATAAACACAAATTGGGGGATGAATGCCCAAAGTAAAATTCTCAGTAAAATCTTTTTCTTTTAAGTATAGCATTTGTAAAGGTACAGTAAAAAATCAAATCTCGTACAGGGCGCCACCCTGGCTTTATCTTCCAAAAAGTTTTTTACTCGTCTTTTTGCGAAAGCTTTCTAAGCGTTTTGCCGTCCTTGGCGGCAACTGGAATATGCCGGCCTGTTACTTTTGCTAAAATTACTTTTTCATCCAGATCCAATTTAGTATTATTAGAGGAAGCGAGGTTGGGCGACTGCTTGGGATACTAAAAACAAATAATATTTGAAAGGATAATTTGTAAAATATGCAAAATAAAACTCTTTGTTAAAACTTTTTTTTTTGAAAAAGAATGTCATTTGTAGGGGTGCAGGGAGAAAACCATACCCAAGTTGCTATGACTAATAAAACCGCAGCCGCCCCAGCCTTTATTCTCCCAAATTATTTTCTCGTCATTTGGCCATTTTCAGATAAATGAAAAATGCCGCCATACAATTTGTTACAATTACTTTTTTACATACAAATCCGGCTTTAAAGGGCGCGAGGTTGGCTATTACTAACGACACTAAAAACTAAGGAGATGAAACATATGCAAGATAAAATAGTAACCTCTCCTCCCCCCCCCCTTTTTTTTAAGAATATAGAATTTGTCGAGACGCAGAAAAGAACCTCGCGCAGGGTGCCATGGCTAATAAAGTCGTCTTTGCAAAAAAAAAATGTTTTCGTCTTTTTGCCATTCTTACGTGTTTTGCTGCCCCATTCTTTGGCTGTAAATATTTTTTTAGATCCAGATGTAAATTTCCGGGACAAATACATCGTGTGCCCCTGTAATAATCAAGCTCGATTTCTTTTTGTTTTTAATCTTATCATACTCTAAAAATACAAAATATCGATTATAATCAGTAACAAAGTCAAATGCATTCTGAATATCAGCTTTATGTAAACAGCATACCAAGTGTGGGGGACCCCTAAATCAGGGGCCCCAGTGTCACGATCCAGATTTAGATTTATCAGATCTGATTTAATTAGACTCTGAATCTGTGTAATTAAATCGTCATAAAAGTCTCTAACAGTAACAGGGTTCCGTTCAGCTCAGATCCAAGTTTGAGTCTCACCAGGGCTACACTACATACCGGGCTTGCTCATTCATTATGATGACGTCACAAAAGGTGGCTGACTAGGAGGAAAGACATACAGCGATTGGCACAAAACGATGGGCGCGTTGCTTTGGACCAATCGCTGGTCGCGGTCAGCCACCATTTGTGACGTTTTGAGAGTGAATGAGCAAGCCCGGTATCTAGTGTTGCCTTGGTCTCATCCCAACCCTCCACAACCGTTCACAGTTCTGATAATTGCTAATAGAAAAGAAGACTAGGAAAAACATTTAAACATTTAAATTACATGAAAATTATGAAGCAATACTAATTAAAAAAAGTGCTAAGAAAATCCTTTGATCAAAAAATATTTTTTCTCGTTGAACTCAAAAGAGGATTTTGGGGTCCTTTGAATGTGAGGCCCTTTGAGACCATCGCGACCCCTTAAATCCGCCCCTGAGAATATCAATAACTATACTTCCTAAGATGAAAACGTGTATAAAGCAGAATATTTTACGGTACCTTTCGATTTCATTTTCAAGGTTTTAATGAGTCAGTATTTGACAAAGCTGATTACTTAGTTCAGTATTACAGATTTTCTGATTATATACTTTAAATTTTAGAAACTTAGAAAAAATTTGCTTTGGAAATTTTCTTTGCGGAGGGGGGGGGGCGCCAAAATGGCTAGTTTCGGCACTGAGTACACAGCTGATGCCGACGTGGTGCTTTTTTAAAATTGCCTAGTATTTTTAAGATGATAAATTTTGAAAATTTTCTACAAGTAGAAATTTCAGTTTTTGAAATACTTAAAATTTAAGGAGACTTTAAAAAACGCACTACGTATAGGCATCAGAAGTCTACTTTTTGGTGGTGAAAACTGTATTTCGATAGTTAGGTAATAAGTCACCACCTAATCCAATTTCTTCATAGATGATGAACATGAGATTTTGAGACTAGCTATTTGAAAACCTGTATTGGTGAATCATCCCTTTACACTGTAATCTTCAGCCCTTTACACTGTAATCTTCAGGAATAATAAACAGAACCCAAATTTCCTTTGAGAAATGTTCATTTAAATAAAAAATTGTTCACATGTGATTTTTTTCATTTTTCTTATCGAATTTCGATTGCTTAAATGCAGGAACCAGTAGCATTCGTTAATTAGATATTTGTTGATTTTGGACATAATAATGTTATTAATACATAAATTTGTTGTGTGCCCTATTTGTGCGTTAAAACGTTGTAAAAGGTTTTAATTTATGTATTAAAAATTCGCACAAAGTGTTTGATTTATGCTTATAATGTTATGCTATTGAAACGCTGACTTTCAGCAGAACTAAGATTTTGAATAAAAATGATCTCCGAACTCTAAAGCAAATCAAGAGAATCTTTTTCTTTTTTTTTAAGGGAAGGGGACGGGGGGGGGGGGATACATAGTTCCATATAATCGACACAGTATTAAACAGTAAATGGAACATTTTCCTGGTCTTGCCGGAAGGAACACCTGCTAAGACAAAAACTTGCCTAAAACGAAACTTTTTTTTTTATCCCTAGTGATTCTGTTTTCAGATTTTATTGTATGTAAAACGATTTAATATAATAAATTATTGCTTAATATTATATAGGAACATGTCACTGCGTGAATGTTACTTCTGACAGATCGGGTTTACAAATAGGGACCGGGTGCAAACACATTCCAGCGTCCTATTGTACGTAACGCTAGTTGTCAGTACTTGTGATTTAGAAAGCGAAATTTATTAAGAGCGTTACAGATCTAGGGGGCTAGTCCGTGTTATTTTCAGAATTTGGACGATTTTATTAGATCTTTTACTTGTGGGAGCATAGGATAGAACTGGTGCAACGCTTTGACGCGCCGCACCCGGAGGTCTCCAGTCGTGGTCCGGGAGACAGAACGTGTTGGGGCCAAGCTTGACCAGTTGTCTCAGTTTCCGAGAAACCGGAATTAATTGAATATCAGTTATTTCAGTCGGGTTAGAACTATCCACAAAAAAGAATTGAATTCTTAATGGCACAATCAGATGAGGGAGCCATTGACTTTAATAAGTCAACGTTGTCCGACTTGGGTGTCCCCAAAGTCGATGACGATGGGAAGGAGGACAAACGAGTACCAGCACAATACATAGTGAATAAAGCGAATATCGTGTTGCAAGGGAAAGCCAAACAAAAATGAAAAAGATGTGATGGTGACACTGACACATCTGGAAGAGCTTTATGCACTGTTCGTACAGCAAGCTCTGGAGTCGCTAGAACTGTAATAAACAACTTTACATTGAAGGTGACTGAGTCGGAATTTAATAAAAGATATGCAGGACGCCTGCACCGGAAGAAGGTTCCAAAGTGGAGAAGAAAATTAAGCGTCCAACGGGGAAAAGAGGGAAGACCTGTGCTGCAAGTGCTACCACAGACCATGTCCTTCTCGTACATCTCACGTATAGGGAAGTAGCAATCAGCTGATCAACCATTGTACTTCATATGGAGGTCAGGGTAGTTAAACCAATCAGAACTGCCTATTTGTAGTCTGTGACTTCCAACATGACGTCTATTGCAACTGCCCTATAAGAAGGAGGATACCAGGTCTTTGGAGAAAAGGTTGACAGAGGCGATAGAGCCAGGTGGGAGTCACGGGTAAGGGGCCTCTTTAGTCCGGGGGTTTCTTAGTGCGCCTCTCTACGAAGAAGGATGCCGAAATTCTATAAAAAACGATATAGGAACATGAGAAGGTGAAGGATACGGTCAAGTGCACTGTTCCTAGGCTTCGAAGTCCTCGTGTGGGAGTAGGTGCGGGAGCCAGGATTGAACTGGGAACCCACGGGCAGTAGGTGAGATCTTAAGTGCCGAGCAAAAGGCTAGCTCGATCGCTTCCTGCGAGATACTCGTTTTCTACTGCCCGTACAAGATGGCGTCGCCACAGTACTCCACCCCAGTGAGGAGAACGTCTCGTTGACGTTGAACGAACGATGTGCACTCGTGTTGCGTGGCGGTTGCCAGGTTGCTGCTGTCACGGCGTGCGCACGTGTGACCCCGATATGTGCGGCGTGACAGGCTTTCGTGCTATGAGAGTCGTCATAGGCTTTCGTGCTGTGATCGTTTCACAGGCTTTGCGTGCTGGGGTGTTTCAGTGCTGCCATCTGTTGGACTCCAGAGGAGGTGATTGTGTCGGTGAAGGTGCGTGTTCGTTTGTCCAAGGTCACCAATGTGGGAGTAGGTGCGGGAGCCAGGATTGAACCTGGGAACCCACGGGCAGTAGGTGAGATCTTAAGTGCCGAGCAAAAGGCTAGCTCGATCGCTTCCTGCGAGATACTCGTTTTCTACTGCCCGTCAAAGATGGCGTCGCCACACTCGTATCATCGCATACGACATACATAACGAATCGTCGAAGCTGCAATAAAGAAGTCGGGTGCTAAGGCAGGGTCGGTTAAGATCAAGTTTCCTATTAAAGGACGAGACTTGACCAACTGGGTCCTGGAAATCACTCAAAGAGCCTTCCATGTCTTAGCGAATCTACGAAGGCTGATGATCGGCTGGACAAGAGCTAAACTGGCTGAGCACATCCGACCGACTCAGTGTTATAGATCTAGGAATTATGGCCACATAAGCAAGTCGTGCACGAATAAGGAAGCCTGTTTGGAGTGTGGGAGCTCCAAGCAGAAGTCGGACAAGCATTGTAAAAATCACAAATGTGGAGAGGGGGAAAATAAATGTTTGAATTGTGTCACGGTGAACAAGTTGTACCCTGTCAACCAGAGGGTGAATGGGAATCATCTATCCCTCCACCCCCATTGTCCTACCCGAGCTCTTGAGGTAAGCACACGTTAAATCAAATAACAGACTATGGTTAATCTTAGCACAGGACAGCAGAATGCAGGCAAATCTATGACGGCAGTGATTAAGGTGAGTGTGGATATCGACGACTACGAGATACTCTGTGTTCAGGAACCTTATGTGTTCGCTGAAGGTAAAGTTGGTGGGATTCCAGATGGGGCAACAGCGTTCTACTCTCAGGCCCAAAAGAGATCTGTGGTCTACGTCTTGAAAAAAACCATTCCGACGAGGAGGTCATGACGGACAGCGACATTGTTACGGAGCAGTTTGATTTGAGTGTAGATGTAAAATTTCTTGTAGTTTCGGTCTATTTGCCGCCACAAAGAGATGGCGTCGATATCACTTTACAGATAACTGCTTATATACAGATACATACTTATTATATACTTCATATATATATATATATATATATACAGGGTGTCCATAATTAAACGACCCTACTTTAAAGTTGTCTACAGACGAAGCTATTGGTCAGAAAGTTGTGAAATTTTGTGTAGAACATAATGAAGGGATGGGAATTTGTTTGAGCGAAAAAAAATTAGTTCAAAATTTCGCCACCAGAGGGCGTTTTTTAAATGAATTACACATTTAGCATATACTTGCGATAGTTTACAAATTTTATTACAGCAAAAGATGTTCAACAAAACTTTTTTTGCGACATGTTCTTAGCATTTCCCAAAACACACTCCGGACGGCTGTGGAACATGCTATCTTACGATTCCAGATGGTAGCTGAAAAGGATGGCCGTCATGTAGAATATGATATGTTGTAATAAAATTTTTAAACTATAGTAAATGTATGTTAAATGTTATGCTAAATTATCGATAAAATTATCTATAAAACGCCATCTGATGGCGAAATTTTGAACTATTTTTTTTCGCTCAAACAAATTCCCATCCCTTCATTATGTTCTCCATAAAATTTCACAACTTTCTGACCAATAGATTCGTCTGTAGACAACTTTAAAGTAGGGTCGTTTAATTATGGACACCCTGTATATATATATATATATATATACCGGGTGATCCAAAAGTCAGGACGAACTTTAAAAATGAATAATTCGAAAACGAATAAAGATACAAAGAGGCGGTTTGTACCAAACGGATGGAAAAGAAACCGGGTTTTGTCTGGCAACGAAATAAAAAATAGTTCTGTTGGCGACCAACAGATGGCGCTGTCGGATTTCTGATGTAGGATTATCCAAAGCAACAAGCGATATAAAAAGGAGCAACTGCAGCAGGTAATGGTAGTCGGAACTTGTATGCATCAAAATGCTGTCCATAGTTGAGAAAGCCCTCTTAGTTAAATTGTATTATAAGAATTCGAAAAGTGCCATTGCGGCATTGCGAGCATATCACTACATGAAGGGTATGCGAGATAGCAAAGAACCAATAACGGCTTCTGCATTGAACAAAATGCTGAAAAAATTTGATGCTACAGGTTCTTTGGCGTCACGCCAAAGAAATGGACGTCCCTCAACAGCCGCTGCTGTTGCCACGACAGTGGAGCAGACGGTGCGATCCATGTCGGCAGTTGCTGCACATGGGGAATGCAGTGCTCGAGAAGTTTTGAGGCATATAGGAATGTCGTACGGAAGTGTCTGGAGAACACTTCGAATAACATTGCAACGGTGTCCCTACAAGTTGCAACATAACCAAGAACTGAAACCTCCTGGCTTCGACTCTGGCCGAGATTTTGTGAATTTGGTATTCAATGAGATGGGAGAGCAGCACGACTGGCTTCACGCTGTGCTTTGGACAGATGAAGCGCATTTCACACTCTCTGGCGCTGTTAACACCCACAATTGTCGAGTGTGGACCACAGAACATCCACATGCATTTTTTGAGGTACCCTTTCAACAGTCTAAAGTGACAGTCTGGTGTGGCTTTACTGCTGATTTCATAATTGGTCCATTTGTTTTCGAGGAAGTCACACAGATGGGTTTCAAAACAGTTTCTATCACTGCCCAGCGATATGTAGCACTGTTAAAGAACAACATTATTCCTGAACTGCAAGCGTAACAGGCACTCCAAACAGTCACATTTATGCAAGATGGAGCGTCACCTCATATTGCTCTGCCTGTGCAACGCTGCTACGCTCAACATTTGGAGAAGATCGCATTATCAGTCGCTACTTTAATCACGCATGGCCCCCAAGATCTCCCGATCTGACACCCTGTGACTTTTGGCTGGGGAGGATTCTTGAAGTCAAAAGTGTACCTCGACCAACTGGCATCACTAGCAGCACTGAAGATGAAATCAGCACTGAAGAACAAGAAATGCTACTAAATGCTGTAAACGGTGTGGTGCCTCGCAGCTGGACTTCTGAATGTTGGACAGCACATTGAACATTTACTGTAGTACTAATTAACTGTAATTAAGCTGACTTGTAAGTTGTCAACATTTTTTTTCATTTGTAAATCATCTTTTGGTGCAATAAAACACTATAGCGCCATCTGTTGGTCGCCAAAAGAACTATTTTTTTTTCGTTGCCACACAAAACCCGGTTTCGCGCAAACCGAATCTTTGTATCTTGATTCGTTTTCGAATTATTCATTTTTAAAGTTCGTCCTGACTTTTGGATCACCCGGTACTTCATATATATATACTAGCAGGCTTTGCCCGCTACGCTGGTCGGTTTCTCCAAACGAAATATACCCGTGAATTTGGTCATCTGTGTTTTAAAGCAATATGCACCTTTACTTTGATTGTCCTTCGCAATGATGTAAAACGAAATAGACGTCATTGCTCTGTTATATTTTCTATTTTTCACACAAAATTTGGCTATTAAAGAACAACTTCTTTATTTAATCATTTACAGTATGATTTGCTAAAGAACTATGTAACAATATGCAATATACTAAAATTACTCCTGGAAAATTATTAATGCAAGTTCAATCGAAATCCATTCTGCAGTATTTTTTAAAAAGGCTAATGTTTCACGGCTTCAACTGATTACAGAAATTTCACCCCTAGTTTTATAATTAGACAACGTAGAACTATTATACGATAATCGTTACAAAAATATGCATTATCTCATGAACAATAGGACTTAGAAGAATGTACTTTATACCATTCTATTCAGCATACAAAAATACATTAAAATATATTATAATTGTCACTTAACTATAATACTCGAATTTTAAGGAATTTTTTTAAAAGTTTGTTAATTTTTTTTACCTCCCTTAGGGGTGGAGTTTTTGAAAATCCCGTCTTAGTGCGCCTCTACATACTAAGAAGTAGTTTTCCCCCAAGTTTCGTGTTTGTAGGTTCAGTAGTTTAGGCTCCGCGTTGATCATCTTCCCAGTCAGGATTTTCATTTATATATATAGATAACAGTTTGCGGGAACAGATTTCGCCGCATTATCTTATAACAATGAAAAGAAGTCCGTCGCGTTTTATCGACAATTTGAATTTCTTCCATTGCTATAATAACGCGCGTATGTTTTGAAATTATCATTTGTAATATTAGAATTTTGAGGTTTTGGCGCCAAGAACGTCGCCAAATTTGTAAAATATGCAATATCTCACGAACTATGGGACTTAGAAGAATGTACTTTGTACCATTCGATTCAGCATACAAAAATACATTAAAATATGTTATAATTTTTCACTTAACTGTTATACTCGATTTTTAAGGAATTTTTTTTAAAGTTTGTTCATTTTTTACCCCCCTTAGGGGTAGAGTTTTTGAAAATCCCGTCTTAGTGCACCTCTACATACTAAGAAGTATTTTTCCTCCAAGTTTCGTGTTTGTAGGTTCAGTAGTTTGGGCTGCGCGTTGATCATCTACCCAGTCAGGACTTTCATTTATATATATAGATAATGCACTACACCAAAACTATCTCTGAAAAATTAACAATGCAAGTTGCATCGAAATCCATTTAGCAGAATCTTTTAAAAAGGATAATGCTTCATAATCGGGTTCAATTGATTATAGAAATTCCCCCTAATTCTATAACTAAGCAACGTAGAATGATATGTTATGCACTAAAACCTTGCTTCAAAATTTAGCTAACTAACAGTACAAGTCCCATCAAAATTCATTCAACAAAATTCCAGTTATAAGTGGCCGGATCGAAATTCCCCTTTGCATTATATATATACAGTAGATAGGTGAATGTATCTTTCATAATCATCTTGTCCTGATGATAGAACAGGAATTTTCAAAAATAAACTTTGCACACCCTCCGTAGCTGTAATATATACTCTCTAGTATACACCCTCTGTCTATAGCGTATATGCACAGTATTCTTACGACTACACCACTGACAACTTTCTCCCATAGCTCCATAACTAAACAATGTAGACAATCAATCCCTGAAATATTATCTAACTAACTGTGAAACTTCCATCAAAATTCGTTCAGTAGAACTTTAAAAAAGGTAATCTTTCATAATCGGGTTCACCTAATTTTATCTAAAACTTCCCCCCGTAGCTCTATAAATAAGCAATGTAGAACAATGTGCTTTCTTTTTAAACCTTTCTAAAACAAATTACCTAACTAATAGTGAAATCATATAAAAATCTGTTCGGTAGAACCTGAGTTTTAATCGATCTGATTGAAATACGAATTTGCGTTTTATAAATATTGTAGATGATTATGATATGATTTATGTAATCGGATTCGTTGTCAAGCTTTCGCTTCAGAAAACACAACGCAGACGAAACTTTGCTCCAGAGAAGCACCAACCATCTCCACAAAATTGCGTTAGCTAACTGTGTAAATCCCACCAAAGTCCGTCCAGCAGTTTTAAAATTATAAACAGTCGGAATGAAATACGAATTTGCATTTTATATATATAGTAGATATATCTTTCATAATTGCACTCATCTTTCCCAAACACTTTCCCATTAGCTCTATCACTAAGCAACATAGAGTGATATATAATAGGGTCATTAGCCATACCTGAAAAGTCACTTCCATCAAAATTTGTTCAGTAGCATTTTTTTGTAAAGGTAATCTTTAATAATCGGGTTCACTTAATTTTAGAGCTTTCCTCTGTATCTCTATAACAGAGTAACGTAGAATAGCTATACTCTGAATCCTTTCAAATACATTACTTAACTGACAGCGTAAAACCTAACAAAATATCATGAATAATCGGATTAAAATATGAATATGAGGTTTATACTCATAGTAGATGATGATATGATTTTCTGTAATAGGATTCATCATGAAGGTTTCGCTTCAAACGTAAACGATGCTTTTCCTCATTGGATACTTCTCTATTATCCCGTCGACCACTTTTCATAACAAAAAACTATCGCCAAATTGCAAGATTAAACACTAAAAATGCAGTTCCATTTACTTGATGTCAGAAGAATTATATGTGTTTGTTACGTCATCAAGTGGTTTTTAATTCGACATTTGCGTGTATTTTTCATTATGTTTTACTGATTTATTGATTATTTCATTAATTAAAATAACAATTGTATCCTTACAGTCTTATATTTTATTTATTTATTTATTTTGACATTCCAATGGCAACGTTCTCCCGTTTATTTGGCGTTACAGTTTGGCGATAGTTTTTTGTTATGAAAAGTGGTCGACGGGATAACAGAGAAGTACCCAACATGGTAGCTAAAACTCCAATTGGCGAGGTATCTGATTGCGGAAAATTAGTCCGAAATCGTGTGAATAACTAACTACCCAAAGAAAAGGGGAAACATGGATGAAGACTGAAAACAAATAAAGAAGCAATATACTTGTATAATGCTAAACAGACCTTCGAAACTTTATTTTAGCAATCACGTTTTATTTTAAATCGTGCGTTTGTAGAATTAATAATTATACACAATTACATAAATATCCGTAAGAATAATATTCCATTCCCAATTGAACAGTTAATGTTTCTATCTGTAAAAATAAACAAAAGAATTAAATAACAAAAATATTTAATTTGAATTTCTTCCATTGCTATAGTAACGGATGTATTTTTAGAAATTCTCACTTGTATTGTTAGAATTGTTAGATTTTGACGTCAAAGACTTCGCCAAATTAGAAAAATGTGCGTTATCTCACGAACTATTTGACTTATGAGTATTTAATTGATACCATTCGATTCAGCATACAAAAATACATTAAAATTTGTTATCATTTGTCACGTAACTATAATACCCGATTTTTAAGGAATTTTTTAAAAGTTTGTTCCCCTTTTTACCCCCCTTAGGGGTGGAGTTTTTGAAAATCCCGTCTTAGTGCGCCTCTACACACTAAGAAGTATTTTTCCTGCAAGTTTCGTCTTTGTAGGTTCAGTAGATTTGGCTGTGCGTTGATCATCTAGCCAGAAAGGACTTTCTTTTATATATATAGATTTCATATATTATATACTTCATATATATATTCATACATACTTATTATATACTTCACTTTACAGATAACTGTTTATACACTTAACAGCTTCAGGGTCTGTTTGACAGTCACATGGACAAGTCCATTGTAATAGTTGGAGATATTAATGCCAAGAGCTCGGTTTGAGGGAACCCTCTTCACAAGTTCGACGATCATGGGAACCTTATTCGGGAGTTTTGTGCTCAGATTGATTTAGAGGTCTGGGGCGACTCCACTAGTGAAGCCACGTTCATCAGGTCCCAAGGAAAAAGTTGGATAGATTTAGCTTTGAGCAGACGTTGAAGACCAGCTCGTTTGGTCAGAGGGGAGCTCGAACCTCGTGAGACGGCTACCGACCATCGACGTATTGTTTCGGTAATTTCTTCAGACATGCCAATTCCATAGCCTAAATACAGGGTGAGAATTAAAGACTTGGATCTGCCAAAGTTCCGAGTGGCCCTGTCCGAAAAGATAGGAAGCATGGATCTGGCCTGACTAGATGGGAAATCAGTCAACGAGAGTGTCACTCAATTAACAGAAATTTTGCAGGATATGTGTGCAGATGTCAAGAGAAATAAAAGACCTCGCGTTAAAATTGTTCCTTGATGAAGTGAAAGTTAAGCGATCGTGAGAAGACTTGTTCTAGCGGCAAAGACGCCGCCTCCAGCGTTGCAACGGCAACCTGGATCAAAGAAAGGAGGAAGAAATACTTTTTTATAAACTCCGGGACCGTTTTTGAAAATCGATCCGCCGGGCCTAGTGGGATCATTACCGGTCGATTCTTAAGGAAATTGACCAACGTAAACCATTTGGTTCTCTTTTTGATTGTGCTAGGGTAAATCCTCGAACCCTTTAAAAGTTAGTGCAGTTCTCTATAAGGATGGGAGCCGAACCAAGGACTTTAACTCAACATCAGAAGATCTGATGGATTATCACTTTCCAAGTGATAATGAGCACCGCTCTGATCAGGAATACGCTATAGGGGACGACGACCCGGAATTCACCCTGAAGAAGGTTGAGACGGTTTTCAGGTCTCTGAATCGTGGCAAAGTTTCGGGGATGGATAGAATACCTCTATAGATTACAGAACTTCTTTTTAGGACAAATAAAGTACTTTTCATAGCGTTAATGAACAAATGTCTGGCAGATAGTGTCTATCCAAGTCAATTGAAAATAGTAGACCTTGTTCTGTTTAATAAAATGGGCAAGGATCGTGGGCTGGCCAGCTTCTATCGTCCAATATGTTTATTGCCCATCTGGTATAAAGTTGTAGACAAGTTTGTGACCAATAGATTGGTTTACTATTCTAGGTCACATGGGCTCAGGAATCCACTCCAGTTTGCTTTTACTCCGGGTATGGGAACGGAAGACGCTCTCTAGGAGCTGCGTACAACAATAGAACAGTGTTAGACACTTTTCTCCGGGAGGGATTTCTGTGGCACTGGGGGGGGGGGACATTACAGAGTTCCGTTGGGGAAATCGCAGTTTTTAACCATTAAAAGCATGAAATCGCAAATCTTACGGAGGGGAGGTGTTGTTCCCCCGCCCCCCCCCCCCCTGAATTCAACACTGCAATAGAACGTTGTCAAAATCCGGACAACGATTGTTGTCTCAACCTGTTGGATATCAAAGAAGCCTTTAACAGCTTGTGGTGGCCCTCGATCTTTGCTGGTCTGAGTAAAATGTACCTTAGAAACCTATTCAACCTGGTTAGCAGTTTTTTCTGAAAGGAAGGTAGTTTACCGAACAGAAATCTCATCGATGGAACGGAAATACAACGTCGGTTGTCCGCAGGGCTCGAACTCTTTTGTTTTTTACTGAAACTTAGTAGCAAATACACTCTTGGAGTTGGATCTTGGCGAATTTGTTCGGATTACTGCCTATGCGAATGATTTCGGTCAGTTGATAGATGCGCCTGATGCTTACCAGTACAGTTGCCAAGCTAATTCAGCTTTGGCAAAAACAGCAGAGTGGGCAATGGGCTTTATTGGCATGACGTCATAAACCACCATCACGTGACCTCCCTGCTGTGTTTATATTTGTTTGTCTATGTATCGCATGCATACATTGGTCGATATTGTAAGAAATCACGTGTTGGTGGTATTCTTACAATCTCGAACCCAGATTCCCAATAAAGCCCACTGAGCATAAGCTCGCATTCAGTGCAGACAAAACAGTCGCAGTCTACTTCCGACAGACTCGTATATTGGGCAGAAGGAATGGTCCTTCGACTCTCCCTCGCATGCATTTTCTCGGGGTTCCCGTTAAAACGAAGAATTCCGTGAGGTACCTTGGTGTAATGGTGGATGCGAAGCTGAACGGCATAGCTCACGTGGCGTATGGAAGGGAATCAATAGCCCATTACATCAGATCGGTCCGCTCCTTCAGTCGGAGGGACTGCGGTTTGAGTGGACAGGGACAGGCACCGAGCGGATGAGAGACAAGCTGGTTTCGGCTCAGAGACCAGCTCTCCTCCATATAACAAGGTGCTTCTGTACTACCAGTATGGCAGCTGTTCAAATACTGGCAGGTGCAATGGCCCTAGATCTGCAGGTGGAGAATGAATTCCCTCTCACAAGAGTCCTCCGTATGAATAGCGACCTAGAAATAGGCTCAGTCTGTATTCGTGCACAGGGCCATCGCTAAGACTTTTTATTGAGGGGGGAGAGGACCTTAAATTGCCAAGTTAAATTTCAGTATTTGCCAACTTATTGAGAAGTAAAAATAAATAGTTTTCGCCAATTCAACAAGTTTGCCAATTAGTTTTATAATTTTGCCAAGTCACCACAATTAGAAAATGTAATATAGTTCTTATTTGTAAAAAGTATAATAATATTCCCAATTAGATTTGTAACTTTTGCCAAGTCTATCAGAAATAGAAAGTATATTATAGTTTTTATTAAAGTTTTAAACAAATTTTCCAACTAAAAGTTTTTAAATTTGCCAAGTGTAACAGCATTCGGGAACGTTTGGTGGGGGAGGCTCCCTCCCCCCCCCCCTTAGCGAGGGCCCTGTTCGTGCAGACGAAATTCAACGTAAAGCAGAACGCTGGTAGGTACACCCTGCAAGAGTCCCACCATGGATTGGGAGGAGGCACCTCAGTTCACTGGGGATTCCCCAGACCATCAAGGAGTTGGGGACGATCAAGGAGGACCACAAAACGATGGGCGCGCACTTTGTACCAATCCACTCTGTATGATTTTTAAAATGCCATGATTCGGCTATGTATTCCGTTGGTCGTGTCTGCTCTATATTTTATGGCTTTGGCAACTTCTTCACTCTCTTTTCGGTTCTGACAAGGCTCCTACACTTAAGCTTAAATAAAGGCGCCCTTATAGAAAGTGCATATGCATAGAACTAGAGCATAAATCCACCCTGAATAGTAAAACAGATGAAACCACAAAAAATTAGAAAGAAAATAAAAGAGCCCAAAGCAGGAACTGTATCTCAAAAGACCTATAGAACTGAATAACATAAATGGGAACTACATTAGATAAACAAGGAGGTGAATTCAAGCGTAAAAATGAAAGTAGCATGAAGATCCGTAAGTAGAATATGAAAAAATATGTGCAGATTTAGTTTTAATCTGTAAAAGTTTATAAATGTAGTCTTTTAGTAGGGCGTGTGATATAAATCCATTAGTCCAAAAAGACGAAAACATATTTGGGGGACGAGTGTAGAGTGTAGAGCCGTCTACTACAAAAGCGACGCCCAGCGTAATGTCGCACGGGACCCTGGCAAAGCAGTTAGTGAGACCCAACGTATACTTCAATATTGGACTAATAAAATATGTATTTTTAAACTAGCTGACCTTCCCGGCGTTGTCCGGGCTCGTGATAATAAATTAAAACAAACCCCAAGTTTCTTTAATTTTATATCTTTAACCTGATTTTGTATGAAATTATTTTTTTAAAGTGCTGCACATGTGCCGGAAAATCTTTTAATTGCACCTTCCGGCGACAAGGCGTGCATTCTGATCTAAACGAACCTCCGACACGCGTTCCCACTGCCTGCGGCACAGTATAGCAGGCGTGCATCGCACACGATTAAATATCTTTTAGTTATACCATCTGCCGCCAGGGGGCGCACTCTGTTCTAAACAAACCACCTTTCGAACGATACTTCGACGCGTGTCCACGCTGCCTCCGGCACCGTATAGCAGGCGTGAAACGTACACTCTGCAAAATCCTTACTTTCACCCTTCACCGGCAGGGGGCGCAATCTGTTATATTCGAACATCCGACAAGAGTACCCGTTGTATCAAGGGAGTTGAATAAACCAATTCCATTCGAAATCGGACTTGTAGGACCCGAGAAAAAAGCGCCCCTAGCGGTGGAAGGCCGAACTAAAATCTGTAACACAATCGAAAACCAAGTTGAATGAGCCAAATCCCGTTTTGATTGGGCCCAATAGATCCCGAGATAAGAATGCGCCCACTGGCGGTGAAAGGAGGTACTAAAGTCTGTAAGACGATCGAAAGCAAAATTGAATGAGCGAAATCCCGTTTTGATCGGGCCCATAGAACCCGAGATAAGAATGCGCCCCTCGCGGTGAAAGGAGGTACTAAAATCTGTAAAGAGATCGAAAATCTAGTTGAATGAGATAAACACGGTCGTGATCGGGCCTATAGAAACTGAAAAAATAAATTCCTCACCCGCTGGAGATTAATATTCTGAAATAGTGGTAACAGAGGCGGATTACCAAATAGGCTGAGTAGGCTGAAGCCTAGGGTCCCGACAAACTAAGGGCCCAGCGCTAAGTTTGTGACCTTTTTTTGTCCTAAAAAATATATATGTATATCTGTGTGTGCGTATGTATATTTGTATATATATATATGTTGTATGTCAATGTATATACATATAGAGCAGGAGGGGGGGCCCCAATGTATTAAGCCTAGGGGCCCGGTAGGTGGTTAATCCGCCTCTGAGTGGTAACCAAGGACTGAAGAAGTAAAAATTAAAATGTCAGTTTACTTCCGACCCTGCCACCCCTTTTAAGGTTTGTGGATTCAAGATACGATAAAAGCACAATAAATTTCTTTTCCCATGAAAAAATCAGATTTAAAATAAAAATTTACCAGTCGAATTTCTTAAATATAATATATGATTTTGCGGATATATACCAATTTTTAAATCCCTATCATATATAGTTTTAAAAATTTGAACATACATTGAATTTTGAGTGTGGTTTTTAATTTTTTTAAGCATTGTTTATTTTTATCTTTTGTATCTGAAAGTAAATGAATTTTTTTTTTATATAAAATAAAAACTTACTGGCCAATTTTTTCACTACTCTTAATCAGCATATGATTTTGTGTATATATATACCAATTTTCAAATCTGTATCTTATATAGTTTTAAAAATTAGTACAAACCTTAAAATTTCTAACTAGAATCTTTAGCTGGTAAACCATTGTGGCAACCTCTTTCATATCTCAGTGAAACATCTACACCTGCATTCATTTATTATTTTGTGGTTAGTGCCATTTTCAGATAAAAAGATTGCATTTTTGCGATGTTTAATGAGTTTTGATTAATATCTCGACTAATTATTAAAATTCTGAGTCTCAGGTGCATCAGGACAGACCTTGGACTATCCTCACCTAAATTTTTAGACTTTTAGGTGTGCTAGATTTCGCTAACACACGCACACACATTCACACAGAGTAAAACTTCATTTTATTGGTATAGATTGTATATATCTTAGAATCTATATATTTAAAACGAAAAGTGCATTCTGCTAAATTTTCCACACGGACATCGTCTCTTTGTGCATGCGCCAACATTTTTTGGAGGCTTATTCCTCTCAGAAAGGGGAAACCTGATGGATTAGCCCTCACCTTTTTAGCCTAAGGGGATTGAAAATGGATGGAGTCACCATTGCATTGAAAGACCTAATATATTTTTAATCTGAAATTGAAAGCTAAAGCTTTTTTTTTAAGAACTCATGTTTCCACTACTAAGTATACATATTTTTTCTCAAAATTTTAAAGAGAGCTTGGATACAGCTATATATTTATAACAGATTGAAATGTCAAAGAGTTTGGAAAATAAGAACAATTCTTTTATTGCTATGTTAAAAGAGCCAACGCAAAAACAAACAAAAAAGCGAGAAGAAAACATCTTTTACAAATAGATAACAATATTTTTCACGAAATTTTTACACAGGCTGCAAAATTGCTTTATTTATCACCAATAAAGATATCAAAGAGTTTGGACAAAAAGAACTTTTTATTTTAAAACTATGAAACAACCCTATGTAAACAAGAAAACAAGTGGGTAAGTGTGATCGAAGATCGTACAAAGGGTTTTGTTTAATATTCCTTTCAAAACACTATCCTTTCTTTAATAAATCCAAATAAATTTCATTTAGCAACAAAAAAAGGTAATGTTTTTTATAATGTAAAAATTGACCGGTCTATTTTTTCAAATATCTAAACCAGCCCGATAGCAGGCGAAGCCCGCTATTATACTCTGTCATAATAATATCTGTCATGTGGACTAAATGCGATATTTAAAAAAAATAATTTCAAAATTAAATACATTGTACACCTTCAAAATGTTAAAATATGTTAATATTTCCATAATCGGGTTTTTATCATGATTCAATACATTCCTCAAACTCATATATTTACTATTCTCTATTACTCATATTGGTACTTACGCTGTATTATTCTCAAACATTTGAGAAATCCATTAAACTTCCAATATGACATCAGATTAATCTGCTTTCTGTACATACACATACTCCTTGTATTATTGAGAAATCTTTGAAAATTTCCGTTTTATTACCCATATGATGTCATTTTTTTTTTTCAATTGGTGAAACTTTTTATTTCATTTTCATTTTTCACGTGAAAATTTTTCAATAGAAAATTAATTATTGTAGAAAGAATTTTATTGTGGATTTTTAATTGTTGACAGCTGCTATAACGAAAAATGTTCAAATTTAATAGGAAAAGGCTGTTAGAATTTTGGTTTTTTATCTCTATTTATTAAAATATGATTTTTTCAAATTTTAATATTTTGAGCTTCATAGCAGATATTCAGTTATATATACACAAAGTTTCAACTCTGTAAGTTATATAAGTTTTGAGAACGGCTCTCTGACGGACAGACAACGAAGCGGGAGTAATAAGGTTTCGTGAGGTGAACGAAACCCTTATGAACGCTTTTATCACTAAATAACAATATTTTTTTGCAAATTTTTCATTTTAAAATGTAATTACATACAAAATTTTAAAGAGAGCTTGGATACAGTTATATTTATAACCAATTGAAATGTGAGAGAGTTCGGAACAGTGTTGAATTCAGATACATTTCTCCAGGAGGGATTTCTGTGGTTCCGGAGGGGACATTGTAGAGTTCCGGGGGAGAAATTGCACTTTTTAACCATTAAAAGTTTAAAATCTCAAATCTTCCTGGGGGGGGGGATACACTTCAATGCTCTGGGGGAATGTCCCCCCCCGGACCGCCCTTGAATTCAACACTGGGTCAGAAGATGAGATCTAATTTTTAATTGCTATATTAAAGGAGCCGATGAGAAAAACAAACAAACAAACAAAAAAGCGAGAAGAAAACATTTCTTTTACAACTCGATAACAATATTTTTTTCACGAAATTTTGACACAGGATGTAAAAACCGTTTTATTTAACACCCATAAAGATTTCAAAGAGTTTGGACAAAAAAGAACTTTTTATTTTAAAACTATGAAACGACCCTATGTAATAAACAAGAAAATGAGCTCTTTTATCACTAAATAGCAATATTTTTTTGTGAATTTTTCATTTTAAAATATAGTTTCATGCAAAATCCGGTTAAAGATATAAAATAATAAACTTGATGTTTCTTTTTAAATTTATTATCATGGGTATGGGCAACATCAGCTGCTCATACCCATGTCAGCTAGTAATATATAATAAAGATAATACAATGTATGAAAAATGCTACTGCTTTCACATTTAATGTGCATAATTATTTTTTTAATTTCGTAAAATCTTAAATATTTATTTGTTTTCATTCACGGTTTCTTTCAGGATTATCAAATCTATACAGTCATCGACAAAATATCAACTTTGCCTTTAACAAATAATTTAATACTCACTTTTTTTCTCATGAATTTAAAAACAAATCTACAGCAAAAATATTATTATTTTATATAGAGGAATGGTATTTCAAATTTTGTAGAGAGAGTCAGGGCTCCTAACAAGACCCAAATTGATGCAGGACACCAGCTGCCTTGTCTGTCTGATGGTAGCGCCGGTCCTGCCTGGTGCAAGAACTTTTAGGACGCCTTTCCTTTTTCAGACTAGTTTTTAGTAGCACCAACTTTTCAAAAATATTGGGTGGGATCAAACATTTTGGGGTCAAATTACACGGGCAGCTCTTTTTTAATTTGGGAAGTGGGGAGGGCTGGGAAAAGATGATTGATTATTCATGGTATTCTAATAAATATTAGTGTCTTTATAAGAATGAATCCATGCAAATATAATTTAATAAAATTATAACTTTATACTTCTGTACAATACTTAGTTTTAAAAAAAATAAGAACATAACTTGACTTAGATTATAAACACATATATAGTACAGAAGTATAAAATTGGAATTTTATTAAATTATATTTGCATGTGTATTTCCTAATAAAGATACTAATATTTACTATAATTCTATTACTACAAGTTCAATGCCTAAAAAAGCTAAACATTTCAGTGTAAGTGTTTTATGGATGTCAAAGCATTAAAACAGATGATCATTGACTTATATTTAGTGATAAAATATACAGAAATGGTTTATTTTTATTGAATAATATAATTATATGTTTTCTGAAAATATTTTCCATGTTCCTATGTGTCTGTTACTGCTGTCCTTAGGATTTTCAAACAAAATAATTTTGCGAACATCAACAGAACAAAATTTTCTTTTAGTGATTAAAAAAAATAGTATTAAAATATAACGGAATAGAAAATTCAGGAGAACAAATTATTAGGTAGGCTCGAACCCAGGGCCGAAACTAAGGGGGGGCAGAGGGGGCACGTGCCCCGGGCGCAAGCAAAACAGAAGGCGAAGGGGGCGCCAAATTCAGGTTTTGTTTGTTGTTTGATATAAAAATGTATATATATATATATATATATGAAATTTGTATAAAAGTCTCGCAGCCGGAAAATCCAAAAGAAAAAACTGAACCAAATGCATTAAAATAGACAAATAGATTAAAAGATTCGTCTACAATACAAGATAGCAAATGATTAAAAAACGAACTGTTCTCTTAGGCAATTTTCTTTCTCCCATTCCAAACGTATCATGTCTATGCCGTCTATCATTTAAATATCTTCCTGTGGCTTAGGAGAATGACTAACATTTTTCATGGTCAGTCCCTACTCATGTCTGTATATGACACTGTTCAACGTCGTCTGGATACGGTACTGCACTGTCCAGCATGGATAATTGGCAAACGATTCCCTCACTTTGACTTTTCTATTAGATAAAAATATTCCATGAAGGCTGTTCTATATTTTCCCTTTTCTAACAGTGTGGAGTTTTCTTCTTTTTCCATTTTGTCATGGGCGAGGGGTGACTGCCCAGGACAATAAACACAAATTGGGGGATGAATGCCCAAAGTAAAATTCGCAGTAAAATCTTTTTCTTTTAAGTATAGCATTTGTAGAGGTACAGTAAAAAATCTCGTACAGGGCGCCATGGCTAGTAAAGCCGGTGTCACCCCTGGCTTTATCTTTCAAAAAGTTTTTTACTCGTTTGTTAAGCGTTTTGCCGCCCTTGGCGGCAACTGGAATATGCCGGCCTGTTATTTTTGCTGAAATTACTTTTTTATCCAGATCCAATCTAGTATCCTTAGAGGGGGCGAGGTTGGGCGACTACCTGGGATACTAAAAACAAATAACATTTGAAAGGATAATTTTAAAAATACGCAAAATAAAACTCTTTGTTAAAACTTTTTTTGAAAAAAAGTTATTTGTAGGGGTGCAGGGAGAAAACCATACCCAAGTTGCTATGACTAATAAAACCGCTGCTGTCCCTGCCTTTATCCTCCCAAATTATTTTCTGGTCCTTTGGCCATTTCCAGATAAACGAAAAATGCCACCATACCATTTGTTACAATTACTTTTTTACATACAGATCCGGCTTTAAAGGGCACGAGTTTGGCTATTGCTAACGATACTAAAAACTAAGGGGATGAAACATATGCAAGATAAAATAGTAACCTCTCCTCCCCTTTTTCCTTTTTTAAGAATATGGCATTTGTAGAGACGCAGAAAAGAACCTCGCACAGGGTGCCATGGCTAATAAAATCGTCTCTGCCTTTATCTTTGCCCCCCCCCCCAAAAAAATCGTCTTTTTCCCATTCTTACGTGTTTTGCCGCCCCATTCTTTTACTGTAATTATTATTTTAGATAAAGATGTAAATTTCTGGGCAAATACATCGTGTACCCCTGTAATAGTCAAGCTCAATTTCTTTTTGTTTTTAATCTTATCCTACTCTGAAAATGCAAAATATCGATTATAATCAGTAACAAAGTCAAACGCATTCTAAATATCAGCTTTATGTAAATAGCATACCAAGTGTGGGGGACCCCTAAATCAGGGGCCCCAGTGTCACGATCCAGATTTAGATTTATCAGTTCTGATTTAATTAGACTGAATCTGTGTAATTAAATCGTCATAAAATTATCTAACAGTAACAGGGTTCCTTTCAGCTCAGATCCAAGTTCGAGTCTCACCCCAACGCTCCACAACCGTTCACAGTTCTGATAATTGCTAATAGAAAAGAAGGCAAGGAAAAACATTTAAACATAACTAAAACATTTCTGGGAATAGCAAATGGTATAAAAAATATTCTATTTAAATTACATGAAAATTATGTAGTAATACTAATTTAAAAAAAAAGTGCTAAGAAAATCCTTTGATCAAAAAATAATTTTTCTCGTTGAACTCAAAAGAGGATTTTGGGGGCCCTTTGGATGCGGGGCCCCTCGCGATTGAGAACACCGTGACCCCTTAAATCCACCCCTGAGAATATCAATAATTATACTTCCTAAGATGAAAACTTGTATAAAGCGGAATATTTTTCGGTTCCTTTCGATTCCATTTTCAAGGTTTTAATGAATCAGTATTTGACAAAGCTGATTACTTAGTTCAGTATTACAGATTATCTGATTATATACTTTAAATTTTAGAAACTTAGAAAAAATTCGCTTTGGAAATTTTCTTTTCGGAGGAGGGGGGAGGGGCGCCAAAATCCATGTTTGCCCCGGGCGCCAAAAAGGCTAGGTTCGGCACTGCTCGAACCCCCTGAGCCCATATAAGTTGGCACCACTGCTAGTTTTTCTAACATTTTTTATCATTATGCAATCATATATTTTTTTTAAAAACACTCAACGTAAGTATGTGTGTGGACAGGAACAGGGATTTTCGCATCATCAACTTAATTTCAATGAATTTATTTCCATTTTGTTTTAAAAATACTTAAAAAAAAATCATATAACAAATACTCTTGTTTATAAAATTGAAGTCATTTTGAGTACAAGAAATATTTTTAATTTTTTATGTTCAATGTTTTTTCACATTATTTTTTTCTCATTTAATTGTATATATCTTTTCATACTGTCAGTCTTTGACCAAAAAAAATATTTTTCTAAGAAAATATGGATCTTTTACAAGCAGAAAGCCTCATGAAAATGCCATATTTAAGAAATGACATAGTGTAAACAAATGTTAAAACATATTTTTATTTTTTGTTTTTATATATGCCTTATCTAACAACAATCTCTTATGTATTAAATTCTTTGTAAACTTTATAAAAAATAAGCACCTTTGAAAAAACAAATTTAAGAAAATCGCCGGAACAGATGCTTTAAACTCACACAAACATATAAACAGAAGTTTGGCGACTGTTTGGTTGGCGCGATTTTCAAGACCACACCAAACGAATAACTTAATACCAATGGCTAGGTTGCCATTAAAGGAAAAAATCCCCTAAATTTGGCGACTTTTTTTCTTTTTTATAACAGATTTTAAAAAAAAAACTAAAAAAAAAACTGAGTGTATGACATCATAGCCAAATCGTCTTATAAAATAAAAGATTTTTATTCACTTTCATAGACCATATGGACATGGACACTATGAATATGAACATTTTGTTGCTGCAGCAGACCTGCAATATTTGCTTGGGAGCAGCACACAACTTTACACATACCTTGTATGCCAAGTTAGGTTAAAAAAAATTGTAAATGGTTCGCAGTTCTAAAGAAACAGCATGTGTTCATATTATTGTCATATTGCTTTTTAGCTGACGCTCCAGAATTTTTTTTTTTTTTTTTTTTTAATTGCATGTTGTATTTTTTTGTTCCTTAAATCACCTGTATTTTTTTTAGTAAATACGAAACCAGTCTTTGATTTACCAAGTACTGACATTGATACAATCTCATTATAAAAAGTTGTAAAAAAAAAAGGGCTAAAAAGTTATATAGTGTTAGGCAGAAGAAATAAAATACATCAAATTCTGAAAAAAAGTATATAGGGGAGAGTGGGGAGGGATAGGACAGCTGCAAATATGCTTAAATAAAGCACTTCAATTTATTTCCAGTTTTTCCATCATATGAATTAGCTATAGCATCATATTTATATGCAGGAATTATTTTAGTTGCATGTTCACAGGTGTTAAATTGGAAAAAGCTTATTTTGCTACATCAAAAGTAATTATTTATCTCAAGTTTCAATATAATTTATCAATTCATTTAAAGTTAAAAACATATATAATAAATGTTTTGTAAATCCAGTGATATAACTTTGATGAAGCAGCAATTAATTAAGCCTAAAAGCAACATGGTTTTAGTTACAAGTTATTTTATTGAAATGTTATGTGATGGTATGGATAAAACATCAAGGATCAGGGAGGGATGGGACATGTCACATCTTACCCTTTGATCCATTTAAGGAAATTATTATGTAAACTATACACATACATAAGTATCAATGCTTTATAAGTATTTTATCTTGGTATTGAATCATGTAATAAACAATAAATTTGGAAAACTGAAGAAGGAATTTTAATTTCTTAAAAATTTGTTCTAGCTAAAATAATTTGATTATGTTGTAGGCTAAACAATAGTAGCATGGTTAATATAGAATAATTTACTAAATCATGAATTATTATTCAATAATATTAATATGCTATGCAACAAAAAAAGAGGGAATTGAAAGAGAAACATTTGAGAGAATGCAGAAAAAAAAAAAAAAAACCCCAGAAAATTTAACTAAAAAGACAAAACCGAAAAAAAAGGAAAATGTAGCTTTTAGAAGACGAGTCTAGTGATAAGGGATCATCTTTAATTTCTTTGCACCTAAATGTGACGTGATGTACAAGATGATGGTGGTTATAGTATCCAGAATAACGAGGAAACCATACTAAGTAATCTTCAAACGGATAAAGTGAAAAAAGTCTCTGTTGGATGTTGGGTAGTTGTCAGATTCCCACATGAAAGTTGTTCTTGGATAAAAGATATGTCGGTCAAGTAACCAATGTAATAAATGACTTTACATCAGTTGTAACATTTACAAATAAAAGTGGATACAATGTTCATTTTTCCAGAAAATGAAGATAATACACATATAGATATTAATTCAATTGTTGGATTTTTAGATGAATCCATTAAACTCCAGATATCAGAATAAGCTTTTTCCAAATTGTCTCAGCACATATAATCTCTTAATAATAATACTATTTCATTCATTATTACAGCTGTCAATTCAATAAAATCTACTATGATCACCATAGCTTAAACTATATCATGGTAAAAGTCAAATTTTATGAAAAACTTATTTCAGAACTCCCTCTGAGTGAAAATACATTCTTACTACTATAATAAATTGTATATTATTTTATAAGTACATAGAAAATATTCAGGTATCTGAAAAATTTCAAAGTATGTCCCATCCTTCCCACATATGTGAGTGGGATGGGGCAATTTTCTTGTCATTTTAATTACTTTAAAAAACTAACATTATGATATTTTTTTCATTTTTTATATTTTAAATATGTAAAAATGTTTTATGTTGATATTCAGAAAGTTTTACTGCTGTATCAGCAGAAAATAATAAATAAAAAATGTTTTTGGGAAAAAAGGGTCACATTCCACCCCTCTCCCCCCTAGGTGAAAATGCAACAATTGACTGTAATAGTTACATGAGATAAGTGTGCTTCCTACACTTTAATAGACGGATTTAATGGCCAAATTGGCAGTGCAAATAAAATTGATAAGACATTGTATATTGTACGTTGAGATATTGTACATTGAAAAAAAAAAAAAAACAACAACAACAGAAGTACACAACATTACCATTACCTTAATCGGTATGATAGTCTTATTTAATAAGATTACTGTATTAAGATATGGTAGCCTACCATTTTAAACATTAAGATGTTTGATGAATATATATCTAGTATTGTGTGTTTATTCAAATAGAAATGAGATTAAAAGAAAATATTAAGTATTTCTGCCTAGAAATAATAAAGTAATTTTTAGTTTTATGTGTGCAGTTTATGATAATCATACAGATGTACAGAATTTATATTAAAAAACTTTTTATGTTTTAGAAAATGGTTATTTTCTATGAAGTATTTTTAGTATTAGCCGTGTTTTCTGTCATCAGTGAATTTATTACTTAATAATGCAATTTCTGTGCACATAAATATGTTCCACATGTGTCCAGTTTTTAAAATTTCCTTTTTATTAATTGGATAAAAATTTAATATTTTATAGCCCTTCTTTCAGCCACATTTATATAAGTAGATTAACTTTTCTTTTGCAAGTAGCAATAATAATGACTAACCCCACCCCCTTTTTTTTCATATTAATAATTTTGAATATGTGGAAAAAAAATTGCACAATTATAAATTTGTTTTCTTCAAATAACTATAAGTTATTTTTATATTAACCAGGAAAAAATTGAGGCCTATTTAGGGCACCTTCACTAAAATCCATTTAATAAAACAGGCCCATTCACAAAATTCCTCTTAATAAAACACAAAATTACTCATGATAAGATATAAATAAATTCATTTAATTAAATTCACAAAATTCCATTCTATAAAAACATACTCTCCATTAATTATTTTTATTTTGTTAGGTTTTAAAATGTGTAATTTGCAAAGAAAACAAATTCACCAGAAAGGAAAACTTTAGCAGACGGACTTAAAGAAATTATTAGTATTAAATACTTGGTTTGAATTTGAGGCTTTCATCTTTCGTAACAAAATGTTATTTTTCACAAAAATGTAATAAATTTCACAAAAATAACTTTTATTTTTCTCAAAATGGGTTCCAAGATACAAACAAACAAACAACAAAACCTACATCGACACCTGATTATTAACGTTTAGCCAAAATATCCATTAAAACTATTAAATTTCGTCAAACTAAAGCAAAAAATATATATATATACGTATATATTGATACCCCCTTACATAAAAAGCTTAAACATAAAAAGCAACTTGAGTTTCATGTAAAACATTCATTTAGATAATTTATTAAAATAAAATATTATCAGAATATGAAAACAGTATTTGTTCCTTAAAATAATTTTCCAGCTATTGTTTTACATAAAGTATCAAGGCATCATATATTAAACATTAACTATTTCTACTTTATACACGCAGTTCAAAAAACTTTTATTATCATTTGATAAGAGTTTACTGCTATTAAATTTGTGTCTCCTTCTAATATGAGCATGGTGATATATCTTTATCTAAGTAATTAAAATAAAGCTACAAAAATGTACTTAACAACATAATAATACATAAATAAAGCACAATTAAATAAATATCCATGTGATTAAATATTAGTTTTCTTTACAGTTTTAAATTTATTTATTGAACGTAAAAGGAGTTTTAATTAAAAAAAAAAAAAAAACATGGATGACGTAAACAAAAACATCTCGGTTTTATCTCTTAAAAAAAAAAAAAAACATAAACATAAAATACTTTTGCGTCAAAATAAGGATAGACCACAATAAATAACTATCAACCCTATCCCTCCTTTGCTGCTTCAAGTTGCCATAATCTAACGAGGTAACTAACCTAGAAAAGTAGTATTTTTATTTCACATAAACATAAAATACTTTTGCGCCAAAATAATGATAGACCACAATAACTATCAACCCTATCCCTCCTTTGCTGCTTCAAGTTGCCATAATCTAACGAGGTAACTAACCTAGAAAAGTCATCGGTATACCTTCAATGTACCAGACTCAGGAATCATGAACACAAACATCACGTGACACAACAAAGCATCACGTGATCTGATTTAGCCCGATGCGCCTGCGCAAACTTCGCTCTCTTGACCCAAAAAATTTTGTGGTCGATTTGATCACGTGATTGGGCTTTTCGTTTGGAAGGTTGATTGAACACCTTTAACAGTTTGATCGGAAATCTAACAATTTTCAACTTTATAACTGATTTTTTAAACTTTCGTATTTCTTAACGAAACAGTATATAAAATATAACAATAGCGGAGTACGATTAATATATCAGTTTTAGTGACATATAAGTTGATGACAAGTCAGATGTTCGATCACCGATTTGTGTCAGCTTTTGGCCTAACCACTGAGCTCTAATATAATTCTATATAACTCAGTGGGTCTGCTGTAGCATAATTTATAGTCTTTATACGGTCATCATATTATGTGTAGCTCGCTGTATTATATTTATCTAATTCATAATTTTATGTAATTTTGCTTTTCAAATTTGGCAGCACTCTAAAGTTTTAGTTTTTGTTTGGAACTTTTAAAAGTTTGTTCTATGCAAATAATTTATCTGAAAAGTTAAAACTGATTTAGAGATGTCAGTCGTTTTTATTTGGAAATACACATATTAAAATAATTAAGGATCGTATATGAAAGTCGTCTCCCAACAGGTCTAACACAAAAAGCCTTAAAATAATTAGACACAAGCACTCAAAAATAAAAATTAAATAAAAAATATTACATACACTTACGATGTTTTGTCGTACTAAACAAATGAACCTGGATCATAAGCAGAGACGGATCTAGACTAAAATTTAGCCGGGGCAAGCTTGTAGGTTTGCGCCCCCCCCCCCTACTCCCAAGGCTTTTAAACATTTCAAATCATTCATAGCTTTTAATTAAAAATACTTTTTATTTCATTTTATATGTCACAAAATTTCTTAAAAATGTACACAATATTCTTATTTATACAAACAATGTACTATAAATATAAAACATCAGTTAGAAACAGTATCTATGTATATAACAATAGTGGATTCAAAGGAGTGGCGATGTGGCGATCGTCCCACCCCTGGGTGCTGATAAAAGGTCTCCGCTTGCGGTAATGGGTCATTGATGAAAATCATTACCAAATAAATACACGTTGATTCGCATCAAGAAACTCTTTATAAAATAAGTATAAGTTAAATGTATGCTTCCCAGGTTCAGCTAGATGAGAAGGCCTACCCAAGAGCTAAAGTTTAATAAGCCCCAACCATGTATGCTTTACAAAAATAAATTCAATATGCAAGTTAAATGGTTTTAAATAAAAATTCTGATATAAAGTATTTTTATAAAACTTTAGTAAAATTTCTCGCGGTTCTAATAATAATCTTTAAATGCTAAAACGGATTCTTTGGTCTTTCTCATTTTTTACTGCATAAACAATTCTAAAATTTGACTAATACTACAAAAGTTTAAAAATAAATATTTTTATATACAAACATCTGAAAACACGCACCAAATATTCTGTTACACCTTTCACGGTTATATAACGAATTAAAAATTGAGTGATGACTATGACCAAAAATTACCTCTTAAAAGGGCAATAATATTCAGTCTTTGGTCAGCTATACTTGGTTGCTGAGTAAATGCTCCATTAATAAGTTTCAAAATATTTGTTATTGAACTACATTAGAAATAAAGAAGCAAGCAATTTTTTTAAGCAGGAAACATTTTTTCAAATAACTATAACTTTTAAAAAAATATAGTAGAACTGTTATAAACTTCGTTATTGTACGTAAAAAGAAACAGGAGATTTGAAGTGAAAATATAAGCATAGCAAGAAATGTAAACAATCACGATGATCTCGATTAAAAGTAACGTTTATATTTATTGCTATATTAACCTACGCTGTTTAAATTTAATTAATGTTACTGTTTTGCTTCAAAATTAGTACAAGTGGGGTAACTGTGAAGCACAACTTAAGTTAACATATTTTATTAGATAAACATTTCTAATGAAAGATTTAATTAATTTTTAAAAAGTATAGGTGCGATATTTTGGAAATCAAAATTTAAAAGGCTTATTAACAATTGATATACATAAATAAAAGCATAAAACAGATTCCCATGGATAGAAAACCTTTTTAACTACATAAATAAAATGCCTTTAAAGGGCCAGAACACGTTGAATTCTCAACAGAGTATAAGCTTCGTTTTCATTTTTTAGACAAAAATGTCTGTTAATTGCAAGAATATCTAAATTTAGAAGAAATTAATAAAAAATCGATTTATAATTCTTTTCTTACATATCAACTCAATTATTGCTTAAAAAAGAAGATTTTTAGAACAGAAATAATACATATAAATTATTATATGGTGTAGCACGCATAAAAAAAACAAGTAACTTATAGTTACTTACCTCAGAGATCTGCACGGACCAGAATTTCCTGGCCCGAGCCCGGCCCGATCCGTTCAAAAAATTATTGGCCCAGCCCATGTAAAAAAAGTGATTTGCCCGGCCCGGTATAAAAGCTAAAAGTTCGGCCTGAGCCCGCCCGGCCCGTGTAAAACAAGTGATTGGCCCGAGCCCGGCCCAGCCCAGTATAAAAGTATGTTTTATTAATTTTAATTGGCAAAATCCTTCTAAAATTTATTAAATGGTTAATGACTATGTAAATCCTCTAAAGTGGTTTCAAAAATTCACGAAAAATACTTTAGAAGATGAAATTTTCATGAATTCCTATTTTGGGACATAAAGGGTTGAAAATAGTTTCAAATGATCATTATTCTACGAATAAAATTATCTGTACTTTTTACAAAGATTGTTGCCACTGGCTGATCCAAGGAAGTGGTCATGTGGTTCATAATGGCCCCCCTGAACGAAGAAAATTTTTAAAGAATATTTTAAAAATCTATATTAAATTCTTTTAAATTTTCCCCTTGATCAACAAAGAGAATTTTTTTGACAGTCTGAAGCTCTACTCAAATCCAGATTAGGTAATTTCTGAAAGATCCATGAAGTCAATTTTAATCTCAGATGCAAGACAATTGCAAGTGGACCTATTCAGAACAAATATGATTGAATAGCATTTTCCCTTTTTCGATAACGGCAAAGAAACTTTCTGGGAAATCTCCGTAAAATAGGTGTTTTAATCTGAATTTCAAGCTACAGCAGCCAATTGCTTCCTCATGACGGGATTTCTGTAACTGCCAAGTCTTAAAAATTGGCTTAAAATGCTCATTTTCTAGATGAGTCTTTGCCTTTATAAGAAAATGGAAAATTCTTCAATTTCTTGGTATCTGAATAAAATGTGTAAATTTTACATTTTTACAAATATTAATACAATATTTTTGTATTTACAAATGGAAATGACTTTCTAAAAGTTTCGGAAAAGTAGCCATTTTGGATATGGCAACAGCCTTTAATATAAAAGTTGCTTATTAAGATATGCGACACTCTCCACCCCCCCAAAAAAGGAGCCATGTCTCCCCGTTTAATGGAGGGCTGAACCTGCACTTGATTGTTGTGTCAGGACTCGGGACACATTTTACTGATTTTTGCATGGATCAAGTCCGGCCAATAACGATCTTTATACGACTTAGATTGTAAGTGGAAATTTCGGCCTTTGCAGACGTCTAAGAAGAAAGAAGTTTAGGCTCGGTTCGGCCCAGAAAAACAAAGTCTAGCCCAACCAAACCGAGTCTTCAGAAATAAGTAAAGACCGGAAAGAGTAAACACCAGCTCGACCGGGTCCGAATATGCAGAATTAAGAAAGGCTTTAGTCAGGTCCTGTCCGGCTCGGAAGAAGTACAGACCAGGCCTGGCCCGGAAGTAGTGTAAACCAAGCCCGGCCTGGCCCGAGTTTTCAAAATAAAGTAAAGCCCGAACCCGGCCCGGAAAGAGGGAAGATTAGGCCCGGCCCTAGACCGTGCAAACCTCTAGCTTACCTTCATGAATATCGCTCGGCTTAAGCCATGAGGACATACTAGATGATAGCTGTGAAACCTCCTCTTCTCTTTTTTTAGTCTTCTTTCTGTAATAATCACCCGAATGTCTTTTAGACATAACCGAAATAAAATACTGCACACACTGTAAAACAACATAGGACAGTATCGGAAAAGATATGACGCAAAATCTTAGAATTCTTAATAAATAAAAATTTCTTAAAAATACTGGTGGCAATGTGATATTTTATATAATGTAATGCAAATAAATTTATTTTTTATTCTGATCCTTATGCAACGAAAGTAAACTGCCGTTGAACAAAATAAAATTGAATATCTTTTCATGTGAATTTTTGATTTTCCTTTATTCTCAATCTTTTATGATTCCTCATTTTTGCGCCCTTCCAAGTTTTGCACCCGGGGCAGCTGCCCCGGCTAACCCCCCCCCCCCCTTAGATCCGTCACTGATCATAAGCCTCTTCTTTTATTTTAGATTTTTCTTTTCAATTTTTATTAATATATAAAAGGGCTTCATCAGTTGCTTTATATTTTCATTAAAATGGAATACTGTTAATATAACAAAACTGTGATATCAACATGTTATGACTTTCATTTGTATTAGTAAATTAAAATATTTGATAAAAAGAGTTTCTAATATTCTTATTAAAACATTTATTTCGGTAACAAATTGTTTGAAACTTAAATATTTAATTATCAAAATTCATTTTTTAATTTGATTTTTAAAAAATTTAACGTTATACGTATAATTTTATTTTTATAGTATTTTACACATTGAATTTTATATTGTAAAATATGCTTTGCATTTTAGTTTTAGTAATAATAAACCAATAAGGTACTCCATAAAAAACACACACCCATCGTATGCGCACAATTCTTATTTGCTAAAAAAATATTAACGAATTGGAATAAAAATTTAAATATTATAAAGCGCTGTAAAATAAAATTTTAATCGGAAGATTGCCCATTTATCGTATTTAAATGAGTATTTTATAATAACAATAGAAATAAATCTGTAATTGTTATTAATATCAAAATTTACTTTTATTAAAAATATTCCATTTATCATGAAAAACATAAAGTAACCAATAAACACTTTAAAAAAAAAAAATCTGAAATACAATATTTAAATAAGTATTTTATTTTAACAATAAATATTAATCTGGAACTGTTATTAATGTCAAAATTTACCATTTAGCATGAAAAATATATAGCAACTGACAAAACATTTTTAAATAAAAAAGCAGAAAAAAAACTTGAAGAAAGCATGGGATTCGAACTCACACTATCTAGATAGAAAGTCAATACTTTAACCATTCACCCACCAAAAAATATTAATATAAGTAGGCAAATGCGTGATTTGAACATTTGATTCTCAAGTTCACTGTAACTGTATGTTTAAAGACCAACTCCATTTTCCAGGCGATTTTACAAACCATCATTGCTAGCGCGATTAAGAGCAATGTCAAATGACGATTGGCTGAAACATAATTTCGAAGCGGCTGGGGGAGGAGTTAAAAGGTGTATTGTCAGAAAACGTTGTTTTCGTATGGTATGGATTTTTCTACATCGAATATGTAAAAGAAATATTCGCCTCATTATTTTAATGGAAGTTTCCTTTCTGTGGTGGACGAGTATGCTTTTTATTATTCGGGAATATTAAAAAGCAGAAATTTATTTGTTTATTTATTTTATGTACACGCAACAATGTTTGTATTTTTTTATGGTACTTTGAATAGTTTTACAACTTATATTCAATTACAGAGAAGTGGGAGGAAGGGCAGTTGTATTGTGTCCTTTTAGGAACCAATTTCGCATATGGAAAGTATGTAATAATCTAAATTCCTTCTGTTTTTAAAAAACAATACTGTGCATATGCGTAAATAATAGTTATTTAAACATACGAAATATTATTTCTTATGTATCCGTATGCATGAATTCTTTAAAGCTATAATTTAAAAAAAAAAGATATTTGTCGTTAAATATTAATTTAAATCATGAATATTTTTAAAATAAAATTAAATTTTATAAAATAAAATAAATAATTTTTATAAAATAAAAGTTTATTCTGATATTTACTTCTTTTTAAGTATTACTTCAATTTTGTGTATAAGTGATTAAATTAAGTTTATCATAATGTAGGGGAAAAATTATGTGTAATTTAATATTAAATAGTTAGGAGTTTATAGGAACTTGAAAATAGTTTACTATTTTATTTTGTCTTAATAATGTTTATTTTTTTTATTTATTTTTATTATTTTTTATTTTTTTTAGGGGGGGGGGGGGGGTTATTAGCTTTTTCTGGATATAGCTGTATGAAATACAACAAATACATTATTACTGCTTCAATTTTGATAAGAAATTTCTAATGTAATATATTTTTAGAATTCATATTTATTCTAAGTGTTGAATTTTGTTAATAAATGACGTTACTCATGCAGGAAAGTGTTTAATTATTCAATACTGGTTAGGTCATGCAATAAGATGCTTAATATACTTCAAAACTGATTATAATTATATATTGTGCGTTGTATTTTTTTTTAAATACAAGGAATGTTTTAAATAATTTTTATAGCTAACTGAATTATTTAATTACCGAATATGTTTTATTTCACTTATTTTTTTTCTGTGCATACATAAAAAATTGCAATGTTTTATTTGTTGTGAAACTAAAAAATGATTATTGTAAAAAATAATTATATGAAAAATTTTGTATTTTATGCTCTTTTGCTTTAAAGCGATGGTTTAAAAAAAACTTTGGATTAACACACCGCCGCCCCCCCCCCTAAAGATAAAAGGATAAAACTGCATTATTTATATGCCAATTTAACCGTATGTCAGTTTTATGAAACACATCAAAAGGTTAATAACAGCTTGGTAAATTTATCTTTACCCTTACTTCAATTATAATTATAACAATAAACATTTATTAATTTTTTGTGCCTTACTTAATTTCATTCTTGCGAAATACTAGTTCAGTATGTTGATTTAAGTTTAATCTTTTAGTTCCAGCTAGTTAGAGTAAATTCTATAAATAAAATTCAAAATAAGTGCTGCTTCTACAGAAAAAAATTAATTATGTAAATTTTATTTAAAATTTATTATTATGCAAAAATAAATAAATAAATAAATAAAAGTCATACTTATTTTTTTAATTTTCTCAAGGTTTGTTATATATCACTAAATTATCCTAAACGAATATTTTTTTTTTCATCTTAAAAAATTACACAAGCTGCTACAAATTTAAATTATTTTTCATTCACCATTTTAGTTAAAATATTAGTTTTCATTTTCTTATTAAAAAGATAATGCAAGAGGCGAAGTATTTGATTGCTGATTCGACTTGTTTCATATTAAATTATGTTTGCACATAAAATGAATTGTTTTCTTTTAAATGGATTAAGTTAATAATATTTGTTTGTCACGTTTAATATGCCACAAGCAACATTAAAAATAAAACAAATGTGAATATGGAACCTTTGAGGCTCTTATGAATCGTCAACTAAATAAAAAATATCCTCTTCAAACGCGTTAAGCCCCTCCTACATTGTCTTGGGCGATCGACCAATCAACATCCGACATAGCTCTTAATCGCACTAGCAATGATGGTTTGTATAATCGCCATTTTCCAGTCTCCTTCGACCATGGTCGTTGTGGTCGTGTAAGCTGAACACGCTCATAAATGTCTTTGGCCTAGACACTCCCGTCTGCGAAATTCTAAAAGATAGTCAAGTTTTAGCATTATTGGCAAATCCAGCCACCTGATTGGTCCTTTAGATGTGTCCTTTTTAGAGAGTAATCCCTTGGCGGTAGAGAAAAATTCGCGTTTGTAACAAAATGCTCGCCCTCTGGCGGTCTACAGGAGAATTGCAATACCACTGCTTCTTTCATCGCGTTAGCATTGCTTACTGAGTGTCAAACATCATTTGAGATTAATAAATTTAATTAAAATTACTAAACCTGCGAAAAACGATAATATGTATATTGCTGTTTGCTACAATGAAACTCTAGAGGCTCCGATAATCCCGATTTAAGTTTTAATTTTTTCCCAAATGAAAATACCAATAATGCCTGCTGACTGTATAATCAGAGGTCTATGCATGTTTTTTTTTTCTCTTGGGACCAATTTTGTGAAATTTATTATATTTCTATGAAAAATAATATTTTGTAACGAAATATGAAATCCGTTTACTCAAATTCAAGCCAAGCATTTATTAATTCTTAAAGTCCTTCTGCAAAAGTTTTTCTTTCTAGTTTGCAAATTACACATTTGAAAACGTAACAAAATAAATATATATCTTAAACGAAATAAAAATAAAAATATATATTAAACGAAATAAAAATAAAAATATATTAAATAATTAACGAAGAGTGTTTTTATGGAATGGAATTTTGTGAAGGAGCATATTTTATAAAAGGAATTTTGTGAAAGGCTCTGTATCATTAAGAAGAATTTTGCAAAGGGGCCTGTTCGAAGATCGAAGAGGAAAAAAATAAGTTGGTGATTTTGAAGCAATTGTTATCTTCAGCTTTCATTTAAAATAAACCATTGAAAATTACTTAAGATAGTTTGATCACATTTTATAGAACGAGAGTGAAACGGTTTAGATTTTAAGCTGCATAAATATTTTAAAGTGATATGACATGTACTTTTTCAGAAAATGGAAATTAAAAATGAAATTTTGCTTTTTTTGCTTTTTTAATCCAAAAGAATATGAAAATTCTCACATTGCTCTGGAAAATTTAATAATTATCGTTAGAAAAACCCTTTTTTACAGTTTAAGATAGTATAAAAAACATTTAAAAAATATATATTACCTCTTATTAAATAAATATAAGCGTCAATATTAAACATTTTCAAAAAATTCTGTCTAAAAGAAATTAACTAAAAAAATGCTGTAAGTTTTTTAATAAATTTTAAACATAAAGAATAAACATTACAAAAAATAATATATAAAAACTTTTGTATATTTAAGTTGATTTTTTTTCTTATTTATGCTACGTTGTCGTTTTATAATAAAAGTTTAATATTATGTAATATATATATATAGATACATACATAATGGGATATAAAAAAATAGTATTTATACAGGTGTAATCCATTAAAGTCTTATACTAACTTTTACTAATCTACTTCAAATAAATAATGCTCTAAGCCATCTCATAATAGCGCATATTTTCTTATTATGAATCTGATGGTATTTCGCTTACGCGTACAGTTTTGAAAATTGTTGGTGGGGCTTACTCTTTTTTACGCAAATACGTGTATATGAGTATAAAAAAATCGATTGCTAATTTAATGTTGCCTTTTTAACTCATTTTTAAAGAAATTAAACATAATCGTATATTGATAAATAATCACAAGTTAAACAAAACATTAAGACAATGTAAAAAATTCCTAACGGCTCGGCCTATAGGCACAGGTAGATTTCAAAGATGCAGACCGTGTGGCGCCTTTCATTGGGAATTGCAGAAGAAAGATTTTTTGCCATGATGCGGCAGTTCGGACCGCCCACTTCGAAATATACGTGTGCCTGTGGGCGGTGCCAGCAGGGATTTTTTATTTATTTATTTATTTTTGCAATAAGAGCTGGTCCTATAAAAAAAATTGTGAATATAAAAGTTGTAGATAATATTAAGGAGATTCATAATAAATGTAAGCGGATTTGATATCTTTTGAATTGACGAAGTTATGAATTTTTTTTCTTCTTAAACACTTATCCTCCCCCCCCCCCTTGAGAGCATTTTTAATGAAATAAAAAATCTGTCATACATAAATTTTTGGCCCTTTTCCTAGAAGTAATAATAACTTTAAATGGATTCGATATGTATCATAATTAAGAAGTTATAAGTTTTTTTCTGTTTTCACAGAAAGCTCCCCCATTTGCCCCCCCCCCTCCCCCGCACCTGGTTCGATTTTGCCCATTAACGAACTTGACCGAGATTTTATGCCGCTTGATTTTATGCATCAGTTCGGAAGAGATTTGTGCAGAATTATCGAAGTTATCGTGTCCATAAAAAAGTGATATAGATAGATAGATTGATAAAGTTTTAAACTGGGGATGGTTTTGGGTTCTAGGAGGACTCATAATCGGTATAGATCTGCAAAAATGTTTCAGAAATTCCAACTTAGGGGAGAATGCAATAGGTAGTCTACCTAAAATTCGAATGTACAGCCCGTTTATAAAATGATACTCTCTGATATTGGCGAATCGTTTATAATAAAATGACAATAAAAGTTAACTATGAATAACGTCTTTTTTTTTTTCGGTATAGGGATTTTTTTTTCTATTTTCATTTTTTATATAAAAATTCAAACGTTGAGCATTTTATTTTAATTAAAAAAAAAAAAAAAAAAAGATCATAAAGTAAAAAAGTAAAAAAGTTTTCCTAATGCCGTTTATCCTTATAACAAAAGAAAAATAGGAAAAAAATGGAACATTTACAAATTCTAAAGTACTAGAAAATTAAAAAAGAAAACAAAAAAACTAAACTTTTTTTACATTAAAAGGAAAAAAAAAAAGGAAAAAAAAAGAGTCCATTTCAGCAGTTATTGGTGGGGCTATAATAGAGCCCCACGAACCCATATAACTCTACGCCTATTGGTATTTCTATAAAGGCTGTATTTTCCGAATAACCTTAATATGCATAGGCGTACGCAGGAGTGTGCAGAGGAAAGCTACGCCCTGTGTCCCCTCTATACATTTTTCAATAAGGTAAGAATTTAAAGAAAAAGTACATAGAATACAGAAAGCAAAAGGTGCATGTAATTGTGATTGAACATTTTTTCCTGGTTATTGCATGATTGCAATAGGTTTTACATTCTTTTATTTAATTTAACTTGGTTCATGTATCTAAAGATGCAATTTTGAAATCGATTTTTTCATACACTTCCTGATAGGCTAGAATTATAAAAATGATGTACACACGTGTGTTTCCGGTGACAATACAACGTTTTAATATTTTTAGAACGTAATTATAAAATAATCTTAAGGCATTTTAACCTGAGCAGGGCAAAGCTGGTAAATTACCAGATATTATTTATAGTTACAAGTGTAAACAAGTTACAACAACAATGGATGTTAAGGTTATGTGCCAAACCATGTTCTCTAAAATATGCCAACTGGCTGTGAAAATGCACCAATGAAATATTTAAACACTAAAAAGTAAAAAATATATAATAAATAAAGAGTGTAATTAAAAATATATATCTGCTTTTATCAATTAATACTTTAAAAATTAATTAAATTATAATTATACGTTGTGAAAACAATTTAGAAATCCTGAATAGCTAATTTATATAATCCTTTTTCTCTTTCCTGTTACCATATGTTAAAACAAGAAACAGAGCAAAAATTATAATTCTTAATAAATTCACCAGTTCGCGCTTTCTACGAAGCATAAATACAAGCGATGAATTTTACATAATTGGGGCCCACATCAAATTAACACATTGTAATAGAAATGTTTTGGAACAGCATGATTTGCAGTCATGAAATTAGGTGGGATTTTTACAATAAACATTCAATGCTTATAAAAAAGTGTTCAAGAAATTTTTTTTTTTTACTTTCATACTTATTTTATGGGGGAGAGAACCTTATAGGTTTTTAGCTACAATGCCTTTCTTTAAAATAAAAGTACATGATAATTAATTCATTTCCCAATTAATTTTGGGGAGGGACGCTCGTCCCTTCCCCATTTTTATTCAAACTTGATAAAATTAGGTAATAATTTTAAAAACATAATTGATATTTTTTTCTTACAGAATTTTTCTTTTACCATTTTTCTGGTGTTGAAGGTAGATAATTTTCATTCCTTCTCTCTCTTCCCCCCTCCCCCCAATAGTAATTTTTTTTAAATAATTTTAATAATATATATTTTTTTTTAAATAATTTCTATAAAAACAATAAAATTGAAAATTCATTTTCATCAAGTAATATTTATTTTTTACTATTTACACTGATATTTAACGAGAATTTATAATATTTAATATATTTTTATACTATCTTAAAGTCTAGAAAAAGTCCTTTCTGATGATACTTATTAACTTTTTCTAGGTTAATTGGGTTAACTTCTATGTTGCCTTAAATTAGGCTAATTTCTATGAAAAAGCAGAAGAATGATTTAACATTAAATTTATTTTTAAAAAAATAATGTATTAAAACTTTTATAAATTTTTTTATATAAAGTCATTTTATAGAATTTCCTATTTTAAAAGTCTACATTATTTAAACAAAAGCACAAAAAAAAAAAAAAAAAAATGCACAAAAAAAAATGCACAAAAAATGCACAAAAAAAGAAAGCTTTTTAAATAATATACAGTTGTTTGCTGTGGGGTAATAATAATCAACAGTATGAATATAGTGGCCATACTAATTAACATTTATTATTAGTCATGTTTTTTTTTTAAATACTTACATTTAAGAGAGAAAAATCGGAATCAGTTTGGATGTGGCATTCAACCATTTAAATTTTTTTGACTTCATCTACTTCAAGGTCCGTCATTAAAACGAAACTGAAACTATATTTGTAACCTGTTCAATTTTCGAAAATTTCCAAGACATATTGGAGAGCGCCAAATCTAAAACGCCAAGCACCAACAGCGTCTATGGCACGTGACTGATAACAGCGAATGAGAGCGGAGTTCAAACCAATAATGCTAAAACGTGACTATCTTTTAGAATCTCACCTCCCGTCTAGGGAGGCAGTATTAACAGTTATTAATCGATTGTATACTTCGATTTAATTTTAAAAATCGATAGTATGTTATATGTGTTTGGCTTGGTTTGGGAGCAAATCTACGCGCTGCGTACGCGTAGGCACTTAAGGAATAATAATGGATATTGACGTCGATGTTTAAAAGTCTCGATTGTGAATCATATTTACAATAGGAATGTTTCACAGTGTTTTGATTCTGACAGATCTCCTTTAAATCTACAGTTGTGTATGTGATCTGTGATCGAATACTTACAGAATTGTTCTCTAAAATAAATGTAACTTCAAATTAAGGTCAAGTCCTGTCATTTCTAACAATTTTCGAAAATGTTTATTTTAGTAAGTCTTTATATGCTGCATTATTATTTTCAAATTAATTTGTTTTTGGTGCAATTGGCTGTTTTTGTTTTTGGATTTGTGAATAATTAAATTTTATCTGTCGTTTAAGATGTGGGTTTAGTTTAATAGAATCGGAATCAGATATGACCTAAGAACTGCTGTTTTCCAGTAATAGTACCAGAGCTTTACTATGGCTCACATTTGTTTTCAGACACTTGTGTTTTTAAAATGTAGCCCAGGAAAAAAAATTCACTTGTGTTATTGTTTATGTATTTCAAAATCTGTCTGCTGTGAAATAATATATGTTTTGAGTTTGAGTGCTTTTTATAATCCACCATTGATTTGGCTATACTTTTTCAGCAGCTTTCCAATGGATTGAAAGTTTATTCCCAGCTAACATATTCTCAGATAGTTTTTTTGTTTCCAGCGTTTTGACTGGATTCGCAAGAAGGATTTTCCAGAAAGGAGTGGAAATTTTGAATCGAAATTTCCATTGAGCAAAGCAAAATTGCATTACTATCTTTTTCTTTTAGTGTTGAAACACTGTTTTTTGTTCTTCATTCTGCTTGGGATATTTCACATGCAGTTTTAGTAGAAGTAATTTTTTTGTAGTTTTCTTGTATATTCTGTTATTATTGTATATTCTTAATAACTAACACATTACATAGATGATTCCTTTGCTTTACTTGATTTGTCTAAATATAATATTAACACTGTACTTGATATATTTAATTCAACTGATCATGTATCCAGTTTACTTTTGAAATTGAAACTCAACAACATCTAGCTTTTCTAGATGTCCTGGTAATTCATAATGATTGTAAATTTTTGACGGTAGTTTACCGTAAACCTTTTGCAGTAAGTTTGCCCCCTCATTATAGATCTAATCATCCCCCACATCAAAAACTGGCTGCTTTCAATACTCTTATTTTCAGTGCACATAAAATTTGTTCAAATTCTGAGTTGTTTAATAGTGAAATTAACTATATTAAAGCAGTCGCCATCAATCGTATATTTAGCTTGAATATCATTAACCGTATTTTATCTAAACCTCCGACAATCACTGATTCTGTTCCAGCAAATAAAGAATTTAAAAATGTTATTGTCTTACCTAATTTTCATAAAATCAGTACACAAATTTCTCTTATTCTAAATAGGTTTAATTTCAAAGTTGCTTTCTCTCCAAGCAATAAAGTTTTTTTCTCCAGTCTTAAAGATCCAATTGATGATCATAATACTTGGGGCATTTATAGAATTTTTTGTGAGTGCAGCCTCTCTTACATTGGGCAGACGAAGCGTGCTCTTAGAATTAAGCTGAAAGAATACCAAAATTATGTTAGAAAACAGGAATGTGAGAAATCTATAATAGCTAAACATTGTTGGAATTCCAACCACTGCACAGTGGGGCGTTTTGATGATCTAGGTGGACAAAATTCATTTTTACGATTTTCTCGGAATTTAACAAGACCACATATTCTGATAGCTGAATGTCTCTTTTGTCGAGATCATACGATTTTTGTTGAAAAAAATTGGTGGTGTCGATTAATTACGACCATAAAGAAGACATTTGCGCAATTGGTTTGAGGGTGTTTCAGCGGTTGCATTTATTCCCTAAGTTCAAAAGCACATCTTAACTATTCTATTTAATTTGAAAGCATGAGTTTACTGAAAATATATTACATATTTGTCAATGTAAGATTTAACCAACTGTTGTTTGAAAATAAGCAACATTAAACCAGTTTAAGTGCTTTTTTCAGAAATTGTGTTTTTGGATGATTCATGTTGTTGTTGACAAACTTTATCTTGACTTTTAATACATTATTAAGCAATAAGATTTTTTTTAAAATAAAAGTGTTATTCCTAAAGTATTGGAAATTTAAGAAAACGCCTGCGAAAGATTGCGAATCATAAAGTTTTTATCAATAAACCAGCTTTATATTAAGTTTCAGTGTATGTATTATATTTAGTGAAAATATTGCAAGTCAATTTTAAACCCCTTTTAATTATCCGATTGATCTGAAACTTTGAATTCATGTGTAGTTTTAATGATAATACATATTATTTTAATTTGACGAGCATAGAAGTTATACTATTTCTACAGGGTTACACAAAAGTTTAGTTTAAATCTTGCAAGTTAATTTTAAACCACTTCCAATTATTTGATTAATCGAAAACTTTCAATACATGTGTAGTTTCAATGACAATACACTATTGTTGTACTTTGAGGGAAGTAGAAGTTATACTGTAACTACAGGGCTACACAAAAGTTTAGTTTAAATTTTGAAAATCAATTTTAATCCACTTATAATTATCGGATTGAGCTGAAACTTGGCTTATATGTGTATTTTACATGATAATTTAATTATATTATAATTTGAGAAACGTAACAATTATGCATTTTTTACAGGGGCACACAAAGGATTGTGGAAAGATTGTTATTTATAAACACTAATTTTAGTTCAATTTCAACAAAATTAATCTAGATTATCGAGATGCACAGTACCATCTTATAAAGTGAGCAGCAATTATATTTCTCTTAAGGGCCACACAAATAATTCGAATACATCACCGTCTATAAGCAAAAATTTTATTTCAAATTCAATAAAATTTATATAAGTTATTAATTTACACAACAGCATTTTTTCAACTGAAAATAATTTGGGTAGCATATATATATTTTACAGAGTCACACAAAACATAAAAGCTTATTTTTTAAAATATGTTTTTATTTTAAAGCTTGGGTTTCCAACCCAAAGGAAAGCAAATTCGAAGCTGTCCTTTCATTTTTGTTGGAAAAACTGGGGAATCCTGGGTGAGTGTTGGGAAAACTGGGGTGTCCGTACGTTTTGTTTTCAAATTCAACAAAAATGGTCTAAATCGGAAAGAAATAGATAATGTTTTTATCAATACAATTCTGACTGGTTTCAAGAAACCATTCACCTACTGGATTGCGTTATTCAAACAATAGAAAATGAAAAAAATCTTAAATAAAAGCCACCCTGGTAGACCAGACCAGTTAAACCTTATTATTATTATTTTAATTATTATTTAATCATTAAGTTATATTAACTTAGAGTGTAGGTATGTATGTTTTGTTCAAATCTTTCTAGTCAATTTTAAACCACTTTTAATAAATAATAATAATAATATAAATAATTAAATAAACCAAATATTTATCACTGTTTGAGCATTTTAATAGTGATATATTCGAAAAATAAGCAAAACCTAATTATGCTCCAATGCAATAATTTTGTAAACCTAGATCATCAAAACGCCCCACTGTGCACCGGCTAAAATTATCCAAAAATGTAATTCAGTTATGGATCTAGAGTTTTACAAAGCTTACTTTATTCATAAACATACATCTTCCTTAGTGAATGATATGACCAGCACCCCTTTTCTCTTGCACGTGTGGAGGGATCCTGCACAGTGACTCCTTTTTTCAGTTCCAGTTAATTACGTTGTCTCTTTGGGATATATAAACTCTTGCTTTGGCATTTTAAAATCAAGGCAGTACTCGGTGCTACCCATTTTAATCTTTTTTTTTTCCACACTGAGGAAGGGGATCCAAGAATTCGAAAACGACCGTATGTAATTTTTTGTGCCATTTTTTCATATTTGTGTGTTAAAAGGTTAATGCTTATAGTTTATGAATTTAAAATTTGTAATTTTGTAACAGAGGTTACATGGTTCCTCTTTTATTCATCTTCCTTAAACCGATTTTAGCCAATATGCAGCATTAACTTGGCTAAGGACGTCTATTAAACGCAGTGGTGAAGCAAATTAATTGACTTCTTGTTTTTATAAATATGATAATTGCATCCTTGTGTCTGGTAACAGAGGTTACAAATTTGTACATCTAGACATCTTTCAACGGGTTTGCTAGCTTAAATAGAAAACATTAACGCTCGTATTCACGAATAACTTCGACCGAGAGTTGAACATGGTCCAGTAACCCCAGGTTGAGGTTTTCAACCGAGAGTTGAAAACTCGTATTCACCGTCTACTTCGGACGAAAAGTTACCCAACTCAGAGTTACTCGACCCCGGTTGAATAAAGCGTGCTAATTGGTTAAAAAAATCAGATGATGTTTTCGGTTTCGCGTTGAAGCTTTGTTTGTTTATATTATGGAAGAAAAGTGCCGAAAAAAAAAGGAAATTAAATGTAGTACTTATTTTATTTTTTACAAAATATATGCACAAAATAAAAACTTGTAATTACTAAATATGGAGATTAACTTATTTTAATTTCTTACAAAGTTTAATATTTTTTTTAACTATTTATTCAAATTTTATGTATTATTATTATTATTTTTAAACATATATGTGAGTTAAGAAAGGGATATGAAATGTGTTAATTGCTAAAGTAAATTTTATAAGTTTATTTTTCAAATAAAATTTGTCTTAGTAGCTAAACGAAAACTTGATTTGATCAAAACGAAAATTTTATTTCAACAGCAATTATGTTGATTTCTATTATTAATAGCTATAATTAGTAATTAATTAAATTTCTAATTAAGAAAATATTAAAATGGAGAAAAAGGAAAAAATTCCAGAAAGTAGACTCTAGTACTATTTTTATTTTGTCGAATCAATTTATATATTAAATGATATCCAGATGTATTGATTTGATTTTTTTTTATTTTCAGCAATCTAATTAAAATGATTAATTCTAATACAATTAGATAGTAATTAATATGCACATTGACAAAAACAACAACTACAAAAGAGTGGAAATAATATCAACAGAGCTTCAAAGGAACAGAGCTTCAAAGAGTGCTTAAAAGGTGGTGTTTGTGGTTCTAACAGTGCCCTGGCACCAGGCACCCAAGTTTTTCAGGAGCTCCAACGGCGCATTCAATTATCGCTTCCGATCGGTTAACAAACATTTTATTTTAACTAGTCACTAAATAATAAACTCTAAACTTGTTTTTAGTTTAAACTGTCAACCATGGATATATTGCTATTTTATTAGAGATGTTATTTTAATGAACACTAATATTTTAAACCTTTTAAGGCTACTATATAAATTTTCATTCAACACAGAATCGAGTAAAGTCTTTCCTAAATAATGATAAATGACTTCTGTATACTATCTGGACATAAAACTGTGAAATATTACAAAAAGTTGATTTTTTTTTTTTTTTTTTTTATTGTAGCTTTTAGAAGCCCCTTTACCCCTTTTGTATAAGAATTTTTCCATTATCAGATTTACAAGTTCAAAGGTATTCACTTGACTGCCTTTGAATATTTTTTAATAAATCAGCCTAAGTAATTACAAAATATTTTTACATGCATAGACATCTATTTTTAGATCCAGTGCATCATTGAAAAAGATGTATTTATATTATAATTATGAAAATTATACTTCATTTTCTATATTCTTTCTAGTTCTTAAATTTTATTTTTTCCACTCATTTAGATGTCACTTCATAGATTCAATTACAATTTTATTTATGAGAGAGAGAGAGAAAAAAAGATTTTTAAATATTTTTTTATGAATGAATGGCGATAGATTTCTAGACTAGATAGGGAAAATAATGATAGTTTGTAATCTGATAAAACAATCTGAATTTATTAACGATAATTTCAGATAATTTTATAGTACTAAATTTTAAGGAATATAATTTTTTTAATGTGATTTAGTGGAGAAGAATAAGTGCCCCATTTGCCCCACCCTACCCATGCATCACTCTATCTTTCTTTTTTTTTCTTTTTTTTTTTTTTTTGTCAGTGTTATAAGTTAATTAAAGTAAATTAAAACGTGACTCAAGATTCTATGTAAGATATAGAAATAAAAAGAAAGTTTAAAGTATTAAAAATAGAATGTATGTAATCTCATATATATATATATATATATATATATTATCTGCAAACTTTTTAGCTGGTTTGTTTATATTTATACATACAACTCATATATTATATGTTTAATTATTTGCTTACATAAATATTCAAGATCATGAAGAGTAGAGTTTATTTGCCTTAAAAAATTATCAACATTACCTAAAGGGCTAATAAAACATTACTAAAATAACATATTTTGCATTTAAGGTTATTTATTTTTTTCAAATTTTCATTTAAAAAAAATAGGAATAACGAATGTATTTTAACAGTAGCGAAATGACTCCTGTTTACATAAATGAAATTTCAGATATTAAACTAATTAGTATTTTTGATTTACCAACTAAAGTAAAAAAATTCGGTCTTTTTTTTTTGTGGGGGGGGGGGGGGGGGGACATTTTTGTGAAAAGTAAAAGAAGTTATTTTTGTGAAATGTATTATATTTTTGCGAAAAAAACATTTTGTAACAAAAGAGGAAATTCAGTTATTCAAATTCAACCAAGCATTTATTAAAAATAACTTCTTTAAGTCCTGCTAAAGTTTTACTTTTTGGTGAATTTGTTTTGTTAGTAGATTATACATTTTAAAAGCTAACACACTAAAAATAATTAATGAAGAGTATGTTTTTGTGGAATTGAATTTTGTGAAGGGTCCTGTTTTATTAAAAGGAGTTTTGTGAAGGGCCCTGTTTTATGGCATTGATTTTTGTGAAGGGGCCCTAAATAGGCCCCAAATTTTGTCTGGATTGATCCTTAGTATGTGTATATGTGAAAACATGATGGGAAAAGGGGGAGGGGATAAGTTTGGTTCTGTAAGTTTATTATGTACAGCTGTTATAACTTTTTATATACCGTACAATCAATGGTTTAGGTCATATCAATTCTGTCATGTCAATTGCTTTTATTAAAAGCAATTTTATGAAGGGCCCTGTTTTATTAAAAGCAATTTTATGAAGGGCCCTGTTTTATGACATGGATTTTTGTGAAGGGTGTGAAGGGGCCCTAAATAGGCCCCAAATTTTGTCTGGATTGATCCTTAGTATGTGTATATGTGAAAACATGATGGGAAAAAGGGGAGGGGATAAGTTTGGTTCTATAAGTTTATTATGTACAGCTGTTATAACTTTTTATATACCGTACAATCAATGGTTTAGGTCATATCAATTCTGTCATGTTAGACAAAATTGGATGTGACAAAACGTTTATTTGAAGAGAAGCATTATTTTAAAACAAAGGTGTTTCTGGATTTTTTGCCTGGTGTTATTTTAAAAATGAACAATTTTTTATCAATGTATTTCAGCCCTTTACTTCTATTGTAATATTTTAAATTATATATAATTTTGAAATTAAAACACAGTTGAAACTTAAATGTAATTAAATAAATATTTCAAATTTCTCAAAAATTGAGAAATATAACGTAAAGCTCAAAAACAGAAATAACAATAGTATAGTGTTAATCAATGATAGAGTTGTTTAATTAATATAAACATATTCGTGATTTAAACAAATAATAAACCTACTAAAAATCTTCAATAGATAAATACAACTCGGATGATATATTGTTCAGTTTAAAACCACAATATCTAATTTATAGAGCTAATCTTATATTTATATAACAGATCGTACATAAATAATAATAGTGTATCTTTCACACAAGACACAAAATTTAACTTTTACCCATATTCTACGAGTACCAAAATCGAAAACCTACATTGAGTCGATGGATACTTGAACATAATCTAAGTATTTTTTACTTAAAGAAAAATGCAAATTAGTCTGATGTCTCAAATTTTAATTAGAACTTACGTACGACATTTATTTCGCTACTATTAAAATACATTCATAAATTCTTTTTAAGATCAAAATTGCAAAAACAAATAGCCTTAAATGCAACAATTTTTATTTTAATAGCAATTTATCTACCATTAATGTAATGTTGATTATTTTTTATGGCAAATAAAATTCTTCGCGACCATGCTTATTTATATAAACAAACAATTGAACATAAAATATAGAGGATTTATATATAAATATAAACAAACCAGATAAAAAAAATTGAAGCTAATACATATATATGAGATCACATACCTTTGCATATTGTTCTTTTGTTTTATAATAGTAATAAATTTCTATTATATCTTATACACAGACACTTGATTCAGTACGTAAGCTCGTAAGCCGCCATTATTGTAAAATGTGACTAGACTTGCTCTCTCGTCTTGTTTTTTGTTAACTACGCATGCTCGGTTGAAAAACTTGAACTTCAACCCTCTGTAAAGCCAGGTCCAGTAACTGACAGTAACTGAACCCAGCGTTAGATTTCACCTTCAAACCGGTCCAGTCAGGTAGACGATAAATACCATTTTAGCTTTCGACCCGGGTTTTCGGCTTAACTCGTGGTCGAAGTTATTCGTGAATATGAGCGTTAGCATCCTTCAGTTTGCTGTACTTAAATAGCATTTTATAAAGCCTTATAAAATGCAATTATTGTGACCAAAATGTAACAAAAAAAATTACTTCTATAAAAGTGGAAATCTGTATGTAAAATTGAAATGACCCAAAAGATTAAAGTTTTGCCTTTTTTTTATGGTTGTAGTTCTAGTTTAAATCCACTCATTGCAAAATGTTATTTTTTTTATTAATTATCCTAATAATAATGACAAAAAGGGAAGATAAAAATGTCTGTATTCTGTAGCTTTTTATGTCTTTACAAACCTTTATTTGTGTGTTGTAGTTCTTGCCAGCATCTTCGTGATTGTGCAAACTTTGCATTTTGTCTCCTGGAAGATTGCAACTCCAGAAGACAAGATGCAAATGTGCACCAAGTTTTTAATTTTTAAAAATTGTGCCAAGTAATGATGCATGTGAAATTTCAACCTAAGTTCTCTTTTTTTCTCCTCCCAGAAGAAACATACATTTTAAAAAACAATACATTTGAATTGAAATAGTGGGCTTAGATGTATAACCATCTAACACAGAATTATTTTTTTCTAGTATTCTGTTAAAAAGAAAAAGTCTCATTTCAGTTTCATGCTTTTTTTTTAATCTGATACTTTGTATCATTGATCTTTAAATGGTCAGCAAATGTCAAACACTAGATTTACAATTTTATGGCATGTTTTTCTTCTGAATGAAAGGTCAAGTCAATTCACGTTCTGGTGTTTTCTGATGCATTGTCTAAATATGACGTTTGCTGTGATTCCAAGGTGGTGGTGCATTAGAAAAAAACAATTTGGCATCAGTCTGGAAAATGCATCAAGCATAAGTCACCAAAAGGTTATGTCTGGTGGTAATTTTTAATAAAATTAGAGCTGGGTGGATTGTAGTTTCACCATCTCTTTGATGGGAAATTATAACATCAATGCTAGAAATATTTCATATTCTGAGTAGACTTCTGGCAATTTTATCATTTTGGAATCTGGCAGAATTTCCAGTCCCACAGTGCATGTACTATTATTTTCTTTGAGTGCGGTAATTTTATTCAAAAACAAAGAAGGAGGATATTTTTTTTAATGTGCATTTTAAATTTTACTGACCAGTCTCTAATTGAAGCTTGCCATTATATTCTTTCTGGTTAGGAATTTGTATATTGCGGTTGTATTTTTGATGTTTTTCACATTCATTCTTCTAAATATCTTCCTTTTTTTAGCATTTTATAAAAAAGTAAAAATATTAGATTGATTAGTGATATACTGTTTACTATTATTGCTGAATACCAAGTAGTTGCATGTTTTAAAGAAAAAACCAGTTGTGTTTATATATAGGGGAAGGTCGGTTAGTATCAAACACTTAAGCTATTTCAAATTTTCAAAAAAAAATTGTTAAATCTTAATATTTTCTATTCTAATGAAAATTTTAATATATTTTTTCACTACTTTAAAAAGCTCATCTCCCTTAGAATAATTTTTATTGGGGTTTTCTGTGATCTTTTTTAAACCTTACATTTTGACTGCTGATTTCTGGAGGTTTGTATTGGACATGGTGTTGTGCTTAAAAAACTTCATTTTTGGATTTAGAAACAACTTATTACTACATGTATAAATTGCTATACAAAAATATTTTTAAAAAATACATAGACATTATTTATCAGATGTAGAAAGAAGATTAGACATTTTAGTATTTGAATTATGACACTTATGTTTTTTTTCATAAAAACAAGTATCACACTCATAAAGAAAGCCTGTTAAGCTCATATTTCTTTACCCAACCTAGTTTTGCTATCTGTACTGTATCTGGTAATCTGATTAGTCAGAGCTTTCGATGCAGTGACATTTCTCGACAGGAATCTTGCTTGGCAAAAACCATCTGAGTAGAGTGTTTCAATGACAAAAATTATTTATATGCTTTTGCCAAATGTCTACGAAGCGAATTATAAAAATTAGTAAAAGTATATTAAATACATTTTCTATGTGGATTTTTTTATCTAATCAATTAATTCTAAATATCTTAATATTCATCCTACCAGATCTGTTATTAAAAATCAAGCCATCAAAATCTTCGATAATATTCCTGCTATTCCAAATCCTGCATTCCAAAATATATCTAAATATGATGAGAGGGCCCACTAAAGAAGTTCTTGGGCAACTCTTCATCATTCTGAAAATATTGACCCTGGTTAGTTATTTCTTTCTAATGCTTTCATAGGGCTTCATTTCGTGGTCGTTCACTATATTTTTTTCGACAATTTTTGTATACATTTATAAATATTTTTCTTTTATATTGCTTGATTACTTATTCTTAATTATAGATCTTAATTTTTTATTTTATTTTAAATCGTTATTGTAATCTTATGTATTTTTTGTATAGTGCCTTAAAATCAGGGTTGGCACGGTTTAAACCAAATGGTTTTTTCTCAAAAAAAAAACCAATTGGTTTTTTTCTAAAAAAAAAAAGTTTTTTTTTACATAATTAGGTTTTTTTAATTGTTTGATGTAAATAACTTCTACTTTAAACTGAACAGAGAGAGAGATTCTGTTCAGTTTTTATTTTGGAAAAAAACACCATTTGGGTTTTTTTTACTAAAAAAAATGGTTTTTTTTCTCAAAAAAAGTTTTTTCTTTTTTTTTACATAATTAGTTTTTAAAATTACTTGATGTAAATAACTTCTACTTTAAACTGAGCAGCTCAACTCATTTCAGCAGTCAACTTGCATAAGTCACAGTTGCATCATATTTACACCTGTGTTGTGTATGAATGAGACAAAAGTTAGTATTTGAAAACAAAAAATGTCTAGTTCTAGCAGAAGAAAAGATTTAGTTTGGTTGTATTTTAATGAGGTAAAAAATGATAAAAGGAAAGGCTGTAGGGCCAAATGCAAAAAATGTAATAAAGAAATGGAGGATCAAGTAGCCAGGATGAAGAAACATGTGGATTTTAAATATTTCCGGAATAACCAGCATGCAAATGTGTGCTTCAGAAAAGAGGCAAATGTACCAAAGTTAATTATGCCATGTGAAGTTCGGTGGAATTCATTTGCTGATGCTTTAGAGAGCTACTTAAAATCATGGCCAGTGCTTGTAAATATATGCAAGTGTAATAAAGACAAAATTGATAAAAATATTCAAAGTTTAATTTCAAACATTTCCTTAAAATGAAATTCTGCAGATTAGTTGCAGCAATTAAAACCCATTAGTGTGGCATTGGATAAAGTACAGAGTAAAAATTGTTCGACTGAAGAAGCTATTTTTATTTTTAAAGATCTAAAAAAAAGATGTGTGATATGAAATTGGACAAAGACATACTGAAAAAAGTAGATGCTCATTATAAAATGGCAATAACACCAGCCCATCTATTCGCTTATCTATTTGGCCCAAAATCCAAAGATGCAGACCTCGAATTATCACCAGATGAAAAAAAAGAAGCATTGGAATATGCTAAAACAAAGTTTCCTAAAACAACTTATTAACTCTGATAATGAAATTTTGTGCCAAAAGTTCTCCATTCCAGTGATGTCTTTTTGAAAATGAGTTTATTAAAGATGTAACAGTTATAGAATGGTGGCATGTGCAAGAAAATGATATAAAAAATTTCAATGATGATGTGTTGAAAGAAGTTGAATTAATTCTCACAGCAAAAGTGACTACAGCGAATGTAGAGAGAATTTTTTTTTCTTTTGGTGTTGTGCAATCAAAGTTATGTAACAGACTGGGGTTAGAAAAACCGGCAAAACTTGTTTTTTTTGTTTAAAGTGTTAAATCCTAACGATCCTCTTTAATAAGCGTCTGTATATACATGTGTGATACTCCATATGCAAAATTTTCTACATTTTCTGAAAATTTATTCTATTTCCACCTTTTTACAATGTCAATTTTTTTAAATGTATTTCAATTTAATATTCTTAGTGAAATTCACTTTAGAGGGATTCTCTGTTTTCTTTTCTTCATATTATTTTTAAATAAAAGTTCACTAAATGAAAATTTTTACATCATATCTTTATATTCCTGATGTAACATAACTGAGTGCTGTTTTTTAAAAGGAAAAATTATAGGAAGGCCACATAATAAGTCTTAAAGTATCTAATATAAACCTTGTAATTCTTAAAGATGAGGATTATTGGAGTTTTTAAATATCAACATTAAGATTCAGGATTCATTCTATGAATATATAAATGTATTTTATAATTGTTCAAAATCATTAGCTAGACAAACTTAAATTACAGGCTGCGTTTGAAATATGTATATATATTGTATCTAAAAACAGTGATTGTTGTTTCAACTTTTTTTTAAAGTAATCTTTAAATCATCATTTTAAACAAACAACTTATTTCCATTACTGTTGAACCTAACAGCACAAGTGCTTGTATTATATATGTATTGCATAGCAAACAATTGTATAAATATAAATGCTTTGAATGTAAAAGATGGTGAGTCTTAATAAAATTTAATGATTTGAATTTCTGCATAATTAGCAATAATTTTTCATTTAGTTTGGATTATTTTCATTAAAAACTATTTTTATTGGTATATTAGTTATTTATTTTTGTCAATGTTAAATTTCATTTATCAATATGCATGCATGTAATTACAAAAGATACAAAAAACCCGGTTTAAACCAAAATAACTGTTTTTTTTTTCCAAAAAACCTGGAGGACAAAATTTAATACAGTAGTCTAAAAGTTTGAGATCAAATTCACTTTCTGAAATTAAAAAAATCCTTATAGAATTTTTTTAAAAAAAATGCTAAAAATCACTAAAATTAAAATATCTTGCCGGACAAAATTTTCTATATTAAGCTAAAAATTTGAAACCAGATTCCTTTTGCAAATGTCAAAAAATCGCCACGCTATTTGAAAAAATTCTAAAAATCACCTTAAACATTCCTAAAATTAAAGAATCTTGTGGAACATTATTTTCTATATTAAGCTAAAAATGTGAAACCAGTTTCTTTTTACCAATGTCAAAAAATCGACGCAAAATTTGAAAAAACTCTAAAAATTGCATAAAAAAATTTCTCAAAAAATTCAAATGTCGGTTTTTTATCTATGATCATTCATAATCTCATTTTTAACATAATAATTCTTTGTACTACCCATTTTTACAGACATTATTTTATTTACAAACATCTAAACAAGCATTGTACATGTCTAAAAGTTTTAAAACTACACAAAACAGATTGACTGACGAAGCAGAAAACATAACATCAGTGACTAAAGATGCCTGATAGTGACAGGTGAAAATATTTTTACAGTTTTACAATTTTTAACAGATTGACTGGTTTTGTGTAGTAAATTATTAATTCAAATGTCACGGTATGAATTTTGAATAAACTTTATTGAAAAAAAAGTCAAAATTTACTTTTTTGTGGCTAAAAATAACCGGATTGTTTTTATGACCTTAGCAAAATTGCCTCGAATCATGAAAAAAGGCTAGAAATCGCATTAAAAATCACTAAAGTTCAAAAATCATGGAGGACAAAATTTACTTTATTAGGCTAAAATTTGAAACCAAATTCCTTTTCCAAAATTCAAAAAATCTCAGCAATACGAAAAAATCTCTAAATTTAAAAAATCTTGCAGGACAAAATTACTATATTAGGCTAAAAATTTTAAACCAAATTCCTTTTACCAATGTCAAAAAATCATCGCAAAATTTGAAAAAACTCGAAAAATTGCATGAAAAATTCAAAAATAAATATCAGTTAAGAAATAGGACTGGCATTCTCTTCAATTTTATATATATATATATATATATAAACTTGGTTTCTGGCGTCAGGTGCCGCCATCCAAAAAATCTACAAGAGACCACGCCACTTCTTCTGGTCAAGGGTCCATTCTTCTTCTAGACCCCTATCCCTCATGGCTTTTTTTATATCATCCATCCAGGTCTTTCGTGGTCTTCCTCGTTTCCTCTTTTGGTTTGTTCTGTAATTAGATGTGATTTTGGGTAGTCTCTTGTCATTCATTCTTTTAATATGGCCATACCAGATTAATTGTTCCTTTTGGAAATTGTCTAATAGGGTTCCCTTTATTTTCATCATTTCTTTTATTCTTTCATTTCTTATTCTCTCTATTCTTGATATCCTGCATGATCTTCTTAGGGCATCCATTTCCACTGCTGCTAATTTCTTTCTTTCAGTCTCCATAATTCTCCATCCCTCTGCTTCATATAACAAAATGCTCTTTACTATAGAATTATAAATATTATATTTTCTTTTCCTGGAGATCTCCTCACTCCACCAAATAGAGTTTAAAAGTTTAACAGCCTTTTTTCCTTGGCAGATTCTGTATTTAATTTCCTGTGAGTCTGTGCCTTCTCTATTAATGTCTACACCAAGGTATCTATAATACTCACAGCTTCCTATTTTTATGTTATTATTTAAATTCAGTTCTGTCTCATTTCCTCCTACACATAGGTATTTAGTCTTACTAACGTTCATGTAGAGTCCCCATTTCTCATATTCTTCCTTAATTTTCATCGTCATTTTCTCTAAATCATTTTTATTTTTTGCAATTATAACTTGATCATCTGCAAATTGCAGAGTGAAAATTGATTTTCAATTCACATTAAGTCCCATTAGTAAAAAATTGAGAGAAAAAAGTTTCCTGTGATTTTTGTAGACAATGTTTAAATTTTCGGATTACTATAACTCATTTAAAACAAAAGCATATTGAAAGGTATCATCCAACAATCTATTACTTTTAATAACTGAGCATCGCTTGGATCTTAAAACAAAAACATTTTAGAGAACATATTATTTTTTAATCCCTATCATATTTTATTTTTCTAAAAATTTTGTTTTTAAAAATTAGATTTATTTTTTTTACATGATGTCCCTTCTTATCATTGACCAATTGCTAATTCCTAAACTGTTAGTTTTAGAGTTATAAAGTTCCAGTTACGAAAATTTCGCAACGGACATCATATAAAAATCAATTTATGTCAAAAAAGTTACTTTTTAAATTGTTACGAATTTAAAATTTTATGAGATATCTGATAAGTTTTATTGAATACTCTGTGTTGTAATAATGTACTCAACAACTGAGAATCAACAAACTTGTCGAGTTATAGTACTTAGAATTTTATGATTTTTCACCATCTTGTGTCACTGAAAATGGAAAAACCTGTTTTTAATGCTAGAAAATGCTGAAAATTCATGACATTCAAAGCATCATAACTAGGTAACTTTATCGTGCCAAAAATGAATTTTTATTTTGTAAATATATTTTAATGTGTGGATTCATCTCAGGGCCATTCCATGAAAATGGAGACATGGGTCATGAAATTTCAAACTTATTAAAATGTTTAGTGTTATATGTCATTTTAATCAGAAAACCTTCAACTATTCAGCTACAGATAGTATTAAGTGATATCATCTTTAAAATTAAAAATATACGCCAATAAAGTATGTTGTTGTCATTAACGATTGAAAGCACCTAATACACACATATTTGCTTTAACAATCTGATGAACTTTTTACTATCTACATGTTTTCTAGTTATATTAATTGTCACCTTTGGACTGTTTTCTTAGATTCTACGGGACATTTTTAATGTGGGTGATATATATTTTTTTTAACTTAACGATTTTATTTAACTAAATTTCAGATGTCGTTCCGTTACCAAAAACTACTAAAAAGTATTCTTACTAATTGGCTGTTTGCATTAGACACTAGATATTTTTCCTTCAAAGCCAGTTTTAAGTGTAAATTGAAGAAAAACACCACAGCATCCAAGTTAAATAATTTCATGCTTAAAACATGGTAACGGAATGACAAAATATGGTAACGGAATGACAAGGCAACAAACAATATGCACTGATAGTCAAAATAATAATTATTAAAATCAAAGAGTATTAATGCCAAATGAAGTTATATCTTGTTTAAACAAATTAAATGTTAATTCTTATGTTTTCATATATTTTACAAAAGGGAAAGAAAAATTAATTTTATGGGACGGACAAGTTTTGATGTTGAAACATTTCCTTTTATTCCAATCAGTATCATTCTCATTCAATTATTATTATATTTTATTTTTTATTATAACTGTAACCATAAATAAAAACATTCTGTTTAATAGCCCTAACTGGTTTAAGCATTACTTGTATTATGCCAGAGTACATGGTTTGGGTTTTACTCACCTGGTCACACTTTTTACTGCATATACGTGGCATGGAAACGGAAGAGAACTAATTAGCTATGTCGTTGTAAGTGATGATACCAATCATGAAAAAGTTTCTGTGTATGTTTTTTTAAAAACACTAGTTTCTGCGTTTATCGCTGCCCATCCACAAATTGAAAAGGTAGGATTTTTTAGTGATGGTGCATCAAGCCAATTTAAGCAGCGCTATTTGTTTACAAATTTGACTTTTGAGTTTCAGAAACATAAAATCTTTGACACTTGGAATTTTTTTGCTACAAGCCACAGTGAAGGGGTTATAGACGGTATTGGAGGCTCAGTAAAACGCTCAGTGTGGCATCAAATATTAGCAGGAAAACTTGTAACAAATACTGAAGAATTTACCGAAACTGCTTCAAAACATTGGCCACATCTTAAAATAAAATTTATCTCATCTACAGTAAATGAATATGTTGAAGAGCTCACAGAAAGGTGAGAAGGAATTTTTCCTCTTCCAGATACACATAGCACGCACTATTTGAAGCCTATAGATAAATATGTGCTTAAATATGGAAAATACTCATTTTCTGAAGAAAAAAAATCCTTCAATTTCAGAGAAGGTAAAGCTTACACACATCACTGAAAAGCAAGCTAATGAGAATGTTGTATTAGAACCAAGCATTGACTTACCGGACACAAATGTTTACAATGTTGGAGACTATATATTGATTCAATGGCTGGGTGTAAATCTATTCGCCATTATGTTGCAGAGATTGTTTCAGCGGCAGATGACACCTATGAAGTATCATGTATGAGAAAACAGGACAGTATAGGTCTAATTTACTCATTTCCAGAAAAAGAGGATAAATGCTGGGTAGATAAAAACCAAATAATTCAAATAATTAATAATAAGTTGACCAAATAATTAATAATAATAAGTTGAAAAAGCCATCAATTATAACTGATGGGTCATGCACTTGTATACGAAACAGATTTGTATTTGACATCTGTATAACTGCAGAATAATGTATAATCGGTTTACAATGATTTATGTATTAATTTCAGTAATTTTAAAATTAAAAAGAAGCTTACAAACTATATGGAACTTTTTGTCATTCCGTTACCAGAGTAAGATTTTCTTTTTGCATTGCTCTATAACTATTTATCGATTTAGAAATTCGAAAACCTAAGAATATTTCATAATTAGTACCCTGTTGGTTCTGTCATTTTCATACAAGCTTTATTCTTTACCATTTGGCTGAATTTTACATTATAAGCTCATGGAGAAATACTAGGGTAGAAAACACATCATTCCGTTACCATGAATAAAGTTACAGTTATTTTTATTCTTAATCACTTAAATCATAACTAGTAAATATATTTAAGGAAAGTTAATGGTGGAGTTAGATAAAACAAAATTTCTAATTCCAATATTTTTTAATTCTAGGATTAAAACAACATCTACTTATTACTTAAACTGTCATTCCGTTACCCTGGAATGGCCCCTTAACATAAAAGAACGGCTATACTTACTTCACAAAATTATTCTGAACATTCTGTTTAAATACATATTAATTAAAACGTCTGTTGGCAGCTTACATAGTGATTGATTATACGTTACAAAAGTAACAGGTTATTCAACCTTTTACCAATGATATGCTAATAAGTGATGTAACCTGTTACCCAAAAGTAACTATTTCCCATCTGTAGAATGCATTTTGCTTTATGGTGCATTTGATTTCACCCTCTGAGAACATGATGAACATGAAGATTCAAATTGAACAGAACACTTTCAGCAGTCGTATAACGTTTTAATATAGAACCTTTTGAAATGAACTGAATATTAAAAATATATATGTATTGTAACCTATAAAAATTTAATAAAAATTGATTGTAGAAATTGTAAATATGTGAATCCAAAATTTCTGCATATTCAGCCAAGTAGAATTTGAGTTACGTCTTAAAAACTTCATATATTTCAGTTTCTTTTGAAACTATAAAAAATGAATTTTACATCTGCATAATTTCTAGACTAGTATACATCGAATGGCTTTCCATTTTGTAGTCCAATATAAAATTTTCCGAAGATTCTAAATATGTACAATCTCGTTTTCGTATCTCACTTGATTATTGAAGAGTTTTGCGGATAAACATTTTAATTGACATTTCAGAAAATGACTGCTGAGTACGAAAACATATTAGGATCTAACATAAATACTTGACTTTCATTTATTATGCCTTCAAATACGCAAGTTTCCAGTGTGTGAGGGTATTACGTGCAAGGATTTGTGTTGTTTAATTAATGGAAGAACGTCAATTTCACATAAATTCTTCTATTTGAAACCGATAATATCGAAATCGTACTGATAATGCTTATAATCGAGCCTTAACTATATTCAGGAAGCTATGGTAATTTCATATGCACATAACATGCCCTTTTAAGAATAAGAAACAAGTATTGTAATTACATGGAATGAAATAACATGTTATGATCGTTAAAGCATTAGAAAACTATTAAATTCTCCCTCAGATAAGAAAAGGTATAGCCATGTCAATAAAACTCTAACATATGGAAAGTCATTTCTTCACACAAATACCATTAAACAGTGATTAAGTGAAGCAACAAAAAATAGCATGCTGAAAATACTGTTTGTTTGTTCATCCATTAAGTTCTTCAGTTACGATTTTACATAAAAGATCTTGACAAAAATAATTTCCTTATTTTTTATGAACTTACCTCATACATACACCGGATAAAAACATTGAACGTGATTGGACAAAAAAACCTGCTTTATGGAGCCATTTGAATTTTAATGTAATTTTATTTTTTTTCTGTTAAGCTCATCCACTCTTTACAAAGTTATATTAAGGTGTTATTTTTTTGCAGGCACACCCACAGAAATACTTTAGGAAAAGTCATCTAAAGATGCATTTTATCACCAACATTAACTAGAAACTTTTAAATTGTGATATATGCAACAAACTATTTCCGTCGGAGGGCAGCTATTCACTCATACCAGTGAAAAGTGTTTTATTTGTGAAATATGTAACAAACAGTTTTCTACAATCCATGCTTTGAAACTTCATTTTTCTGTTCATTTAAAATTGAGCACTCATACTAAGGAGAAGCCTTTTGTGTGTGAATTATGCAGCATCTACGAACTCATACTAATGAAAAACAACCTTTTGTTTGTGATGTATGCAATAAGGGATTTTCTTACAAGGGTAATTTAAACGTGCACTTACGTGTTCATACTAAGGAGAAGCCTTTTGTGTGTGAAATATGCAGTAAAAAATTTTCTCATAAACTTAGTTTAGAAATACATCTACGTGCTCATACTAAGGAGAAGCCTTTTGTGTGTGAACTGTGCAGCAAAAACTTTTCTAAAAAGAGTACTTTAAATATTCATCTACGCACTCATACTAAGGAAAAGCCTTTGGTGTGTGAAATATGCAGCAAAATATTTTATTATAAGAATAGTTTAGAGAATCATCTACGCACTCATACTAATGAGATGCTTTATGTTTGTGATGTATGCAACAAAAGATTTTTTCAGAAGGGTTCTTTAAAGAGGCATCTACGCATTCATACTAAGGAGAAGCCTTTTGTGTGTGATCTGTGCAGCAGAAAATTTTCTGATAAAAGTTATTTAAATAAACATCTACGCATTCATTCTAAGGGTAAGCCTTTTGTGTGTGAACTATGTAATAGAAAATTTTCTCATAAGAAATCTTTAGATGTACATCTGCGAACCCATACTAACGAGAAGCCTTTTATGTGTGAACTATGTAGTAGAAAATTTTCTCATAAGGCTCATTTAAATGTACATCTACGAACTCATACTAGCGAGAAGCCTTTTGTGTGTGAAATATGCAGCAGAAAATTTTCTCATATAAGTAATTTATATGTACATCTACGCACTCATACTAAGGAGAAGCCTTTTGTGTGTGAACTATGTAGCAGAAAGTTTTCTCATAAGTACAGTTTAAATATACATCTACACACGCATACTAATGAGAAACCTTATGCTTGTGAGCTGTGCAGCAAAAAATTTTCTCAAAAGCGTAGGTTAAATATACACCTACGCACTCATACTAACGAGAAGCCTTTTGTGTGTGAAGTATGCAACAGAAAATTTTCTAATAAAAGTAATTTATATGTACATCTACGCACTCATACTAAGGAGAAGCCTTTTGTGTGTGAACTATGTAGCAGAAAGTTTTCTCATAAGTACAGTTTAAATATACATCTACACACGCATACTAATGAGAAACCTTATGCTTGTGAGCTGTGCAGCAAAAAATTTTCTCAAAAGCGTAGGTTAAATATACACCTACGCACTCATGTTAATGAGAAACAATATGTTTGTGATGTATGCAACAAAGGATTTTTTCAGGCGGGTAATTTAAAAAGGCACCTACGCATTCATACTAAGGAGAAGCCTTTTGTGTGTGCACCATGCAACAGAAAATTTTCTCGTAAGGATAGTTTAGGTAATCATTTACTTAATCATACGAATTAAACCACTATGTTTGTGTTTAACAGCAATAGATTTTTCCAGAATGGTACTTTAAACACACTTTCGCATTCATACAAATGGGAAACCTTTTGTGTGCGAGTTCTGCACTCATATTAATGAGAAACTTTATGTTTCTGGTGTATGTTATAGAGTATTTTCAAAGGGTACTTTAAACACACGTGTGCATTACACAGTAGAAAATTTTCTCTTAAAACTAGTTTAGATAATCATTTACTTAATCATGCCAATTAAACTGCTATGTTTGCCTTTTACAACAATGGATTTTCTCAGAGAGGCACTTTTAAACATGCACTTTGACATTCATACAAATGAGAAACCTTTTGTGCATGAATTCTGCAACAAACTGTTTTCTTGGGAATCGCTTTAGATGACCAGCTGTGCACTGAAACTGGTAAAAAGTCTTGTTTGTGAACTGTGCAGCAGATAACTTTCTCAGATGAACAGTTTAGATAAATTTCTACACACTAATACTAAGGTGAAACCTTCTGTTTGTGCTTTATGCAATAAAAGATTTACGCATGAAAAAAGTTTAGATAATCAACACAAGAAGCCTTATGTTTGTGAAATTTGCAACAGAAGCTTTTCCATGACTAGTTTAGATTGTCAGCTACACACCCATACTAATGAAAAGCTGTTTGTTTTTGAGTTATGCAACGCGAATTTTTCTCAGAATATGAATTTAAAAATTCACCTACGCACTCATATTGGTGAGAAGTCATCTGTGAGTGTACTATGTAGCACAAACTTTTCTCAGATAAATAGCTTAAACATTTATGCACTCATTCTAATTAGAAGCCTTATGCTTGTAATGCATACAACATTTTTTCTGAAAGGTAATTTAAATTTCCTTTTACTCTCATACTTGTAAAAGAATTTTCTTTCTGATATTCAGTCATGGATTTTCTCAAAAGAGTGCTTTAAAAGGTCACCTATGTCATTCATACTTGTGAGTGAAATTCCATACCTTCTGTCTGTAAGTAATTAAACAGAGAATTTTTTAAAAAGGGAAGTTGGGTTTATGCATGTATGTTTGTATTCATACAGGTATGAACAGGGGTCGGAAAAACTACTTTTTTATTGTAGCGAACTACAACTACAACTACTTTGTCGAAAATGTAGTTAACTACAACTACAACTACTTGTTTTAAAAAGTAGCGACTACAAACTACTTTTCAACAGTAGTCGCTACTTTCAAATTTTCATCGCGTCTGCCAGGATACAATTAAATAAATTCGACATAACCGAGGGCATTAAAAAGTAATAAAGGTAACATATAAGAAAATGTTTTGTGTTTGTCTCCAAAACGTTAGTTTACACACACTTAAAAAATTTCGTAGCAAAATTAAGAAATATATTATAATCTAAAAAATTGCAGAAAAAACCCCCCCAAAAAACATCCTCTAAATGCAAACAATAAATAAATCTGTAAATTGAACAATTCCGAATAATAAGAATCCCGGCGTTAACATGAAGGCTTAATAACGAATAAATATACATAATATGTGTTGCTAATAAGAAAATCAATTCTTTTGGTGGGTTAATACTTGATTTCAATAGCAAGTGTCAATGGAAAATATCTATGACTTCATGCGAAGCATAGCTGAGATTTGCCACTGCGATTCGGAAATTTTTGAGCAGAACAAATTCTGCACAAAAGAAGCAATTTGGACCACGTGATTTACAGAATGGCACTCCCCCCCCCTGAAGTAGCGTCGATTCTCGCTACAAACTACTGATTTTTTGTATCGCACTACTCGCTACACTACATTATTGAAAATATAGCGCGCTACACTACAAACTACTATAAAAAGTAGCGACTACAGTAGTTTCGCTACTTGTAACGCGCTACTTCCTACCTCTGGGTATGAAGCCTTTTGTATGTAAATAATGTAAAAACAAATTTTCTGAGAATAATTAAAATACAGTAATCCCTTAACATTCGCGAGGGTTATGTTCAAGGAAAACCTCGCGAATGTTGAGTCTATCTGTGCACTAAAAAAAGGAGTAGCGTTCTATAAAATTTTAATTAGAGTGGCACAGTTTTTCAATTTCAAAGAACAAAAGGATATATGTATTAACAGTACATTATGCGTATCATATATGTATGAATGTACACACATATTCATATTTCTGAAATTTATTTAATGAAGATAATTCAAATTAACTGACTGGAAAATAATTATAGATAAAAAGCATAGTTTTTTTTAATAAAGTGATGTCGACTCTCGCTCTATTCGCAAAGAGATGATAATGTATGCAGCTTCAGCTCCATCTCTACGAGAACCTGCACAAGCACATTTTAAATTAATAGATTGAAGATGAAGTTATCTCACCACTTCTAATCCCCATTGTTATTATTTTGCTTTCCTACAACACTCGCTCCTTTTTCAGTAGACAACTGAAAATTGATTTGTAAATATATACTGAGAAAACACAGGTGAAACAATCTTTAACCACTGTAAATTCTGAAAAAGAAAGATATAATTTTAAAAAATCGCGAATAATCAAGTCAGATTCTCACTAATGTTAAGTTTTCTGCATTTTCATGTTCCCGAATAATCAAAACTCGCGAATGTTAAGGGATTACTGTCAGGGGCGCCATTTCGGAACTTTCTTGGGGGGGGCAAAGTTTTTTAAGGTAGTGGCATAGCCGAGGGTGGAGTTCGGGGGGCTGCACCCCCCCCCCCCCGTAACCTCTCCGAACTGAAAACGTTTACTGAATCATATATACAGACACAGCAATACTTCTAATACGGAATCTTAAGTGACCTCTGAAAAATTCCGTTTTAGACAGGTTTTCGTCTTAGCAAGTAGAATTTTAAAATATTAAGAAAGTTTTCAGTTATAGATAGGTACCTTTTTTTCAGGTATTCTTTAAGACTGTTAAAACCTCCTTTCTATAAAGCACTTCTGAAGAGCATAGGTGTATTACAGTGAAACGTGTCAAAGCGAAACCTGTCTATAACATAATTCTTTCTCAAACGGGCAAAAAAAAGTCATGTTTCGACGAAAAAAACGTCATACAATTATACTTGCTAAGATGGAGACCTGTCTAAAATGGAACTTTTTTACAGTCCTTTTCAACTCATCTTTGCAGGTTTTACTGCAGGGCGACATTTCATGAGTTTCTTGGGGAGGGGGGGGGGAGGCAAAGTTTTTTTTAGAGACAGGGGCGGAAATATCGTGCACAATAGGCCCCCACAATAAAAAATGCAGTGTGAGATTTTGTCTTCTTATCTTAACTTCTTTCACAAACATGTGATTCTTCAGCGAATATATATACTTAATTTTAGTGGTAGTCCGCGAATTTTTCTTCTTCTTTTTTACGCAAAAGCAATTCGTCAACCGATAGCGGTAAACATCGCGAATTTTGCAAATTGGAATTAGAAAAGAATAGTTAAATTGGCAAAATTAGTCGCGGAAAAAATCGTTAATTTTTTCAAACAACCGTGAAAAAATATTGCGAATTTCGTCAAAGATCACTGAAACAAAATAGAGATTTTCGTAAATCCGTCGCGGAAAAGAATCGCGAATTTAGTATAACTATTGCGGGAAAATATCGCGAAATTCATCAAATAATTGGACAAACAAAAATCACGAATTTAGTCAAACAATCGCGCAAAAAAGGGAAATTTCGTCAAAGATCGCGCAAAAAGATATCTACTTTTGTCAGTTGGTTGCAGAAAGTGACTTCCGAATTTCAACAAACGATCGTAGAAAAGAGTCGCGAATTGCATCAAAAGATTGCGAAAACAAATAGCGAATTTCCAATTTCAAAACAATTAGCGAATCAGTTGCCCAAAAAAAAATGTCGGAAATTTCGACAAATGGTGGAAAAAAATTCGTCAGCAATCGGAATTTCGTCAAAGGTTGTACAAAAAAATAGCAATTTTTGTTAGTCGGTTGCGGAAAAAGACTCCCGAAATTTCAACAAACGATCGCAGAAAAGAGTCGCGAATTTCGTCAAAAGATGGCGAAAACAAATAGCGAATTTCGTCGATCGGGTGAAAAAAATATCGCGAATTTAGACAAATGGTCGAAAAAATCAATTCCTTCAATGATTCACAGAAAATAGTGAATTTTGGAAAATTATCACAAAAAAAAAATGAAACAATCGCGAAAAAAAAGTCGTGAAATTCAATCGGTCACGAGATAATCAGCACACAAACACCATCAAGAAGTTATGAAATTTGCAAATGTTGTAATCCATAGGAATAACCCTTTCCGGCACAGACAAATTCTGTTTGTAAAATGAGAAATTACTGACTGACACCGGAATTTACAAACGACTTTTTTTATAAAATTAGAACTCCTTATTTTAAGCTTTCATTATAGAAACAAATTTTTATTAAAATATTCTTGGTGCCGAATGCAAGTTTGGAATTAAAATAAGGTGTGCCCGGAGTGGGACCACTGTGCCGGGAAGGGATAAGAACATTTTCATTAATGATTTTCTTTCAGTAAAAATTTTCCGCAATCATTTTCTGCCTTCCTCTTCAGACTATGATCTAAATTTCATACAATTCAGAAACCTGCAAAACCCTTGGTCTCAGGTCCCTTGCTCCTGCATTGGGTGGGGGAGTCTGTCTGGTTAAAGTCATGATTCGGGTCGGTTACAATCAAATCTGGACAAGACTCTGGCTGTGGAGATTTTTAAGAGCATACTGTATGTACAATATCAATTAATAAAGCATATGATTTAACAGCATTATAACGATTGGAGTAAATGTAATGTGACACTAATAAAACTAAATTAACAGATCATATAATTAGGAAATTGAATACACATCCGCTATCCCCCCACCCCCGAAAAAAAAAATTCCCCTTAAATTTCTGGGTAAAGAGAGAATTTATCACTAAAATTCTAGCCTTGGGGGTGACGAGTTTTCTTTTAATCATGCTGTACACAGCTCAGAAGCAATTCATAGTGTTTTTTCTCACATATATTTCTAAAACTAGCCAACATTACTCATTAATGATAAATGTCTCACTTGCAATATATTGAATGTTGCAATAACAAGGCTTTAGCAGAGCCCGATTAAGCTCACCTGGGGCCCAAGGCCCAGCAACTTTTTGGGGCCCCTCAAATTAAAATAGTGGCTAGAGATTTTTTCGAGAATATTATTAAATATTATGATACAGTTGCCCAAGTTAAGCAAAATCTTTTCGTTTTGTTTTTGAGAAATAATTTCAGTAAACTTCACTTTTAAGAAACTATTTTTAATCATTTTTTTCATTTTTGGGGCCCAATCAGCAGTGGGCCCAAGGCCACGGCCTAGTTGGCCTGTGCGTTAATCAGGCCCTGGGCTTTAGAAAACATTTCAATGTTTAAAGTGTTTATTATTTTCTTCTATCTTTACAAGAAAAAAGTATTGGATTTATGAAAATTTGCCGCTTCCGGTTTTCGACGAATTTATACGTTTTCGAAGTTCCTGAACACAATTGGACTATTTTTAGAAAATGTCTGTCTGTGACAAAAATTTTGTGGGCGCTGTATCTCAAGAACTAATGCAGGGAATTTGATAAAACTTTATATTCAGTTAGACATTGATATAAATAGGTGGTGTTTAGTTTTTGGTGTAAATCGCTCAAAAGGTGGCGATGCTATGCTACATATTTCATGATTTTTGCGATAGCTATATCTCAAGAACTAATGCACAGAATTTCACTAAACTTCAGATTCGGTTAGACCTTGACAAAAATAGAAGTTGATTACGATTTGGTATAAATAGCCCAATAGGTGGCACTGGTATGGTACATTTTGTACGATTTTTACGATAGCTATATCTTCAGAACTAACGCACATAATTTAATAAAACTTTAGATTCAGTTAGACCTTAATATAAATTGGTGCTGATTTGTTTTTGGTGTATGTGAAACCTGTATAAGATAGAAGAAAGTTCTGGGATTGGAACATCAGACTAGTTTTTAGGTAGATTTCGTAAGAAATACTACCTATTACATTCTCACCTAAGTTGGAAATTTTGAAAATTTTTTGCAGATCTACGCCGATCATGACTCCCAGAACCCAAAACCACCCCCAGTTCAAAACTTTATATATCTATCTATCTATCTATCTATGTCACTTTTTTATGAACACGATAACTGGAAAAATTCTGCATAAATCTCTTCCAAACTGATACATAAAATCAAGGGGCATAAAATCTCGGTCAAGTTCGTTAATGGGCCAAAATCGAACCAAGGGGGGGGGGGGAAATGGGGCTTTTTGTGAAAACAGAAAACCCCCCCATAATTTCTTAATTATTATACGTATTGAATCTGTTTAAAGTTATTATTACTTCTAGGAAAAGGGCCGAAAATTTAGGTATGTCAGATTTTTTATATCATTCAAAATGGCCTCAAGGGGGGGGGGATAGGGGTTTTATAAGAAAAAAAATCATAGCTTCGTCCATTCACAAGATATCAAATCCGCGTAAATTTATTATTAATCCTCTTAATATTATCTAAAACTTTTATATTGACATGTTTTTTTATAGGACCAACCGTTATAGCTAAAAAAAAAAAAATCCCTGCCAGCTCCGCCCTGCAAACAAGTTAGGTTTCGAAGTAGGCGGTTCCAACTGCCGCATCATCGTAAAAAGGTCATTTCTTCCGCAATTCCCGACAAACAGGCGCCCCACGGTCTGCGTCTTCGAAATCTACCTGTGCCTGTAGGCCGAGCCGTCAGGGACTTTTTTTGTATTGTAATCAAATCTGTGAAATCTGACGTTATTTTAGCTTTTGATCTTTTTTTTTTTTTTTTTGGTCTAACCTGTGATAACTGATAAATTTTCTGAAATTTCAAATTCCTAGGGGGGGCGGTTGCCCCCCCCCCAGCCCCCCCGAAATGGCGCCCCTGATTACTGTACTAAGTAATAGGATGAGAAACTTTTTCTTCAGAATTATGTGACAAATATTTTTGGGGAATAAGCTAAAACTAACAACTTTGAACTCATATTACTTAGCTTTGTTTACCAAGTGCCAAGTGTGCATGAAAAAAAAATCCTGATAGCCATACTTCCTCCTTTGAAAACATTACTGTGGTATTAGGACATTAACTGTAAACCGTCACGGTACAAGAACATTAACTGTAACTTAGATTAATGGAACGATAGCTGGTTTTATGTTGTGTTTTGTGTAACCTAAATAGTTATGAATGAAATATATTAATGCAAGTTAATTTATTGTGTCTTCATTGAAGCCTTCTACGGTTCGCTACATTAACGTAAGACATAACAACACATGGTGGCAAGCGGTTAAAAGAATGTTGACTACAGTAGAATATTGAAACGAAACCAAAACTTCAAGTAAGAACATTCCTTTTCTTGCATAATTATACGGCACATATATATTCATTTTGTTAAGAAGTATAATGTCTAAAAATATAGAATATAGATCTCATGTTACACCACCAGAAAAAATTACCTTTTCATCACCGACATTTTGCGTGAAATGGAAGCAACGTTTCGAACGGTATCGATTCGCTTTCTGTTTAAAAAACCAAACAGAAGTAGAGCAGGTAAATTCTCTTATTTATGTCATGGGAGATAAAGCAGAAGACATTTTTACGTCTTTTAACTTGTCGGAAGACGATCAGCAGAAATATGAAATTGTTCTCAAACGTTTTGATGATCATTTCATTGTAAAGAAAAACACAATTTTCGAGCGTGCACAATTTAACCAACGCATTGAAAATGAAGGGGAATCTGTTAATGATTTTATAACTTCACTTTATTCCCTGGCTGAACATTGTGATTATGGAGTTCTTCATGATGAACTAATACGCGATAGAATAGTTGTCGGTATTAGAGATAAATCCTTAAGTGAGAAGTTACAATTAGATCCAGAACTTTCTTTAAGCAAAGCTGTAGAAAAAGTTCGTTTATCGGAATCAATTAAAAAGCAACAAGAAATTCTAACTTCTAATAATAATGCTTCTGTCCAGATAGTTTCCAGTGTAAACAAATCAAAGGTGAATTTTAAAAAAGGGGTATCCAGTCAAAATCCACAGTTTAAAGAAACTGATAAAAGGAACTATGAGAAAAAGGATAACAAAAAACCCTTTCAGCTTTGCAAATGGTGTGGAAAATCTGCATATAATAGAAAATTATGTCCAGCAAAAGATGCTAAATGTTTAAAATGTTCGAAAATAGGACACTTTGCTCGAGTTTGTCGGAAAAATGAAGGTAAATCTGAAATTTCTTTCTTAGGAACAATTAGGCATACACACTCGAATAATAATAATGATGATATGTTATGGTCAGTACCTATTCAAATAAGAGGTAAAACCATTCGCTTCAAAATAGATAGTGGAGCAAATCACACTGTTATACCTGCTACATCGCCAATCTTGAAGGATTCAAAAGTCTTAAAACCAAACAAGCAGCTTTGTGGCCTGGATGGGAAAATTCTAAATCTTGCAGGAAAACTTATCGAAGAAATCCAATACGGGGAAAAGAAAATTACTGAAGATATCCATGTAATTGAAGGACTGCAAAGCTACTTATTGGGAAAACCTGCTATACAAGCTTTTGGATTAGGACCAAACATTTCAGAAATTAGTGCAGTGAATCCTAAGTAAGATTTCCCTGAATTGTTTAATGGCCTGGGGCTACTACAAGGGTGTTATACGATTAAGCTTAAACCGAACTCTGTCAAGTTTGCTATTTCAGCTCCACGAAGAACACCCATTCCACTCCTGAAGAAAACTGAACTGGAAATCAAAAAGATGATTGCCCAAAAAGTTATTATTCCTGTAACCTAGCCCACAGAATGATGTTCACCGGTGGTTATCGTTCCTAAAAGTGATGGAACTGTTCGCTTATGTGTCGACCTAGTCCAGTTGAACAAGTCTGTAGAAAGAGAATTTCATCCATTACCTTCAGTAGAATATTCATTGAATCTTCTGACAGGGGCTAAGTTCTTTTCAAAGTTAGATGCTAATTCGGGGTTTTGGCAAATTCCACTTGATGAAACTTCGTCATATCTCACGACTGTCATCACTCCTTTTGAAAGATATAGATTTTTAAGATTACCTTTTGGAATATCATCTGCTCCAGAACACTTCCAACGTAGGATGTCACAACTGCTAGAAAATATCCCAGGTGCTATTTGTCACATGGACGACATCTTAGTGTGGGGAAGAAATCAGACTGAGCATGACCAAAGATTGAGAATCATTCTGAAAAAACTTAAAGAAGCAGGTATTACTCTAAATGACAAGAAATGTAAATTTTCAGTCAAGAGAATCAAATTCTTGGGACATATTATTGATGACAAAGGCATCTACCCTGATGAAGATAAGTTTGGAGCGGTGATAGAATATCCACCACCAAAGAACAAAACTGAGTTGTAGCAGATGTTAGGCATGGCAAATTTTCTAGCCAGATTTGTTCCAAATTATGCAGAAATGTTTTTACCGTTAACATCTATGTTGAGTCAAAGGAATGATTTCGTCTGGGACGAACCTCAAAAACAAGCATTTCAAACTTGGAAGAATGTTTTAACATCTCAACCAGTTTTAAAGGTATATAATCCACAAAAAACTTCAATTGTCACAACAGATGCTTCTTCTTATGGAATAGGAGCCACCTTGAGACAAGACCAAGAGAACGGAGAAATTTCTGTTGCATATGCATCCAGAACACTCACACCTACTGAAAAGAGGTATGCTCAAATAGAAAAAGAGGCACTTGCTCTAGCTTGGCGTTGTGAAAAATTTCGAGATTATCTAACTGGAACTCACTTTAGGTCAGTTCTCAAAGAAGAACCTTGAAGACTTTTCTCCACTGTTGCAAAGGTTGAAGATGAGGATGATGAGATATTCTTATTCTATATTCCACATACCAGGAAAGAAACTTTATGCAGCAGACGCCTTGTCAAGAAAACCTCAAGAAACTAAAGAAAATGTTGAAGAATTGGCGGAAGAAATTGATGCTTATATTCGTATGATAGTTTCCTCATTACCAGCTTCATGTAACAGGTTAGAAGAGTTATGACAATCCCAAAAGTATGATGCAACATGCAAAGATCTAGAAAACTTAATCCTTAACAGTTGGCCATCAAGAAAAAATTTAGAACCAAGTTGTCTACCCTATTGAATCATCGATATGAAATATCAATCCAAGATGGACTCATAATGAAGGGTGGTCGAATCATCATTCCTGCCAGTTAGCGAAAAAAGGTTCTGCAACAAATTCATGAGGGACATTTGGGAATTACAAAGTGTCGTGCGAGAGCAAGATCATCCGTCTTTTGGTCTGGAATAAATAAAGAAATCGAAGAAACGATAAAAAATTGCACATCATGTATCAAGGAGACCACTAATCGTCATCAACCTCTCATCCCTACCGAATTTCCTGAAAGACCATGGGAAACTGTTGGCATGGATCTTTTTAAAAAGGAGCGTCAGATATTATGAAAATCACCTTTACTCAATAGATGGCGCTGACTTTCGCATGGGCGAATAACTTCTGTTCTTGGCAGCCCTATTTTCTAGGAAACGTCACTTCCCGTTTGAAGCCGATTCTGAGTAAACACTCTGTGCCAAGTAAATGTAAGTTAGAAGATTAGAGATTAGCTTTTGGTTATAGATCTGTATAGAGGATGGGTTTTGGTTTTGGACTTTACTTTCTGGGGACTCCGGAACAAGATGGCTTAATTCGGGCCGGGCACAGTTGTGAATATTTCAGCCCATGCAAATCTCAGCGCGGTTTAAGCCAGTTTTTTAATTTAATAGATATCGACTGGTCAATTGTAATCTCATGTTAGTGAGAGAAACACAGGGTTTAGCTATAATTAAAAAGGGATTTTGTAATGTAACAGGAGGAAAATAGCTGCGCTAAATAACAATAACGCTTTTAAGTTAAAGGATCTAGATTCAGAATTTCCGAAATATTGATATGTTTTAATTATATTTCCTCAAATTTGGAGTTAAATTGCTAATGTATTTAGCTATCCAAATTAATGGTTCAATGTTTTTTTTTTTTTTTTTTTTTTTTTTTTGGGGGGGGGGGGGGAGCATTGTACATCAATATTTCTGCTTACCCATATCAATAGAAACCCAGTAATCCGAACCGAAATTGAAAAAAAAAGTAATCAAGATTAAGCGAAGCTTTGTAAATATAAATTTAATTAAACACAAAAAATATTTAGAATTTTAAATATATGATAATTATCAGTAAATATATTTTATTAAATATTATTACATAATGCATTTGTTTTATTTTCTGACTTAATTTTTTTGCATATACGTTTTATTTACTTAAGGCTGTTCTGAAGTCCAAACTGTGCACTTTCTGACACATTTTTTAATTGATTTTTTTTAAATTCCTACTATTAGCTCACACTCTCTCTATATATATCTTGTTCAAATTTTCAATCGTTAATAAAATATTTTCTATTCATCCACTCAAGTTCAAATAATTTTTTTTAAACTTGTAGTGGATGACACTTTATGTTAATACAGTTTTTTCAAATATTAATTCATTCATTAAATTTAATTAATTAATTTCAGTTTTAAATGGGAGAAAAAAATTCCTCCCATTGTTTTCATAAATGAAATGAAAGATTTATCTCAAATGAGTGATGCCACAGAAATAAAATACCGCAACGATGATTATAAAATAATGTTCAATAAAGATAACATGGGACATTAATGCTGCACGGGTTTATTTTATATATTTATGATTAAAAAGTAGGAATTGACTTTTTTTTTTAAATTATATTACTTGTTATTCACAAACTTATTAAGAAACTATGTAATATATATTTTTTTCATTTTCCTGTAAAGGCAAAAGATTTTCAAATAATGCTGTCAAAGTTGTCATTTTAAACTGAATTTTAGGACGTGACAGCGCAGGAAAGGAACAAATTGCCGTCCTTAGACAATAATAGCCTATAGCTCAAGATGTTTTCCTTCTGCTATTTTTTAACATCAAAATCACCTTAAAGTAATAAAAAATTTAAAACACAGTTTGATTTATTACAGGAATTATATAAACTAAAAATAAATTACAAAATAACTGTGATAAGAGACCGATTTATTTTTTAGGTAGATTTCGTAAGAAATACTACCTATTACATTCTCACCTAAGTTGGAATTTTTGAAAAATTTTTGCAGATCTACGCCGATTATGACTCCCAGAACCCAAAACCACCCCCAGTTCAAAACTTTATCTATCTATCTATCTATGTCACTTTTTTATGGACACGATAACTGCAATAATTCTACACAAATCTCTTCCAAATTGATACATAAAATCAAGGGGCATAAAATCTCGGTCAAGTTCGTTAATGGGCAAAATCGAACCAAGGGGGAGGGGGGGGAGGGAGGCCTTTTTGTGAAAACAGAAAATCCCCATAAATCTTAATTATGATACGTATCGAATCCGTTTAAAGTTATTATTACTTCTAGGAAAACGGCCAAAAATTTATGTATGACAGATTTTTGATATCATTAAAAATGGCCCCGAGGAGGGGAAAAAGAGGGGTTTCAGAAGAAAAAAATTCATAACTTTGTCAATTCACAAGATATCAAATCCGCTTAAATGTATTATTAATCCTCTTAATATTATCTACAACTTTTATACTGGCAAGTTTTTTATAGGATCAACCCTTACAGCAAAATAATAATAATAATAGAGCTGCTTATAAATAAATAAGACATAATACATTTTACACATTTCACGCAATTGAATAATCTATACTATACAAAGAATTCATAATGTAGGTTATACTTTACAGTTTCCTTCGAAATACATATCCGTTTCCTTCAGAAATTAAAAAAAAAAGTGTTCGAGGATTCAAGAGTGCAGCCGATTATAAATAAATAAGACGTGATACAGTTTACACATTTTACGCAATTGAAAAATCTACAAAGAATTTATAATATAGGTTTTACTTTACAGTTTCATTCAGACAGTTTTTGTATAGGAAACCAGGTTCTAATCCATTTATTCAAATACAGAGTATTTCACTTCAAGCCGAACTTGAATTTTTTTCCCAACTTTAATTATAGTAAAGATATTGTTACGATATTTTTTATCAGACTTACACTGCTTTATCTGAAATATGATATTACGAAAAGTGGTAGAAACGAAATTTGTATTAATTTATTTTAATTCACATAGAAAGCCAAAGTTAAGAGCGTTATTTACAAGTATTAAAATTATAATCTTATTTAATAATTCGAAACAGATTTTTTTCCCTTCTCTTTTTAGTGTGAAGTTTACTTGTGAGAAAGTAATGTTCATAAAAATAGGAATAAAGTTAAAAGTTAGAGAAAAAATTAAAATTGAGGCAGCATTTGTATTAAATATGAGATAAAGCGATTTTAATATTTAACCTTTTAATATTTTAACCCTGGAACATTGGAGTATTCAGCCGACCGAATATTCGGTATTCGGCTTACTTGTGTGTGTCGAATTTACATTGGGCGCAATTTACATTGTTTAGACGTTAAATTCTCTTTCACACAAAAATGTACATTAATTTCTTTCAATTAAAAATTGTGTACATCTAATGCAATGTCAACTAAAGGTAACAAGGAATGAAAACTATTTTTTTAAAGGGAAAAGTTATACAACGAATGTATTTGAAGGGAAAAATCAAAGAAACAAAAATCGCCTGCTTCACTTTATTTTTAGAAAGTAAAACTTTCGCTAACAGAAAGTTACCCATTTTGAAGATATCCCTTCGCAAACCTAGTGATACTGAAAATTTGAAACCTTCGGAACATAGAGAGTGGGTCAGGAGGTCAGGGGTCAACCAACAGTTCCCTTTCCCAGATTCAATAAATGCTTTCTACAAAGCAGACAAATTTCCTTTTACAGAGAGAAAAGCAAATGACCACAAATGTAACCCCCCCCCCCTCCTCCCGTTCTCTTCCCTTTCAAAGGCAAGCGTAGAGAAAAAGGTGATATCGGAAATCTCAACGGAAGTGTTTTAGGGTTGCTGAAAATTTGGAAAAATTTGTCTTTCTGACATGGCAGCTGGGAATGAAATTACTGCAGCAAAGGCAAAAATGCTTGTTGAACGATATTTTTTATATAATATCGTGTAAAAAATACCCCTTATTAAATTTATAACAAGATAATGACAACAATTAACAAGAAAATATATAAAAACTGTCTGAAACAATCGTTTTGTAACCTATGCCGAAAATCTGCAGTACCCGTAGTGCCCTCTGGTGAAATCTATTGGAAACAAATTAAAAATTTTTAAATTTAAATTAAAAAAAGGGTAATTACATCTCACTTATGAAATTTGCGTCGTTTCAAAGAAATAAGTCATATTTATCACCAAAAATTTTTTTAAATAAATCGGTTCAATAGTAAATGCGCAATTCTGATGTTAAAAATATAGCATTAGCAGTATTAGGAAAATATAAGTGATGATCACCCTTAAGCTTCATGGATTTTGGTACTTACTCGTGACCGATTACTTTTCACGATATCCAGAAATCACAAAACTGGAAAGATTAACCTCTGAGGAAGTAATTCTTCACTGCAAATCAATCTTTACCAGACATGGGATTCCTAACGTGGTCAGATCTGACAATGGTCCCCAATTTGAGCCAATTAACTCGTCTGAATTTTCAAAATTCTCAAAGCTTTATGGATTTTCTCATAACACATCAAGCCCTAGGTACCCTCAAAGTAATGGATTTATTGAATCTGCAGTGAAAACCATCAAGTTGTGACTGAAAAAAAGCTGAAGATCCTTATCTTTCTTTAATGGTATATAGAGCAACAGCATTAGAGAATGGCCTCAGTCCAGCTGAACTTCTTATGAATCGGCGTATTAGGACAACCCTACCAATTGCAAGATCTCAACCGGAGCCGAGGATTGAGGACAGGGCTGAGCTTCAAAGGAAGGAAGATAAAAGAATAGAACGTCAGAAAGATAAGTATAACCAAAGTCACGGAGTGAGAGACCTCACTAATCTTGATGTTGGAGAGGGTGTGTGGATCACAAATAATCGAGCTACTGGTACAGTTCAGCAGAGATTAGATTATCCATGCTCATATATAATCAAATCTGGGGAAAGGGTATATCGACGAAATAGAATGCATCTTATCCCATCAGCTAATTTCCAGCCGGAGACTGATGATGTGGATGACCTTCAACCAGAGGTTTCCAGTAAGGAGTCTCCAACACCACAGAGAGTTTCTAGTCCACCCAAACCAAACCATCAGAATCTTCATTCATCCTGTAACGATGGTAAACATAATTTTGTTATGTCTCCACGTAAGCATCAGGATCATTATACCACCAGATCCGGACGAGTTGTTCATTCTCCGCAGAGAATGGATCTTTGAAGGAAGGGAGATGTGGTATTAGGACATTAACTGTAAACCGTCACGGTACAAGAACATTAACTGTAACTTAGATTAATGGAACGCTAGCTGGTTTTATGTTGTGTTTTGTGTAACCTAAATAGAATAGTTATGTGTGAAATATATTAATGCAAGTTAATTTATTGTGTCTTCATTGAAGCCTTCTACGGTTCGCTACATTAGCGTAGGACATAACAACACAATTACCATCTTTTTTATATCAACCTTGAATCATTTACTGGTGAAGGTTGTACAAAGAGTTGTGTACGAGACCTTTAGAAAGTCTATTGCTATTTTATAATTGTGAAGAAAGGTTTAAAAAATATATGTGATAGAAATATGAAGGATTAAGAAATCTCTCCAATTGATTTAAAATTCAAATTTTGCATTCATGTTAGTCTACATGTTTTCTTTGTGAGTTATGCAACATAGGCAGTCATGAAATTTATTTCTGTGTCTAAATTTATAGCACATTTTAAAATCCAGTAGACACAAAAGTTGTAAGGATCTGGCATCCACCTTTGCATTATAATGAATTAATGTCACAGTCGGTAGCAAGCTGGTTTGAAAAATCAGATGGACCATCTCAGTTGAAGTAAGCTCCCCCAAGTTTATGTTTTATACAACAAAATTTTAAATACAAAATAACATTTTTAATTGAAAAATAAATGTAAACAGAAATGTAAGCTTTTCTGCTTTTTATTCCGTAATATGCATACAGTTGAACTTGAACAAGTTAATATTAGTCCCACATGATTATTGGTTCTGCATTGAAAAATTCATCTTCAAACATAAAGCCTGGAAAATATTTTTTACATTTATTTTTGGCTAAAAGAGTCACTGCCAGAGGCATAAGTACTTGATCAACAGAACGACATGATCAATAACAAAAGAAATATTCCCTTACACCTGTTTTGATTGAAATTATCAAAAATATCATAGACAATATTTGGAAAATAACTATCAAATATATGAAAATATCAAAATGGTATTTTGAAAATAAATATTGTATTCTCTATTGATATAATATATCACCAAACTCTGACATTTACCATAGCATTATTTAGACTTCAATTATAAAATTACTTATTTACATTTGTTATTTCTATTTATTGTCAGTAATATTTACAGTATCTATATGTGTTGTAATTATTACTATTTTGTAATTCGAAATGCATCTTTTGATTTCCACTCATGTATTTTTGAAATTTATTTATTCATAATAAAAATTAAATCATATCTGCTTGTTAGATATGGGTGGACTACTACCCCTGTGTACGTTTTTAGATTTAGTCTATGACTGCTTCGGTTAATTAATTTTGTAAAAAGTAAGATTAAAACACACAATATTTCAATTTGAAACATTTAAAATGTTTTATTCTCAACATCTTTATTGCTACTATGCATCATGCTATTTAATAAACAAAACGTAATTTCTCTTTAGTGGCACAAATTTTAAATTCTATTGAAGTAAAACAGCACAGTTGATCATGGAGATCACAGAAGTCAGTTGAAGAGATGAATCAGTAGCGTATTAAGGGTGGGGAAAGAGAGGCGGCTGCCCAGGGCGCCGTTGCTGTAGGACGCCAAATTAAGAATGTGTTTTATTTTTTCTTTTCTTTATTTTTAATGGCTCTTTCTTCAAAAGAAAAAGCATCCATTTATTTTGAAGCATACTATTGATGGATCCCATTCTTAATTATTTGTTCTGCAACTATCTTGCATGAAAGACAATTCTATTAATTGTTTTTAATTGAAATTATCTTTTTTTATTTGACATTTTCGACAATAAATCAGAAATACTTAACGATTTTTTTCTCTCATGTTTACAATCTAATAAAATAATTTAAAATATAAACATTAAAAAAATGTTTTTTCGAAAAAAAAAGTTGGTTGAACAAACCACGTCATGTCCAGTATTGGATGGGTGCCTTAAACTAACTGGTCTTACTTAAGATGTCATTCCAACTAGAATGTTTGTGTACTGTTACTGATGTCCAAATCCATACTAGCACCTTTGAAAGACATATCCATACCCAGGTTAGAATTTTTTATCTAACCGTCTTCGTTCACTTTTAGCTGAACTACTGAAAAAGAGCCTCAAACTCCAGAACATTAAAAAATATTCCTGTACAGATTGAAGACCATTGTTGCAACGGATAACGAAATATGATTCCTGGGAAGTATTTGATGTAATAGAGTCTATGGAATTCACAAGTCTACCCAGGAGCTAGACTGGATGGACATAGACAATATAATTGGGTTGATTTACTTTTGAGAGGATGTTCAGCAGTAAAACTCCTTTCCTCAGAATGATGGGAGGGACCCATTTGGTTGCGACTTCATGAAAAATACTGGCCAAAATCTGACACAACTAGTTAGCTAAAATGAAGTTTTGAAGGGAAAGAAGAAATGCACTACTTTGGTTATAAATGAATCATTTGGAAATGACAACATTTTATCTTACTTTTCAAGTTATACAAAAGTCATTCGAATGTTAGGTTGGATTCTGATATTTCTATTCATTTCAAAGAATCAGAGAAGGTGTAATCTAACTGCAATTGAAATAAATGAAGAAGAAACGAGAATTATAAAAATTATTCATAATTATGTCCTAACAGAAGAATATATTAAAAGTTTAAAGAGAGAAATACATTGAGAGCAAATCTCAAAAAGTGCTTCCATTTGAAGTATCTTGAGCAACTGTTGCAGTACGAACGTGGTAAAAAACTTATCCAAACTCACGCTGGTGATATAGTTCTTATTGAGAGTGATTTAAAGAAATGAACTTTGTGGTCATTGCCGAAAGTTCTAGAGCTTTATAAGGCGGGGGGGAAGGATGGCGACATAAGTTATAGAAAACTCTGGCGTGATTCCAAAATACTCCTGGGTGTCACAGTTCAAAATGAAAACAAGAAAAAATAAAATAATTCTTCATAAAATAAACCTAAGCAACGTTTATTCATCAACAAATCATATCACTTCATTTCACTGGCGAGGAGCGTGAATAGCAGCGACACCTGGATTTCATTTCGCAATTTCAATCATATTTTCGACACGCCCAACCTGATAATTTCCGAAATTATCACTATAACATTATAATCTAATTTTACCAAAAACTATTGAAACAATATGCAATCTCAAATATAAAAGTTATACAATATGCAAGAATTCAAACAAAAGATTTTACAAACATTTACCTCTAAGACCTGAAATAAATCACAAATAAACAATAGACGTTTTCAGCGTGACGTCAGTCATGACGTTTTGCTTGGTTACTGACTCCAAACAAACGGTTGCTATGTTTGATTTCTTATTAAATATAAATCGCAGAAAATGTTACCACTGCATATAAAGTACTGAAACACTTAACTGTGAGATATAGCTATAAGATATATCTATAATATACAGACAAAATAGAAAATACCACATAACAACCGTTTGTTTGGAGTCAGTAACTAAGCAAAACGTCATGATTGACGTCACGACTGAAAGCGTCTATTATAATATAACTACAAATCTATGTTTCTTACCAATATGTATCTAAATAAATATAACTGGTCAGGATTTTTTTTGCAAGAAACTTTCAACAAATATTATAACAAATGCAACATAAAATAATATCAACAATGTTTTAATATAGCTAAGGATATATGTGTACATGTACAGCAATAAGTATAGTAAAAATATTGTTTACACTTACACAATACTAAATTTATCATTATCTCAATTCACATAAAATTTTATTTACAAAATCTTTAGTAAATTAGCAATTTTAAAAGGATGTATAAGTTGTACAAGTCATCTTATATTTCCTTTTTTGGTTTTGACAACACCAGACCTGACTAGACCATCACGACCCCTATTAACCTTGATAATTCATCCTAAGTTCCACAAGAACTTTGATTTTCGCGGTCCTTCAATTAAAACAATGTACATTATAACATTGCTGGATATTTATCTGAAGTAACACCCAATCACCCAATGTACCCGAAGATCTTAAATACGATTCATTCTTATCGTATAATTTTAGTCTATTACTCTTATTATGATTCAATACCAAATTTAACAACTCTCGTACGTATATTGCAATCAAGAGTTCGTCTTTACCAAAGTGAGATTTAAGACAATCAATCACTAAAGGGTAATTTTCTGCTGTTGGTGAAAAACTCTCAACAAGATCACGGGCCCGAGATTTTTCTGTAGTACTTTGAATAAGATAAACAAATTTATCTTCATGAGATAATTTTGGAACTTCATGTATCTTTTTAAAAATAAACCAGAATTTCATCCATTTTTCATTGATCAGTCAAATTTTTCTAATTCCAATTTTGGTAATCGCACAGTTTTTTAATTTACCACTTCAATATGTGAATTATTCAATAAATTCTGTATTCGTTCCGTCCTTATTTTTAAAATATATTTACCGTATACGAAGTTATATTTTCATATTCTGTATCATAAGCGCTTATTTATTCCATAATCTTTAGAAAGTAAATCTAATATCTCATTATCTGCAGTTTGCAGATTCTTGTGTTTATCGCTCAAAAGCGTAAAAGAAATTTCTATTTCTTCAAAATCAACTGGATTAGCTTTTAAAGCTTCCTCAAGCCTATTTGCAGTTTTCGTAAAATAAGTACATAATGGAGTTCTAACTTCAATTAAATTTTCCATTATATATATATATATATATATATATATATTACTAACATTAATAGTTCGATATTTCAAAATATAATCACGGTCTTTTTATAAACCAACATCCCTGTTCATGGGCATCATAATGTTAACTCCAAAATTCGAATGTTTTAAAAGTTGTATTTTACTTAGTAGATAATAAAGGTAATAGCTTACCCTTTCTGTTGCGTTGAATTAAAATCTTGTTCCGCCGGGATGACCGTTGATTATACTAAACTGCAATCATTTTACAAATTTTAAACACAACTTTTTTCGAAAACAATCACAAAAAGACGACTGTCAGATAACTAATATGCACACCGGCATTCAAGTTCTTTACTTGATTTAGAATTGAGTGGAAATGCAAAGCTAATAAACATAAAATAAAATGTCTCTATTCAAGTCAAACACTATAATGTTTACACGTTTCGTTAAAAAATACTATTTATCTTATTCGATAGAGACCTTGTAATATTAAAAATCGTTCGGTTTTACTTTTCAATCTTTTATTCACATCCTACGTCTTTGGAATACAAAATAATTATACAAACGTAAAACTATTGTTTCCAACAACACAAATATTTTCTTTTTTTATGTGTGGTGATTTATCATTGTTTTAATTACCGTAAAATCTCGATTGTAAGCCCCCCCCCCTTTTTAAAATCAAAAAGGGTTAAATTTGGGAGGGGGGCTTATAATCGAGATTTTAAAAAAAAAATCATTTAAAAACCTGTTTTGTCATTAATTTAGAAGTAAAAAAGGAACGAGAATCTTCCATATTTCGGCAGATTAAAATAAATAAATAAATGAAATAAAAAATAATCCTGCCCCCCCCAAGCCGGGGGATTTTTTTTAAAAATAATTTTTTAAATATTTTTCTTTTATTTTATTTTATTGTAACAATAAATAATCAATCATCTAATCAATCCTCTTAAAATTACTGTTTCCCCCCTTCCTCCCCTACCTGGTACCAAAAACGCATAGTTTAATCGTTATAAATTTTTAATTTTAAACTTCCTTTTAGACATATTAAATACTCTATATTAAGAATAAATAACTCCAACTTACCACCTAAATTAACCCCTCCACCAAAAATCTCTACTTCTCTCCCCTGCCCCCCCCCCCAACCTTATCTTATGAAGATCCTCCCCCTCCAAATGCATCTCATAAAATTTGAAATATTTAAATTTCTTAATTTTTTCTGCTCTATTAGTGATTTTTTCTGCAACAATATTTAAATAACGATCTACATTATTCCCCTTTCCCTTCCAAAAAGTCTTCTTTATTTACATTGCTCACTGCCCCCCCCCCCTCCCCAATACATCATTTAAAGTCTTTATTATTATTATTTTTAATATATTTATAACTTTCTTGCAACTATAATTAAATAATTATCTAAATTTCTTCTCTCCCCCCCCCCCCCCCAGCACACAAACCTTAAAATCTTTAAAACTATTTTTTAAAGATTTTGTGCTGTATCGTTACTTTGTAGTAATAATAAATAAATGATCATCTAACTCTCCCCTTAAAGTTCCATAATCCGTCCAAAGGAAAAGGCGTGAATTTCATGGAGAGGAGGAAGAGCACAGAGAAGGTTTTAATCTTTTTGTAGTTGGCTGTTCTCACAGCTGATATTTTGTTAATGGATGGGGAGTTATTTTAAAGAACATATTTATTTCGAAACATAAAACAGCATACACGTGATTCAGGGAAGAACAGCCAAACTGCAAAAAAGATGAACATTTTTGCTTTCCTCCTACATATTTAGAAATCCACTCTTCTTCTTTGGGAGAGTAGGACAGAGCAAAAATTTCAAAAGGGTTGGTGATTTTAGATGAGTGATACTTATATGAAATGATGTACATGAAATGAGTTACCTTACTACAAAATTAGAAATAGATCAGCATTTAAAAAAAATAATAATATTAAAGATTTTAAACTATTTGCTGGGTGAAAAGACAGAGGGGAAGTGGAACTTTTGGGAGAAAGGGAGGTAATTTAGATGATTGATTATTCATTAATAGTGTTTCTAAAGAGAAATAAATAAAGCAGTTTTTTTAATAGAGTTTTAAAGATTTTAAAACTTGTGTGTGTGGAAGGAGGGGAGGGAGCAGACACTTTTGGAGTAGAGAGAAAACTTAGGTGATAAATTAGAAGGCAACAAGTAGGACATAAAATTTCTTCACATAAGAGTTTTATAAATTTTAAACTTTGTATTATTTGGATGAGAGGGAAATATGAATTTCGATGAAAGGAGTTTGTAATTTAGATGATTCGTTATTTATTTATTGTTAATAGAGAGCAACAAAGAGGACAGAGGATTTTTTTTTATAAACTAGGGGGCTCAGCCCCCTACTCGCTAACGCTCGCCAACCCCCGTGAATTGGGAAGCAATTCACATTTACACCACTACGCGGTCCCAAGCAATTCTAGCTGGAATGAGTACTACCATAAATCGTTTTAACATATGAAATTGACAATTTGTTTTAAATGTAAAAAAAAGTAATTGAAAACTTCGTTGAAAACACAATTAAAAATACATTTATAATGGGCATAAATCATTTAAATACTATGAAAAAAGGATCTTGGAAACACAATTAGTTTAAAACTCATTGTTCCTGTAACATTGTACAGCACAGCTTAAATTCATTAAAAAAAAAAAAAAACACTTCCTGATTTTTATTTATTTCATCAAGACAGCAAGAGATGGCAGTAGTTGCACTCTAGACTGTTGATATTTTCATTCCCTCCGGTTTTTCATGTGAATGAAATTCGTAAATAAATTCTAAATATGAATTGAGAATTCATTTGGAATTAACGATATTATTCATAATTAAAATGAGGAATCATCTCAAACGCTCTTGATAACGTACATGTTATTTTATTTTTAATAATTGATAGTTTAAGTTTCACTGCTCGTGCCAGTGTGATACAATGGCCGCCATATTGGAGCTGGAAACTACGATTGTTGCCAAACTACAATCTAGAAATTCAGCCTTATTTTCGCGCCACGTAAGAGAAATATATATATAGATGGTTATTTTTTTATTTGGATAGGGGTTAGCTAAGTGAAAGAAGCAGACATTTTGGTGTTAAAGCGATAATTGAAATGGTTGATTAGTTATTTATTGTTACTAGACGGCAAATTTTTTAATAAAGATTTTAAATTTTGTATCCTGAGAGGAGAGGGAGGGAAGGAAGGAGAAGTGTAAGTTTCAGAGAGAGAGGAGTAGAGTGGAGGGTAATTTATATAATCTTGATGGTAGAGAGAAATTTAAATGGCTGATTATTTATTTATTGTTAGTAGAGAGCAACAAATAGAGCATAATTTTTTTAATAAAGAATTTTAAAGATTTTAAACTTTATATGCTGAGAGAGAAGAGGCATAAATTTGGATGGAAAGGGAGATTGTAGTGTAGAGGATTGATTTTTTTACTAATTGTTACGTTACTGGTGAGCAGAAAGAAGTACAAAAGGATTTAAGATTCTCAAGTTATCAAACTTTTTATGTTAGAGGGTATAGAAGGGGAACAGATATTTCATGTGAGAGGAAGGATTTCATTAACATCATATAAAAACATAAGTGGAAATCTGTGAAAAATATCAAAAGAATGAAAATTGCCTCCCTTGGATTTTTAAAATCAATTTTTTTTTTTTTTTTTTTTTTTTTTTTTTTTGTATGTGAGAGGGGTGGGCTTATATTTGGGAATGGAAAAGAAAATCAAATTTGTTTAAAAGTGGGAGGGGAGCTTACTTTCAAGATTTTAGGGATATATATTTTTTTTTTGGGGGGGGGGCTTATATTCGGGATTGGAAAAGAAAACTAAAACTGCTTAAAAGTGGGAGGGGAGCTTACTTTCAAGATTTTAGCGATATATATTTTTTTTTTTTTGGGGGGGGGGCTTATATTCGGGATTGGAAAAGAAAACTAAAACTGCTTAAAAGTGGGAGGGGGCTTACTTTCGGGATTTTACGGTAAATATAATCTTTAAAATGTATAGTATATGTGAAAATATGTAATACTGAGTATCAAAAAATCATTTTGGAGTATAATTTAATGAATTTTCCTCAATGTGTATATATTATTTCCAGATATGTTGCCTTCTAACAATTATAAAGACATAATGTATTTGATAATATTTAATCAAAATTTATAATTTTCTTAGTAGAAGACATTTATGGATGCATAAAATATAAATTAATGCAATGGGAATTAACTGTAAACCATCTTTTTTTAAATAAAAGCTGACTTTATAAAAGTCGTTAAAACCAAAAAGAGCCGGGCTTATTTATTATTTTTTTTTTTGGCCTGGCTGAAATCTGGTTATTTTGTTCCAAATTCTATTAAATATTTGACTAAACAGTGAATATTTTAAGTGTTTTATTGAAGCACCCTTCAGCAAAAATATTGGTATAAAATAAATATAAGGGTCTGACACATTAAATGATTATCAGAAGGACCCGTGTGAAACTTTCACACTACAATTTTTGAGATTATTTCCTGGTACGTTTTTGCACTAATTTTTAATTAACTGACTAAAAAAAAAAAAAAAAAAAAAAAACGTGTTTTAACAAAATGTGAAAGTACTATGTCAGAAACTTGTTCAAAAACTATTCGAATGATACCTTATTCATCATTGTATGTCTTGTATGTGAAAAGAAAAGAGGATGTTGACAACAGAAATCATATATATATGATAATTGCTTGTGTATAAGAAAATGGCAATAGATTGCCAGAAAATTTGTTGCCAAATTTTCTTCTCTCGCCAAGGTCATTTCTCTAGGTTGCCAAGACTGAAAAATAAATGATTTATAAAAAAATTGAACACTGAATCGACGTTTAGTGAATTCATATGAAAGCCTTTCCTCAGATTTTGCAAAACTGTTCCTGAAATATCTTAAATACGCAAATAAGTATTTGGTACCCAAATTTTTTGCAAGCCTATATGGGAACTTAAACATGGGATGTCCAAGCTTTATGATCCGGCAACCATTTAAGTGACGTTAGATTTATCTGGCATATTATCAGCTTAATGAATTATTAAAAAATAAATACTTACAATTTTTGTAAAACCTAATGAAATGTATATCTAATTGGAAGATAATCCTTAAATTACGTAATCTACTGGTGCTCCGATAAAGTACGTATATACACAGCCATGATTAAAGAAAGAAAATAAATAAACAATAGGTGACACACGCGTAAAATGAAATAAAAACCCGACTAAAAGCTCGATATTTTTTCAAATAGTACGGGCAAGAAATAAATTAACAATCGTATTTTAATTGCATTAGAGGAGGACGTCATCTGATAATGCAGTATTTTATTTTTGTAGCAACATTGATTTGAGAAAACCTTTCATTTCATGAAAACAATGTGGATTTAACTTTTAATTAACAGCAATTTTTAATCGAAAAACATGTTTTAAAAAAATGTAAGTGTACTATGTCAGAAGCCGCTTCAAAAACCTTTCATATGGTATCTCATTCGTCATTCGTCATTCTGCGTTTCATATTTTCTTAGAAAAAGGGATTTTGACAGGAGAAATAATATATATGATAACTTGGCTGTAACTAATACAATCCATCCAAATTTTATACAAGTATACAATTTCCTTTTAAGAGTGGAGTTTTTTAATTGAACTCTCTCCTAAAATTTAGTATAAAATAGAAAATATTTGAACAATTTAGCATGAAGTTTTGCCTACGTTAAGTTGAGTAGAAATGTAAGAAGGAAGCCAGTTTGTTTACAAACATGCACATTATCTATAAGGTTCGGCAATTTCAAATGGTTATAATATATTCGATTCTCTACTTGATGTAGCCTCATAATTTTTGTTCATGTAAACATAATCCTCATAAGAAGAATTTATCATTCTTTCTCCCCTCCCCCCTAAAAGAAAATAGTATGAAATAAATATTAAAAGGGATCGACACATTAAAACAGCTATAACTTAAACTCTGGTGCAATTGTTGAAAGTTTTTAAAGGGGTATATATAATATATACTTCTTTTTAATTGCTGAAAGGTGTTTTACACCTTTTAGCAATTAATAAGGTCTATAATTACAAGGTGTTATGATTTGTTATATTTATATATAATTATAGTTGTTAATATATATCTCAAATATTCATGAGTTAAAATGTTTTCTAATGGTAACAGGACTTTGTAGACACCTGTCAGGGATCAGTTTAGGAATATTTTGGGTCCTTCACGAAAAATCTCATCTTAAAATAGGATCCTTCACGTAAAATCTCATCTTAAAACCGGGCCCTTCACAAAATTTTTCATTTCAAAACAAGAACCTTCACAAAATTATCTTATCTTAAAAATAGATCTTTCACAAAATTTTTACACCTCCAAACGGAAATTTTCACAAATTTTATCATTTAAAAGTTAAATCAGACCTTTCACAAAACAATTAAAGTCATCAAATTACATATTACTTAGCTTTTTTTTATACATTAAGGATACCTACACAGGAACCTGAATATAACTATATTTTCCTAATTCACAAAATTATTACTATAATTTTCACAAATGTAAAAAAAACTTCACAAAAACAGGACCCTGTGAGAAAAATCTGGACAGAACTCTCCCCCCCCCTCCTTGCCCGTATATTTAAGTGTGTAGTGATTCAAAGATTATGGGAGGTCTCAATTAGCCTATTTGAAATAAACTGAACACTCAGGATTATCAGTAATTAACTCGTAATTAATTTAATTTTTAAACTAATTGTAGGATCTGAGAGTAAAAACAATGATAATCACATATAATATTTATTCATCGCTCTTCTCTCTGCATACAAATCATCAATTCTTATTCTTGAAAGGACTTTCACCATTTTCCCCCTTTTATACATATCTTCAAGTATGATTTTTAAAGGATTATCTTTATTTTTGTCTCGATCCAAGGTTAGCAAGCAATAGTATGCAAGTCAAGCTGACAAATAGCTGTCATGGAAAAATAAAAAAAGTATAGTATTTGTTTTTCCCTTTGAACCTTCTATTATTAACTTTTAATCTCCACCATTGTGTCCCAGAAAACTAGAGGCTTCACTATTTTAATTAATAATATATATATATATATATATATATTTTAATTCTGTCAATCTTTCACTATTGGATTTATTTCCATTATTTTTATCATGGAATGTCCTTTAAAGCAATGTGATTCTACTATAGTGTAAAACAAAAACATATCCGTGAGTAACGCTGATATCATATTGGTGGTGGCAACAACCAGAAAATTTCACTTTTACTGTAATTTTTTAATTATAACATTAATTTTTTTTAAAAAAATGTCCTATTTCTTATTTTGTAGTAAAGTAACTCATATATATATCAGCTCATAGATTAGTAGCAGAAACAGTGCAGCACGACAGCACTGCTGCAAATTTTTTCATGCCTTGCAGCCCAATCTACCAGCATTTAAAAAAAAAATCTGGGCTAAGAATAATTGTTAAAATTAAATTTTTGACATTAGAGCTATTGTATTTTCATCTTATATTTTCTTTGTAAATGCAAATTTTGCTTAATATATGACCTACTATAATTTCTTATGATACTCAGCTTGTTCCAAGCATTCTTGGGTCACAGGTAAATTTTGGTTTGCTACAGATTAACACAGACAATTCTGCTGCTGTGCATATAAGTATAACACATCTGAAATTTTCCCCCACTTTTAAGTTTTTGCTCCATCTGTCCTTTCCCTCCAATTGGGGGGGGGGGAGAGAGATTTCTAAACTCGTGAGAGGAAAGCAAAAATTCATACTTTCATAACTTATTCCAGATAAGTCCTTATATGAAGAGATTAAATCATAGAATGATCTAGTGCTGAAACAGAAATTAAGGAGATTGTAGTACATGTAAGTGTAACAAAAAAAGAGAATAATAAAAATAAACATAATCTCAAAAAAAAAAAAAAAAACTTTTTGAAATCCAATATTAATGTCTTCATTATTCAGAAATTATGTTATTTATTAAATTCTAACTCAATAATATTTAAATAACACTTAAAAATATGCAGTTTATAATTAAAATGCTTCTCTGTGTACAGAGAAACATTTTATCCATAAAAAACAATTTTGGCCAAAAAAAAGCCAGTTAAAACCAATAAAAGCCACTGGCCTGGCTTTTTTTTTTAAATTTCAATCAGCTGTTTTGCATCCCTGATTTGGAATTTACTCTTTTATTTATGAAGTTTTAATCACCATCTTTTAATTATCTGAAGCCTTAAGTCAAGTGTAGGAAGTGACATCCTAGACATTAAAAGTTACTTCTAAAAAAGTTAATAAAATGGTGAAGTTTTGTTACAGTATTCTGAATGTGTTGGTGAGTTTTATTTGACACATGATCTTTTATATAAAAATAGCAAATAAATCCTTTGTGCAAGAATATTAAAAGCAGAAAATCAACGTTAAAAATGCACAAAAAAGCAGCAAACAGCTTTTTCGAATCCACAAGCGAGATTCTTCTTCAGTGTGACAAACAGCAAAGCACAGAGTGCTAGAAAAAGCAAGACTGGGGATGCTTTTTTGTGCATTTTTAACATTAGTTTTCTGCCTTTTAACATGATCTTTGTTCTTGTTGACTGTTAAATTTATAATGATAAAAAACAATAAAAAAAATAATAATAATGAAAATGTAAATTTTTATCATAAATCCCCTCCCTAAATCAAACTGTTTTTGCTTTTGAAAAATGGGAACTTTCAATCAGGATTTTACAGTAACCAAGTATTAAAAAAATTATAAGCAAGCTTCCCATAAAATAAGGAAACATGCAAATTGAAAACTGATTAGAAAAAAATAATGATCCATAGCAGTTTTTTTATTACAAATATAAGTAGAATTGTTAAAGAACAATACGTTAAAAGTTTAATAAGTAATAAAGATCATTTTCAAATGAACTGCCATTTTAGGATTAATATCCAGAGAAACTACTTCAAAAAAAAGTTTTTTTTTATTGTAAATGCAACACTTAGTAAGAAAGTGACCATGTAATTTTTTTCTCAATATTTCAGGGAAAAAAAAGGTACAACAAGAACTGATGATTTTTCATTAAAACGTTCTGCTATGAGTTTTTCAAATACAAAAGTGCAATTTTAAGAAAAGAAAATTAATCCTAAGTAAAAAAAATAATAATAATACAAAAATAATAATATAACTTTTTAAACGAAAAATAATTGATTAAATAAATAATAACATATATAGGCAATACTGATGAAAGATAACATAAATAGTAACCCTTACCATTTTGATATAACTTTTCAATAAATAAAAAAATAATATAGCAGCTTTCTAATTCTTTTTTTACACTAAATGATGAGAAACAACAAAGCTTCCTTTAGGTCAGCCATACCCGCACTCAATCTTTTTTTTCCTTGCCAGCCACAAAAATATGTTTATTACTTTAGTTGGGTTACAATATAGTATATTATTTATATTATAATGTGAAAGAATGAGGTACTAAAATAGTAAGATAAAAGTTATTATATAAACACTCATTATCTTTAAAACTTTTGTAGAATCCAAGGGTTAAAACAGTATCAAGAGATTTTCTTTTATAAATCCGATTTCTTCGCTACTGAATGTAACAGTTTAATCTTTTTTGAAATGTACAGTGAAAATTCAGTAAAGTCTAAGTAATATTTGATTAGTGTTGAAGATTAAAAATGTATATACCATTGTAACATAAACAGGATTACTTACAAAAATGAATTTTGACTAAGGAAAATTATATGGCTGCTTCAGTTTTATTGTCAACTACAGATATCAAAACCTTTGTAACATTATTATAAACATTAAAATATGTAAATATTGTAGAATTAATACTTGCATTTTAATATTATTTGTCATAATTTTGTAACTCTTTCACAAAAACTGGCCTAATTAAAAAAAACTTGTCTTAATTATATTTAATATTCAGATTTAGTTAGATTATGAGTAAAGAATAGTCAGTTATTTTGAAATGCATGCATTTTACTAATACAGATCGAAATTACTTTTATTATTCTTATAGATGTAAGCATTGAAAGTTTAAATGTAAACAGGAATGTTAAATCGCTGTTGGTCGTTATTAACACATTAGGAAATAATACAGGCGCTTAGAAATAGTCACCAAAAGTTAGATAAATGGACATAAAAAATTCATTGCTTACCTAACCTGAAATTGCTTTATGCATGAAATACGCCAAGGTTCAAAGGCTAGCAGGCGTACACTTATAAAGCAGAAGAAGAAATTAAACTTCCAGCTTTCAAAAGTGACACCAGCTAGCCAATTTATTCATAAAATGAATTAAAACAAAATCCATAATTTTACTGCATACGTCTTAGGATTAATCTTCATTATATTTCTGGAATCACGTGGCAGCTACATAACTTAAAACTATACAAATATAAATAACTGAGAACAATATGACGACTCCTGTTTAACACGCTTCATAGCGTAGGAAGCAAGGCCGGCGGTGTTCGACTCCCGCCAGCTCCATTGCACACACTTTGTGGAGCTTCCGGATGTAACTCTTGGTGTTGTAAAATTTCCTTGTACTATCTCGTCAAGATTTATGTAATTGCTGAAGTCGTGTATGTGTTTCTGTGATTAAAAATAAATGTATATGGATCATTCGAGACGACAGCCTTGTAGCTATAGGTCTCAAAGCCCACCTCCCTTCAAAGTTCAAAGTCCTGTTTAACGTATAATAGTGAATATTTCTTTCTTAATTAGAGCGAAATTATTTAAATAATCAAAAACAGAACGTTAATGATTTTTAAAATATCTATATTTGGTTGTTTGTTTGTTTATTGAGAACATACATCTGACTTGTGTGCTTGACATCAAGTGCCCGCTATTGAGAACATACATCTGACTTGTGTGCTTGACATCAAGTGCCCGCTTATAAGTCATCGTCAATATACAGGGATGAGATAGCCACAAGGAAATTTACAACACCAGAGAGTTACATCCGGGAGCTCCACAAAGTGTGTGCAATGGAGCTAGCGGGAAAAAAATATCTATATAACAGCTCGTTGTCGTCTTATAAATGTAAACAAAACCATACAGAACTCGGACACTAGAAGTATTTTTCGCCAAGTATGATTATCGCCAACACAGAGTCTGTGATCGCCAAGATACCTCATGATACTGCCAAGAGCAACAACCAATCAGATCGCCTAGCTAGAGTTCTGAATGTAGAAGGTAATAAATTACAGGGATAATTTTTGCTGAATATAAATCAATCCTCCATAACCTAACTGTAACCTGTAACTCCCAAAATATTAACTTTAACTTAAACTACTAATGTGTAACTGTTAACTTAACTGTATACTTCTAGAGTCGTGTGTTTACATGCGGTTGCTCACGTCAAGGTGATGTTAAAAGTTTATTTAAACTATGTAACTGATATTTAATGAACTTATTAAACTGTAATTGATGTGTTATTAAGTATTTCCAACTATTTTGTGAGATTTTAAATTACAGTAAAACAGCCCTAAAGCAACCATGCTCCGTTACATTAAAATTTGGTTGCTCCGAGAAGTGGTCTCTTAATATAGGTCATGTTTAAATCTATTTTTTGGTTATAGAAAATAAGGTAACAAGTAGTGTTATAAAAAATTATCTTTAACATTAGGAAATACATAAAAAAAATAAACATCAAAATAAAACTTTAAATTTATTAGTTAATTACTAAAGGGTTTTAAAAAATGTATAAATTGATTTTAGCTTTGATTTTAAAATACTATCTTTTAAAACTTTTATTTCCAAACTTTTTCTAAGTTCAGAAAAATTATTTCATTTTGAAAGTTTTGTTTGTCTATGCTTTTCCCAGTTGAATATTTTAGCCAATTTTCCTTCCGACTTTCCAGTTTTATGTTAATTTATAACGTGTGTATACTTCTTTAAGTTTAAAACCACTCTTTTAGCTGTCATTTTTGAAACAATACTAAAACAGATGTGCAAAGGGAGAACAGCAGAATTAGTGTCACACTCTCAGTCACTTAGTGTCACACAGGAGCCTGTGAATTTTGTTCCATCATGGACAAGTTCCTTTTCTCAGGTTTTACTGCACTTTCATTTTTTGCCTAGAAACGTATGGATACTATTTTTATTTTATTTTTTTTGCAAAAATGTTGTTTAGGCCAAACCTTTTTTTATGAATTATTGCTCGGTTTGTCCTCATTTTTCTGATTTTTGCATGGGCCAGGCTAGGTAAATGGTTTTCATATGGGCTAGGTTGGGACCGGGCTGAAAAGTTTTGCTCTGCAAAACTTTGTAAGAAAGAGTGAAGTCCAAGCCCAGCTCGGCCTAGAAAACTGATCTCTGACATGCAGAAAAAAGTAAGGCACCAAAGAGAGTGAAGACCAAGTTGGCTTGACCAGAGTCTTGTGAATGAAAACTGGGCCAGGCTTGGGCTTCGAGTCAGGCCCGTACCTGTACAGTCCTCTACACCTTAGTTTATTTTAGTAAATATTTTTATGTCGTATAAAATCTTGCATTTTCTGGAAGTTATGTAAAATGCAAGTATCTTATCTGTGCTTCATTCATGATTCTGTTTATTTGTAGATTATGGAATCAAATAAGGCTCTGAATATTAACTCTTTGCCAGAAGAGGTGTTGATCAACATTTTCAGTTATCTGTCACAGAATAAACTAGGACAAATTGCACGGTACGTAAAATTCATTTTTATCTTTCATATTCAGATGTTAGCCAAAGAATAGGTGTTCAGAAAAAGATTTCATTTGTAACTTAAAGCAGAAAATTGTTTCAAACTGGATACCAATGTATAATTGCATAGAATTTAAATAAAATATTTATAGATATTTAATTCTTAAAAAACTGACAATGTTACAACTTTACAACCTGATATAATTGACCTTTTTTTTATCACTGCAAATGTTTACAAATTTTAATCATACTAATGTTTCATAGGGGCCACAAAGAAAAATATCTTTCTAAACACTCAATATGTTTCAAGATATTTAAAATAAAGGGCATATATTGCTAATATTCCATTTTAATAACCAATTATTTTTAATAGTGTTTGAATTTGAATGAATCAATATTTCAGTTACACCAAGCTTATGACAGATGGAAACTGGGAAATTTAGTTATTAGCCAGTGACCGGTAGACTCAGTTTTATTAGGGGCCACTATTATGTTTCAAACTTTCTTGACAGCTAGATAAATTATAATCGTTGTATAAACATATTTTTCTATAAGAGTTTTATACCTTTTGTATGAGTAGGTGTGTATTTTTCATGATTAAACAGTATCTCTTGAAGAAAAATAATCCAACTGGTGATCATATGGCCGGAGTCAAAATATTGAAGATACTGAAATGTCCTTAAAATCTTCTTGTATCCGGTGGGAAAAAAGGAATAAATTACTTGAAATGCATGTGGAATCAATGTTGATGAATATATTTTGCAGAGTAAAACTGTATTTCTTGAAAAAATAATCCAACTAAAGAGTATAAGCACATGAGGAAAAGCCGAAATACTGAAAATACAGCTATGTCGTTAAAATCTGTTTGCATCTCGTAAGAAAAAGAATTAACCAGTTCTCTAATTAGATGTAATCAATTTGTTTAATCGCGACTAGGGTGGCGATTGATGGCTTAATTTTACATCGTCACTTTTAAATCATGGCGACCGCTAATTTTCACCTCTAAGACAGTAATGCCACTTTTCTGTCAATTTCTGCTTTTCTGTTTTCAAGAATTTCTTTCAAATGAGTGCAGAAAAATAAAAATAAGTCAAGAATAAAAATTTAAATTCTGTCAATCAGTCACATAAAAAACTGGAAATTTTATCAGACAGTTGGGAAAAAAATTGTGAATTTCATGATATAATAAGCATAATAAAAATCTCAAATTTCGGCAATCGCTCAAGAAAAAAGTAAAAGATTTCCATCAAACAATCAGGAAAAAAAAACTTGTCAAATGATTACAAATTTGACAGTCGGCATTGGATCACAAATTTCCTCAATTGGTCATCATAGTAGGTGCAATTTTTTCCTAACAAAAGTTGCAGCCAATGATTGCAGTGTTTGATCTTTCTCTGTCCATAATATGAATGTCAGAATTTATTATATTAAAATCTAAACCCTAAAAAGAAATGAGATATCACCATATTTCTGGCATATATATTTGTTATTTTGATTGTGTCAAATGACACCTACAATTTTTTTTCATAGGTGTCAAACTGCATTTCATGGTTGCAATTTTATGTTATATCATATTTTCTCATTTCTTTTTGCAATCATGTTAACAATAATATTCAGGGTGTCTAGCCACCTGGAAAACCTGGAAAAGTCAGGGAAATGTATATGGACTAGAAAAGTCAGAGAAACTTATCATTTCTGAAGAAAAGTCCGGAAAACTTGAAAATTCTGAGAAAAAGTTAGAAAATTTTGAACTTTCAAGAAAAAAATAGGAAAGTGTTTCGTCTTAAAAACTAAGTATTTGAAATTGCAGCACCATTAAAATCAAACTTTGCTTTTCATAAGTACTGTAAAGAGTATATTTCATCATCTCATACAAATCATTTTGTCTACTCCTTTTCAGTCCTTCTTTGTAACTCTGAGATTTTCAGTTCCAGTTTCACTCTGCTTACTTATCTTTGTTTGGGAATTGAACCTTTGTTAGCTTAATTTATTGAATATTTGTATTAAAATATGTCAAAGCAATCTGTATTGAATTATGACTGGTGTGATAAAGAATTTTATCTTGATTGGACAAAATGGATAGAACCTGAAGCTAAAAGGGTGTATCTTCAAAATGTTTATCATGTAAAATGTTCAACAATGTTTAACTTAATCTTTTTATAAAACTAATATGCATACAAAACAGAATATCAAGCAATTATATTCATAGAAAGAAAAATTGAACATTTAGATACAACCAGGAATAAGCCTAGTTTAAAAAAAGAAAAATCCTGTGACAGAAAATATATCAGAAAATAAAAAAATAGCAAATAAATGAACCTTTAGATCAGTGGTTCCCAACGGGGGGCATACGCCCCACAGGGGGGCAATTTGACTTTTCAGGGGGGCAATTTAACTTTTCAAGGGGACAATTCAGAATTTCTGTGAACCCATACCTTCTGAATTGTTTTTCTAATAGTAATGTTGTAGACTGAAAATAAAAGTTACACATTCAAATTTCAAAAACAAAATTAAAAAAAAGTAGTTTTTTATTCAATGTTTAAAAAGTATCCATTCAAAAGTTTTAAATACATTCCTACCAGAATAATTATAGAAAAAAACATTTTAAGATATTTAGATACTTTTATATATTTAAAAATTCTTCATAATTTTTCTGATTTATAAGTATTTTAGACTTTTAAACAACTTTTTCGATTATTTATTGAATGAGTCGCACTGCAATATGTCACATGAAAATCAATTTTACACATGAAACTATTCAAGTGTATATTTAACAATTACTTGAAGACCTGCCTTTACCGAATCTTTTATCACGTTTCATTCTGATTAGAAATTGATTAGTAATTTAATCGCAGAAATTCTGTGCTTAATTAAATAAGACAAAAATGTTTTATTCAAAATTATTGATTTTTCTAATCAAGGATTCTGAGCACTCTATACATCACGCATACGTGGCGACCGTGTGCCAGTAAACTACGAGGAGTATCAGATGATTATAAAAAATATTTGATTCATCCTACCTTCGGCACGTTTCAGGATCAATGTTAAATGCTTTTTACTCTGCCAGGATTCTTTTTAAATTTTATGAGAATTATATGTTATAGGGGGAGGGGGGCATCATCATTTTAGAGATGTTTTGGTGGGGCGCGGCTAAAAAAGGTTGGGAACCACTGCTTTAGATACTAAATATGGTGTGGTATTTAAAAATATTCACAAATCCTACACACACACACACACACACACACACACATATATATATATTTGGAGGAAGGAAGCATTAAATTTTCAAAATATTCTTGATATAGGGAGTGTATTCTGGTGTGATCAGATAATAATGGCAAGTAGAAATCGAATGTTTCATAACGAGTGCCGGGCAAAGAGCTATTCTGGTCTCCTCGTTATCCTACAGTAGAGAATAAAACACAGAATATATCCTATGTGCAATCGGACACATTTGTAACCAATCAAGTGCAAGTACTCACATATTTTTGTTTGTTTGGGAGAGGGAAAGTCAGCTGTCTTGCTTTATCCAGTGACATTGTTATTTATGTGAAAGAATGTGTGTGTTATCTACAAAAAAGTTAAAGGTAAAGGACAAAATCAGGGTTGGCATTAATCGATTACTTTTTTAATTGATTGATTAATCGACTAAACGTTCAATCATACGAAATGTAATCATGATGAATTTAATCATGATTGAAATTGAAAAAAGTAATTATGTTTACAATTTTTGTATGATTAATTCAATCTGAACTAATTCAATTGTGATTACTTTAATCATTAATCTAATTACACAGACGAAAATTAAATATGGCTGCCTTTTAACTTTTTTAAATTCATCTTCATTGCTTTGAAACTACTATTAAGGGTCACTACATGATTTTCCTTATTAAAAATTATACAGGGTCACATAAAAAATATCCAGATACACGCAGGTCAAAATGTGTAAATCATTTAGATTAGGACAGTTGAGTCCCTTTTTATAAAACTGATATAATTTTCTTTTGTAATTATTTTAGGCAAAGGCAAACAAAGTTATCAAATAATTAAATTTTCAATAAATGAAATAAAATTGAATTATGTTTATATCACAAAAAATGTTGCGACAAACTGGAGAAGAAAGAATATGTTGTGAGCAAAATATAACAGTTCATTGTTGGCTGTCCATCATAAATTTATAAGAATAAATCATTAGCGTTGCTGTTTATTTTTTTCACTTTCACCAAAATGAATCTTTCAGTCTTACTCTCAAACCAATTGATATCGTTAATATACTCATGACATATTTGTAGACAATTTTTAAACATTTCGAAGAATTATAAATGAAAGATTCTGAATCAGATAACTAATTTGTTGGCTATACTTGCAAGCTTAAAACTTCAAAGTAATGTCAGGTTTCCTAAAGTTTTGTCAAAAATTCTTTATATCAAGGAAATTTTATATAGCCTATGTGTCGCTATTCTATCATAAAGGTATTTTACTATAATTTTTTTTATGATAGCATAATTTTGGTAATGTAATTTTCATAATTTTGAGTTAACCTGAATTGTAAATTTGAGTCTTATAATGAAAAATATAAATAATTAATATTATAAATATTTTAAAATGTAGAATACAATTAGATTATTTTTACCAGAAAAAAAAATCGAAAGGTTTTTATACAGTGCAAATGTGTTGCCATAAATCTGGTTTTATTAAAATCTGCCTGTTTGTTTTTATTTCATTGTTACTCCTCCTAGAATATGAAATGATAGGCAATATCAAAAACAGAAATTTGAAGAAGTTTTTGTTATTTATTATTTTTCTGATTAATCAATCAATATTTAATATTTAATTAAAAATCATCTAATATTTAGATAATGTTTTCTTTGTGTTACAAGAACCAACTGTGGTAGAGCGGACGGCAACGACAAAAATGACTACATCTTCGACCTAATAAATTATTAATAGATGAAAGAATGATTTGCCTGCCTCGGTATTTTGGTACGATATGAGCAGAACCGGGTAATTTTGTACAAATAGGCGATTTTGAAGGAACTATTATGTTACCGATTTACGAAAAGATTCTTTAACATATCATACATCTTGACCTGTGCAATACAAATGCGTGCGATCTCTCTTAACTAGTACTTTACATTTTTTGATTACCACCAGTTTTTTGACAAAGTCATAATCAGCTTATTTAATTACAGATTAAATAAGCCAAACACAAGGCGAATCATACCATTTTAAAAAAGTGGTGCCAATCAAACAATCTCAATTTGTAGCCCACTGGCGACACTGTACCATACCCGAACCCGAAATTTCTGTTTAAAGTCAACTTGCACCGCGACCTGACCCGAATCACACCCGAACACAACCCAAACTCGAAGTGAAAAAGTATTAATCTATAGTTAAAATATATTATTGAAAGGTAGTCTGCAATTAAACCTCTAATATCAATTCTATCATTTTTGCATAAAAACAAGCCTATATACACTCATTATATTAAAATAGATAGTTTGTTTTATTTGATAAATATTCAGGACTTATTTTAAAAAATTGGTGAAACCAAGATCGACCTCAAATAGTAACAACCAAACACAAAATATTTAAAGTCAACCCTTCCCAAGCCAATCCACGTATAATATTTGGTTTATTTAATGAAAATAAATTCTATCTTCAGATATAGTGACTAGTACTCTACAAATTTTCTGGTACTAAAAAACTTAAAATATCCTGAATCCCATGATGTGTACGAACGCTGTAATTAAATAGTGTAATAATTGTAGTATTGTTCCGCATATATGGTCAAATTTTTCTGGACTGCTGAGCTGACCATATAACCGATACTGACTGTATATATCTGTATTGTAAGGCATAGAACACATTTTTTGACAGCATAGGAAGAGGGCCTGACCTTCATCTTCTCTTTTGCTTGATCGAGCCCTTTATATTCGTGTCATTCCATGTCAAAACCAGTGACTCAACCTGACCATTTTAGATTTTGATGAAACTTACCGGAATCATTCTACCTGATGATACAAATAAGAATATACTTTTATGATTTTTTTTATCTCAGTAAATTTTCATACAATTAATTTTTTTAATTTCGAAAAAGCATCATTTTTGACTTGTATAAATGTTTTCAATTTTAAATGTCTAAAGTTCTATCAGGCGTAGAGAGTTGTTTGACCCCTCATTTTAAAGATAATTTCATACGGTTTAATTTGATATGCAAGTTGACTATGCTTGGTTTTAAAAAAGTTAATTTAATTAAATTTAAAAATTTTAAATTAAATTTTTTTTAAATAGGTTTTTTAAAAATTTTGAAAAAAATTATGTTTTTTGTAATGTTATAAACTTTAAATTCTGAAAGTTTTAGAGTGGGATCTCAATGGGATCAGCAGTTATGTTAAAAAAACTAATGTTAAACACCAATTGGGGCTGGTTTTCAAAGTTGGCACCTCGCCAACTTTATGATTGTGCTCAGATATCATTGTTTTATTAATTTTAAACATCATTTTTTTTTATAACTGCTGATCCCATTGAGATCCCACTCTAAAACTTTCAGAATTTAAAGATTGTAATATTACAAAAAGCATATATTTTTTTCAAAATTTTTAAAAAACATTATTTAAAATTTTTTTAATCAAATTAAATTAATTTTTTAAATCACGCATAGTCAACTTGCATATCAAATCAAACCTTATAAAATTATCGTTAAAATGAGGGGCCAAACAACTCTCTACGCCTAATAGAACTTGAGAAATTTAAAATTGAAAACATTTATACAAGCCAAAAAATGATGATTTTATGAAATTAAAAAAATTAATTGTATGAAAATTTACTGCAATAAAAAAATTATAAAAGTATATTCTCATTTTTATCATCAGGGAGAATGATTCCTGAAGGTTTCATTAAAATTTGAAATGGTCAGGTTGCATATTGAAAATGTTTGGTTGATTTGACATGGAATGACCCATCACAGGACATCTCACTCCACTCCAATCCAAAGTTGTGTTTTTGTTCATAACTTTAAGATATTTTAACAAAATTTACAACAAACTCACCTTTGTATGAATTCTAAAGATTTTAATAAAGTATCTTCACTTCTAAAGTTATGAACAAAAATATGACTTCGGATTAGAGTGAGATGCCCTGTAATTTTTACTACCATAATTTCGGCTGGATACAGTGTGCTTAAAAGTTCAATTTTAAGTCAAACAGATGTGTTAAACTGATGTTTGATGACCTTTTGATTGGCCATTTTGAAAGCACACGCCAAACCAATAACTTAATTATAAGTAAAATAGCCAGGTTACCATTAAAGGAAAAAATCCCATAGTTTGGCAACGTTTTTTTTCTTTTTACAACCAATTTTTAAAAAACTGTGAGTGTAAGACATCATAACCTTAACCCCCCCCCCCCCCCCCCCAAAAAAAAAAAGATCATTTGAATAATGTTGAGTGAATGACCGAAAATAATATTAAAAATGCTTCACGGGTTGGAAATAATAATCACTCAGAATATGTCTGATTCCGTGATGGACACGTTACCATTCCTGAAAACAAAAAACACACACAAAATACCATTGGTTCACAAGCGATGACATACAACTTGAGTGACTAACAGCTGGTTCATCTGTCGTTGTTGTAGAACTCTGCTGAATAACTTATTTACCGAAATCTGGTATGAAGTAATGACGTCTTGACGTGCTTTGCTGCAATGTTATAGTAATGTATTAAAAAATTTTGCATTTATTTTAAATTGAAACTTTAATAAACAAACATGAAATAACAGTACTAAATTTAAAATGCTAATTTTTAAGGTGTTTAAAATAGAAGCACAAATATATTCAATATGGCATCTGCAGTAGTACTGTACTATTTTCAATAAGTATGACTTATCTGATGGAATTTCAGGTTTTTTTCATGATTTTCGGGCATAGCAGCATATACACCAGGGCAGTTTATCTACCCAAAATTACTAAATAAGTGGATTTTTGACCCTGGTTTCCTAGATTGTTACAGTGTCCTGTACCAACCCTTAAAGTTTGTACCATGAAAAATTATGAATTTTGTATATTTCTCTAGTTTTCATGTCTTCCAACAGCTCAAATTGTAGCATAAAATATATTTTGTGTTTACATTTTCTTTTTTTATTACAGAGTGTGCCAAAGATGGAATGTATTGACAAAGAGCCAAGCTCTGTGGAAAAAGGTGAATGTGATATTTTGTCACTCTCGTGAGTCCCAAACAGAAGCCTTGAAGAATTTTGTTAGTCTGTTACCACCGCTTGTAACTTGCATCAGAATAGATTTTAGGAACCGCGATGCTTGGATTGAATATTTGTATTTTGAAGATATTTCTGTGGCGCTGCGAGAAAGATGTCCTCATCTTGAAATGTTACTTTTGAAGGATGTTATAATACCAGAAAGTCTTCCTTCAGTACTAAAATTATACATTATTTTTTTACAGGATCTAAAGATTTTGATATTTATTCGATCTAGGTTTATTTGGTGTCCCAAAGAAGTATTTGACAATGATTCTAAAATTGAAGTTTTACAACTTTATGATTGCTACACTAAATATTTGGAAAAGCCTCCACTCCCAAGAATGCCCAATCTGAAACAATTACGTTTATCTGGTACCGATATAGGTGATTCCTGGTTAGAAGATGACATTTCTTCTTTGAATCAGTTAGACATATTGGATGTTGGACACACACATGTTGGTTTCAGGGGATTTCGAGCAATAAAGAATCATGGACTTAATGTGAAAGGACTATATTTCTGTCATCGATATATAAAGGATAAGGATTTAAACTTTAATAATACAGTGTTTCCTTACCTTAAGACAATCTGCATTAGAGGCTGTTACACCGTAACTTGTAAGGGTATTGTTTCCCTCGTCCAATCATGCCAATCTTTACAAAATGTTTATGTTACACAAGAAATGGCTGCATTGTATGCTGCACATCCTTTTACTAAAGCAAACAAATGTAAGTTAGAAATTGTAAAAGGTATTGATATTTGTGAGGCACATGGAGACGTAGTAGATTATTTATGCAAGTAATCAAAAATCAAGTATGGATTTCATCCATATGATCAATCACAATGATAAAAAATCTGTTCACTGTAGAACTGTATATTCAATACTTTTTTTCTTTTGCGATGCTTTATGTATTTGTGTTAATTGTGTGTTTGTTTTTATTATTATTACTTGTGGTGCCACACCTGCATTTAATATTAATTCTAATACATCTTATTAACTGGTGGCTACGAATATGTGTGGACTGTAATTAAATAACTATAAAATTTCAAAGAATTAACTTTAACAAAACCATTTTTTTTTAATTAACAAATGATTGTTTTACGGATCTTCCAACTGGAGACAACAGCACAAAACGAAGAGCAAACAACTTCTGATTTACATTTATCGCCAAACGATATTAGAAGCCAAGAGTGGCACCAACATACTAGCCACCACTGAAATATTTAATTCAGCTGCATATCTTAGACAAATGTCCTTCGTTGTAAACAATTATTATTTTTTTACAATAATTTTTTAATTTTAATGCAAGTTTCAATTCAATCAATAATATAAATATAAAATTCAATTCAACTATAATATTAAAATGCAAAGTTACTGCAAAATTTTCAAATATAAATGCACAAGAAATATAAGAAAAATAAATATTTACATTATAGTAAAGGATCATTTATGGGCAAAATACAGATATTTGAAATTTCTTGTTTGAATATACCATTTGGAGTTTTGACAATCACGACCCTAATTTTACCATAAATTACGTCTTGAATGCGACCTACTGACCATGTACATATTGGCAAATTACTGTTTCAATAAAATCATTGTTCCAATTTTAACATTTTCTTATTAATCTATTAAATTTTAACATCTTTCAACATTTTACCATTTGTTTCTTTGTTGTAGATTATTTAAGTAATCTCTACTCCATTTTTTCCAAATTAATTGATTAATTTTCGTAATTCGCTGCCAATGACTAAGTTTATTATTGGCAAGTTCAGTCAAGTTTGGTTCACAGATGCTATTTATAGGGCGGCCAATTAAAAAATGTCCTGTGGTTAAAGTTTCATAATCACTTGGATCCGAAGATAAAGGTATTAGAGGCCTACTGTTTAAAATACCTTCGATTTGATTAAAAACAGTTTAAAGTTCCTCAAAAGTTAGTTTTAAATCTCCAACTGTTCTTTTTAAATGGTGCTTAAAGGATTTTACTCCTGCCTTCCACAAGCCACCAAAATTAAGGGATCTAGGAGGAAGGAATTTCCAAGAAATTGAATTAGCCAACAAGTAAGCAGCCAATTCCTCAGATTGATTTTTTACAATTTCATGTAATTTTTTCAATTCTGAATTCGCACCAACAAAATTAGAGGCATTGTCGGAAAAGAAGGTGGTACAAATTCCGCATCTAGCTACAAATCTTTTTAAGGTAGCTATTACGGCTTCAGAAGTTAAATCTGTTATTTCTAAATTAATTGCACAAGTAGCAAAACAGACGAAAATTGCGACATAAATTTTACTAAAAACTCCTTTATGTTGGTGTTTGTATTTTATGTAAAATGGGCCACATAAACCAATGCCTGAATTTGTAAAGGGGGGGGGGGGGGAGGGTTGATATTTACCCTTTCTTTAGGTAATGAACCATAATTTGTTCTGCAATTTTAGGTTTGTTTTTAAAACAAACAGTGCAATTATGCACGATTTTTCTGGCTATGTTTCTGCCATTCGGCCAGACTTCTTGTCTCACAAAATGAAGCAAGGTTTGAACATGCAATTTTTTTAAGTGAAAATACTGGAAAATTAAAAGTGTGAGCCTGTGATCCTTTGGCAAAAGAATTGGATATTTCTTATCATAAGATAAATTTGATTGGTCTAAACGACCACCAACCCTAATTATTTCATCCCTATCAAGAAAAGGATTTAAATTACTTACTCGACTATCCTTTAGTTTCTCACCTTTCTTGAGTGCCTTCATTTCCCTGGCAAAATAGATTACCTGGACTAATTTTACTAATTTAATCTTTGCTTGGTGAAATTCATCTTTTGTAACAGGCCCTACAACCGTTTCTTTGTGCTTGCATCGGAGGTTCGTTCGGTTCGAGGTTTTACAAGATTCGGGGCACCGATGTAAATTAGGGGCCAGCTAGTCAATACTTTTAATGTCCTTAAACGTCTATGTGTGTGTCTGTGCATTCTCTGCCTGTACCCGCAAAGGCTTCGCGTCCAAGCGACGCACCGAAACCGCTTCGGTACCGAAAAATTCGTAAAAATAGTGCGAACCTCAAGTTTAGCCGGATCGGAAGTCCGACCCGGACCCAGAGAGTTATTCATTAACAAACTGTTTTAATTACTCGAATCGAAACGTATCTCTCCAAAATAATCTTTTGACAATTCCAGACAGCGAATGCGTCTTTATTTGATGCATCGTCGAATAAAAAAAAACTACCGGAGCTATTGATTCGAAAATAGAACCAGCGGACGCAACTGATTTTCTTCATTCCGAAAATTCGATTTTTTTTCCATTCGGACCTCAACTTTTCTTTATTTCGGCCAAAAACTGACCAGTCGCTTTCAAATCAAGTCAGACATAACAGAGAGGGTTTCCGGAAAGAGGAGGCACCCACGGTCAAAGATTTATCGCTCCAGTCCCTTTTCAAAAAATAATGAAGGAATTAATCTCCGGACACCCAAATCGGCAAACATACGTACAAAAAAAAATCCTGATTTCAACAAAAAAAAAAAAAAGATTATAAAAATCGGCCGGTAAAATTGGGAGATATCAATTAAAAACCGGTTAATGAAGCAATTTATTTCTAATCAAGCTATTCATTTGTAATCGCTGAGGAAAAACAGCACTTGACCTGAAATTTTCAGACAAGGAAAAATTTCAAAATGAAAACCTACTCTTCCTTTTTAGACGGGTATAATTTTTTTAAAATATTGCTTTTACCATTTTAAAAATAATACATCCTAGAGTATTTTTGCGTCAGGATCAAGAATATGTTGTTTTTTTAAGCTAGGATGATTAATTTACGAGAAACGATTTTTAATTAATCCCATCACTTTCCTATAGTTTTTTAAACAAGTAATTTCAATGCCAGACATAAAGGCAACACTATCCCCAGATTAAAATAATATATATACCTATCTCCAGCTTTCCTATCTCCAGTTGTATAGGCATGGAGACGACGGGGTATGTCTCATTCAACTCGACATAGAAAGCCTTAACGATTTCAGTTATGATCGTATAAACAGATTGCGCCACCTGATGGTGGAAGGTGGAACTAACGTATACTGCAGCATATATGAGGTATACATAAGCTTTGCTATGATCTTGACGAAATCGTAACTGCAATCTTGGCATAATCGTAATTGTAGGAGCCGCTATAACATAAAAGTTCCAAAAATTGCTACTCTGGAGAACCAAGTTTGATATACTTCATCTTTATCTCCTTAATTCAGAGTTTTTAATAAAAAAAATTGTTATTATTAAATTAAAAAAAATTGGAAATGAGTTATTTGGACTAGCCATATTTTGATTAATTTAACAGTGCATGAAATGATCTATATAATTAAAAAATTTATAATCTGCATAACTTTTGGTCCTGAGGAATGCAATGTAAAAAAGATCTTCTACTGCATATTGATATGGTCCAGATATATTTGGCCATGTTTACAAGGTAAGTTTAATGATGAGCAAATGTGATCTATGTAATACAAAATTCCATAAAACGCACAACCTCTGATCTGAAGGTATGCATTATAAAGATCTTCTACTGTATAAAGGAAATAGTAGCATTTTAGTGGAAATATTTGTTTTATATGTTTTACAAAAGATGCTTTTTTTGTCGTATTTCTAATTGCGTAACACTATTTCAGCAACATTATATAAAAATAAATACTGAAATTGTTTCAGTAGTTTCAAAAAGAGGTACTTCAAAATTAGCTGTTCAACATAAGATTTCACAAGTGATGTTACCTGCTTAAAGGTGAAGTGAAATTTTGTAAAACTATGGATTTTTTTTAAATTACGGGAAAAAATCTTTCAGGATTTCTGCAATAGATAAAGTTGCAGATAGTGGAAATCTTGGTGTTCTTATATGTTCTTATTATAATGATAAACCCAAAGAAATAAGAAAGAAATTATGATATAGTTAACATAGATGAACACATTTAACATTTCATGCATTTCGCTAACTTATTTCAGATATTAAAGTGAACTTTCCTCCCTTGTAAAATGTTATTATTTACAGAAAGATTTTATAAATATGCTACACTCCAAAGTGTTATTCTTTTCCTTTTAGAATTTCAAGTTGCAAAAATGCAGAATTTAAAATGATTTTGTATGACATTTTTTGTGTTTGTGATCTTTCTAAATGGCTCTACTTTATTTGTTTATCATACAATAAATTAGTGTATCACAGATTCTGTGTAATTTGTACATGTTTATCCAAGACTCCATGTTTACTAAAGTGTTATTGTTTTCTTAAGATTCATCAAAATCTCTTAATGTACTAATCACATGACCTTGCAGTTATCAATAAACTTGCGTAAATGCCCGTTCTAGGTCGATGAATAGAAATTGTGGTTTTCACTTTAAATTTGAAATAATTGATAAATATACCCATGTGCTATTCATCGACAATGAGAAAATATATATATTGGAAAATTGTATCGTCTAACATGCTCCTGCTATTCACGTTCAAACTCATTAAGCATTTTATATGCTTGTGTAAAAGAATTGTCTCATCATTTCATCTAATTCACATAAAATATGCGCCAAATACTTTTCATTGTGGTCGTTATTAAGTCGTTCCTGTACATATCTTTCATTTTGGTACTTTTCCATTATACCAACACCCTGTCAAAATGTATGCTAATGCGCCAATTATTTCAAACCTGACCGAGCAGATGTTTTCTAATGCAGACCGTGCCAAATATTTTGATTTGCTATTTATTGAATGTAAATCTTTTTAGGTACGTTTCCGTTATACAAAAACCAGTGTCGCCAAGTGTATTTTTAATGCAACCTCTTTTATGCACTTATTTTGCTTCGTGGCTGCTAATTTGATCACGTGATTCCAGTGACGCGGAGTGTGAAATGTATTGAAATTATTTTTGTTATTTAATGTAGAAGTAATTTGTCTGTCGTCTTGAAAAGAAGTGTTTTTCGTGATTTCCAAACTGAAGTAAAAAAAAATGTTTTACATCATTAAAGAACGTATCTGTATTACGTATATTGATTAAAAAAGAATCGCGAAACAATGAAATGTTTATATTTAAGCAAATTTAATTTGTATATATTGTACATAGTTTGAAAGAATATAATCAAGAAATTGTTAACGAGATGTGTTTTCACTGTAATGGCTGCTGGAGACAAGAAGTTTCGGTTTCCCATTAAACGTTAATGTAAGCAAAAAATAAAGTCGTGATAACAGTATTAATAAATTTTTTAAAGAAATTTCAGTTACAGTTTTGCTAAATCTTAGGTAAGGCATTCATATGCATTCAACAAACTTCTGATTAAGTGCGTCATTTTTTTAATTCATGAAAAAAAAAAAAAAAAAAAAAGCCTTCATGGAGAGCATCAATGGCGGATGTTTTGAATATTTTAATGTAATTTTAAAATGTTTTTAAGGTTTTAATTTCTTTTAGTTGATATTTCTATTACTCAGGCGTACTCTATGTTAAGTTTCATCTGAGTTGAAATGTGTTTCTGCTGTTTGTTTGTTTTTTTTTTTTTTTAATTTTTTTAACAGCTAGAGCACTAATGATAATTTTATCAAATGATTCTTCATAGTTAATGGATTATATTTTTTTGCGCGGTCATCGCATAATTAAATGCAAGAAGACTGACTATCTTTATAAAATTTTATTAAATACTAGGAAAGTAAACAACTGAATATAGACATTTTCGGTAATCAAGTAAAATAATTAACAAAACAACACAAATAACATGAAAACGACTGAAAAATACATTTAAACTGCAGGAATATCAAGCAAAATATATTAAAATATGACCCTTGCTTTACGATTCAGCAAAGAAATTTATGTAAATAATACACCAAATGAAGAAAAATTAAAAAAAAGAAAAAACCCAGCAGAAACACAATTTAACTCAGATGAAACTTAACATAGAGTACGCCTGAGTAATATAAACATCAACTAAAAGAAATTAAAACCTTAAAAACATTTTTAAATTACATTCAAATATTCAAAACATCAGCCATTAATGCTCTGCATGAAGGTTTATCTTTTTTGATGAATAAACAAAAATAACGCACTTAATCAGAAGTTTGTTGAATTCATATGAATGCCTTACCTCAGATTTAGCAAAACTGTAACAGAAATTTCTTTAAAAAAATTATTAATACTGTTAACACGACTTTATTTTTTGCTAACATTAAACCTCAATGGGAAACCGAAACTTCTTGTCTCCAGCAGCCATTACAGTGACGTCATCACTTCGCTGGCGTATTGAACATGAATAAGTATAAAACATTCTCGTCTTGATTAAAAAAAATTAATTGCTCTCCCAACCTGGAAATACTCGAATAGATTATTATTTCTTGATCCATCCTGAAATCTGCCATGAATTCTTGGCCCAATTTTTTTTAAATGTAATACATAAGAATAAAATAATAACAATTTTATTTCATATTGTTATAATGATTCCTTTAACAAAAGTCGAAAAATATATAATATCCATTAATTTTAAAAATATATTTAATATTCAGAAATAAATTGAAACTTGAATGGGAAAAATAAACGCCGGCTTAAAATAAATGTTCCGAATTTAGACCGATGTTGGCAAATCTATTCGGCCACTATTTGAAAACACACATCGGTCTGTTGTCACCTGCCGAAATTGTTTGCCGATTTTTGGCCGAATGCAGCCCGATGACAGCAAAAGGTATTAAAAAAGGACCTTTCTTTAGCATCGGAATCCGGCATCTCACCGATTACAGTATACACATACCGATACTAAACCGACATTACCGACTCTGATGCAACAGTCTGCCAAAAGGTTTGTGTTTGTTGGACGTTTTATGGTAAACGTATGGGCCGGTATTGTAGGAGATCGCCTCTTCGGACCATACCTGTTGCCTGATACGTGCAGACTACTTGGTATTATTGGAACAAGTGTTACCCGAATTATTTACCAACGCCCACGTTTCCATTGCGACGCATCTTTCCTTGTGGTATCTGCAGGATGGATATCCCGCCTATTTCAGTCTTGCTGTACGTAACCATTTGAATGCAACATTTTGCCAATGATGGATTGGCCGTGATGGTCCAGTGAATTAGCCTGTCAGATCTATTGTGTATGGATTACTTCTTCTGGGGCATGTGAAATACCTTGTCTACGAAACCTCTGTTGATAGCACCGAGGACCTTATAGCATGCAACGTTGCATCTGCCGAGGAAATCCAAGACACTCCTGTAATATTTGTGGATGTTCGAACTTCCATGCAGAACAGATGTGAGGCCTGCATCACATGCGGGGGTCGTCAATTCTAACACCACCCTTGATATGAGTCGTACTTTCCTTTTGTTACTTTTATTTATATATTTATGAAGAGAGTAATAAACACCTTTGTTTCTCCAATTTTGTGTCCTTTCCTGTCCTTGTGTTTTATGTCTAAAAAATGCGAAATGAAGCTTCAAAACAAGCAGAGCCCGATTAAGGTCATCTGGGGCCCAAGGCCCAGCAAATTTTTGGGGTCCCCTCAAATTAAAATAGTAGCTAGAAAGTTTTTCGAGGATTATTATTAGATATTATGATACAGTTGCCAAGTTAAGCAAAATCTTTTTGTTTTGTTTTTGAGAAAATAATTACAGAAAACTTCATTTTTAAGAAACTTTTTCTAAATCATTTTATTCATTTTGGGCCCCTTATCAGCAGTGGGGCTGTGACCTAGTTGGCCTGTGCATTAATCAGGCCCTGGAAACAAGCACGCTCGAAACACCCTCGCCTATTCAATGCCCTCTACCGCGTCAGGAAGGCGTTTCCGACCCGGCATACCTATGTGATTCAGAGTCGTCTAAGTGTACCCTACCTCCACTCGAAGTTTGTAACATCTTAGCTGGGATACCCTGTATAATGGCACGATGTAAAACTCTGTCTTTTAACTTTGTAGAGCACAAAGTAGCTTTTAATAATTTTAAGTTAAAGAAAGAGCATTGGACAGATTGCAAAATAATTCGGAGAGCAATTGTAACCAGGGATAGGGATTGAACCGGCGACATTATTTTTTTTTTACTTTTTCGTCCATGTCTATTTCCAAACTCTAATCTTTGTCGTAAATTTCTAACAGAAATCAACCACAAAAATTATAGTTTGGAAATATTTCTATACTAAATAGTAAAAATAGAGTATACTCTGGCAATTCTGAAATTTCAATAAATAGCTGAATAATCTGGTATAAATATATTGCGTTATCAGTTAAAATACTGTTTTAAAATAACAAATAAATGACTAGCAATGTAAAATGTCACCTGCGTCAATGGCTGCTTGTTTAATTCTGATGTGGTATTTTCTTTTCACAACAGTGTAATTTCCTTTTTACAACTACATAAAAAAATAACTGTGATACAGGATACGTGTTGTATTCTTAGTTTTAAAATAACTGATTTATATAAAAACACATATATTTATTTAATAACATCAAATTGTCTACTCATTGCTGGATGACTGTTCTAGAACAACAACAAATTATAGGTAAGTTGCCATACAAGGAAAAAATAACTTATAAATTGTAGTTACATGTGTATGTAGATGGACGCAACACGTCTCACTTTTTGATGGAATGGCATTACAATCAAAACTCATATAACTGAACAATATCATACAATACAAAATACATGTATTAAAACACACATAAACAACGCCTGCATTCAGCATTTAAAGATATACAATACAGTAACGCTGTGGACCCAGGTTCGATTCCTGGCTCTGGCTAATTTTTCACTCCATGTTGGATTATTGTATTTAATGTATGTATGTCTGTATTATAATAATTGTACGTATATCTTTAAAATACATATACTTACTCACATATCAAAGATAAATATACCAAATTGAAATGTCATAACATTAAAGTTCAAATAAAAGAGAATCCATATTCAGTTCTTTCGAAAATCTCGTAAGCAACTTAACAGTTCTATCATTTCTAGTAGTAACAACACTTTTCTTTCCTGTTGGAAAATCTTGAGCCAAGAAACGTTATTTCGGCGCATAAACAGTCAGCAAATTTCGGTTTAGATCTGGTTCAGAATCAGGATTAGTGAACATGCTGCACGATTGGCAAATCTGGATCTGAAATAAAATTACAACTAGAAAGAATATCTGAAGCTTGTGAAGTACATTGTAACTCTAATGGGTATATTGTACGGAGAAATCGACTTATCTCTCCCGCTGAAGTTTTCAATCTTGCAACACGTATGTTACCATGCTCTCCTGTATTTTCGACAATGGCCGCAAAGGTCATTTTGTAAAATCACTCTCAATAAGAACTATATCACCAGCGTGAATTTGGATACGTTTTTAAACACGTTTGTGCTGCAATAATTGCTCAAGATACTCCAAACGGAAGCACTTTGTGAGATTTTCTCTCAATGTACTTCTCTCGAAATATTCAATCACTTCAAATTTTTAACACATTTTTCTGTTAGGATATCATTGTGAATAATTTTCATACATCTTTTTTCTGCTTCATTTATTTATATTACGGTTAGATTACACCTTCTCCGTTTCTTTGATTTGAATAGAAATCTCAAAATCCAACCTAACATTCGAATGACTTTCATATAATTCGAAAAGTAAGATAAAATGTTGTCATTTCCAAATGATTCATTTACAACCAAAGTAGTGCGTTTCTTCTTTCCCTCTAAAACTTCATTTTTGCTAAAAGTTGTATCAGATTTTGGCCATTATTTTCATGAGGTCGCAGCAAAGTGGATTCATCCCAGTATTCTGAGGAAAGGAGTTTTACTGAACAACCTCTCGAAGGTAAAAGTAAGCTGCGCCGCAGGCACCCTGAGGGAGCGCCCTGCGCGTAGACAACCCCCGAACCCAAGTCCTGAGGGATTTTTATCGCGTCAGCAGGTTTGTGTCCCTGCGGCGCTTCGGCCGGTCAGAGGACCGTCACCTACGGACCCTCTAACCTTAAGCCCACGTGTCGACGATGTAAGCCGTTTCGATACGCGGTGAAACCACGGGGAATCACCACGAGACATTTGGAGACGGACAGGCGTCCCCCAACAGCTTCGGCGCTAGAAACCCAAAAGGGAACCAGGCCCTAGGCCTTAAGTCGAAATGTTCCAAACCGTACTTGCTCTAACACAACTCGAGGGGTGTGAAAACCTACAGAGGTAGTCACGATTCCCTCTCGTAGTGGACCACCTCTCGAAGGTAAATCAACTGAATTATATTCTCCAGGAATGTGCCTCCAGTCTTGCTCCTGGCTTAACTGTATGTCATTGACTACATTACATCAAATACTTCAGACAAGACAGCTAGAAAAAGTTCTAAGTTGGGTATGAATATGTCTTTCAAATGTGCTACTATAGAGTTGGACATCAGTAACAGTACAGAAACATTCTGGTATGACTGACATCTTAAGTAAGAGCAGTTAGTTTAAGACACCCATCCAGTACTGAACATGACGTGGTTTGTTCAACTAACTGCGGGCACCTTTTATCGAAAATACAGCTTTTTTAAACTTTATATTTTAAAATATTTTATTAGATTGTAAACAGCAGAGAAAAAAATTCGTAAGAATTTTTAATTTATTGTCTACATTGTCAAATAAAAAAAAAGATAAGTTCAGTTAAAAACAATTATTAGAATTGTCTTTCATGCATGATAGTTGCAGTTCAAATAATTAAGAATGGGATCCATAACTAGTATGTTTCAAGATAAATGGAAACTTTTCTTTTTCAGAAAAAGCCATTAAAAATAAGGAAAAGAATTAAACAAGAATGAAACATTCTTAATTTGGCATCTTACAGCAATGCCACCCGAGGCGGCCGCCTTTCTTGCCCCAACCTTGATACATTAGTGCCTTCATCTCTTCGACTGACTTATGTGACCTCCATGATCAACTCTGCTGTTTTACTTCAACAGAATTAAAAATATGTGCCATTAAAGAAAAATCACGTTTTGTTTATAAAATAGCATGATGCATAGTAGAATTAAAACTGTTGAGAATAAAACTTTTGAAATGTTTCAAATAGGTATAAATGAATTTTTCTTTTGTTATTGACCATGTCGTTCTATTGATAAAGTACTTTTCCTTTAGGAGTTAATTTTTTAGCCAAAAATAAAATTTAAAAAAATCTTTTCCAGGTTATACGTTCGAAGGTGAATTCTTCAATGCAGAACCAATAATCATGTGGGACTAATATTAACTTGTTCAAATTCAACAGTATGCACATTAGGGAATAAAAAAGCAGAGTAGCTTACATTTATGTTTTAATTATATAAAACATAAACTTGGTAGAGCTTACTACAATCGAAATGGCCCATGACGGTCATCTGATTCGCAAATCAGCGTGCTACGAACTGTGATATTAATTTATTATTCTGCAAAGGTAGATGCCAGCTCCCTACATTTTTAGATTAAACTGGATTTAAAAGTGTGCTCAAAATTTAGACACAGAAATAAATTTCACAACGGTCTATGTTGCACAACTCACAAACAAAACGTTTAGACTAACATGAGTGGGAAATTTAAATTTTAAATAAATTGGAGAAATTTCTTAATCCATCATATTTCTATCACATTTTATATTTTTTAAAGTTTCTTCACCATTATGAAATAGCAGGAGCATTTCTGGAGGTCTCCTATACAACTCATTGTACAACCTTCCCCAACAGATGATTCAAGCTTGATATAAAAAAGATGGTAACGTTTTTAAAGGAGAAAGTATGGCTATCAGGAATTTTTCTATCATGAACACTTAGTAAACAAAGCTAAGCAATATAAGATGAAAGGTTAGTTTAAGGTATTCCTAAATATATTTGCCACATAAATCTGAAGGAAAAACTTCTCATCCTACAAATATTACTGAGTTTTTTAATTATACTCAGAAAATTTCTTTCTACCATATTTACATACAAAAGGCTTCATACCAGTATGAATACAAACATACATGCATAAACTCAACTTCCCTTTAAAAAATTTTTTTTGTTTCACTACTTCCAGATAGAAGGTACTGAATTTCACTCACAAGTATGAGTGACACAGATAATCTTTAAAAGCACTCTTTTGAGAAAATCCATGACTGAATATCAGAAATAAAACTTTTCTTTAACAAATATCAGAGTGTAAATGGAAATTTAAATTACCTTTAATAAAAAATAATGTATAAATTACAAGCATAAGGTTTCTAAATAGCGTGAGTGGATAAATGTATAAGCTATTTATCTGAGAAAAGCTTATGCTATATAAGTGCACACACAGATGACGTATCACCAGTATGAGTGCGTAGGAGAATTTTTTAATTCATATTCTGAGAACAAACCGTGTTGCATACCTGAAAAACAAAACGCTTCTCATTAGTATGGGTGCGCTTATGATTATCTAGTATTATGGGAAAGCTTTTGTTGCAAATTACACAAACATGGAGCTTCTCCTAAGTAAGGGTGTGTAGATATTTATCTAAACTCTTCTGAGGTAAATTATCCTCTTCCTAGTTTACACATAAAAGGGTCTCCGTGAGTTTAAGTGTGCAGATGGTTGAAATAAAAAAAGGTATTAAAAATAAATCTCTGAGAAAAGGATTTGTTTCATAGTTCAGATTCAAGTTTTCTCAATTGTATAAGTGCGTTTAAATTACACTTTAAAAACCTCAACCATAACGCTTCTCATTAGTATCAGTGTGTAATTGCATATTTAAACTGCACTTATGAGAAAATTTTCTGCTGTATGGTTCACATACAAGAGGTTTCTCGTTAGTATGGGTGCGTATATGTACATCTAAAGCGTGTTATTATGAAAGAATTTTATGTTACATAGATGACACTCAGAAGGTTTCTCCTTAATATGAATGCGTAGATGCTTGTTTAAATTACCCTTCTGCAAAAATCTTTTATTGCATGCATCACAAACGCAAAACTCTTTAGTATGAGTGTGTAGTTGTATATCTGAACTATTTTTATGAGATAATTTCATGCTGTATAGTTCCTACACAAATGGCTTTTCACCAGAATGAGTACGTGGGTTAATTGTCAAATGATTTTTAAGAACAGTTTGTGCTGCATAACGTATAACAAAAAGTCTTATTAGTAGGGTTGTGTAAACTTGTTTCAGGAGTAAAGCTTTGTTACATAATGTACAAACAAAAGGTTTCTCCTTAGTATTAGTAAGTAGAAATTTATCTAAACTATTCATCTGAGAAAATTATGTGCTGCACAGTTCACAAAAACTTTTCACCAGTTTTACTGCACAGGTGGTTATCTAAAACAAATTCCTAAGAAAACAATTTGTTGCAGATATCACACACAAATGGTTTCTTATTTGTATGAATACGAATGTGTGTAATTGAAATACACTTCTCATCCATTGTTGTAAAATACAAACATAGCTGTTTAATTAGTATGATTAAGTAAATGATTATCTAAACTATCCCTACGATAAAATTTTCTGCTGCTTAGGGCACACACAAATATTTATCCTTGTTATGAATGCGTATATGCCTTTTTAAATGACCCTTCTGAAAAAATCCTTTGTTGCATACATCACAAACATAAGATTTCTCATTAGTATGAGTGCGTAAGTGTGTGCTTAAATTACCCTTTTGAGAAAATCCCTTATTGCATACATCACAAACGTAAGGTTTCTCATTGGTATGAGTGCGTAGATGGTTGTTTAAATCAACCTTCTGAAAACATCCTTTGTTGCATACTTCACATACAAAAGGCTTCTCTTTGGTATGAGTTCGTAGGTGCGTCTTTAAATGACTGTTGTAAAAAAATCCTTTGTTGCATACATCACAAACATAAGGTTTCTCATTAGTATGAGTACGTAGATGTATATCTAAACTAACCTTATGAGAAAATTTTCTGCTACATAGTTCACACTCAAAAGGCTTCTCCTTAGTATGAGTGCGTAGATGTATATATAAATTAGTTTTATCAGAAAATTTTCTACTGCATAGTTCACACACAAAAGGCTTCTCGTTAGTATGGGTTCGTAGATGTACATCTAAAGTTTTCTTATGTGCAAATTTTCTGCTACATAGTTCACACTCAAAAGGCTTCTCCTTAGTATGAGTTCGTAGATGTATATTTAAACTACTTTTATGAGAAAATTTTCTGCTGCATATTTCACACACAAAAGGCTTCTCGTTAGTATGGGTTCGTAGATGTATATTTAAAGTGGTCTTATCAGAAAATTTTCTGCTGCACAAATCACACAAAAAAGGCTTCTCCTTAGTATGAACGCGTAAATGCTTATTTAAAGGACCCTTTTGAAAAAATCCTTTGTTGCATACATCACAGAAATAAATCATTTCATTAGTATGAGTGTGTAGATGATTTTGTAAACTATTCTTATGATAAAATATTTTGCTGCATATTTCACACACCAAAGGTTTCTCCTTAGTATGAGTGCGTATATGTATATTTAAAGTATTCTTTTGAGAAAATTTTTTGCTGCACAGTTCACACACAAAAGGCTTCTCCTTAGTATGGGCGCGTAGATGTATTTCTAAACAACTTTTACGAGAAAATTTCCTGCTGCATAGTTCACACACAAAAGGCTTTTCCTTAGTATGAATGCGTAAGTGCACGTTTAAATTACCCCTCTGAGAAAATCCCTTATTGCATACATCACAAATAAAAGGTGGTTTCTCATTGGTATGAGTTCGTAGATGTATATTTAAACTACTTTTATCAGAAAATTTTCTGCTGCATAGTTCACACACTAAAGGCTTCTCCATAGTATGAGGGTTCACTTTTGAATGAACAGAATAATGAAGTTTTAAAGCATGGATTGTAGAAAACTGTTCGTTACATATTTTACAAATAAAATTCTTTTCATTTGTATGAGTGAAAAGCTGTCCTTCTACGGAAATAGTTTGTTGCATGTTTCATAATTTAAAAGCTGCTAGTTACTGTTGGTGATAAAATGCTCGTTTAACTGACTTTTACTCCAACTATTTCTCTGGGTGCACCTGCAAAAAAATAACACATTAATATGACTTTGTAATGAATAAACGATCTTAAAAGAAAAATACATTAAAATTTAAATGGGTCCATAAAGCGGTTTTTCGTCCAATCACGTTAAATGTTTTTATTCTATGTAGGTATGGGTTTCATAAAAAAGAAGAAAATTGTTTTTGTCAAAATCTTTTGTGTAAAATCATAATTGAATAACTTAATGAATGAACAAGAGACCATGTCACTATTTTCAGCAGGGCCGTGCGAAGAGGGGGGCGAAGTGGGCCTTCGCCCCGGGTGCGCCAAATTTATACTCCCAACCACGATTTTATTTATTTATTTATTCATTTTCTGGTCATCGATGATTTTCTGGGGAATTTTTTTTTTCTCTTTTCATCATTCTTTTTTTCTGTCTCAAAATATCATGATCTCTTTAACAAATAAGTGCAATTTTCTCTTGTACTATTTAGTTGTTTGCAATTTCTGAATTAAAATTAAACCTTTTAAAGTTCAACATAAACGCTAAATGTTTATTCAATAAAATGTATTTCTGTTTCTGTACTTTATCAGTTTTGTGTTACCTGTCACAAACAGAAGGAGAGTCGGGGGAGGGGGCGCCAAATTGAAACTTTGCACCGGGCGCAGTTTTCTCTTCGCACGGTCCTGATTTTCAACATGCTATTTTTTGTTGCTTCACTTAATATTTCCCGGCACCTTCGTGAAAAAATGACGTTCCAAATGTTTGGTTTTTTTTTTGACATGGCTATACCTTTTTTTTCTGGGGGAGAATTTAATAGTTTTTAATGCTTTAACGAACTTACGTGTTCTTTCATTAAATGTATCCAAATACTTGTTTCTTATTTTTTGAAGGGCTCATTATTTGCATATTAGATTACCATTATACCATACCATACCTTCCTGAATATAGTTAGGGCTCGATTATAAGAATTATCGGTACGATTTTTGATATCATTGGCTTCAAATAGAGGATTTCATGCAAAATTGATCTTCTTCCATTAATGAAACAACACAAAGCCTTGTACGTAACACCCTTACACACGGGAAACTTCTGTATTAGAAGGTATAACAAATGAGAGTCAAGTATCTAAATTACACCATATGTTTTCCTTCACAGAAGTTGTTTTCTAAAATGTCACTTAATATGCTCATCCTCAAAGCTCTTCAATAATCAGGTGAAATACAAAGAACATACATGTACAATAGCCCACTCTCAAAATCGGCACAATGATCATTAATCCACTTCGAAAATTTGTAGAATAAACTTGTTTGAACCAAAGATTTTTTTATTATTTTATACAATAGTAAATATTTCTTGAGTGGGGTCGTATACATAATGAAATTGCATAAAAGTTTAAAATGTTCAATACTAACAAGTAATTTTGAGATCATATCCTTACTTTATGGAAAGTAGTTCCTTCGAATACCAAACGGAAAGTCTTATACGACTTCTATGTAGGTCAAGATGTGTAGGAAATATGCACACAACAAGCACGAGAATTTTGGCCACAAATTGCAAACGTTATGATCAAAGACATTTCCAGCCTTTTGTATCCAGCCAATGATATATTTTAAATGATATTTTAGTGCCACTAGAGCCGGTTTTTCTCATGAAACCGATAACGGGCAAATAGGAAGAAGACTACTTCGTTTTATTTTCCCAGTAGCTAATGTAAATACATTTTTGGCCAGGATATAGAAATCTAGCGTCGTTTAAAAGTAAAAGGCTCCGTATAATCTTCTCGACATACTTTTATAAGAAATGAAAGGTATTTTTACTTCCAATTTTACAAGATAATTTTCGTTATTTTGAACAAGGATTTATGGGAATAAATTAAATATGTTGCATGATTTATAATTTATGTTTTAAAAAATAATTAAATCCCTTTTATAATTTAAAGGACTTTTATTTATTATGAGAAAAAAAACTATTTCATAAAGCACTTAATGCTCTTGATTTTAAAATATACATTAATATCTTTAAATGAATATTTTTGAATGAATACACAGTGAAATAAAAATAAATATATTTAGTGGTTATTTTATATAATTTATAATTGCGAAGATAAGTAAATAGCATATTATTATAAAATACATTCAAATGCTATGCTGATTTGAATACTATATTAATAGCAGTAAGCTGCAGTCTTTACACATGTATATTATATAAACACATTACAAAAATAATGATAAATGTTAATTTATTTACATTTCATTCAAATTCCATAAAAAAATATTTGGAATAAACAAAAGGTAAAAATGCCCTTTGATTTTTCCAGTAAGCATTTATTGTTGAATGTAAAATATATAAAAAGAAAATGAAAATTAAGCTGTTACTAAAACATGAAATTCATTTTAATAGTTTCAAAGAAACTGAAATACACGAAGTTTTAAGTTTTAACTCAAATTCTACTAGGCGGAATATGCTAAAATTTTGGATTCATATACTTGCAGTTTCTAGAATCAATTTCTATTAAATTTTTTATAGGTTACAATACATTTATTTTTTACATATTCAGTTCATCCTAATAATATTATAAATCTGATTGTGTGCAAATGTTAGGCTGAAGCCAGCGTCAAAATGGAGCTTTTAATGATCCTGTATTTTTGCATGTAGTTTGATTATAACCCTCAAATGAACATAGACTAGGTTTTATTTATTTTATTCAAATATTTTCTTTAATAATTAAAAATTTCATTATTTTCATAGAGAATAAATGGACATTTTTCAATAAAATTTAACCATTTTACTTTATCGTTGCCAAAAAATAAAAACTCTGAAAAATAATTTTTCCTCAACAACTAATTTTCAATTGAACGATTTTCACGTGAAAAATGAAAATTCAAAAGAAGATGAATTTCCGTGATATTTGAAACAACATTATACATGATGATACAGTATGACATGATACAGTATGAATATCGGTTACATTAAAAAGATCTTTTTCTGTCAAAAATTGCGTTATAATTAGAAGAAAAAATGAGCAATAATTATATTATTTAAAATAGATTTCGCTTGGACCATGGAACTATGAAAAGGATCCTCCTCGGTTTGGACAAATATGACGTCATAAATAAAACATGTAATTTCCAAATGTTCGTAATAATACAAGGAGCATGAATATCAATGTATAATGAAAGTAGATAGATAATGGACGTATTATTTAAGATGAAAAACTGAATATTTTTTATCGTTACTGATTAATAATTAGCTTGAATACCAGTTACATACAAATGTGAGTTTTCCGCTAAAATTTACACCCTGATTGCCAGAAAAAGAAAATTAACAAGAATTATGCCATTAAAAAGAGATTTCTCTGAGGAAAAAGTGACGTCATATTTGAAATAAAACGGGAATTTTCAAATGTGTTTTACAAGCAGCGTGAATCAATTCCTTACATTAATCATACAAAGATCGGTAAGTTTAGAAAGTAAATGACTTTTACGCCATATTTAAAACGAAAAATTTGAAATATTTTTTTTATCTACACTGATTATTAAGCATGAATATCAGTTACATACAGATGAGAGTTTTTTGCCAAAAACCAAAACGTAATTATTAGGAAAAGAAAAATAAATAGGAATCTATTATATTAAAATCTGACCGCCTGTTTGCATTTCGCAACCACTCCTTTCAGGTTGTCGAACGCAATACGATTTACTTAAGACCGGTTATCATTGATCCGAGGATGTCATAAACTCTAAGAATTTAAAAAAATAATTTAAATTCCAAGATTTTTTTTTTTTTTTGTAAATTTTAACGAAGTTTCTCTAAAAATGGCAACTAAATTATTCCATTTTTGTTTATAAAAAAGAAGAAATAAAACGGATTAATATATTTTTTCTCATTAAAACTGAAAAAAAGAATTTATTTTCAATTTGAATAGATAGTGAAAGAAAAAAAAATCTTGATTACAGTAAAATTTTTGAAAAATAAAAACGTATTTTCACATATTCAAACTTCATGAATCAATTTATTCTGGAGAACAAAAAGTCGTCTGTCAACATATTTTCATTTAGAAATAAAGATTTTTTTTCAGGTATAAATTAAATCAAGGAGGCAAATTTAAGGTCCTTGCAGTTAGGTCTACAATTATTGTTCCCTATTCACAAGAATTGAATTTAATGAAAAAGAATATACTATTTCCATTATCTTTGAAGGATGTTACTAAAACCTTTCACAAAGGCGTGAAAAGTAAAATAGTTTACCAGGTAAACTTGACATATGTTTTTACACAATTCGCCGATTTCCACGATTTTATTTGGCCCGCCTTTTTTCATTGGTTGCAGTTTCCTTTTCGTGATTATTTGTCACAAATTTTCACTTTTTTAAAACTTAGTTATGTCAAGGCCTGTATAACATAGAAATACGGTATTGTCTCCTATGGAATGTGATACAGAGTTAGTTAATTATTTAAGATTCTAATTATCGGGAATGAAATATTTTGCTTAATTAATGCATTTATGCTTCTTTTAATGATACGTGAACGAAGTCACGGGTAACAGCTAGTAATTTATATATTAACAAGCTCTTTTGAAAAACTTCCATAGTAAAATGTTATACGACTTCTGAAAACGCTCTGTTCGATTTGAATCCTCGCATTCATCATGTTCTCAAAGGGCGAAACCGAATTCACAGTAAAACGTAATGCATTCTATAGATGGGAAATAGTTACTTTTGATTAACAGATTACATCACTCCACATCGTAGCATTGGTAATAGGTTCCAATAACCTGTTATTTTTGTAACGTATAACTAATTGCTATGTATGCTGCCAACGGATGTTTTAATTAAAATGTATTTAAACAGAATGTTCAGAATAATTTTGGGAAGTAAGCCACTGTTTTATGTTGAGATGAATCGACACATTAAAATATGTTTGCATAATAAAAATTCATTTTTACGTGATAAAAACTTACCTAGTTATGATGCTTTGAATGTTGTATGTCTTTAAATTTTTTAATTAATGACTACTTATAAAAGTAACTTTTTTACATATAAATCGATTTTCATACGATGACCTTTGAGAATTTTTTATAACTGAAACTATGTACCTCTAAAACTAATGGTTTAGGAATTATTGGTCAATGATAAAAAGAAACACCATGTAAAAAAATAAAACATACTTTTAAAAACATAATTTGTAGAATAAAATATGATAGGGATATTTTACTGTAATAAATATGAATTAGCTTTAAAAAATAATATATTATCTAACATGTTTTTGTCTTAAAATCCGAGCGATGCCCAGTTATTAAAAGTCGATGATCGTTGGATGGCATATTTCAATATGCTTTTTGTTTTAAATGACTTTTAGTAATCTAAAAATTTAAACATTGGCTACAAAAATTACAGAAATCTTTTTTCTCTGCATTTTTAACTGTTATACACTGACGAAAAAAAAAATCTCAACACGAAGAAAAAATTATTGTAGAGCAATGAAATTTGGACAATGCATTTGTCTAGTTAACATGTTTAATTGATTAGATTTTCCAGGTCACAGGTTAATTTAAGCACAAGAAAATGCATTTCAAATGTGAAATGCTTTTACATTAATAGCCGGTGTAACCTCCAGAATTTTTAATTCAAACCTGCAAACGTGCATGCATTGTGACATACAGGTGCCGAATGTCACTTTGTGGTATAGAGTTCCATACTTGTGTCAATATTGGGACGGTCAGTGCTGGCTGTGGATGATGCTGGAGTTGTCGTCCAATGTTATCCCATACGTGCTCAATTGGAGACAGATCTGGTGATCTCGCAGGCCAAGGTAACATATCGACCCTCTGTAGAGCACGTTGCATTACAACAGTGGTATGAGGGCGAGCGTTATCATGTTAGAAAACTCCCCCTTGAATGCTGTTCATGAATGGCAGCACTACAGGTTGAATTACCAGACTGAATTACAAATTTGCAGTCAGTGTGTTTGGGATAACCACCAGGGTGCTCCTGCTGGCATAGAAAATTGCTCCCCAGAATATGACTCCAGGTGTAGGTCCATTTTGTCTAGGCGGCAGACAGTTTGGTTGTAGGCGTCACCCTGACTTCTTTCTGACCAACACACACGGCCATCCATGGCACCAAGGCAGAACCTACTTTCATCAGAAAACACAACAGATCTCCACTCCGTCCTCCAATGAGCTCTGGCTTGACACCACTGGCGACGCAAACGACAATGACTTGGCGTTAGTGGAATTCACGCTACAGAACGCCTGGCTCGGAGCTTCCCTTGAAGTAACCGGTTTCTAACAGTTCGTCGTGTCACTGTGGTACCAACTGCGGCTCGAATTTCTTCTGCAGACGCAGTAAGATGCGCCACAGCCATACGCCGAATACGGCAGTCTTCCCTCTCAGTAGTGCCACGTGACCGCCCGGAACCTGGTCTTCTTGAGCCTGTATCATCCCTTGACCACTACTCCCAACAATCATGCACAGTGGATACATTCCGGTCAAGTCTTCCTGCAATATCGTGGAAAGAAAATCCAGCTTCTCGTAGCCCTATTATACGACCTCGTTCAACTTCGGTGAGTTGTTGATAATGGCTTCTTCTTCTTCCTAAAGGCATTTTGGCTAACATCAACTCAATACGTCAAATTTCGAAGATAAATAACGCTCACGAACTTTACAGCACGCATTTAAAGCAAACCTGATTTGCATGTTCTGAGTGGCGCCACTAACGCCACACTTATGCGCGAGTCTCAAAATTTGAATCGATGTGTTAGGAAATAGGTTACATAACTGTTCTTATAACTTCTATCATTACTATTCATTATCACTATTCTAGTTAAATTCCATTCCCATTACGTCTATTTACCTAATTATCTTATTTCAAATCTATCACATTAAGTTTAAATGTTTATGTTTTGGTTTCATTATCTTTTAATATTCTTGAATATAATTTCATTATATTTAAATATAATTTACTTTTATTAAATATATTATAAGTTCAAATAAGTTTAATTTACCTTTTCTATTTGGGTTTTATCCTTTATAAACTCTTTATTACATTTCAATTTCCCGGGAACATCTGTTGTTTACATTCTCCAAACATCGTTATTTCACTCTCACCGGTTAACTGAAGAGTTTGGCCGAAGGCCGGCAGATGGCGTCCTTCGATCAGTATACGATTCTCACTACTGCGGCTGTCACGTATTGCGTCACTTCCCAGATGCTTCTAGAGTTCGGAAGGCACGTGTACGAGCTGCGTAGTATGTTTGTTTTTCTTCAACCGGAGAGTATATAAGCAGATGGCTGGAAATTTTGAATCAGCTTCGTGTATGTTGTTTTTAAACCTTTAGTTTTGTTTCTTCAGTTATTAAGTTGATGTTTAGTTACAGGTAGCTTAGTAGGTCATTTTGTTCAGCTTTATAACAAACAGATGTCGTCTTTTAAAGAACTTATTTTTGTTTCAAGTATAAGCTGCCGTTGTGTTGATGATGTGGTGATCCGTTTAGAAGTGTTAATTGTTTTTCGTCTGCACGTTCAACGATGGCCGTTATCAACTTCATGTTTAATTAGTATTAGAAGTTTGGATGACGAAGTATTGATAGTAAAGATGTGCAGGAAAGACAACGAGTTTCCCTCTTCTGTCATTAAGAGATTTCAAGGATTGTTTCATTAAACGATGGTAGATGTTTTCTTTTCTCATGATCGGCATCGTCATCATATCGTCAGTATATTAATCTTTTCAATAGTTTTAATTGGGTTTCTATTTATAATGAATATTTAAAGTTTACTTAGTTTAATTTCATTTTTGACGTGCTGGGAATTAGCTTAACATGGTTCCATTTCAGTTGAGTTTGTATATCAATTAAATATTAATTGAAATTAATTTAAAGTACTTGTTATAAAAATCTTGATCTTCATAAATGTTATAATTTAGTTATGTTAATTTCTTTTATTTTATTTTTAATAAAGATATTTGTTGATTTTAAATTTGACTTCCTTTTTATTTTTAGATTAATGCTTTATTTACATAAATCATAATACACATTTTTACAAATAAATTTGACCTCAGCTAATACGCTTTCAGTCTGCGTGTTAGTCTTAATGACTAACCTCTGCTTAATTGTTAATCAATTTTTATGGTGATACGTTAAAGTATCAACCGCCACTAACGCCACACTTATGCGCGAGTCTCAAAATTTGAATCGATGTCATCTTTCAGATGTATAAACACGCCTACCAAATTTCGTTTATCTAACACAAGTCTTTCTTGGTGTTGGGATTTTTTTTCCGCCAGTGTATAATTGAAGAGAATACCAGTCCTGTTTTTTAATTAATATTTATTTTTGAATTTTTCCCGAATTTTTTTATGCGATTTTTAAACTTTTTCCAAATTTTGCGATGATTTTTGGACAATGGTAAAAGGAATTCGGTTTAAAATTTGTAGGCTAATATAGTAAATTTTGCCCTCCAAGATTTTTTAAATTTAGCAATTTTCAACATTTTTTCGAATGCCGTGGAGATTTTTTTTCAATTTCCGAAAAGAAATTCCAACGTTAGCCTAATAAAGTAAATTTTGTCTTCCAGGATTTTTGAACATAGCGTTTTTTCGCGATTAGGGCGATTTTTCTACATTCATAAAACAATCTGGCTATAATCTTTTTAGCCACTATATAGTAAAATTTGACCTCTTTTCAGTAAAATTTGTTCTAATTCGTACAGCTATTTTTGAATTTTCGTGAATTTTTTGTATGCAATTAAATTTTTTTTTCAAATTTCACATCGATTTTTTGACATTGGTAAAAGGTATCCGGTTTCATATTTTTAGTCTTACTAAATCTAGTCCTCCAACTTTTTTTAATTTTAGCGATTTTTAGAATTTTTTCGAATAATGCATTGATTTTTTTTTACTTTCGGAGAAGAAATTTGGTTTCAAACTTTCAGCCTAATATAGCAAATTTTGTTCTCCAGGATTTTTGAAACATAGCGATTTTTAATGCGATGCTAGCGTTTTCTCACGTTTCGAGGTGGTTTTTCTACATTCATAGAAACAATCCAGTTACAATCTTTATAGCTACAATATAGTAAATTTTACCTCTTTTCAATAATGTTTATTCGGAATTTGTACAGCGATATTTAATTTTTTTATGCGATTTCTAGAGTTATTTCGAATTTTGTGTCGATTTTTTGACATTGGTAAAAGGAATCTGTTTTCAAATATTTAACCAAATACAGAAAATAATGTCCTACAAGATTTTTTAATTTTAGGAAGGTTTAAGGGGATTTTTAGAAGTTTTCCGAATACCATGGATATTTTTTTGACATTAGGAGAAGTAGCAAATTTTTTCCTCTGCATTTTTAGTGATTTTTTTGGGTTACATGACGATTTTTTGACAGTCGTAAAAGGAATCCAGTTTCAAATTGTAAATTTAATGTAGAAAATTTTGTCCTCCAGGATTATTGAATTTTCAGCGTTTTCTGGTATTAAAAGCATGTTTTTCCCTTTTTAGTGACACAAGACGGTTAAAAATCATAAAATTCTTAGTATTATAACTCGACAAGTTTATTGATTCTCAGTTGTAGATTATATTCTTACAACACAGAGAAACTTTTTGAATAAAACTTATAGGACTCAAACAACTTGTATCTATTTAAAAAGTAACTTTTTTGACAGAAATAGATTTTCATATGATGAACTTTCCGAAATTTTTGCATCTGGAACTATATACCTTTAAAACTAACGGTTTAGGAATTATCTACCGGTTAATGATAAGAAGGGACACCATGTAAAATAATAAAACATTTTAAAAAACATAATTTGTAGAAAAATGAAATATGACAGTTATTATTTACTGTAATAAATATGAATTAGCATTAAAAAATAATTTATTCATTTTTTTTTGTTTTGTTTTAAGATCCAAGCGACGCTAAGTAATTAAAAGTAATACATCGGTGGATGGCATCTTTCAATATGCTTTTGTTTTAAATGACTTATAGCAATCTGAAAATTTAAATATTGTTTACAAAAATTCCACAAGAAACTTTTTTCTCTGAATTTTGTACTGTTATATAATTGGAGAGAAAACTAATATTCATTTTTGAATTTTTCACGAATTTTTTATGCAATTTTTGGAGTTTTCTCGAAATTTGCTCCGATTTTTTGACATTGATAAAAGAAATTCGGTTTGGTTTCAAATTTTTTGCCTAATATAGAAAATTTTGTTATGGAAGATTTTTGAATTTTAGCGAATTTCAGCATTTTTTCGAATACTGCAGAGATTTTTTAAATTTCGGAGAGAGAATTTGGTTTCAAACTTTTAGCTTAATATTATAGTATATTTTGTCCTCCAGGATTTTTTAATTTTAGTGATTTTTAATGCGATTTCTAGCATTTTTCATGATTCGAGGTGATTTTTCTACATTCATAAAAACATTCGGTTATAATCTTTTTAGCCGCAAATAGTAAATTTTGACGTCTTTTCAACAAAGCTTATTTGGAATTCGTACAGCCATTTTTGAATTTTTCGTGAATGCTTTAATGAGATTTCTAGTTATTTCGAATTTTGCATCGATTCTTTTGACATTGGTAAAAGAAATCTTGTTTCAAATTTTTAGCCAAATATAGTAAATAATGTCCTCCAAGATTTTTGAATTTTAGCGATGTTTAATACGAATTTTAGAATTTTTTCTAATACAGCGGAGATTTTTTTTACATTGATAAAATGAATTCACTTTCAAACTTTTAGTCTGATATAGGAAATTTTTACCTCCACGATTTTTGATTTTTTAGCGATTTTTAAAATTATTTTTAATTCGAATTATAGCCGTTTTTCGTTTTGTGCGGTGATTTACCGCGATTCGTATAAAGAATTCGTTTTCAAACATTTAGTCAATATAGGAAAATTTGTCCTCTACGATTTTTCAAATTTTTTAGCGAATTTTAATACGATTTTTAATGCGTATTTCAATATGGTGTTTACCGCTCCCTGTGAGTTTGATATTTTAACGATTTTAAATGCAATTTTTAGTGTTTTTTCGGGATCTGCTGCAATACTTTGACATTCGAAAAAAGAATTCGATTTCAAATTTTTTGCCTAATATAATAAATTTTGTACTCTGCGATTTTTGACATTCTTGCTAGAGATAATTTGGAGTGCAGAATTTGAAATAATAGGAATGTTATCGAAGATTTTGATGACTTGATTTTTAATAACAGATATGATAGGATGATTATTAAGATATTTAGAATTAATGGATTAGATAAAAAAATCTGAATAGAACATGTATTTAATATATTTTTACTAATATTTATGATACTATAATTTCTCCAATTCTCTTGGTAGACATTTGGCAAATGCATACAAATCATTTTTATCATCGAAACACTATCCTCAAAACCTGAGAGGGTTTTTGCCAAGCAAGATTCTGCTGATAAATGTCAGTTTGATTCAAAAGCCCAGACTAATCAGATTGCCAGAAACAGTACAGGTAGCAAAACTTGGTTGGGGAAAAAAATATAGATTGGAGGGAGGTGTCTCCCTCGATCGCATGCTTATTGACTGAAAAGAGTCATCTATCGCTGATAATCGGAAATATAGAATGGAGGAGGGGGGGAAATCTGTGGCTCCCTCGATGGCATGTCTATATGAGTCATCTATCGCTGATAATCAGAATTAAAACTAGGAAACATTATATAGAAATCCCTGAGATTACACATTACTCTTCTGCAATAATTACTGCAATAGCTGTAACCGTTAACAAGTTATGAAATTTATAAACAGTCAGTCAAATTGAGAGCAACCTGAATGATTTTTTAATCGTAGTTAGCAGCTGTGTATAATAAAAAAATTATATTGAAAAAAGAAAATCTAGCTGTAATGAAGAAAACGACTCGGATATAAAAAGAAAAAAATTTTCAATTTCACAAATTTCTTTGGTAATTTTTTTATTTTAAATATAAAAAATAAAATGTGATGTGAGACAGACTGAATTTTTTTCATTTATATATTTTCTAAAGCTATAGGTTTTAGACGCTTATTTATTTATGGTTACCACAAAGTAATAAACAAGGCAGAATATATTTTAGAAAATTAGTTTTCACCATTTTAAATTTGAGTACTAATTTTGCAAGTGTCGTGGATGAATTCGTTAATCAAATATTACTTTTGCACCTGTAGCCGGTCACCTAATGAAAAAATCGGCCCTGTAAAAATCAAAGAGTATAAAATTAATGAATATATCTTTACCTTAGACTGTCCAATTCCATGACATTTTTTGCCTAAATTTTGTTACTTGTTTTTTGTACCGAATGACAAAACAAATCTTTTGGCACTCAAGGCATATGGACTGTTTGCTTCCCCCCCCCCTCTCCTACTCTTGGCCCCTGGGAATCATTACCTAAATTTCTTACTGAAACTCACAAACTTATATTCAAGACAGAAAGTACTTTTTCGTACAATTGGCAACATTCCAACTATGAAAAGGAAATGAGAATCCAATGATTAAATGAAAACTATTGTCTAAATCAATCACATTTTTTAAACATTTGTGATTCTTTTTACCTCTCAAATTCTTAAAATTACCATGAACAACAAAATTAGTTTCTATAAATTTTCCTGATATTTCCAGATAGAGAAAATTTTCTACATCTGTAAATAGATAAAACATAATAAATGTATAAAAATAAATAAATGATGTATGTAAATTTTAAAAAAATTATGTACATTGCATGTAAAATATAATGAATATATCGTTTCTGTATGGAAGATAATATTAAACTGAAAATTAGTATTAAAAATCGATGGCTTTCATAAATAAACTTCATTTAATTTAAAATAAAGTTAATGAAGAAATTCATGAAAAGTTAATGATTTCCAATAATTTCAAATGAAAAAAATCTTTAAAACACATAGTCGAATTGCAAACTTTAAAACCTAGCGAATATTATTCAGAACTTTGATTTAAACAAACCTAAATAAAAAATAGTTGTGTATCGACTAGTTGTAAGAATATGCTATTTTTTTTAAGCATCATTAAAGAAAGAAAGACTCATACCCAGGTGTTTTAAAAAAATAGATTCAAATATAAATGTCAATTTACAATAACATAATATTTACAATAATTCTTAAAAACTGGGTATATAAAAATGTCTTCACACAAAAATTAAAGAAATAAAACTGGTACAGGGTGGTCATAAAGAAAATTTGTTGATATAAGAATCTGTAGCAGCTGCTCCATTCAAACAACAGAAATGCAATGTGCAAATCCAGATGCCTCATTATTTGGCAAACATTTTAAAAATGAACAACTTGTTTTCTGGAGTTGCAACCCTTTAAGAGACTAATTGCAAAGTTTGCACAATCAAGAAGATGCTGGCAAGAACTACAACACACAAATAAAGGTTTGTAAAGACATAAAAATATACAAAAGACAGACATTTTTATTTTCCCATTTTGTCATTATTTTAAGATAATTAGTAACAAAAATAACATTTTGAAATAAGTGCATTTAAACTAAAACTATAACAAAAAAAAAAAAAAAAAAAAACCCTTAAAACTTTTGGGTAATTTTAATTTTATACACGCAGATTTCCATGTTTACAGAAATAATTTTTTTATTGTTATATTTTGGTCACAATAATTGTATTTTCTAGCTGTATAAAGCTTTAAGTACAGCAAATAACTGAAGGTCATGCTTAATGTTATTTATTCAAGACAGCAAACCTATTGAAAGATGCCTATGTCTACAAATTTGTAACCCCTGTTACCGGACACAAAGATATAATTATCATATTTATAAAAATAAGAAGTCAAACAATTCTCTTCACCACTGTGTTTAATAGATGTCTGTGGTAATTTTACCACATTCAGGTTCCGTATAGCGCAGTTTATTTTTTGTTTTCCCTTCTCTCTCCTTTTATTTATTTATTTTTTATTTGCCTGGCAGACTTTAATCATAGTTTTCCTTTTTGTTTAAAAATTATTATTTGATTAAGTTATCCTATTTAGCCCATCGGCTTCAAAACGTTTATTTAGTATTCTTTATTTTCAATTTCGTCTTTGTGACGTCAGGTTGATTTCATTTCATTTTTAACAAATCAGATTCATATTTTTTTCCGTTTGTTTTAAATTTTAATTATACCCTCCCTTTGGCATATATTTAGCCCTATGTTGGCATTCCTTTATTTTTTTTTAAATCTTCTCAATGAAGCTTCCGTGCGTGTATTGGCAGTTGTCATCTGTTTGGCGAGTTTTTCCATGTTACGGCAACCCTGTCCTTGCGCCAATGATAGGTTCACATTTTCCTTTGAATTTCGGAGTTGTTCTTTGGTTTTCTCGTTGGAGATGAAGTGTATTATAAAAATACGTAATTTTGTGTGTCATAGATGCATCATATACATATTAGATTATGTTATGTCAGCTTGTATATTGTAATAAGTATGATGTGGACCTCAATCTGGTTAATTTTGTCTTGTTCGTCGAATTTTCAAGGAAAAAATGTTTAAAATTCATCAGCTTTCCACTGGCTAGTTACGGGATGGAATTATTGATAAATTAACATATATATTGGTCCAGTTGAAGTGGATATAGCCAAACTAATATTGGCATATCACGTTAAAAATTCTCACAATTTGTATTAAGAAAATAGTGGTAGCAACATGAAGATTATTGATAAGTATAATTTTTCTTGTTCTTATTTGGTTTTACATCGCATTGATATACCTTTTTTTTTACAAGTTAAATCTGTTTCTGTCGCACAAATAAAGCAATTGGTGTATTATATATAAAAATATATTTTACTTAACCTTTTATTGTTATTCAGTGAACATATTTTTGAGGATAAAATATATCTATTTTCGTCAAAAGAAAAATAAACTGTTCCTATAGTTAATTAAGTCTCCCTTTTTTTTTAATGTAATGTTGTTGTTATTTTGTGGATAAAAATTAAAAAATATATTAATCAACTAAGTTATTTTTTTGAGCATAGAATCCTCTGAAGAAACAAAAATAGAAAATATATTCTGTGTGCTCAAATAATTAAAGATATATGTTCTTAAAAAAAATAAAGAACAGATACCTGGGTATACTAGAACATTATGAATTATAATGCAGCTCACCCTTTATTCTTTGAACTAAAAAAAAAGAATTTAATAAAATCACAACACTTGGTGCCTTGGCCACTTTCTTTAGAGGATTTATTATTATTATTATTTGTGTGCAAATACTGAAGAATTTTTTTTTTTTAAATGAAAACGAAAGTTGTTCTCATTGATGATGGAACATGGATTATTTTCCATTTCAAGATCATTTTACGTTTTTTTTTTTGTGCCTGGCTTCTTAATAGAAAAATGTTCTTCCAATATTTTTTTTTAGAGAAAATTTGTTTATTTAGGCTGTGCTCTTGAATATAGTTGTGTTCTTAATAAATATACATATATGAAGTAGAACCGGTATTAATCTAAGTTAAAAAAAAAAAAAATCTGAGTGTTTTATCTATATTTCTGTTTTAATTCACAAACTTTTTGCAACATGTCGAAATCCAAGAACACTATTAGTCTAAATATTCAACCATTTGATGGTAATCCATCTACTGTCGAATTTTTTTTCGACCAGCTTGAAGACATTCAACAGCTAAATAATTATAGCGAAAAAGAAATGCTAGCACTGTTTAAAACGAAACTCCTTGGCCCTGCTCTTCATTTTTATTTAGATTCACAATTTAATACTCAAACTAAAAAATTGGCAGACATAAAAACTGAATTTATCCAGTTTTTCGCTTCAAAGGAGAACAAAAATTTGGCCTTTCGTTCATTAGATAAGATGAAATTGGAACATAATGAATCAGTTAGAAATTTCTCATACCGATTAAACAAGAATCTAAAGTTAGCTCATCCAACAGTTGATGATGCTTCGCTCCAAATTTTGAAATTCACATATTTTATGAATGCTTTACCCAAAAATATTCACGTAAAATTATTAGAGGAAGGTATTTCTGACTTTACTAATGCTCTTTCAAGAGCTGAACAATTACAAAATATTTACAACTTCACTGAATCACCAACCACCCCTGCTCCTGTCACTTTACCTGTATATAATATGGAACATTCAAATAATTCGTTCCCTAATCCCGGTGCATCTGATTATAAACATTCTGAAACTAAAAATAAACGAAAGTCATTTTGTGATAGAAATTTCTCTTCCTATGGCAAACATCATCCAAAACAAAATGTTAACCAAATTACGTTTAAAAAACCATTCTATAAAAGAAATCTTCGTAATTCATTTCGTCATAGGACTGTAAATCAATGTGCTTTTTGTGGACGCCAGGGGCACTTAATGAAAACATGCTTTGAATTTAAAAATTTTGTTCAAAATATGAACCAGGCTAACTCTCATAATGGTGTTAACATGCTTCAAAATACTGCTAATGAATACCAAGCTAATCAACAAAATACTCATGAATATAATGATGGATTTTCTAAAGATAAGCGTTTAAACTAATGCAGGAGGCAGATCTATCTGGCACTCTGTCCTCCAATACTTCACATTTGCCAGAAAATACCTCAAAAACTCAATTATATAGAGTTACTTCTCAAGGAATTTTATCTTCTGAGAGTATACTTAAAAATGACCAATGTTTACCAAAAAATGGTATGCTCAAAGATGCAGAATCACAGACTATTTTTCAAAATGAAAATACTTATGATTATATTACGAATTCTGGCAATTGTTCTCAAGTCGATAACGCAAATACTTTAGTTGCTGAATCCCAAAATGATAGTGATGCCATTGAAAACTATGTAATTTATAGCACATTTAATTACAATGACTCTCTTCCTTGTATTACCTTAAATGTACAACATCATAATGTTATTTCTTTGTTAGACACTGGGTCTATTATTTCTTTAATTGATCAACAACATTTCAATATGTTAAAACCCACTATAAAATATAAATTTCTCTCTCGAAAAGTATCTATTTCGACCATAAACTCCCAAGTTGAATTTTTTGGATGTATTCGTTTGTCTTTCAAAATAGACAAATTGTTTTTCAATCATGTATTTTATATTACTAACATACGTAATAGAAATTTTGATATCATTTTGGGTTATGATTTTATTTGTAAATATGGTATTTCCATAACACCATCCTTTAATTCCATTCTACTGAAAGAAATTCTTGTTCCGTTAGTAAACAAACACCAGATATCCAATGATTCTCATATGGATCAGGCACAAGTATTTATGTGTCAAAAAAATGACGTTCCTAATACCTCTACTTGTACTATGGACCCTCAAAGTATAAATATGTCTGCACCAGTAAATGATTTTAGTGAACATCAGCAAACAAAAATTGACAGCTCTGGGATTGTTCATGAAAGTTCAAATTCCCCCCAAAATAAGTTAAAAATTTCAAACTTTCATAAAGTAACTATTCCAGCCAACACATGCATGTACATGCAAGCTCAATATTCTTCACAACCTGAGGAACATTTCATGTTTATTCCAACACTAAATAACCGTAATATTGTATTTATGGAATCTCTCCATTCCTTATCAGCCATAAAAAAAAATTCTTTTCTGATTGTAGTACAAAATATTTCAAACAAACCATTTCACCTCAACAAGGGAACTGTCTTGGGTGTATATGAAAATATTGATGAAAAAGATATTCAGCCTTACGATTTTAATGATGAAGCTGATGAAATGTGCAATTTAATCCAACCATCAGAAGACATTATAAAAATGAGAATAAATGATTTAAGTCCTACAGACTTTAAATTAGAACATCTTGATAGCAAACAAAAAGAGACTCTATTGTCCTTGCTATGTGGAAAAGCCCAAGCATTTTCGAAGTCTCTGCGTACTCTTGGTCATACTGACCTAGTCATTCCACAAATAAGTCTACTTAATTCGCATCCTATAAAATCTCTTCCATTTCCGGTGCCACAAGCATTAGAGGAAGAAGCCTTAAAACAGATTAATGAGATGTTAGAAGCTGATATCATTGAGCGTTCCAATTCATCTTGGGCATGTCCCATGTTATTGGTTAAAAAAAAGTCAGACCCATCAAAGCCTCAAAAATATAGACTCGCCTTAGACCTCCGTCTACTAAATGCTGTAATTATTCCATCTACCTATCCTTTACCTAAAATTCCAAATTTACTAGTTCAATTGTCTAAAAAGAATTTTTTTACAACGCTGGATCTCCCTTCTGCATATTGGCAAATAGCTATGCCCAAAGAGCTACAAGATAAAATGTCGTTCACAACTCCATTTGGCGTTTTTACCTATAAGCGATTAATGTTTGGTTTACGCACAGCAGCGTCTACATTCCAGCAACTTATTGACACGATAATTCAATTATCTGGTGTAGATGCTTATGCTTATCAAGACGATATTATTGTTGGAGCCAACTCATTTGAAGAAATGATCCATAATTTAAAATTACTTCTTGATACATTCATCAAATACAACATAACATTATCACCTGAGAAATGCTCATTTTTTCATACCAGCATAGACTTTTTAGGTTTCCACATTCAAGAGCATAAAATTTTTCCTATTTCCAGCAACATAATAAAAATTACATCTTTTCCTCATCCCAAAACCAAGCGACAAGTTAAAGCTTTCATTGGTGTATGTTCATTTTATCGATCACTTATTCCATACTTTGCAGATCTAATTAGCCCTCTACTCGAGTTAACAAAGCCAAAAACTAAGTTCAGTTGGCAATCTGTACATGAAAATGCCTTTCAAACAATACAATCATTATTTTTTAAGAAGCCCGTGTTAAATCTACCTAATTGGGATAAAGAATTTATTGTTAATACCGATGCTTCACAAACTGCGATTTCAGCTGTCCTCATGCAGGAACAAGATAATTTAAGGGTACCTATTTCATATTTTTCAAAGGCTTTGTCTGATGCTGAAAAAAAATTCCCTGCCATAAAATTGGAATTGTATGCATTATACAAGGGTATCACCTCATTCAAGTATTACCTTTTTGGAAGACATTTTCTCGTTCTATCTGATGCTAAACCACTTGACAACTACAAAAGTTCTTCTTCTCCTGCAGATGTCACGACCAGATGGCTCATGGAGCTCTCTCAATTTTCTTTTTCCTTTGCTCATATACCAGGCAAAGAAAATGTATTAGCGGACTTTCTTAGCAGAACTGCTCAACCACCTACACAGGACTTGACATCTAATCCTGAAATTATAAATTCTGAAGAAGTTCTACCAGTAACGATGAATATAAATGATCTACACGATGAAATAGATGGTCAACTTCAATCAATCAAATCACTAGTAGAATCACATCCCACAAAGCTGGATAAAGTACCACAGCAACAGGAAGATAAGTGCCAAATTAATTGCTTGTCACAGGCAAACTCATCTACTCAAGATCCATTATTAGAAATTTCAGATGCAACAATAGCAAGTGAACAAACCAAAGATTCAAATTTAAATAGAATAATACTTGATTTACAACAAAATATTAATCTCCAGAAACACAAGGGTTATTATATCAATCCAAATAACAATATCCTTTGCTACAATAATTTTTTTCCTGCTGAAGAAATTGATCTGCATCGTGCTGTCTTACCCACCTCATTGATTCCCAAAGCACTTACCATTGCTCATATTACTCATCCAGGAATAAACAAAACCTTACAGAACCTCCGAAAACGTTTCACATGGAAAACAATCATTGCTGATACTCAGAATTATATTAATTCATGTGAACTATGTCTTATTCACAAAAATCGCAAGAAGAAAATTGCTCCATTTATGGCTGCTCCTGTTCCAACTGCTCCAAATCAAAAAATATCATTAGATATTGTTGGTCCTCTCAATAATCACTCAAATGTCCTAACAATAATTGACCACTGTTCTCGTCATCTAGAATTGGCTACTCTTAATAATATCTCTGCTCCAACTGTGACCAATGTTCTTTTAAACTACATTGCTACCCATGGTAGACCTGATATAGTATTGACAGACAAAGGATCCCAGTTTACTAGTGACATATTCTCGTTTTTTAATAAAACATTAGGTATCAAGCTGAATCACATCACAGTGGCCCACCCAGCCGCAAATGGCCTTTCAGAGAGGGTGAATTCTCAAATCAAATCATCACTGAATACTATGACTTCACAAGGTTTTGACACCAAAACTGCTGCCAAGATACATCAATCAATATACAATGCTACAGTACATCCTGCCACCAAATTCACTCCTAATCTTATTCATTTTGGGCGTGAAATTAATGATGTTTACATGAATTATAAAGGCCACCCCTCTTGGAAAATTCTTGACACCGCCCATGACATCTACAAATTAACAGATCTCTTGGATAAAATTTATTATCAATCCTATCTCAATAATGAAACAAATCGTCAGAAAGTCTATGAAAAGTCTAGACAACAGCACAAATTTTCAGATATAAAAGTCAATGACACAGTATTCATTACACTCCCTAATGTATTCAAGAAAAAGCCTCAAGGTCCATTCATAGTGCAAAAGATAATTTCACCTGTTTTACTGCAAATTGTGTCACAAAAAGACAGCCGTTCCTCACCTATCCTTATACATACCAACCGAGTAATAAAATTACATCCTAGAGCTCCTAAACTACAAGATACCACACAAGCAATTCCACAAACTGACAGTAACAATAATAATCAAGCTGCAACTACATCTCAAAATTTCTCTTCTACCAATCAACAGTCCAGCTCCTCTTATGCTCTACGACCTAAGCGACCAAAATTTGTGCCACACAGTGATGAATTCCAGTATTATTAACCTTTTTTTTTTCTTTCAGCTGTTGTCCAGTCATGCCTGCTGATAGTGTTTGATCGCGCGCCTTAAGCACTATCGAACTGATAAGAAATATATTTTTTTCTGCTGGTCAGAAAGCCTCTTTACTCCTCTTATCATAGACATGTGGACTGCCTGCTGTATAGGTATTCTTTTTTTCCTTCTAATTATCCATCAACAGCCCACTTAACTGTATGATGTCAAGCTCTGCATTTTGCACTTTCTGAATAATAAAAATTTGTAACTTTTCTTCTTTTTGAAATATATAATTCATATTTAAAATATGTTTAAGCTAAAATTGTAATAACAATACAATAGCATTTTGATTTATTGCATTTCTTTACATAATGTTGCTTGCTATAGGTCACCATCAAAATATATAATACATGTTACTTAACTCTTGCAATATTCTCATAGTTATTGTGTTTAAAAAAAAAAAAAAAAGGTATGGGTGAATTATTTTGTTAAAAAATATTTAACAATATCAGTTTGTCACCTATTGTAATTTACATGGTTTTATCAAGTGGATCATGTTACTAGTGGAATTGTGAAAGCACAACTTAATGGCACATTATGTATGGTATGTACATAACTTTATTGCTTTCTTTTGTATATATATATACATTATATTATGACCTGAATGACATTTAATTAAAAGTCCTAGGCAAATGTTGTATTATGAATAAGGTCTGTTTAGTACTTTGCCAATTATGTTAGATTGGTTTTTCTCTAGAGTGGCCACTCATTCAAAAACTTTTTGAAAATGATTAACCATGGTATTTTATGAATAGTTATAACTTTTGTATTGTTTGAATGTGTATTTTACTTTTGTTTATATTTTTGCATTGATAATGTGTATTGTGAAATTAGGTTATTACATCTCACTTTGGATTTTTGTGTAATAACTATTAACTACATCTTCATAAAAATGTGTTGGTAAAAGTGGAGTTTTTGTTATTGTATTATGTATTGTGTATTATATTAGATTTCTTTTAAAAAAAAATTATAGTTATAAGTTTTATATAGTGTTTGCATAGACAGAAATGAAAGAGCATAAGTTGGTTTTACTTGACATAGTTATGTAATTGTAAAAGCAAATATTGTTTCTGTCAACATGTTACATAATTTATGACTTATAAAATTGGGTACAATTACTTTATTCTTTTTCTCATTATGATACAGGATATATACAAATATGTTGTGGTATGTTATTTTCTTGATATTTTATGCTGTATTTGGACTCCATCATTCATTCTGCCCCTATCCATCTCTGGCTCAATTAAAAAAAAAAAATGGCTTGTGAAAGTGCTTTTAGTGCCTCGCACTTCCCCTTCTCCATTTTTTTTTGTGGAGGTGTGGGTGAGTGTGGTAATTTTACCACATTCAGGTTCCGTATAGCGCAGTTTATTTTTTGTTTTCCCTTCTCTCTCCTTTTATTTATTTATTTTTTATTTGCCTGGCAGACTTTAATCATAGTTTTCCTTTTTGTTTAAAAATTATTATTTGATTAAGTTATCCTATTTAGCCCATCGGCTTCAAAACGTTTATTTAGTATTCTTTATTTTCAATTTCGTCTTTGTGACGTCAGGTTGATTTCATTTCATTTTTAACAAATCAGATTCATATTTTTTTCCGTTTGTTTTAAATTTTAATTATACCCTCCCTTTGGCATATATTTAGCCCTATGTTGGCATTCCTTTATTTTTTTTTAAATCTTCTCAATGAAGCTTCCGTGCGTGTATTGGCAGTTGTCATCTGTTTGGCGAGTTTTTCCATGTTACGGCAACCCTGTCCTTGCGCCAATGATAGGTTCACATTTTCCTTTGAATTTCGGAGTTGTTCTTTGGTTTTCTCGTTGGAGATGAAGTGTATTATAAAAATACGTAATTTTGTGTGTCATAGATGCATCATATACATATTAGATTATGTTATGTCAGCTTGTATATTGTAATAAGTATGATGTGGACCTCAATCTGGTTAATTTTGTCTTGTTCGTCGAATTTTCAAGGAAAAAATGTTTAAAATTCATCAGCTTTCCACTGGCTAGTTACGGGATGGAATTATTGATAAATTAACATATATATTGGTCCAGTTGAAGTGGATATAGCCAAACTAATATTGGCATATCACGTTAAAAATTCTCACAATTTGTATTAAGAAAATAGTGGTAGCAACATGAAGATTATTGATAAGTATAATTTTTCTTGTTCTTATTTGGTTTTACATCGCATTGATATACCTTTTTTTTTACAAGTTAAATCTGTTTCTGTCGCACAAATAAAGCAATTGGTGTATTATATATAAAAATATATTTTACTTAACCTTTTATTGTTATTCAGTGAACATATTTTTGAGGATAAAATATATCTATTTTCGTCAAAAGAAAAATAAACTGTTCCTATAGTTAATTAAGTCTCCCTTTTTTTTTAATGTAATGTTGTTATTTTGTGGATAAAAATTAAAAAATATATTAATCAACTAAGTTATTTTTTTGAGCATAGAATCCTCTGAAGAAACAAAAATAGAAAATATATTCTGTGTGCTCAAATAATTAAAGATATATGTTCTTAAAAAAAATAAAGAACAGATACCTGGGTATACTAGAACATTATGAATTATAATGCAGCTCACCCTTTATTCTTTGAACTAAAAAAAAAGAATTTAATAAAATCACAACAATGTCCTTAGCCAAGTTAATGCTGCATATTGACTAAAATCTGCTTAAAAGGAGGATGAATAAAAGAGTGACCATGTAACCACTGTTACCAAATTACAAATTTTAAAGTTAAAACTTTTTCAAAACTTTAAAAAGTATTTCAATATCAAAATTAGCATTTTCTGACTATGTAGCCACTTATTGAGTAAATAAATCTATTGATAAATTACAGAATAATCAAAATAAAAAAATTTCAGAAATTAATTACTATAAGGGTCACCCAAATGCAAGTGGCATTGTTGTAATAACTTTACCATTTGAAGAGAAATATGACTGTGCATGCTCTATAGAGGACGTAGAGTTCTGGGAATGCATGCGATATCGTCAGATCTGCCAGATGCATGTATGATAGCATGTGAGTATGTTAAAAGGCATCGTTCGCATCAGGGATGCCTCCAAACAGTATCAATGCGCGGTCGTGCAATTTTTAACAGCAGAAAATGTGAGTAGTAGTGAAATCTATCAATCTATCATCGAATGCAAAATGTGTATGGCACGGAGTGTATGTCACGCAGATCGGTATTCTGATGATGTAGGAAATTTCATAGCCGAAGAAGCAGTACTGATGACAGGTCACAACCTGGTCAAGCACACATGGTTATTGATAACTATTATGAAGATAATAGTTAAGGGGTTTAAAGAAAAAAAAAAAATATATATATATAGCAAAGTTAACACGCGTATAGCAGAAGCGTAAAGGCTGATTTTTATTACCCCAGATAAATAAAATAAAGATAAACAAATATGTAGTGGTTTAAAACAATAAAGATAACATATTAAATAACCAAAAGGTTTATTTTAAACACTTAATTACAACATAATTACAAAACAATTAAGACTTAAATTAAGCTTAAACTTGACACACATTTAACAATTACTTAAATCAAATTCAATTTACTAAAGACAACATGACGTGACAAAAATGATAACGACATTTTTGGCCATCTGGAACTTTTACCTCAAATACATATGTGGCAGCAAAATCACTATAGCATATTGATTCAATTTGCAAGAAGAAAATCCAAAAGTATTCGACTTTAATGTTCACACAAAGTTCATAAAGAAAAACGGATCCACGTGCTTTCACATTAAATCATCAGAGCATTTCATTACTTCTTTTACTAAAAATACTACTGCCGACTTTCACCACAAACTTAACATTTACTTGCATTTGAGATGAATTATGAATAACACTTGCTAAAAACTAATTTACACTAAAACCTTCATTTCCACAAAGCACAAAAAGCTTATGACTATCACTGATTACATTCTTAATGAATGAAGGTAGTAACAAAGAGACGAACGGCAACTGATGAAATGAAAAAGCAAAATGAAGATGATGATGCCGAACCTGCTCACTGCAAACGCAATCATATATATACCTCACAACCTTTCCCGGGTCACTCTCCCACTCATGCTCAATTACGATCATCCGGAAATCTCTAGAACGTCTTTAATGATGCATTATGCAAAACATTGTTCCAGCGTTAGCCTCCTGACATTTTACCGTGATTACGTCATAACAACGCCATCTCTTGGTGTTTACGCTAACTATGATGACGTAGATCGGAAACGATGAATCGTATCGAGTGATACGATCAAGAGGAAATTACCGGGAGCTATGAAGTCATGTATTGTAAACAGAAAAACGAAAAGCTAAAGATTAATTTAAATCAAAGATTAAATTAATATTTCCATTTAAGATAGAAACAACAAAACTGGATTCATTCAATAAGTAAGTTTATTCCTTAAACTTTAAATGTATTTCTATAAAAGTCTGAATAAAAATGATATTGGTTTTAACAAACTAAATACAAAGCAAGGTTTAATTACTAAAACAAAGATAGATTTTATGAAGGCTTTCCTGAATAAAAATATCGTTTAATTTAATATAAAAAGAACGAAAATATAATTTAAATATACTTAACAGATAATAACTTCAGAAACTATTAAACTTTAAACAAATATTAAACTATGAGTTTATGTAGGGTGTGTAGAATGATGAGACCAAATAAGAAATGAGGGATAATTTCTTGGACATGTTCTGATTTTCCTAACATGTGCCCCCCCTCTCATCACTTCTACATTAACATCCCATACTTATCCAAAAAAATTTATTAAAACTGAATCCTGAAATATAGCCTCATCTACAAAAGAGCTGCACTAAAAGAATTAAAAACCAGTTCCAGACTGCCAATTCATTAAAAATATCACACACAATAAACACTAAAAATTAAAAAAATACAATATATATTCATATTTAAAATTTTCCATATATATATATAAATTCTCTCTAGTCCTTCTGTTCAGTCCATTTCTCAATCTTCAAAAATATACACACACATATACACTATCACAATTCAATTGAATATATATACACATGTCAACATTTTAATACTTGCCAAAAAAAAACCTACAATATATTAAAAACTTCATTTTCACTCAATACATCCCCATACAGTTTACCAACACATTTAAACACAATTATACATAGTCTCTGAAATATACAAAAAATATGAAAATTTGACAAATAAGCTCCACCTTACACCAATAACCCTTATATAAAAAAAAATAAAAAAATCCTTTCTATATTTATATACTCAAAATATGATTCTCAAAAACATCTAGAAATTTACGTATCTGCCTAAAAAAATTCCCTAAAAATTCTTAACACTTAAACTATTTTCGACCTATCACTTAATTTTCTGACATTTAATTTAAACTATTAATCTAACACACAATTTCTCTCTAACACTTAATTTAACTCTCAATTTCTCCAATACATAATTTAATATACTTAAGGACTTCAAATTACAAAAAAACTTTCAACCTTTACTATAAGCAATTTCTTTCAGATAATTTTTCTAAACCATCCCTCTCAGGCAATGTCACAACAATTCTCATCTACATGATAATCCACCTCTGCAGCACAAGATAAAGAAAAAGAAAAGATAACTTAATCCATGCCGGCCTGAATCAAGAATCCTATTTATAACCATGACCTCTCTTTCTCAATTCAAATCCATGATTATCTATCTGTTCCTATCTATCTGTTCCATCTTCCACACCTACCTCTAGGGATCCTGACACACAGGACAACACAGAAATAAAATGTAATATCTCTAATTAGAGATCAAAATTATAACATTTATTGAAGATGTACATAACATTCTTTCAAATTTCACCATACTGAAATTCAAAGAATCTCAATATTCCCTTTCAGCACTAATGCCTAAGCACACACTTTCCCCATCATCATTACTTCAGGCCTGAAGATTCCATACCATTTTCTCACATATAGACAACGTAGATATAGGCTGGATATATAGACAATATTCCATAGATTGATTAAAGATGAAACCTTAAGTTCCACACGAGAAATATAGCACCATGTTCAAAAAGTTTTTCCGGAGCAGCAGCAGATACCATGAATACTTAGTGTACTTCCAACACTTCTAAAACATCCTAAAACTTTTGATGAAGATCTTAATAATGTCAAGCAGAAAAAAAAAACCTATACCAAGATTCAATTATTTCATGAAATTAACCAAACAAATTTACTTTACATTAAAAAAAATTATCAAATGGAAGTCAACATCCCCGCTTGGCCATGGACACCCCCAGGCAAAAATGCCAAAAACCATTTAACTGCAACAGTTAACAATTTAACAGCCAACTAAAAAATTACCAACTTCTCTACATACATTCTACTTTTATTTTACAACTCCTACACGACACACGGGTCCTAGTGGCATTCCTATTACAAAAAGCTGGACTCACAAAATTAAAATAACGATGCCCGCGGTAAGGCCCTGATATGGCAGTAACCCCCCAACAACTCCATCCCGAAAGAGTTCTCTGACATTTACCGGTCAAGGGTCACCCTCCCGAGACGGAACTGAGGGCTGTTCGAACTCCCCGAAGATGAATGTTGAAGGGCACCATCTCCACATCCTGACGGAAATTAAATTGTATGCCGAACAGGAGACAGCAAAAAAAATTGCAAAAAGTCTGCAAACAAATATGTCAATCCTTCAAAAGAAAGACAAAAAAAATTTATATATGTCTTAAAAAAAAATTCTTTAAATTTCATATTTAATTATAAAATCTTAAAATCTCAATGCTTGACCATCTTAAAATTAAAGACCTTTTATCATGAAATGATGTTTATGACAATTAATCCCTGCTGACAATTGCCCTTAAAAACAATTCCTAAATCTTCCTAAGAGACAGATTTCCAGAGTCCATTTCCATTCCCAGTTCCCGAAATAAAAGTAACAACTAGATCATAGCATACAGAGCTAAACTAAAAGATCCTTAAAATAAATATCAAATAGCCGCCTGCAGCTATCCAGACCTCCAACAGTTGCTCAATCCCTAAACTTTCAAGAACCAGAATTTGAAAAACTCATTAAGTCACAGTCCATCAAAATTTCCCAAAACTTTTATCAACAGATCTTATTCTTCCCTAAACTCTAAAAAAAAAATTATCTAACACCAAAAATTTAAATGTATCTCTATTTTAACTTACATAACTTAAATCTATAATTAATAGATACCCCTTTCAAATAAGATATTCCTTACACTTTGATATCAAAATCCTCTTTTATTTAAATAGATATTACTCTAAAAAAATTTCTGAACCTCTAAATTTTTATTTAAACTCTCTCAAAAATCCAAAAAATTTATTAACTCCACCAAAAGAAATTCCAAGTCATGCAAAAATAAAAAAATATATATAAAACTTCTAAATTAAAATATACTAAATATTAGGATCAAAATGGTTTCAATGGAGCTGAACACACTTTTTCACCTAGAATGACCCCTAAAAAAAAATAATTTAAAAAAATTTAAATCAAACATATAACCAATTAATGAATTAACGTAATATAAAAATTCCTTTAAATTAACATAAATCAAATAAATTCTCCCCCCCTTCTCAGCATCATTCCCTGAACTCCTAAACAGGTTAAGTCCAAATTACATGACTAACCAACAGAGCATATCTTACAAAGCAGAAATTAAAAAGCTTAAATATACTCAAAGAAAATTTTAAAGATAACTTTAAAAATTCTAACACGACTCCTGGTAGATGCCCTAAAAAGGTGAGAGATGAAACGTAATTTTAAAATATTACTTAAAATATAACTTTCAAATAAAAATTAGTCAAAAAAAAAAATCATTACTTATAAATTCCTGGTAGAGACCATATATAAAGAAATCCAACACATCTATTACAACCCTTCATTACTGCAACAAGAAAAAGCCCTGTAAAACTTTCCTTAAAAATCCACCAAAAGTCCGTCATCATCAGGTCCATTATATTAAAAAAAATATATATATCTCATATCTGACAAAAATATATAATATATAAAAAAAAATCCAAAATATTAAAAAAAAATCAAAACTATTCGTAACATCTGAGTCAGCAAAAAAAAAAAAAAAAAAAAAAAAAAAAAGTTAAACCTGGGTTAGACACAAAGATCTCAACCAAAACTGGTTGTCCTAAAAAAATAATCAACCTCCTTGATATAAGATTTGTAAAAAAATATTCAAATCTCTAACATATCAGAAATATGGTTGAAATCAAACTAATCCAACCCAAAAATTTACATTTAATGCTAAACCCAATATATAAGAAAATTATCATATGACCCCCTATTAATAAATAAAAATTCATAAAACATAAGAATTTTTTTTTCATTAAATTTAAACATAACTTTATAGAAGGCACAAAAAAATATATATATTCATATAAAAAATGCTTGTAAATCTCAAGTTTAAATACCATTGCAATTAAAAGCAATAATCCCGACCCAATATACAGGAATCCATTCTCCTAAAACATATGGAATTATATCCAATTGAAGTCAAGATTTTAACAATTTAAACTTTAGATCAAAATTTACTTTTTCATTATATTTTTAAATTAAAAAAAAATTTAAGAGAAAACTGTAGATATACAAATTTTTAACAATAAAAATATCCCTTTAAAATTTTAACTCTAAGATTACCATTGTCCTACTTTAAACTATTTCAAAGCTATTTATTACATCTTTCAGTTTAAGTGCCTTAAAAAAAATAAATAAAACTAACATTTAAGAAACTGCAATTATAAGAAAAATTCCATTATTTCAAAAATTTATCATCAAGTAACTGAAAAGAAAACCTATTAAAAATTAAAACTAATCAAAAATTCTACATAACAGGGTCATATTATATCAAATTTTTACTAATAAAGATAAACTTTCACAGATTTAAACCATTTAAAATTAAATTAACTAATCAGAAATTTCAAACATAAACATTTTATCTCGGACCCGACGATATCTTATAACTTCAATTAATTCTTGACTTACTTTTCTCACTTTAAACCTATATCCATACCAGAAGACTTGAGGATCCATTACAACACTTTTATTTATTCAAAACATATTCAGAATAATTTAAATAAAACAAAGGTTATCGTTTTTACAGACGATGGGCTTTCATCAACTAACACAAAAAATTTCTCTTTCTTCTTTATTACACATCTCTAAGAAATTAAAAAATATCAATGTCCTAATTCTACAGTTCAATCTAGGAAGAGAACAAGAAAAACATCAAAAAAATTCTTGAACTTCAGCTATTAGATCAAAAGTTCAAAGTTCATCGGCAAGACACCAAACGATTTCAGCTATTTTTCTCCACCACAGGGCTCCAGCATGCTCCACTTGCTAGAAACATGTCGGAAAGAAACATGATAAACTTGAAAAGACACCCCTCCAAGAGCATTCATTCTAAAAATCCGGATGGTGAAAGATCAGCACACACGGAGTCCAAGGAAAAAAAAACGATGATGAATCAAAGTCCGTTTCATCCTCAAACGAAAAGAAACAACTTCTTCTACATAGATATATGGAAAACACGTTTCTCTACTTTCAACTGGGTCCGTAATATCAATAACTTTGATGACCTTCCTCTTTCGTCGATAAATCGGCAACCAGAATGAGTCTCTTCAAAAAGAAATGCACAACTTCCTCTTTAACATGCGATGTACCTTAACTGCCAAATCACAAGTCTTTCCTTAGCCATTCATATCACGCCATGTGTCAAAAATTTTTTTTATCATTATCCTCAAAAAAACATTCAATTATAAAAGTATCTTAAACAAAAATTTAATAAAAACTAGAAATCAAATAGACTTTTATATTTTTACTACATCAAAATTATATTTAAACTTTTAAATGTTACAAAAAAAAAAAAAAAACCCCGGCCTCCCCCTCTCAAAGATCGGTAAGGGACCTTTAAATAACCACCACATCATATATATCAGAATTTAAAAGATTTAAGATTTTATATAAATAACTACTATGAAGATAATAGTTAAGGGGTTTAAAGAAAAAAAAAAATATATATATATAGCAAAGTTAACACGTGTATAGCAGAAGCGTAAAGGCTGATTTTTATTACCCCAGATAAATAAAATAAAGATAAACTCAATTAAGTTAAATAAATATGTAGTGGTTTAAAACAATAAAGATAACATATTAAATAACCAAAAGGTTTATTTTAAACACTTAATTACAACATAATTACAAAACAATTAAGACTTAAATTAAGCTTAAACTTGACACACATTTAACAATTACTTAAATCAAATTCAATTTACTAAAGACAACATGACGTGACAAAAATGATAACGACATTTTTGGCCATCTGGAACTTTTACCTCAAAGACATATGTGGCAGCAAAATCACTATAGCATATTGATTCAATTTGCAAGAAGAAAATCCAAAAGTATTCGACTTTAATGTTCACACAAAGTTCATAAAGAAAAACGGATCCACGTGCTTTCACATTAAATCATCACAGCATTTCATTACTTCTTTTACTAAAAATACTACTGCCGACTTTCACCACAAACTTAACATTTACTTGCATTTGAGATGAATTATGAATAACACTTGCTAAAAACTAATTTACACTAAAACCTTCATTTCCACAAAGCACAAAAAGCTTATGACTATCACTGATTACATTCTTAATGAATGAAGGTAGTAACAAAGAGACGAACGGCAACTGATGAAATGAAAAAGCAAAATGAAGATGATGATGCCGAACCTGCTCACTGCAAACGCAATCATATATATACCTCACAACCTTTCCCGGGTCACTCTCCCACGCATGCTCAATTACGATCATCCGGAAATCTCTAGAACGTCTTTAATGATGCATTATGCAAAACATTGTTCCAGCGTTAGCCTCCTGACATTTTACCGTGATTACGTCATAACAACGCCATCTCTTGGTGTTTACGCTAACTATGATGACGTAGATCGGAAACGATGAATCGTATCGAGTGATACGATCAAGAGGAAATTACCGGGAGCTATGAAGTCATGTATTGTAAACAGAAAAACGAAAAGCTAAAGATTAATTTAAATCAAAGATTAAATTAATATTTCCATTTAAGATAGAAACAACAAAACTGGATTCATTCAATAAGTAAGTTTATTCCTTAAACTTTAAATGTATTTCTATAAAAGTCTGAATAAAAATGATATTGGTTTTAACAAACTAAATACAAAGCAAGGTTTAATTACTAAAACAAAGATAGATTTTATGAAGGCTTTCCTGAATAAAAATATCGTTTAATTTAATATAAAAAGAACGAAAATATAATTTAAATATACTTAACAGATAATAACTTCAGAAACTATTAAACTTTAAACAAATATTAAACTATGAGTTTATGTAGGGTGTGTAGAATGATGAGACCAAATAAGAAATGAGGGATAATTTCTTGGACATGTTCTGATTTTCCTAACAGTTATTCCCCTTACAGCCCAGACTTCTCGCCATGTGACTACCACATCTTCAGTCCACTCAAGAAAGCTCTGAACAGAAAATGATTTGCTGACGATAATGAGATCCAAGCTGGCATTGAAAATTGGTTCCACTACCAACACCGGAGCTTCTCCACCCAGGGTATATATCGTCTTGTTGACTGCTGGGACACTTGTTTCAACCTACAATGTGACTTTGTATAGCTTATCGTTATGTCTGTATTACTTCTTTCTTTTGTATACTAATTTAAATTAACACCATTAAACCATTTCTCAAACCAACTGTAGTGCCACTTTCATTTGGGCGACCTATATATTTGTAACTGAGGTTACACGAGATAACAGAAAATTTATCAATACCAACTTAATTTAGTGATTTTGTTCTCCTCATATGTTAGGAATGTTTATAATTTACTACACCAACAATTTTCTTAAGTAAATGAGTTAATAGTAGAGATGGGAATGCTCGGAAAAAAACCGGAAACTTTGGGAAAAAAAACAGTTTTTTTCCGAAGGGGTATTTTTCAATTTTTCCAAAATGGGAAAATTGAAATTTAATTTATAAAGTAATATATTCAAAGTGTTATTATGGCTGCATTCTGATATTTTTTTTCTTTATATTTTTTCATGTTCAGTGTCTCCCATGAAAATGTTAATATACAAATGTAGAAAATATGATTGGTAAGCAGTTTAGGAAGAACTTGAGTCCTTTAAAGGATCCTTTCCAATTTTTTCACCTTAAAACATGCTTTACTAGCTCAAAAATTGAAAGGTGGCAAAGAAATTTAGCAACTTGATAGCAATCATGAAAAATAGAGATAAAAATCCTCCTATAAGTACCAAAATATGACATATTTTTTTTTAAATCCTACCCTAGCTTTGATCGACACATTACCAAATAAAATGGAATCTGTCTGGACTCTCCAGACATTCATATCCATTGGCTACATTCAAGAAAAATAAAAATCATCAATCTAACCAGGTTTTACTGCCTTTTTCTGGTTATTTGGCTATAATGTTTCATAACATTATTATAATTGATCAAACTGTATTGCATGATATTCTTGAGTAAATTATCTTTCCAGTGGTATATAACTTTTACGGTATTACTAAGAAATATATATTGGGTGTTATGAGCCATCAAACTTCAAAAAAGCATTTTTTCCAAAATGTTTCCACAATTTTGGCCAGTACTGTATTTATGAAGAACCTTATTAAAAATATCTAAATAAGAACCTAAATATAACAAAAATTTCTAATTTACAAAATTTTGATTATGTTTTTTATGACACTTTTATATGTTTTTTTTTTTTTTACTAAGGCAATATTTTTTATACAAAATGTTCACAAAAACAGGATTGCGTGAAAAACAAATGTAAGCAGACCCACACAACTTCTCTTGTTAAAAATGAAAATTGATGTGCAAAATTATTTCAATAATATACCAGAAATTGAATATAAAATTTGAAACATGCATTTATTTTTATTGGCATAGCTGCGATTTTTCATGTAATGAGATTATAATCGCCAGAAATATTTAACTGTTATTAGAAACAAGTTATTTTTTAATAACATGCAATTGAAATTATTTAGTCTTTTCATGCTTTTTTTCTCTTATCTTTCTTAAATATAGATTTTAAGACCGTCTAACTGTATATATTTTTTAAAAGTATAAATGCATACAAATTAACTTTGCAAAGAAAATGTAAATTTTCTGATAAAAATTGTTTTCGACTAAATATTTCCAAGTATTAAGAAATCCACCTGTTCTATAAATTTCATTAAAGAAATATGCATATATATATATATATATATATTACTTTCATATAAGAATCTAAAACTTAAACTAAAACCAAAACATAGGGTTGGTTTAGGTTTAGACTGGAAAGCTATATTAACCAAAACTATATACACAAGAAATAAAAATTCTAATTGTACAGAAAAAAATTGTAATATTGTAAATTATTATAAATTTTTAAGCAATAGAAGATATAAAAAAGATAATATTTATGTCACAACTACAATAATTTGTTTCTTTAAAATGGTGTCATTTATATACAAAGCAATTATATAGAAGGGATTAAAATTTGTTCTCAAACTGCAGTGATATTGGTTGAAACTCGTAAGATTTTTTTCATTGCTATTTTTTTTAATTATCTTTACTGGTAATTGAACAAATGTAACTGAAAAATCATTTCAACAGTGGCATGATATATTACAAACAATGGTGTTAAATTAAGCAAAAAAAGCTACTATGAAAATTCTGAGACAAAAAAGGTAACTTTTAAAAGCTGACTTTTTTTTTTGTTAAATGTTCATGTAAAGTGAAAAAAAATATTTTCTTTAGCATGCAGAAATTTTAAAAATGTTCATTATTTTATAGTTTTTAAGAAAATGTAACTTATTTTTGAGAAAAATTTATAAGAAATCAATTTTTCCAAAAAAAAAAAAACTGGTTGATGGAATGATTGTGTGGCCATTTATTGAATACATAAATCTATTGATAAATTACAGAATAATCAAAATAAAAAATTTTCAAAAAGTAATTACTACATGTAACTGAGGTTACATGAGGTAACAGGAATTAGATAAAAGTAACCGAAAAGTTGCCAACATCAGTTTAATTTAGGGATTTTGTTCTCCTCATATGTTAGGAATGATATTTATAATTTACACCTACACTTTTCTTAATAAATGAGTTAATAACAAATTAAGAAGAATAACATCTGTAACCTCTGATACCTGGTAACAGAGGTTACATGAGATATCCTCTGCTACCAAAGTCAACTTAAACTTATCAAAACCAACTTAATTTAGTGATTTTGTTATCTGGATACCTTAGGAATGACATTTTAAGTTTGCTACACCAAAAGTTTTCTTAATTAAGGGAATTGATATCTAATTTTGAAGAACAAAATCTGTGTTTGCCAACAGAGATTACAGGTAACAGAAGTTACATTGAGAGAGAAAAAAATATCCTGAGAACACATTTTATTTGGTTTATCCCCCAGTCTAATTATTTGGTAATGTTACTAAATGTGATTTTATTTTATTTGTAATTATTCTAAAATCATAATATAAATGTGATAGATAATTGGTAACAGATGTTATAGATAGAAAAACACCCTCCCAAGAAAAACACAAAACAGTCCACTGTATTTGATATTCATAATTTTTTTTCCAAAATAACTATTGCAACCACTCACTTACTTATAAACTTCATTTGTGTTGTGTGATACATACTTTTGAGAAGAAGAAAAAATAAGTTATATTTGGTTAGGGAGATTTAAAAAACCAGGGACAATCACTTTTTATTGAAAAAATATAATAAAACAATGGACCTGAAGAATTATTCCATGTAATATTTTAATTATTATAGCATGTTCTATCATAAAAAAAAAAAAAAATGCTTGCACATGTGAACGAAAATGTTATAGAACTAAATAAAAAATATTTTTCAAAGAAACTTCACTTCATCTTGGGACAGTGCAAAAAGGGAGTGATGAGTTTTAAATTTTTTTTTTTTACTTAATAAATAAAGTTTTAAACATACTTAATGTATCTTTTTAATGAGCAAATAAGATATATTAAAAGTGTTAATAAAAGTGAGTAAAAACACTAAATACTTTTTAAGTGAAAAATTTTTCATTTTCAAGACATGAAATTATCTGCATGCAAAATTAAAATGACCCTTTTATATAAATTTTAAGACAGTATATATTTTTTCAGAATATATTATTTCTTTTTCAGATGGCCCAGCTAATTGCTTAAAATATATTAATCTACAGACAAATTGATCAATTTTCATTAATTGATTGTACTTGTCCATTTGTCTAAGTAAGATAAAAACAACTTTCAAACCTAAGATTAATATAGAATATATCATTATGGTTTAAAAACTAAAGTGAATTGAAATTATAATCTAAGCTGTATTTTTTTTTTAATAAAATGCTTTAAAAAAATCAGTTATTAAGAATAATATACAAGAAAATTACAAAAAAATTACTTCTACTAAAACAGCATGTGGAATATCCCAAGCAGAAGGAAGAACAAAATGTATAGAAAAACCAGTGTTCCCACACTAAAAGAAAAAGATAGTAATGCAATTTTGCTTTGCTCAATGGAAATTTCGATTCAAAATTTGCACTCCTTTCTGGAAAATCCTTCTTTCCTATTGAGCCAAAAGCTGGAAACAAAAAAACTATCTGAGCATGTGTCAGCTGGGAATAAACTTTCAATCCATCTCAAAACTGTTGAAAAGTATAACCAAATCAATGGAGGATTATAACAAGCACTCACACTTAGAGCATATTATTTTACAGCAGACAGATTTTGAAATACATTAAACAATAACGCATGAGGAAAAAAACAATCATAATTTGGTAGATATTTTTCCGAGTTACATTTCAAAAATATAAATGTCTGAAAACAAATGTGAGTCACAGTCAAGCTCTGGCATTACTGGAAAACAGCAATTCTTAAGTTGGTTAAATCCTAGAACAGGCAAGGCACTTGGAAGCATTGAATTTGGCGAGGCTATAAATGAGTTTTTCTTTCTACCAGTTTGTTTCTTACATTTCTTCCATGCATACTGTAGTTTGATCAAGAAATTGGATTGGTTTATGAGGGAATTAGATTGTATTAGTTGGTTTATTGTGAGTCGTATAGTCAGTTTGTGAAAATATGTTTGTGGTATGGGTTTTGCATTGAGTTGTTTTTTATTTATGTGTTTTGCGAAGTGAAGTGAAGTTTAATGGTTTGACGTGTTGTCGTAATTCATCATTGTGGATAATTCCTGTGAAATATTTGAATTGAAGTTTTTTTTTAAAATTATTATTCATAAAATGTTTCAAATTTGATTTTTGTAAATGTATGTGATTTTTGAAATTTCATTAGGAGAACTTTGTAAATAAGGATGTTTAAGGGTAGATTTAAATTTGGCCCACCTTGTTGAATTGATGTGTACAGAAATGGTGGGTGATTGTTGTATTTACATATGCACATTCTCCGGGGGATAAGGAAAGAGTATAGAAGATAATGTAATGTGTGTGTGTCATTGCTGGTGGAGGACAATAATGAAGATGATATTAATAAACCGGGACCCACATGAAAAAAAAAAAAAAAAAAAAAAAAAACGAAATATGCGAAATAAAGGTAAGTGGATTTTCATTGATTTTATTTGATGAGATGTATTTTGTGCATTATAGAGATTGCTGCAAGCCGAGTTTTGTTTGTCCAGTGATTTTTTTTCTTCAGTTAATTCTCATGAAGCACTCATTCATGAGTTACTGACCGCTGCATGAATGAATTTCATGCATTCTAGAGATTGCTGCACAACAAGCTTCTTGTGTCCAGTCATTTTAATTTTCAGTTAATGTGTGCGAAGCGCTCATACATAAGTTACTGACCGCTGCTTGAATGAATTTCATGCATTTTAGAGATTGCTGCACAGTGAGTTTCAATTGTCCAGTGACTTTTTGTTTTGCTTAATGTATGCAAAATGCACATACATAAGTTACTGACGGATGCTTGAATGAATTTCAAAAACTTCAAAAATCAACAATCTTGAAATTTTTCCCAATCATAACTTGTGTGCTTTGCTGCAGAGAAGTCACTACTTACACAGTTCCCATGAGAATTTCTTTCATGACGAATTGATTTTATTCTGTTTTGTGACAATTTACAAAGTTTAATAAGCATTTTTCTAGAAATTTTTCAATTTTTACAAACTTTCAGCAATTTTTGCATCAGAATTTTTCTATTTTTAAAAAATTATAAAAAATGAAAAATAATAGCAAAGTGAAAAATCCAGAGGAAAAAAATGTTAAAAATCATGATGAAAGATTTTTTTTTTAAATTATAAAAATGAAAAAATCTTTAAAAAATTGTAAAAATGGAAAAATCTGGAAGAAAACATTGCTAAAAATTTGTAAAAATGAAAAAATAGCTAAAAATTTGTAAAAATGAAAAAATCTAGAAGAAAAAACAGTTAAAAATGGAAAAATATGAAGGAAAAAATAGCTAGAAATTTGTAAAATTGAAAAAATAGTTAAAAATTTGTAAAAATGGAAAAATCTGGAGGGAAAAAAATAGCTAAAAATGGAAAAATCTGGAGGAAAAATAGTTAATATGTAAAAAGGAAATAATCCAAAGGAAAAAATAGTTAAAAATGGAAAAATCTGAAGGAAAAAACAGCTAAAATTTTTTTAACAGAAAAATCCAGAGGATAAAATAGCTACAAATTTATAAAAATAGAAAAATCCAGAGGAAAAAATAACTACATATTTGTAAAAATTAAAAAATTCGGAGGACAAAATAGCTAAAAATTTGTCAAAATGGAAATTCCGGAGGAAATATTGCTTAAAGTTTGTAAAAATAGAAAAATCCCGAAAAGAAAGTTACTAAAATTTTGTAAACTGTGGAAAACACTATAATATTTATAACTTTGTGAAAGAGTTATCTGCCGGATGCACGCGTTCTGATTGGTTAGCATTTGAAAGCTGCTGATTTTTCTGTTAGCGGGCGTAAAAAAAAAAAAAAAAAAAAAAAAAAAAAAATCACCAATTCAAAAAAAATCTCGACATCGCCCATCCATACAGGGAGGGCTTTTTGTAATGTCTCTTCTTTCTTATATGCACACGGACGGCCACTGAAATATGTATTTTTTTTTTTTTTAGGTGCAGAAACGTCAAAGCTTACCTGTCAGACGTTCACGCTCAATTTTTATCCTACCTGAAAACCATGCTAACAGATGCTAGCTAGTTTAGTAGTTTTGTTTAAGACATGTTGATGAACTGACGGCACCAAACAATAACAAATGCGTCATTACATTCGATTATTTAATTTAACTAATTTATAATAATCGATTTTTGAAGGAATAAATACTACTTTCAGCATGTTTCCGAGAATCTTTTATTAGATAGCATGAAACAATAGAAAATACCAGGTCCCTGGAAAATACTATTAGGCTTTAAATATTGGCTAGGCAAATGCATGATCTGAACTGAATATTTGGCTCTCACGTTCACTGTAACTGTATGTTTAAAGACAGACTCCATTTTCCAATCACCTCTGCCTCTGCGCGTGGGCGACCTACTGATCGTCATGCTTCAACAAGCTCATTAAGAGTGAAAACCAAATATTAGCATTTATTAATCGATTATATACTTTCATTTAATTAAATAATCGATAGTATGTTGTACTGAGCCTGAACCAATGCGATGTTTTTTTTTAATTGTCTACGCCACGGAACACATTCCTTCCACTTCGATGTTGTGATATGATCTGGATGCATAGATGAGTTCAGCAGGTTGGTGGAATTTGTATATATGAACACAGCAAACACTGCAGGTAGGGGCAGAAATAGCAAACAGGGCCATATAATTTTTTTTTTTTTTTTAATATAAAATAGTTACAATTTGACAGCATCATCAAAATAATTTCATGCTTTAAGGTTTCGATTCTGACAGATCTCCTTGAAATCGGATATTTCCAACATTGATCTCTGTAATAAATATAACTCCCTAAACTGGAATGCTTACATTTCAAATTAAGGTCAAGTGCTGTTATTTCTAACGATTTTCGCCAGTGTTTATTTTAGTAAATCACCATTTACTGTATTATTATTTTCAAATTTATTTGTTTTAGGCGCAATTAACTGTTTTCTTTCATATTTGTGCTTTATTAAATTTCATTTGCCTTTTAAGATGTGGCACAGTTTAATAGAATTGGAATAAGATATGACGTATTTTCCAGTAATGCCAGAGCTTCATTGTGATTCACATTTGTTTTGAGACACTTATACTTTTCAAATGTAACTCAGGAACATACATACAAATATTGATTTTTTTTCATATGCATTATTGGGTACTTTTCGGTTAGCCGGGCACCAGTGATATATGTACATATATAAATACATATGTATATACATATATATATATATATATATATATATATATATATATATATATATATATATATATATATATATATACATACATATATATGTGTATGTATATATATGTATATGTAGATATGTGTATATGTGTGCGCGTGTGTATATATGCATGTATACATATCACTGGCACCCGGCTAACCGAAAAGTACCCATTATTGTTTATGTATTTCAAAATCTGTCTACAGTAAAATAATATGTTGAAATAAGTTTAGTATCCTACAGTTTTAGGGAACAAGAAGACTATTAGGCTAGGTCACATGTTCAAGAAATTTCGATTAGTGGATCATTTTGGTCATGGGTCATTATGGGTCAAACTATTTTTATCTTAAAAACAGCTCAGATGATTTGAACTAGATTTTGTATCCTACGGTTTTTGGTCATGAGAAAATCATTGTGCTAGGTCACATGCTCGAGAAAATCCGATTAGTGGGGCTTTTCGGGTCACTGTGGGTCAATCCAATTTTTCTAAAAAATGACTCGGACTATTTAGACTAAATTTTGCATCCTATGGTTTTCGGGCACGAGAAGACTGTTGGACTAGGTCACATGTTCGAGAAAATTCGATTAGTGGGTCATTTTAGTCATGGGTCATTATGGGTTAAGCTATTTTTTTCTTAAAAACGACTCAGACGATTTGAACTAAATTTTGTATCCTACAGTTTTTGGGCATGAGAAAATCATTTGACTATGTCAAATGCTCGAGAAAATCCGATTAGTGGGTCATTTTTTGGTCACTGTGGGTCAAGCTAACTTTATCTAGAAAACGGCTCAGATTATTTTCACTAAATGTTATATCCTATGGGTTTCGGGCACGAGAAGACAATTGGGCTTGGTCACATTTTTGAGAAAATTTGATTAGTGGGTCATTTTAGTCATGGGTTAGAGGGTAATGATATTTGAACTCAAAGCTTATTTTGACCGAGCATAGCTCAGTCTTATCTGCTCATAAACACTAAATATCACATAGAAAAGTAAGTAATTGCACTTTTTTTTAATAAATTATATCCATTTGTTTAAAGTTATTTTATTCATAAAAACATTAAAAAACAAGTATAAAATAACATTACTGTCCAAAAATACACTCTATGTAAAAAAAAAGTTTAAAATGTTAGAAATATTTTGAGAAATAGGTAGAAAAAAAATGTTGGATCACAAGAAAAGATTCATCAAACAGGAATGTTTTTTTTCTATTTCAAGGGTTGATGCATGTTTTTTTTTTTTCCTTGGGGCCCATTTTGTGAAAAGTAAAAGTTATTTTTGTGAAATTTATTATATTTTTGTGAAAAATAACATTTTGTAATGGAAGATGAAACCCAGTTACTCAAATTCATACCAAGCATTTATTAATAATAACTTCTTTAACTCTTTTTTTTCCTTTCTGGTGAACTTGTTTTGTTTGTAAATTACACATTTAAAAACCTAACAGAATAAAAATAATTAATGAAGAGTATGGAATTTTGTGAAGGAGCCTGTTTTATAAAATAGATTTTAGTGAAGTGGCCCCAAATTTTGCTTGGATCAACCTCTGTATTTGAAGATTATTTTAGAGAAAAATTCATAAAATGTTCTTCGTTCCAAAGAAAGGTGCATAAAGTAGAGGAATTCTCAAAATAGTTTGTTTAAATAGAGGTCCAACTCTCTATGTATATGTATACGTTGTATTCTATGTTATGTAAAAAAGTTTTTTTTTTTCAGTGTGTATAGATGTGTTCAAAGTTGAAATTTTCTGGTTCTACCATTGTTTTTTTTAAAGTATACCATTCTTTTTGATGTGGAGCATTTGGCTTCGACGTCAGAATAAAATCATAGCCCAGTATCAAGTGCATCCAAAAATATTGGCAAGTATAAATTTCTTTTGTTGTCTTACCTGTTTGAACTTTATGAATGCACACCTTGAATTTCTCTGGTTTCTTTATGAAAAGGAAAAGTACAACAGAATTTGAGAAATGTACCAAATTTGGTACATTTCCACTATAAGGGCATTTCTAAAAAAAAGCTTGGTGGTGCAATTCAAGTTTTAGAAAGTGAGATTTGTTGCCATTTGATATAAACAGCTATGAAAACAAAACTAATGAATTTTTTTGCTTGTTTATATATTACTGTATATGGATATAAAAAATTTATATGTATATTATTGTTTTTTTATATACAATTTGCTTCTGTTTGTATATAAAAATAGATAAATGGCTTAGTTATATTAAATAAATTGGGTACTTTTATGTTAGCTAGGCACAAATCTCGCCGTAGCAGCTTTTATTTTTCATGTGTGTAAATTAGAAACAATGCTTTGATGTTAAAATGTTTTAGTTTTCTGCATTATTTATTGTTTTAATTTTGTATCTAAAATGAAATGAATGAAATACATGTATTTTAAATTTATGTAATATATGTATTTTAACATTAAGTATTTCAAATAAAATGTGGGAAAGGTTTATATTTTAAATAAAATGAATGCCATACAAGTGATGGAAATACAAGTGATGCAACACAATGTGAACAATATTTGGCAATTTATCATCTGTGCCTGGCTAACATGAAAGTACCATAAAGGGTATAAGTATTTAATTGCTTGTGTCTATGAAACAGTGAACAGATTGTCAGAAAATATATTGTCAAATTTTCTTCTCTTTACAAGACCGTTTTATTCATCTCACCAAGGCTCTAGTATTGGAAAAATACCCAAAATTTTCTGTTCTACACAGGGAATAAAGGTAATCTTTTTTAAAATTTATATAAATATATATTTTATAAATTTATATCAATAAAATAAAACAATATATTGGTACTGTGTTAAATTAGGGCTAAAGGAGAAAAAATAATTAAAAACTTACTAATTGCAACTGTTGTGAGATTTGAATTTAATTGGCCTTTTGTATTTAATAAATAAAAAAACACTGGTCCAATTCTGAATTTAATATCTTTGGCTACAGATAAGTCCAAGTAGTTTATGGGTATCTGTTGAAGAAAAATATGCACGGCTCAGTGACTAACATTAGTTGTTAGTATTATTCTCAATATTCCCTTAATTCCTGCCCATTCCATCATAACCCTTTTGCATAGACAAGTTGATTTCAATTAATTAAGTCTTTACTTAATGAGTATTAAGAGTTCTCTGAGGTCTGTTAACTAGCCAACTTTAGTTTAATAACGTTTAAAAATTAAATAAATTATTTATTTAATTTATAAGGTTCAAAGAACATTGCGCTGTGTGAATTTTTCATAGAAACCTATTTAAACCCTTTTGAGAAAAATCAATCCTTGTCCAATGCTGAGTCGCAAAGCTTAATCTAAAAGAAATACACAGATAATGCTAAAGAAAAAGTGAAGTCTTCTTAATTTCATTAACATTTATTTACAAAACTATTTACACAAAAGAAAGAAAAAGGAAAAGTCAGAATTCATCTGGCTTATTTTTGGTAACAGAAAATAGCTGTAGTGTTTATAATTTACCTTCTAAACATTGTGTCAAGTTTTAGCTTTGCAAAAAGATATTTCTATCTACTTTAAAAACTACACAATATTTTTTTGACTCATATTACAACTATTAATATTTCAAATCTTCCTCAAAATGTTATGGCTCACTACCAGATGTCCCTGACACATATTTGTATTTTAACATGGGATTACATCAGAAAGTTATTATAAAATTACCTCTGTTCTAAAGTAGCAAGATGTCTGCAGGCAGACTTAAGATAAAATGTAAAACTGCCTGCAATCTCAAATAATTTCTTAAAGATTTTCTGCGAAAACACGCTGTGTTCCTCCCGAGTTCTATATCGCCGCTAACAGCAAAAATGAAAAGTTATATGCGAGTGGAGTGCCACTATGCAACACCACTAAAAGAACAATATTAATTTACAAACATTATTAAAACTCAGTCAAGAAATGTCGTATTGAATGGTATGCTTAATACAGACAACTTATAAATGAAAGAAAAACTAGTAATGAAAATTTAAAAAAAAAAATTATAAAATGGGAAATATTTTAATCATTAACTTATATAAAGATATCAATTTATGATTGCTCAACAAAACTGTTATTTTATTGATCTATAAAATAACTGAAATATGAATAAATGAATGTTAAAATAAAAAAGTTATTAGTCCATGATTGGAAGAGATGAGCATCAGTTTATCTACTGTTTTTAAGACGAACCATTCCTTAATATTTATTGTGACTGTTTCTTAAAAAATGCTCTGCAAAGCCTAAAATAATCTGCAGCACCTGCTTCGGTGCTGCACTGTTTCTGCTACCGGCCCTGGCAGGAAAAAGAAAAAAGCATCATACCTGCCGTTCCGGCATAAGTACCACACTTACAATATTTTTAAGTTTTAAACTTGTATGCACCATGGCACTTCTTCCAAAAAATACTGTACCATGGTACATGGCAAATAATTTCTAGCAAATTGTTTTTTCTCCAGTTGAAAAATAGTCTGCATACTTTCTCAAGAGTCTGCTACGTGCATCGCACCGATTCTCCGCCCAGGGTCTTTATATTTTTTTTTATAAAGAAATTTCTAAAAAAACCCATCAAAACTGTCTGCAAACTTTGAAAATTTTCTGCAAACAGCATTTGCGTGTTCGTCTATATTATCTGACTCTGTCTGCAGGTACCAATCGATTCTCATCACAGAGTTGGTAGACATTATCATCGTTCTGATGCGTGCTGATATTTTATGCACATTTTACTAAGATGCCTCGCAACACTATTTTAAATAGATTAAGAGAAATGTTTCAAGAAGATGAAACAAAGCAGCTAAGTGTTTTTACCAACAAAATGGTACAGCAACCTTTAGCTCCAGACAAAAACTTTCTCTGAAAACCACCTTCTATTTTCCTTGACAAAGAGAGACTACTTCATCCCTCTTTCATTTTTCTAAGTTCTCTCAAAAAAAAAGTGGGCAGACCCCAGACTGTGGGCAGTCCCATAGCTAGTCGAGAATTTGTGTAACAGTACGAGTGGGCATCCTGCTCGTCTCTTGTTGGTTTCTCTGGATCACATCCGATTAAAACTTTTTTTTTGCTGCTACATTGGCATAAACCAATAGCATTGTATAAATTTCCTTCATCCTGGGAAAATATTCTTCTAATCTTCATGTGGGGTTTATTGATGTGTTTACGAGTCAGGTCTAAAGGAAAGTCAGAATTGATTGATGTAAACTGTCTTAAAATGTTGCCATGCAGTCTCGAGCCATAACTTTGACGAATTGTGTTCTTTGTATAACTATCTAAACACCAAATCCTGATAATGTAAATTCTTTACATTAGTATCATTTATATTAATATATATATATTTTTTTAATTTGCAAAAAGTTGTCTAAAAGAAATTAAAAACATCAAATTCAAACTTACTTTGTTTTATGAGGTATGACTTTGACTGGGAAAAGCAGTATCATTAAACCATATGACTCATATATTGACAACTGAGTCAAGGAAAAGTGCTATTGACTCTGATATTTTAAAAGACACAGTTTTTGGATTGCCTTGTGTATCTGTCACCCTTTCACTTTGTACAAAAACAAATTTAGCAATTGATATATGGTAGGAATGTTTAGTATCATTAATTATGAATATTATTAATTTTTTTAATTTGATTTGGAAAGTTCAAAGTGTCTCTGTTCTTTTATATATATATATATATATATATATATATATATATGTAAACTGTGTGTTTTCTCTTAATTTTGTGCTGCTTTTTCTCATAATATCAACACAATAGTAATAATGAAGATGTGTCACATAATTGTTTAGTAGAAAATCTAAGAAATATAAAGATTTTAAAATTTCTTTTCTTTTGAGATGTAAAAGATGGAAGTAGAAATTTGGAGATGAAAATTTAGATGGTTGATAATTTATTTATTGTTATTTCAAAGTAAAGATTTGTACTGGGACAGGTAAATTATCTTGGTGGCATATCTCGAATGACATGTCATGGATAAAAAATTACTGATAGTGGCAGTGGCAGAGTTAGCAGAAGATTTTCTACAGGGCTGTATAATTGACAACCCCTCCCCCCCCAAAGAATAAAATGGTTACACTGTCACAAATCACCATATATAAAAATGTGACTGATACCAATTGATTAGTAATAACAACAATTAATTAATACTGTACTTAAATTTTACAGAAGAGGTTGTCTACATACAGAAATTGTATCAAACTTGACATTGAATTGATCTGATTGTGCAGAACACTTACTTTTGACATCTTATTAGGATTCTTTGTTAAGATATGAAGTCATTCAGGTTTAAAGTTTGGAACTCTTTATGTTAAATTAATTTTTAATCTTTGCAAAGCAGATCGTTTTTAACACTTTCCAACCTAGTTGAAAAGTGTTTATGACTTTGGTTTGTCTGCCGTATGGCTGTACTCTAACTCCCGTAAATATGCTCGGATTGCTCTGCCATTTTTATATGTTATTGTCGTTATCTATAGCATGTTCCCTATTTCAACTGAAGTGTGTAGCACTTATAGTTTTTTTACAGGGACACTCAAAAGAATTCCGTTACATTACGGTCTATGGGGAAAAACCATTTGCGGTTTATTTTAATGATGTTACACAATTTCAAATACATTGTAATTGATATATATCACTAAGGTGCATTACAAGAAGCTTAATATGGAATAGGGTGTGCATAGCACTTATAGTTACTTTACAGGGACAGTCAAAAGAATTCTGATACATTACATCTATGGAAAAAAATCATTTGCGGTTTAATTAAATAATGTTTCATTATTTTAAACTTATTGAAATTTATATATATCACTAAGGTGCGTTACAAGAGGCTTACTGCAGAATATTGTGTGTATAGCAGTCATCGTTCATTTATAGGGACACACAAACGAATTCTCTACTGTCTGTTAACAATAATTCCTGGAAGTGCGTTTTAAGTTGCTGAACGTGATTTTAAATTTAACTCACTTTTTGTCTATTACTTGGTGTGTATAAATTTTGTATTTCATATACAAGGCAGCACAAAAGTTTGCGAACATATTTCTGTTTATTGACAGAAACTCCAGAAGTAGAATTTTAAACTGTGCTACGGGTTTCCTAACTAAACTAAAATTTAGCATCCTATGTAGTATATATACAAATCTATAGATCCTATACAGGGCTGAATAAAAGTATTCGGATAATTTTACAAATATTGTATATGTTGGAAATTTCTGAAATTACGTTTTCAAATATGTTATGTATTTTCCAAATTGTTTACTTAGATGTTATCTTTTTTGAGCTTATTAAATGGTAATGATTTGTAAAATTATTTTGGAAGCGTTGGAAAGTGTTACATAATCTATGCTTGACGCATGATTTTCCGTTCTTGTTTAAGCATAAACTTAAAAACTACTTGGTAGAATGATCTGTAATTTTGCATATATGAAGCTTCTGTAAATCAGTTTCTGTTAAAAAATTCATAAGTTACTATAAATATTTTTTTTTCAAAAATTAATTTTAAAAATATATACCTATTCGAAATTATTTGTTGAAAAAATATGAATTGTAATGTATGAATGATTTAGCAGAAATGATTATCTAGCGTCAAATATGCAAATCAAAAATTTTATCTCATTCTGCCTAGTAGTTTTTGAGTTTTGCTGAATGATTAAAAATGAATTTCACATTAAGAATTCCAATCTTTAAACCTGCATAATTCCTAAAATACTTCACTGAATATTTTCATGTTTGGTAGTCTAAGGTAAAATTTACCAAAATATTCCAAATATGATGCAGAGGAAGCCCATTAGGTGAAGTAAGTGAAGAGCCCCTTCCTTCACCTAATATTTTATTAAAAATCTTTTGCATAAATAGATTTTCTTCTGTTTTCTTTCCTTTTTTTTTTTTTTTTTTACATAATTTAATTTGAATTTATATAAAATTTTCAATAAGTAACAAACTACGTTGTGAAGAGTAACAACATGTTAAAACAAGCACATTAAAAATTCCCATTCTTTCAATTCAAGATAGTAATATGCATCAAGTGTTTATCTCCCTGCTTGGACGATTTGGGATTTGACTTTGTTGGCTCTTTGCCTACTTTTCCAAACATAGGTACCAGTAATATAATGTCAAAATTAAGTGTTTGTATTGAAAATTTTAAAGTTTGGTACAATTCCTTTATGTAGAGGACCCCTAAAGAAATTTTAAGTACAGCATTAACTAATAGATGGTATTACTAATTAATTTGTATCCATCACAAATGATGATTTGCGGCACAGTCAGTATGAGGGTGTTCTCTCTCTTTTTAAATTTTTTTACAATTGTACATGAGGCTCAAATAGATCCTATTTAATAGTGATTGCTGAAGTAACAATTTGCAGTGTCCTTAGATTTTCATGTATTTGAAGATTTATATTCAATAAGTAAGCCTTTAAAATTTTTGTTCATGTGCATGAATCACAGCAGAGACACAATTATATTTCTCACTGAAATAATGTATTATGTGCATTCTAATTTCATGGGTTATTTTTTTAGATTGTACAACAAATAAGCAGAACCCATTATCTTCCTTTTACTTTAACCAATATTGAGAAAAGTGTTTTAGTTATAATTATAAACCCTTTTTCTATCTTTTGTGTGTTTTTGGAAATGAATAACCAAATCCTCTATTTAATTTAATCATTACTTCTATTTTTCCCTATCACAACTTTCTGTTTCAGTTTTTTTGTACAACACTTTTTGTTTATTTAAATATGTTGTGTTTTATTGATATACCAAAATTCTATTTCTTTTTGTGCCTCTAATATTTTCTGAAACATCAGTTGAGCCTTTACTGTGGAGACACAGAAAGTTTTCAGTGTCTGTCTCGTGATAACTGCTACAAAAAACTAGTCGTTGGGGGCCACCGTAATACTTACCTATCATGGATATGCATAATATAAAATATGAAAATAAAACATGTGTAAGCTACTTATAAAATGCATTGCAATTCGAATAAATTTGTGGCTTAATGGCGTCCTAAACTTTAAATGCTCTATTGCTGAATTGCGTAAAAGAAACATCCTCATAACTCTAAAAATGATAATCATATTAACTATTAGTTTACTACGTCGGATTAAGCGTCTCATTTCCAATTGAAATATATCTTTGAATTGAAATTTGGATGAAATACAGGGTCATGAAAAATATCGAAGAGTGTTGAAAATAGGATTACAAATATCTCGGCAACTCATTATCCGATCGGCTTCATTCTTTAAGCAAAATTTATGTTTTTTAATTGTCTTTTATATTCACTCCTTAAAATAAACAATTTAGAAAATATTTGGTACTTTTCGGTTAGCCGGGCGCCAGTGAAATTTATATATCTATGTATACATATATATATACATATATATACATACATACATTTATATATGCATGTATATATATATACATATATATACACATACATATATGTGTGTATGTATACATTTATATGTATATATAGATATATACATTTCACTGGCGCCCGGCTAACCGAAAAGTACCAAATATTTATATGCTTTTTATCAGAACAAATATTTTGAGAGTCCGAAAAAAAAATAGTTCCAGATAATCGCAGGTTACTGAAATTCAATAAGCTTCTTCCCAATATTACATACTAAGTACATACCAAATTTCAAGTCTGTATCTCAATTTGTTCGGGAGATAGAGCGTTTACAGACACGCAGACGGATGCCAAATTTTATTTTCTAAAAATATGTTTTTTGGAATCTCCAGTGTCTGAAACGTGTAAATCCGTCAAAATTTTTTTTTAAACAATTACAAGACTTACCCTATACTACGTATGATGTGTAAGTAACAACCAGTTAGATTGCCATTTGCAGGATATGTTTGTGAGGTACACTGTATAATTTTTTGGTATAATTTGTACTATTTGTTTGTTTACTGGGATACTCAAAATATTTCAGATATATTATGGTCTATGTAGGTTAATTGTTTGAAGTACATTTTAGTGATATTACAGTTCTTCAAAAGTAGAGAAATTGATATCCATTGTTGATATGTACTACAACATGGTGAGTATGGCATTTATTGTTCATTTACAGAGACACACAAAACTTTTGATATCATTACTGTCTGTAAGAGTAATTATTTGAAGTAAGCTTCAACAATGTTGTGTTATCTCTAAGATAATTAATATATATTATTTGGTGTAAGGTAATATCTTTCTTACAGTAAACTGTGCACATAATATTTAAAATTCTTTCACAGGTCTGTACAAAATGATTTAGATATATTATCATGTATGTACGGTGATAATTTAGGGGAAATATGGTTTTGATTTGTGTTATGCATTTTCAAACTTAACAAAATTTTAGTATATAATGTGATGTGTATATTTTATGGGTCATATGCAAGGCTGCCTAAAAGAAGTGCCTATACAGTGCTACATTAAAGATTATCTTCTATGGGCATCTTTCTAACAGGAGATTTTATCAAACTTCTGCAATAGATGCAGATATTTTGAGGTTGTCAGGTAAGTAAATATCATTGTTAAGATAAGGTCTCATGTACAAGGTGATGCTTATCTAATAAAATCGTATCAGTAGATATACTGGAATCCAGAAATACCAAAAATATATTCTAAATTGGTAGGATAAAATTAATGAGACTTCAGAGGGGCATTGCCCCTCAGAAGAAAAGTAATTTTTTTCTTAAAAGTTTATAAGAAAGTCAGTTTCAGAGTCAAAGCTCTTCATTGTGTGAAATCATGTTTAATGTAACAGTTCTTTTAATTTAGATTTCTTCAATCATCAGAACATCTTATAGGTTTATAAGTCATTATAATGTAAAAACAAAAAATTAAAAATGGAGATTTGTATGATTTTTGATATTATATAAAGCAAGATCAATATAAATATGTGTTTTGTGCAGCTGACGGTAAGGCTTCTAATCGGCAAATTTACTAGTTTCATTATCACAATTAGATCGTTTAAGGAAAACATGCTGTTCTGTTACTATTATAGGTAGTAGTCTATATCAAAAGTATTTTTGTTTTTCGAATGCTTTTATGCCAAAGCTGAAGCATGTAGTTTTATGCATGTAGCTGGCATTTTCTCACCCCTGTTGTTGAGCTTAAAATGTTACTTAAGAGGATATAATGTCTCTCTATATTCTATAATCATGCAGGCTTCTTTCTTTCATTTTTAGTTCACATAATGAGTGATACAAATGTTGAGATTTTATGCAACTTAAGGCATGATTTCAAACCAATAAAGCTGTCCTCAAAACTTGTTCAGTTAGAGGTTAAGACAAGAGCAGTGTCTGGAATTTCTGAATGTGTAGTTTTGTTAATTTTTAGCATCAAAATTGACTGCTGGTAGTAGATTCTCCTCTTTTTTTTTCTCTTCAACTGGTCAAAATTCACAACTGATGGCCTGTCACTTCTGGGTTTGATTTCAAGGCTGAGGTCCCCTTACTTAAAACGTTTAGATATGTTTTGAACTGTTTGGACACTACTCGTCTCCTGGCCTCCAACTGCATAAGTTTTGAGGACAGCTTTATTGGTTTTAAGGCTTAGTTTAAAATAATGCCTTAAGATGCATAAAATATCAACATTTGTATCACTCTTTATGTGGCTTAAAAATGAAAGAAAAAAGTCTGTATGATTATAGAATATAGAGGGACATATATCCTCTTAAATAACATTTAATGTTCAACAATGGGGGTGAGAAAGTACCCAGCTACACGCTTTGGTATAAAAGCATTCAAAAAAGGAAAATACTTTTGATACAGTAGTATTTTATTAAATTTCTATGCTTATTGTGGCATGAAAGATTTACCTGGTGGCAGTGGTGTGGTGCAGATGTCTTCTTCAAAGTAACAAATAGGACAGGGTGTTTAAAAAAAATTAAAGGATTTTTCCATTTTTAAACTGGTTTTGCTAAGGTGGGACAAGAGTGGGAAAGAAGAAAACTTGCAGTAGAAACTGGGAATTTAGATGAAATAATAATAATTAAAAAAATCTGATCAAGTTTTTATCCCTTATCATCTTTTACCTACTCATTCTGTACAAATAATCAGATTCTGCAGAATGTGACTCTTCTTTTTACACTGTTATGTGGAATTTTTTTTTTATCCTCTCATGTTTCCAAAAAAAAAAAAAAAAGTTCTTCAAGAAATGTTTATCATTCTATAACATTGTCACTGTGTCATTAAAATTCTACCATGGGATGTATGTTAATGTATTTCCTTCGATATATCATACTGTTGCTGAAAAAAAAAATTGATTAACACTGTTTAAATTTTTTGGTAAAATTTGACAACAATATTCAGTTATGAAAATTAGTAAATTCAACAAGGCACATAAGTAACTTTTTTTGTGTGTGTGCGCTCTTGTAGTGAAAATTTAACTGATCCTAGTTAAAATCTGGGATTCAATATTTCAATATTGAACCATTATTATCTACTTACATATATTTCTTTTTGCATAGTCTTTACTCTCATTATTTCTTTTTACATAATGTCAAATTTCGCACACACACACACACACACACATATATATATATGTCAGTGTGTCAAAACACTGTAATTTTAATCTGGTGATTAAAATCAGTGATTTAATTATAATTTTAATGAGAATATATATTTTTAAATCGTTGATTAAAATTATAGTCTCTTAATTTTTAAAATGATGTAAAAAAGTGTTAAAATCAGAAATGAGCATAATTTATAATACTTCTAAATATATTTTGCATACTTAATTAATAAAAGAAAATAAGCTTATTTATTTAAGTTTGGCAATGTTTTTATCAACTATAACAGCAGGCCTTCTTAAAAACAAGAAGGAAAAATTATGCGTCAAACATAGATTATATAACACTTTCCCACACTTCCAAAATAATTTTACAAATCTTTACCATTTCATAAGGTGAAATAGGATATCTAAGTAAACAATTTAAAAAATGTATAACATATTTAAAAACCCAATTTCATGAATTACTAACAATAGTTGGAAAAATATCCATATTCTTTTATGCAACCCTGTATATGATATATAGATTTGTATATATACTACATAGAATGCTAAATTTTAGTTCAGCTAGGAAACACGTAACACAGTTTTAAATTGTGTCAATAAATGGGAATGTACTTCTCAGCTTTTGTGATGTCCTGTATACAATCTGTAGAATATATGCACATCAAGTAACAAACAATGAGTTAAATTTAAAATTGTGATCAGCAACTGAAAACTCACTTCCAGCAGTTATTGTTAACAGACAGCAAATTCTTTTGTGTGTCTCTGTAAACGAACAATGAATGCTATTCACACAATATTATATAGTAAGCCTCTTGTAATGCACCTTAGTGATTATATCTATTTCACTATGTTTGAAATAGTGAAACATTATTAAAATAAACCGCAAACAATTTTTCTCCATAGACCATAATGTAACAGAATTCTTTTGAGTGTCTTTGTAAAGGAACTATAAGTGCTGTGCACACCATATTCCAAATTAAGTCTCTTGTAATGCATATCAGTGATATATATCAAATTCAGTTCATGTTTGAAATTGTGTAACATCATTAAGATAAACCACAAATATTTTTCTTGTAAACCGTAATATAATGGAATTCTTTTGAATGTCCCTGTAAAAAAACTATAAGGGCTACACACTTCCTTTTCAATAGTACCAAACATGCCATAGTAAACCTCAATGACATATATCAATAATTGCATGACAATCCAAATATATTTATGTGAGTTAGAGCACAGACAGACAGACAAACCAAATTCATAAACACTTTTCAACTATGTTGGAAATTGTTAAAAAATGTTTAAAATAAGTTATTACAACTGCACTCTACTACATAACGTAATCACTACAAGCACAATAAATTTATATAAGTTAAAATAAAAAGAATCACTGAAAATGTAAAAGTTTGTATCCAAATTACTGAAGAAGCTAACATTGCTCAGTAATATCTTATCAGAAGATGGTAATCCGAAATGACTTCTCTAAAATATATATTGTTATTGCTGCAATTATCGATAATCAATTATGAACTATTGGGTAGAAAAAAAACTATGGTTAGAATGACTGGAGTCAGTTTAAAATATAGAACTTAATAAGTTAGGATAAGTTCACAAGTTACAAGAGAAATGCAAATTCAAAAAGGTTAGAAAGTAGGTGATACAGTTTCCACTGGAATGTTCAGAAAGACATGGAATTTTTTTTTTTATAATGAAAACTTTATAGCCAAATAATTATATTTGCCATCAACAGTGATATTTCAGTTGTCTGCAATTTGTACAGCGGCACATCACAGTTCACAATGCCACTATAATTAAAATTTTTCAATTGATGGATGCAATTTGTGTAACTAGCTGTCAAGACACATGCTTGAACCAGTAAAAACTGGATTTTCCAAAGATGTGAGAAAAACTAGATTTTTCTAGTAAAAACCTAGGAAATACCATTAGACTTTGTATATCTGAATAAATGTTAGTTTATAAATTATGTCTATCAACTCTTATTTTCTTTAGTATTATATAAGCATTATTGATTAATATATACAGGTAAGTAAGAACCTTTGGGGAAAAAATATGAAAAAAGTTGACTTGGAAAAGTACAGTATGCAAGAATTTTACCAATCAGTTATAGTAACAGTTGCACAAATTTTCTGTGTGAGATTGTGAAGTAAGAAATTTGTTTAGTTAATTATTGTAAAAGGAATCTTAACTGTAACATGAAAATTTGGGGATAAACGTTGTATGAAGTAGACTATATCTTAGCTGAATTCTATATGTAAAAAAGGATTTTGTACCACGATATGAAGCAATGTTTACTATTAAAATCGTGGAAAACACATGAAGAATACATGCTAAATAATATTATAATTTTAATTATAGTATATTTAATTTATATACTGTACTTTTAATTTTTGTTATTTATAATTATTTGTCATTATATATTAAAGCATCATTTTGTTTTGTTTAAATTTTATTTATTTTTTACTTGTCACTTTTGTTTTTTATTTATAATTATTTGTTGTTATATAAAAAAGTTTTTTTTGTTTTGTTTATTTATTTTTTTACATTTGTCATTTTTATTTTTTGTTATTTTATATATATATTTTTTTTTTCATTTCAGGCTATTCTATCGGAATCATATACAGAGGACTACAGTGATATAAAGTAAATTAGTAGGAAAAGTAAACATAAAATATTAAATATGGCTGAAGGAAAATTTGGCAAAAGGATGCTGTCAGAAGATGGTACATTGAATTTTGATTTCATGACTTCATTACAGAATATTGTTATTGCTAAAGTCGTTAACCATTTGTGGATGAACCGAAATATTCAACAAGAGATAGTAAATTTGTGCCACAGTGATATTAGACCAGATCAAAGAGGTCTGAGTGACAAATGGCAACAAATTAAAAATAATATTATCACTAAAGTATCAGACCTACCTTTGCCAAAATCTATTACCAAAAAGGTAACGTATATAGTTCCATTTGTAGGAGAATCTGTAATTGATTGGATTTGGTATCATGAAAGTATTTTGAACATTAGTGGCTATTCAAAATATTCTGTAGTAGATCTTATAAGTAATATTGCATGGACTGCAAGAGGCAAAATCGATTATGGCCAAACGGCTAAAACCATTTTAGCTAATAAGGATAGTTTCTTAAGTGATGATCATAAATATAAACTTGCATGTACGTACTGTTTAGAAGATGAAATTGTTGTTTTAGCAGCTAATGTTGTAAATGAAGATTATTTAGATAATGTACGAATTGACATATATCCAATGGTATATTTTTGGACAGCATATATTGCTGGTGATAACAACCATTATCATGATAACATTCAGCACAATAACATCACAATTAATGAGTATATAATACAGTTATTAATTAAACGCCCTTCAAATTTTAATGAAGTGCCAATAAAATATATGCTGAGTAAATTAAATGAAGAAGAAAAGGCTAAAAATATCACCTCATTTCTCGAAGAATCATGTAATCAAGACTTGAGATATACTTTACTTTCAAATCTTAGTTATGAGCAACAAAAAGAATTTTTTAAGCATTCTGGTTGTTTTATGATAAATGATATTTTAAATGACTGGTTATGGAATGATTACTTTTTGCCAATCACACTTTACATTTTGGATATTGTATCCTTTGTAAATCCTATGGACTATTTTTCCATATTAGAAGAAATAAGTAAAAATATGAATAAAAATTATAAAATGGAAAATTATTTTATCTACAATCAATGTAAAAGTAGCTTTAAGAAAATATGGCAAGAAGGCTCTAGACATTATAAAGATGTAATCTTCGTTCATGGAATAATAGAAAAATTTCTAATATACTCATTATCTTGGGAACGAGATATGGATATAATTGAATTGATATTTAATGATTTGAATGAACAACAAAAGAAAAATATAATCTTTGGTTTTGATAGTGTTGATCATTTTGTTGATTTAATTAAAAATGATAAATGGGATTTACTGGAACATTTTATCAAATGTACCTTTTCATCTGAAGAAGATATAAGAATGTTAAAAGAAATAATGTTCAATTACAAAGGAAATGAAATAGCTAAATATTTAATTGAACATGAAGCATTAAATAAAGTAGAATACTTCATAAGCTGGGCTTCTCAATCTGAAGAAGCAATTGATCAATTCAGAAGAAGGCTTGGATATACTAAATATCAAACAATATTAAAATCTGTTATTTCAAACAATAAAGTAGATTTTATGAAGCTAGAGAATCATTTTAAATGGTGTGCTAAGGGAGATGTAGAGATAATTAACCAGTTTAAATCTCAATCTCCTAATTTATATGCTAGAGAAATTATTAATAAATTAATACAGGAAGACCAATATGAATTATTAGACCAATTTTTAAATTGGTGTTTTTTAGATAATCGGGAAAAAATTGCACAGTTTAAATGTAATATGTATAAAGTTGATCCATATTACACAGATTCTGTTAGATCACTAACTTATAATTTAATTGAAAAGGATAATTCTTTTGAATTGTTGGATAAATATATTAGTTGGTGTTTTAGCAATAAACAAGAAGTACAGGAATTTAAAACATGGTTGCTACATCCTCCACAGTTTTCTCACTTTAATGTTTTTGCACTATTAACACAACCACCACCATTGATGAAGTCAGAGAAATTTATTAATTGGTGTTCTAATTGTTCTGAATAAGTAGATGTATTTAAAAATGCCTTTATGTTGTCTAATGACATGGAATATATGATATATTTAGAGGATAAACAAAACATTTGCAATTACTAATCAAATGATTCAATCCATCTAAACAAACAATGCAGAAAATTTAAAAAAAATAATTTTAGAAGATTTTTGTCTAGGCAATTTTTATGAATGGCTAGATGAATTCATTGAAAGTCAAAACCTTTCGTTAGCTGATGGTGATGAAATTGCCTTGCAAGATTCACAAGAATATTTAGAAAGTTATGTTGACCGTAATAACACTATTTAAGACAATTATTATGTTACAAATCTTGGAGTAATATTCTTTACATTACTCAGAAAATATTCAAGAAGAATTTACAAAAATAGTATTACATCATATTCACACTGAGAGAAAACCTAGATTGTAAACTTTTTAATAAAGTTCTTTTGCTATGTATGAATTTAAGAAATAAAAGTTTAAAAACTAGATATTATTGATGAAAAATTGATAATTATTAGTCTCCAGAAATTTGTTATCACAAAATAATGATGTTTCAAAGATCTATTTACTTTTAATAAAAAAATTAATCCATGATATAAAAATTGTCCTTTCAATCTTAATAACTGACATAAAAACTGATAATCATCAAGAAATTTAGATTAATCTTCTGTTTATAAATTTCTTTTATTTAAATGTTTTTTAAGCTTTCCCAGAACTACCAAACATATGAACAATTTAATAACAACCTTTGTCAAATTTATTGCCAAAAAGTTAAGAAATATAGTTCCACTTTGTAGGAAAGTCTGTAATTGGTTGGATTTGGTATTATCAAAGAATTTTGAACTCTAATGGCTATTTTAAATTTTCTGCAGTAGATTTGATAAGTAATATTGCATGGGCTGCAAGAGGCAAAATCAATATGTTCAAACAGCTAAAAACATTTTAACTAATAAGGATAGTTACTTAAGTGATGATCATAAATATAAACTTGCATGTTTAGAAGACAAAATAGTTGCTTTATCAGTTACTGTTGTAAATAAAGATTATTTAGATAATGTATAAATTCACATTCATTCAATAGTATATTTTTAGACAGCATATATTACTGGTGATAATGTCAAATTATATGGCCATTATTGTGATAGCATTTTACATGATAGCATCAGAATTAATGAATATATCATACAGTTATTAATTAATCACAATTCAAAATTTAAGGAAGTGTGAATAAAATATATGTGGGGTAAATTAAGGGGAAAAGCTAAAAATTTCCCCTCAGAATTTAGAGAGTCAAGTTGACCATAATGATACCATTTAAGACAATTATAACATTACAAATCTGGGAAGAACATTTTTTACATTATTCAGAAAATATTCAGGGGAATACAAAATGCATATAAGAGCATATTCGTAGACATAGAAAACACAGTTTGTAAAATTTTGAATTAAGATTTTTTGCTGTGCATTGATTAAGAATTAAAAATTTATTAAAAAATAGAAATTATTGATAAAAAATTAATGATTATTAATTAATCCTCAGAAATTTGTTGTAACAAAATAATAATGTTTCAAAAACCTGTTTACTTTATTCAAGAAATAAATCCCCCATCATATTAAAATAGTCTGTTACTTTCCCCTATAAGAAGCCTTGGCCTTTTCTTTTTATCTTGATGCAATTCAGACTTCAAAAAGTGAGAGTTGCTGCCAAATGATCTTAAACCACCGTGAAAACAGACCTGATGAACTTTTATGCTTTTTAAATACTTGGTGCATAAATTGGTTAAAATTTTAAAAATTCATTAAAAAAGAACAATTGATGTTAAAAAATTGTAGTTTGCACAATTGGGATTAGAGGAAGATCAGATTTTATTTTTTTATAACAAAAAAATTTGTTAAAAAAATACCGATAGAGGGCATGCATAATATGAATCGGATGTAAACAAATTAAGGCTGTCAATAAAACGTCTCGATGCATATAGATTATTCATTCAATGCCAGCAGTATGCTATCATTACCAGTTCAAGCATTGCTGGTTAAACTCTTTTACAAGAATGGGGAATTGGGAACCAGCGTATTGCGAAAATTATGCACGGCAAAAGGACTCAAGACGAGAAAAAGGGAATGGAAACAGACGAGAAACATGAAATGGGCCATCTCATGTGCTGGGATAGGGTCATTCCATGTGAAATCAACGAAAAAAAATGCTATTTTTGGACCTTGACGTCTCTGATTTCTATAATTTTTTGTTTATAGTTTGTATCAATGGAAGTCAGCGCGCGAAAACAGAGGATGATGGGACAATCGAACGATATCTGAAAATAATAAATTAAAAAGAATGTGAAGAAAAAAAATATATTCTGAAAGAATAAATTTCAATGTCTCAATAAAAGGAATTTAATCAAATGCTTTTTAGGAAGTTTTTGCAATTTAGAATAATTTTTAGAATAGGGATTTAAAGAATATTTTGACTAAGCTATGGAATTAAACCAAACAGGGGATTTAAGAAAAAAATAAAAGACAGAGAAATACTAAAATAAATACTATTTAGTAATTTAATAGAATGGTGATAATTTGGAATAAGGACTAAGAAAATGGCGAAAAGAAGGAAATTTTTTTATTATTACATATCCCCCCACCCAAAAAGATGAATGAATTGGTAGGTCATTGACTTGCAAGTTCATTGAAGGAACATACCACACGGACTCGGATCACAATCTGGTAATTGAGAATGTACAAAGTAATTATTAAAATTTTGCATCAATGTCTTAATACCTTAAATTTTTTCTAACTATAACACAACTGTACTATCTATAACAATTGATAATATAGAGTCCAATTGAGAGTCTCTGCCTTTTCAAAAAGGTCTCGGTGTATAACAACTATTCTTTCAACAAGTTCTCTTTAAATATAAAAAAATCAACAATGGCCTGTTCATGCTGCCATTAGCTGCCATAGCAACAATAATAATACAGTAATCCCTTAACATTCGCGAGTTTTGATTATTCGTGAACATGAAAATGCGGAAAACTTAACATTCGCGAGAATCTGACTTGATTATTCGCGGTTTTTTAAAAATTATATCTTTGCTTTTTCAGAATTTACAGTTGTTAAAGATTGTTTCTCCTGTGTTTTCTCAGTATGTATTTACAAATCAATTTTCAGTTGTCTACTGAAAAAGGAGCGAGTGTTGTAGGAAAACAAAATAATAACAGCAGAAGAATACTCATTGCAATGGGGATATTAGAAGTGGTAAGGTAATGGCATCTTCAATCTATTAATTTAAAATGTGCTTGTGTAGGTTCTCATACAGATTGAGCTGAAGCTGCTGTATGGAGCTGAAGCTGCATACATTATCATTTCTTTGTGAATAGAGAGAGAGTCAAAATTACTTAATTTTTAAAAAAATATGCTTTTTAGCTGTAATTATTTCTCCAGTCAGTTAATTTGAATTATCTTCATTAAATAAATTTCATAAATATGAATATGCATGTACATTCATACATATATGTTATGCATAACATATTGTTAATGCATATATCCTTTTGTTTTCTTCAAATACTGTGCCAGTCTAATTAAAATTTTATAGAACTTTACTCGTTTTTTAGTGCAGAGAGATAGACTCAACATTCACGAGATTTTCCTGGAACATAACCCTCGCGAATGTTAAGGGATTAATTTATACAATAATAGAATACATATAATAATAATAAATTAATATAAACTAGCAAGCTACACCCGCTGCGCTGGTCAGTTTCTACAAATGAACCTTGAAGCAAACAAAATATATCGTTTAATTTGACCTTGTATTTGAAAGCAATCTGTATATTTACCTGGAATATCCTTCCACATTACTGAAAAATGACGTGATTGCGCTATTATATTTTCTAATGTGCAGTCAAAATTTTAGCTGTTAAGGACCAACTCTTTTATTTGGTCATTTACAGTTAAGGTTTGCTAAAGAATGATAAAACTATATGCAATATACTAAAACCATCACTAAAAATTATCAAACTAACAATGCAAATTAATTAACAAAATCCATTCAGTAGAAGTTTTTATAAAGGCTAATCTTTTATAATCGGGTTCATCTGATTATAGAACTTTTCCACATAATTCTAAAACAGAACAATATAAAATATACTAAAACCATCCTTACAAATTATCTACTTAACAATGCAAGTCGCAAAAAATACGCCCAGTAAAAACATTCAAAAAGGCTAATCTTTCGGAATCGGGTTCTCCTGACTGTATAACATTCACACAATTGTTTGACTAAGCAGCGTAGAACAATATGTAGTACATTAAAACCATTCCTGAAATAGCATCTGACTAACAATACAATTCTCATCAAAATCCGTCCAGTAGAACTTTTTCAGAAGGCTAATCTTTCATAATCCGAATCAAATACTGAAAAAGCTAATATTTGATTAAAAAAATATCACCTGATTTTCGAATTTCCCCCTATAATTCTAGAACTAAGCAACGTAGAATGATATGTTATATAATAAAACTTTCCCTAGAAAGTTATCTAACAGTGTAGGTTTCATCGAAATCCATTCGGCAAAATCTTTTAAAAAGGCTAATATTTCATAAACGGATTGATCTGATTATAGAACTTCCCAGAATAATTCTATAACTAAGCTACGCAGAGTGGTATGTTATACAATAAAACCTTTTTGCATTTGAATTTAAAAAAAGGTACTTTTCGGTTAGCCGGGCGCCAGTGATCGTACACTTGAAAAAAAAAAGCACCTTTTGGCTTAAAATCTCTCATCAAAACTGTTTTTCTTTTCTTTCTTTTTTTTAAATAAAATTAATAACAGCTTTTTCTTTTATTTTTCCAGCTGTATAGCCATTTCAATTCTTTCTGCATCAAAAAAAAAAAAGACACCTTTTGGCTTAAAATCAAATTGTTTAGGATCAAAAGTAAAATCAAAATCGCCAAAAACAAAAGATAAATCGCGAAATATTGTTTCGATAGCAATCTTGCCCCTTGAATAATTTTTTAAGCATTGCGAACATTCCCAATCATGTTTAAATTAAATATTTTCGTTTTATAATATTCTCTCATCAAAACTCTTTTTTCTTTCTTTTTCTTTTTTTTTTTTTAATTAATTTAACACAGTTTTTCTTTTATTTTTGGAGATGTATAGCCTTTTCATTTCTTTCTGCAACAATAATGATCGCCAAAAAAATAGCAATGGTAACCTTTTCGGCCAAAATAACAAATGTAAAAAATGAAATTATTTACGACATCACATTAAAAACCTCAAAAATAACAGTATTTCTCCACTGTTTAATGGATGTTATTATACATATAAACCTTCCTCTTGAATCACTCTATCTATTAAAAAAAACCGCATCAAAATCCGTTGCGTAGTTTTAAAGATTTAAGCGTACATAGGGATATAGGGACAGAAAAAGCGACTTTGTTTTATACTATGTAGTGATAACAATAATAACAATAAAACTGTAAAATAATAAAATTAATACTTATCAAACAAAATTACGAACTAGTTGAACTATTGAGGACTTTATGAACCAAATTGTACAACAGTCTTTAGGTTCTGAAAATAATTCAGGTATTCCTCTCAAGAGTTTTTTATATCATAGTATAGTAGATTCCAGCTGTTAAGTATGGAATTATATGGAGTTATGTGGAGTATATGGCCATATTCCACTTCATGTAAATTTTAACTTCAAATATCATCTACGTTTGAGTTCCATCAAACATTAACTGAATTCATCTTATAGTAAGTATTAGTATAATTTCTCTCTTTCAACATCAATTAAATAATAGTATAACTAATAATAAAATTCAAAAATATCAGATCAATTTTCAGTAATTTCCCAAGTATTTGTTTTATATCTCATGATATACTTATTATCTATACTATAATCTCGATGATCTCTATAGAGTATAGATACAAAAAATATTCTCACATAAAAATACAAAATTTACACATAAAAACAATAAAGTATTCATGAAAAATAACCCTTTTTGAGGTAGTCAATCATCCAACTTGATTATGTTTATGTAGTATCTTGTTTATAATCAAACAAGAAAACATAAGTGGTAATATGATGAAGTAATTTTTATAACTCTTATTCAATTTGGGTTGGTATTTCATATCACTCTTATTATTATTCATTTTTCAAGTGGTGATAGTAGAAAATAAAACTTTGTAGCATCTTAAGAAAGGTTGGGTAATATGTCATTATTAAGATATCGTATGGATTATTTCAATATAATTTACTCCACTTTTATTTCTTATTATTTTAATACTGTTTAAATTTTTATTTTATTATTATATTACTTAAGAATAAACTAATTAACTTAGCCTAACCTCTATTATTTGACTATAAGATTCTAATCTAATTCAATTCGGTATAAGAATTTACTAACTTAAATCAATCAATTTATGCCTGCACAAAAAGTTAACTCAAGTGAAAACTCAACAGTGATGCTCTTGTGAGCTCAATTCAAGAACACACTGATATACAGAAAATAATTGATTAATTAATTTTTATTTAGTAATTTTATTTTATCTGTTTAATGTTTATGAAATTTTGTCAGGAATAAGCAGGGAATTTTTACAGAAATTATAGAATCGCCTCAACTAAATGTAGTTGACAATAAAATTATAACTGAAAGTGGAATTAATATTCTAAAAAATATATAGTAATATACATCTACATTAGGTAAACAAATCAACAGTGCAAATAGTTTTTTTTTAAGGTGAAAAGATAAATCAGGATAATTATTGTAAAAAAATCATCACAGAAGACGAATTATACATAAAAGACATGATGGTGGTGAAGATATGATGGGGGAGAGCGTGAAAAAAAAATTATAAAAAGGCGCCAATGTCAAACCGCCCCCTCCCAATAAAATTTTCAAGCTACGTTCCTGACACAGCCACAGTATTTATGAAGTTTGGAAGGGAAACAATGATACAGGAAAAGTACAACTAATCAGTGAAAATTTAAAACTAGTTCTTTAACCCATTATTTCTATTTCTGATATACGATAATTATACATTTTAATTGGCAGAGATTTTGGCACTTAGATTTATTTCAGAGGGACTTCAAACTGTATGAAGTTTTATTTATAATAAAATTTATAGAAAATAGATATTTATATTAAAAATTTGTATTTATATTATTATTTATGTTACAAAACCCTTTATTGCCCCTTCATATTTCCTTTACATAATGCTGTTTACCCATTGTTTATCTGTAAAAAAGGTACTCTTTGTTTATGTAGTACTTAAAAAATATATATATTAAAGATTACTTGCAGTCGAATGTGCTTTGGTTTTTCAGCAAGTAAATTACTGTTGCTGTACATAAACAGAAGAAAACTGAGAAATATTGCACATTATATAATAAAATTTGTAAAACGAGTGATTAAATAATTTTTGGTTTAAAATTTACAATGGTTAAATTTGAAGATGAAATATCAATTATTTATAGTATATTTAGTAAATCTGAAAATAAGAAATTTTGGCTAATAGCCACTGACCAATACATGATATTTTTTAGTCGCCAGGTTCTGGCCAATAATTACTTTTTATTTAGAAGCCATCTACTCATCAATGTGAATATCTCTGTTGATAGGCCAAATGTATATAAGTGTATTTTAAAACTGAAGAAAGCAATGTATAGAAGTCACTTAAAAATGTGTTGTTTTTTAATCTAACAAAAAAGAAAAATTATTGTGTGGAAAAACTTTTAAAGAAAAATTATTTTTCCAGTTAAGCAAAATTTTTCATCATCATATTTCAAAGTTTAATCACCTACTGGCGGCATTAGCAAAAACCTTAGTTTAAAAAAAAATGAGTTTGGGGGTGGTTTAAAGGTTTTGGGTTGGAGAGACGGGGTTGTTTTGTAACAGGATGTATATAATTAAAAGAATGATTTTTAAAAAAATGATATGTTTATTTTTCATTAATATAAAAAAATTTAGTTAGTTTTTAAATTTGTTATGTTTTTAGACATTTTATGATGCAGTTAAAAAGAAATTTCGAAAAATTAGACTAATTAATATTCGTATCCTAAACTTTTGTTTATCTATCCTTAAATAAAAATAATTTAAATAGTCAATTATATAATTTTGCTTATTAGATTTTTCTTATTGAAATAGAATTCCATGCAACATTTTGAATTATTATATTACAACTTATTAGCAGTATTTTGCTGTTAAATTATTAATATAGTTTATATCGATTCGTTAGTTAGATGAATGTGTGATAAGTAGTAGATTTTGTTCACGTAAGTTTTTCTCATATTCTGATTTACGTATTTGTACAGGATAGTTATAAATATTTTTGTCGTTTAAATTTATATGTAATATAAGAAAACTTAATTAAATTATTTGCGTGCAAAAAGCATTAAATGAGAAAATTGTCATATTTAAAAAGCCCAAATAATAATATTGCCAAACGCTTTCAACTGAATGCTATATTATTTAACAGGAATATTAAACGAGAAAGAAAACGTTAAAATAAGTAAATTATTACATGTGAAATGCATTAAATGGAAGAAATCACGTCATATTTAAAACGATTTTCTTATAGCGTTTAAAAAGGAAACTTTCTTTCTAGACGTTATTATATTATAAGTCCGGGAGGCAGTGACGTTTTCTACTTTCAACTTCCCTGATTTTTAAATGTGTTATAAAAATTACTTAATCAATCACAAAATAAAGTGTCAGCTGTCGCGACAGCGGTGAATGCGGTCTTGGGAACCAAAAAATCCTCTATTAAATGGAAATAAATGGCAACCGATTGCATAATATCGCCACTGGTCATTATAATATTATTCAGTCTTACGTAATCAGATTCTAGAATAAGTAATTTAAAAATAAGGTAAATTAGAGCGCTTTCGAACCTTGGGGTCTTAACGGTTGTTGCCAGCTCGTAGGGGGCAGAGCCCAAATAAATATATCGTTATGTTCGTTCACAGTTTAAATGAAATTTTGTTTTCTTATTAATAGTACTTTTTGAAATATTACCCACGTTTTTAAATAGTTTAATTTTACTAGTCTGGAATCTATTTAAATGTTTCACTACAAAGTTTTGAAATTTAGAAACATTCCTGAAGAAAAATTCATAATTAAACTGAATGAATGGGGATCAACTCAATATGCTATTTAATTGCAACTAATATATTTTTTATAAAAAAAGAAGAAAGAGAAAGAAAAGAAGGAAGGGGAGCATAGATTTGAGTTCAATAGGACCAGTTAAATTTGAACATTTATAAGCTATAGTATATATATTGAATATTATGATATAGTATTTTTAGTATAGTAGGGCAATTCTACAAAAAGTGGTCGATTTGGCGTTTGAGCAAAGAACGAAAATGCCTGAAACCCATGTGTTAGAAAAATATCTCTATTTTTCGTAATCCCCCTTTGTAAGGTACTTTAAGTACATATAAGAAGGATATTAGGCATTTTCTACAGCTTGGTCAGTACAGTTTTTCAAGACCATCTCATGCATTATCACGGTGAAACAATTTTTCAAACATAAATATTGTGTTTATTTTAGCAGTGAACCTTCAAGGAGATTAACTTGTTTATCCAGAAGTTCGCATAATTTCTTACTCAATGGAAATCAGTTTTTAATGGAACTTCCTTTGTAATTCCATCAGACCCCTTTATGGTTTTCCCCAACAATCGAGCACACTCATGGTTACCGCCACATTTTTTTATTTCAATGAACCAAAATCCTTTTGTGTGATAAAAAACATTTTGACACCTTATGTCATAAAATTTTAATTTTATTGGTTACTAACTTGTTTGGAAAATGACTTTCCTGTGATCGTCTTTATATCCTCTGTGACGGTCGTTATATTCCCTGTGACGATCTTTATTTTTCAACTGTGAAGCAGTATTTTCTTCTTCCTGGCTTGTTTCGGTACAATTGTCAACAATAACCCACATTATAAAACATGCAAGGAAGATGAATTTTTATTCGATATTTTTCATAAAGCAAAAACTTTTGGGGGGAGTCTATTACTGTCATATTTACCCTATTATCAGTTAGCAACAAACACTTATCTTAGCATTCCCTCAACAATTAACTAAGGTAATTATAATAATCTTTCATTTAAAGATATAATCATTTTAAGAAAGTCAGTTATAAAGCAGATCTGGTCAAAATATCGAAGTAGTTTCAGATGTTTGCAAATTTACCCATATAAGACACGCACATACACGTTTCAGTTAATTTTCTTGTCAAAGCATTTGGATACAAAGGTTGGCAGAAGTTTGTTGGAACGCTGAGTGATTGTGAATTTGTCACCAGGACGGATCAGCTAGTATGATATAAAGCATAGTTCACAAAAAAGAGTGGATATTCATGTTCAGTTACAATCTCAACATATATTTTTTTAAATGCATAATGTCTGGATACAATCTAAATAATGTTTTTTTTCTATGGTTGGATTACCATAGTTGAGATGTATTCCAACAGAGCGAAAAATGCCGGGACCAGGACTCGAACCTGGGTACTTTGGCTTGCTGTGCCACACGCTTCCTACTGAGCTATCCCAATGATATCCTGGCTGGCATATTTCGCTCTTATTTGTTGGACATGGCTGAAAACTGCCCCATTAATTTCATTCATCTGAACTATAACTGGCATACTTCACTCTTTAAGAGTGAAATATGCCAGCCAGAATATCGGTCTTTAAGAGTGAAGTATGCCAGCCAGAATATCAGTGGGATAGCTCAGCAGAAAGAGGGTTGGCACTTCAAGCCAAAGTACCCAGGTCCGAGTTCTGGTCACGGCATTTTTCTCTCTTTTGGAATAAATCTCAACTATGATACTCCAACCATAGAAAAAAATTACCTAGTTGAAAATACTTTCCTCTGTTCATTATAAATAATGTTTTGTTATTGATTTGTTAATCAAAAAGCATCTGTAGTAGGGTGTTGCGCATGCATAATTTACCTTTAAATAGCTCTTAGGGTAACCAGTAGAACGTTGGCAAGTTGAAACCTTATAATATTTATCTTAGTAATTTTCTTAGAAATAATACTACCTCCAACAGATTACAAAGCGGTGAAACAAGCAAAAACTTCTGTCTGATTGAGATAGAAAAAAATGAAGTAAGTACCTATAAACTTTATTTTGATACAGAACCCCCCCCCCCCCCTCCCAACCGAAAAAAAATCTTAATGATGACCATTTCTCCTATTTTAAAAACTGCAGAGTACATTTGTTTGAACCAAAGCTCCTTGTTTATTATTTTCTACAATTCTCTTATAGTGAAATTTTATTGAGCGATCGTCTACATACTGAAATTGTATCAAACTGTAAAATTTGCATTACTAACATCTGATTTTGACATCACATTCGTGTTTTCTGGTACATTCTACCTTCGGATACCAAATGGAAAGTTCTTCAGCAGTGTTGAATTCAGACACTTTTCTCCGGGAGGGATTTATGTGGCTCCCGGGGACATTATAGAGTTCCGGGGGGGAAATTACACTTTTTGACCATTGAAAGCATAAAATTTCAAATCTTCCAGGGGAACATTTCAATGCTCCGGGGGGGACATTCCCCCCCTGGCCACCCCCTAGATTCAACACTGTTCTTCAGTCAAGTAGTTTAGAAATTATGCAGATTTAAACATTAGAACCCCTAATGTTAGATTCATTTTTAATCAGTGCAAAATAGATAAGAATAGCGGTAGTTTTTTAAGCATCATTAAAATACTACTTGCGCAGTAAACTATAATTTTTTATTTGCCTATTTGAAGTTCTAGAAATCGATTCCTATTAAAAAATTCATAGGGTAAAACCTTTTTTTTTTTTCAAAAATTAATTCTGAAAATATATGTATTTTAAAATTGATTTTCGAAAAAAATATGCATTGTAGCCTATGAATTTTTTAATAGAAATCGATTTATAGAAGCATCAAATTTTCGAATCCAAAATTACATATCACTCTGTCTAGTGGTTATTGAGTTATGCTTAAAAAATTCCCCGCATTGCCATCTGTTTTCAACGATTGAAAATATATTTAACATTAGAAATTCCAAAATTTAAACCGGCATAATTCCTAAACTACTTGACCGAATGACTTTCCTTTCAGTATCTGAATATAAAATTTACCTTAAAATACAAATATAATCTCAAAATTACTTAATATTCAAAATTTTAAAGTTTGATACATTTCCAGTATGTATACACCCCTGCTTCTCAAGAAATTTTCAGTGTAACATGATTCTAGAAAATAATAAACAAAAAGCTTTTGTCCAAACATGTTTATCCTGCAAATTTTAGAAATGGATTAAAATAACTACTGTGCTGATTTGTTTTTTTAGGGGGATGGGAGTACTGTACATGCATATTTTTGGTATCACGCTTGATAATTGAAAAGTTTTGTGTATGACCATGTTATGTGACATTTTTGAAAAAGATTTTTGGATGTGAAAACATATTATGGCTTAACTTAGATACACAACTTTCATTTATTATGCCAAGTCTGCAAATAAGAGAGTTTCCAGTGAATGATCAAGTAAGAGAGTTTCCAGTGGATGAAGATTTGAAGTACAAGGCTTTGTGTTGTTTCATTATTGGAATATGTATTTTAAAATTGATTTTCGAAAATAAATGCATTGTAACCTATGAATTTTTTAATAGAAATCGATTTATAGAAGCATCAAATTTGCGAATCCAAAATTACATATTATTCTGTCTAGTGGTTATTGAGTTATGCTTAGAAAATTCCCCGCATTGCCATCTGTTTTCAACGATTGAAAATATATTTAACATTAGAAATTCCAAAATTTAAATCTGCATAATTCATAAACTACTTGACCAAATGACTTTCCTTTCGGATTTGAATGTAAAATTTACCTTAAAATACAAATAATCGCAAAATTACTTATTCCCCACAATCGAGTCCCAACTATATTCAGGAAGCCGCTGTTATCTGGTACGCATACAACATGTTCTACGAATAAGAAACAAGTATTTGGATGCATGAAGTGGTAAAACATGGTAAGTGCGTTAAGTCATTAAAATATCCCATATCAGAAAAGCTGTAGCCATGTCAATGAAACCCTAATATTTGAAGTGCTATTTCTTCAGTACCGGGAAAACAGTGATTAAGTGAAGCAACAAAAAAGAGCGTTCAGTAAACTTTAAAGTTTATTTTTTCAAATTTTAAAAATTGCCATTGAAATGTGTCTCTTCAATTCTGACTTTAAATAAAATATTTTGAACACTTTTTTCTTTATTTGTTATGACCTAGTTTCATACATACACTGGATAAGGATATTAAACTTCTTTGGAACAAAAAGTTGCTTTATGGTCTTATTTCAATTATACTGAAGTTTTATTTTTTTCCTGTTGTGCTTTTCCACTCTTTACAAAGTCATATTGATGTGTTTTATTTTATTACAGGTACATAAAGCTAGAGGATTATTTTAAGAGAAAAAGTCAGTTAAACATGCAAACAATAACCAACAGTAAGTAGAAGCTTTTCAATTCTGAAACATGTAACAAACTACTTCATCTTTATGTTCATTCAAATGTGAAGCCTTTCACTTATGAGTTGTGAAATAAAGCATTTTCTCAGAACGGTAATTTATACATTCACCTATGCATTCATATAACTGAGAAACCGTTTAAGTGTGAGCTGTGCAGAAGTAAATTTTCTCAGAATATTTTAGAAAATCATCTACAAAGTCATACTAATGAGACGCGCATTTATACTAATGCGATGCTTTATGTTTGTAATGTATATAACAAAGCATTTTTCAGAAAAGTAGTTTAAACATGCATCTACGTGCTCGTACTAAATAGAAACCTTTTGTGTGTGAACTATGCAGCAGAAAAGTTTCGTGTAAGAAGAGGTCAGATTATCACCTACTCACTCATTCTAATGAGAAGCGTTATTTTTGCAATGCACACAGCAAAGAATTTTTTCAGAAGATCAATTTAAACACGCACCTACTCAGTTATACCAAGGCGAATCCTTTTGTGTGTGAACTCTGCAGCAGTAGATTGTCTGGAAAGTATAGTTTAGATAATCATTTACATAATCGTCGACGCATTCATTCTAATCAGATGCACACTCACACTAATGCACTGCTTTATATTTGTGAGGTATGCAGTACAGAATTTTCTCACAAGAATAGTTTAGATATACATCTACGCACTCATACTAATGAGAAGCGTTATTTTTGTGATGTATTCAGCAAAGGATTTTTTCATAAGTGCAATTTAAAAACTCACCTACGTACGCATACTAATGAGAAGCCTTTTGTGTGTGAACTATGCAGCAGAAAATTTTCTCATAAGACTAGTTTAAACTATCATTTACGCACTCATACTAATAAGAAACTTTGCTTTTGTGATATATGCAACAGAGGATTTTTTCACAGGGGTCATTTAAAGACTCACTTACGCACGCATACTAATGAGAAGCCTTTTGTGTGTGAACTATGTGGCAGAAAATTTTCTCACAAGACTGGTTTAGATAATCATTTACGCTCGCATACTAATGTGCAGCCTTTCGTGTGTGAACTGTGTAGCAAAAAATTTTCTCATAAGAATAGTTTAGATGTACATCTACGCACTCACAATAATGAAAAGCTGTATTTTTGCGATATATGCAACAAAGGATTTTTTCAGAAGTGTAATTTGAAGACTCACCTACGCACGCATACTAATGAGAAGCCTTATGAGTGTGAACTGTGCCGCAAAAAACTTTCTAGTAAGAATAGATTAGATTATCACTTGCGCACTCACACTAATGCGATGCTTTAGTTTTATGATGCATGCAACAAAGGAATTTTTCAGTAGGGTATTTTAAAGACACACATATGCAGTCATACTGAAGAGAAACCTTTTGTGTGTGAATTATGCAGCAGAAAAGTCTAATTTAGATGCACATCTACACATTTATACTAAGGAAAAGCCTTTTCCATGTGAAGTATGCTGCAGAAAATTTACTCAAATGGGTTATTATGATAGACATCTACGCATTCATACTAAAGCGAAGCCTTATGTATGTGATTTATGCAATGGAGGATTTTCTGAGAAGAATAGTTTAAACAACCCTTGCACACTCATACTAAGAAGAAGCCTTTAGTGTGTGAAATATGTGGCAAAAAATATTCTCAGAAGAATGGTTTAAATTATCGTCTACACACTCATACTAATGAGAAGCATGTGTGCTTTTTCTAGAAAGGGATTTCTCAGGAGGTAATTTAAACATGCACACTTTATATGAACTATGAAACAAAACTTTCTCTCAAAAAATTATTTTAGAAGCCCATCTGTGCACTTAAACAGGTGAAAAGCTTTTTGTGTATGAAGTATGCAGCAGATAATTTTTTTAGAAGAATAGTATAGATAAACATCTCTGCACTGATACTAAGAAGCAGTCGTTTGTGCATTATGGGACAAAAGCTTTTCTCACTGGACAAATTTAATTACTCATGAACGCACCTGTACCAATGAGAAGCCTCTTGCTTGCAAGTTATGCAACACAGACTTTTCAGAAGAAACATTTAAAAAACGGCCTATGCACTCATACTTACTTATATTTATAGAAAGCCATTTGTGTGTGAAATATGCAATAAAGCATTTTCTCGGGGAATTTTTAAAAATAAACATTGATTCATTCAAACTAATGGGAAGCCTAGTGTCTGTAATGTAATCAATTCTTTTAAAGATTATTTAAATGTCCATTAAAACTCTCATACTACTAAAAACCTTTATTTCTGATATTCATTTATGGATTATTTGAAAACAGTACTTTAAATGGTCACGTATGGGATTCATACTACTGAGTGAAATTTCATACCTTCTGTCTGGAAGTTGTTACACAAAATTTTTTGACAAGGCGTGTAGAGTTTATGTAGGTATATTCATAATACTGGTACAAAGCCTTTTAATTGTTAATAAAGCATAACAATTTTTTCTGAGAATAATTAAAATGCTAAGTGTTATTTAATGGATGAGAAGTTTTTTGCTTTGGAATTATGTGGCGACATATTTTGGGGAATTGTAAACTAACACATTTGAACTCATTCTGGCTAGTTTTGTCTACCAACTGTGAAGAAAAAAAAATCCTGATAGCTATACCTCCTTTAAAAAATTATGTTGTTTATAGCAATCCTGAACCTTTTGCTCGTGAAATTTGTACAAAAAAGCGTGTAATAGGAGACCTTTGGAAAGTCTTCTGCTATTTCTTGATGATTAAAAAACTTTTTTAAGGATAATATTTGGTCATACGAAAACTCTGGAGTTTTGCAAAGAGAAGCGCAATTTCGTTTATTTATTTTGCTACTGCTGATATGCAGTGGCCTTGAATGACCCACATACGTATATTAGATCTTTTCTGCTTGCGCTGCATAATTCGCGTTTGTGTTGTGGCCTAATTTTAATTTTAGTGAAGTGTTAAAAATGGGGAACCAAAATGTTAATTTTTGTCATTATGCTCTTTTATTTTAAGAAAGATAAAATACTATTCAGACTGCTCGTAAAATTTGTGCTGTATAGGGACAAATTGATGTTTAAGATTGAATTTGAAAGTGGTTTGAGAAGTTTTAGTACGTAAATTTCTCCCTCGAAGTTCATGCCCGCTCTGGACGACCATCATCTGCAAAGGAGGACCTCTTAAAAGAAATTATCGCTGAAAATCCATGTTACACAGTTCAGAAACTATCACACTGACTAAATATTCCAGAAAGTACATTGAATAGTTCTTTGAAGAAGATTGGGTACGTGAGATGCTATGATTTATGGCAAAAAACGGCAGAACTCTCCGGATGACCCAATATATTATAGAAATATGAAGTATAAAGAATTTCTCCAAATAAATTAAAATCTCAGTTTCACACTCATAGTTATTAATCTAAACTTTTTGTTTGTGAGTTATGCAGCATAGGCATGTCTAAAATTTATTTCACTGTCTGAGTTCATACCACACTCTTAAATCAATTATATACTAAAGTTGTAAGGAGCTGGCGTCAACCTCTCCAGAATAGTAAATATAATGAAGAGACTGATGAAATGTTGGTAGTACACTGGTTTACAAGTCAGAGGACCGTGATGAGCCATCTCGGTTGTAGTGAGCTCCACAAAGTATTTTGGTAGTTTCTCGTTAGCCGGGCCCAAAATATCACCAACATATATTTTTCCAATTTGGCAAAGCACGTTATGCCATCCTTTGTTAAGGCATACACGTGCATATACGTTAGTAGGTAAAATACATACAATCCGTACACATTTAAAAAATAAAAACAATTGTTACTTAATTTATTTAAAGTATAAAAAGAAAACAACTATTTTTTTTAAGTTATGCGTAAACAGAGAATCTTTAGCTTAAATAGCAGTGTTTGTAATACAGACGTGCAGAGATAAAAGAAACGGCATATGTTTTTCTTGATTTAAAGAAAAGGTATATATTTTTCTGATTTAAAGAAAACTTATCAAAATTTTTGTGCGAGTTGCATTAGTAAAAATGTCATTGTCTAGAAAAAAATATATTTTGTGTCATCCATTGTAGACAAGGCTATAATTTACTTTATAGCTAAGCCATGCATGTATTTAATATATAGATAGATTCATTACGCTATGGTTAAATGTATTGGAATAATGGTAAAATAACCAATCGTAGGCTTTCAGAAATTTGCAAAACAAATTATTTTAAACTTTTTTTTTTAAAGTTATGTATGTTTTATTCTATACTGAGTTTATAAAATAACTAGCTGTTACCCGTGACTTCGTTCACGTAACATCGAAAAAAGAATAAATGCATTAATTAAACAAAATATTTCACTACTGAAAATTAAAAATACAAATAATTAACTAACTCTTTATCACATTTTATAGGAGACAATACGGTATTTCTTTGTTATAGGGACGTTGACATAAGTCAGTTTTAAAAAAAGTTAAATTTTGTGCCAAATAATCTCGAATATGAAACTGCAACCAATGGAAAAAAGAGGGCCAAATGATATCATGGAAATCGATGAATTCGGTAAAAGCAAATATCAATTTTACCCGATACACCATTTTACTTTTAACGACTTTGTAAAATGTTTTAACAGTTCTTACAGTAATTATTGCATTGGGATATAAAATTACCGTTGACATGTATTTATTAATAGATTTGTTTAAACTTTCCAATGTACTTTTAATGGCTCCGTTCATGATACGTCAATCGGGCCGCCCGAACGCAAGAAGATACCCTTATGTAGTAGGTCTTATCAGAGCAAGGAAGTTCGAAAAAATTTATTTATTTCGTACTTTTATGGTTCAGTACAGGTGAAACTAACGATTACATCTTCTTAACTTTCCAAAGCAATCGTTCTCGTAATCGGAATAAATATGCCTATATTCACTCAGACTCAGACAAAGTTCAAAAGCTTCAAGTGGTCTGACAGCCCGATAAGCGTTCATAATCTGAAAACTTTTGCCCGGGCTATGCTCGCCCGACTCATAAAAACTGTGTGTGGTTTTGTTCACGTGATTGGAATTTTTGGGTTTATATTTTACTTGGCTTGGTAGGTTTATTGATACAGCTGTAGCAGCTTGATCCAGGGATGGCAAGGTTTTTCCCACCCCCGGTAAATACCATAGTAAAAACCGGTATTTACCGTCCTGGGAAATACTATGTTTTTCCCACATGGGAAAAACTGATTATTAAAAAGATAAATATATATTCAAAACAACCTTTAAAAATGTCAAAATTGAGTTCTAAGTAAATAGCTTGAAAAGGAAAAAAAAAAAGAAAAGGTTGACCTACGAAAACGGACAATGGAGTGCTTTTATTTAAATATTTACACACCACACAGATTCCCAAATATTTACCAATCATAATCGTATTCATATTCTTCGTCTTCCACTTGCACATTGGATTTTAGCATCATATAACGAAATACTAATTTAGAGGCTTTTTGGAAACCCAGTCCATTTCTAATTGTTTATTATTTTTATTAATATTGTTTATTTAATAAAATATTTATTTAGGAAATTCATTATTATTAAAAAATTTTATGTTTTATGCAATAATTCTTATTTATTTGTATTTCTTTCCTACAGAATAATTTTAAACCTAAGAGAAATTCGTAATAATTATGTATTTCTAACTTTAATTTTACACATCAGATTCAGAAAACCAGAATATTTCTTACATATTGTCATTTGGAAGTTTTCCCTGTATTTACCACTTTTTCTCGGTATTTACCACTTTTTCCCGGTGGGATGGGAAAAACTAGTTTTGGACAGGAAAAAGCCAACCCTGGCTTGATCGGAGATCTAAAATATTTAAATTTTTTAACATTCTAAAATAATTTTTTTAAACCTTCATATTTTGTAATGACCCAACATAAAAATAACAGAGGACCGAAGTATGATCTATATTTATTAGTTTTAATGATGTATAAGTTGATAGTATTTATATAAATATATGTATTGTACAAAACAATGCATATAATAAAATAAAGTTTAATTCTCTATAAAAAGTGCATATTTAACCAAGTAGGAGAGGACGCTCGGATAACTGATTTGCCTGACGCAGTGTTGAAAAAAGTCCTGAGTGTGAGCTCTCAGAAAAAAATGAAAATATTACAAATATTGATTGGTACTTAGAGTGTTTTGGATTGTATTACACCGACGAGCTTGGAAGGTGTGGATCCAAAGTCCGTGCTCTCCTTTTATTTCAGATTTTTTTCTCTTAATTTTTTTAAAATTTAGAATAATTGATCAATTGCTTTATATTTTTTTAGATAAATAGAATCTCCTATTTCAGATTTTTTTCTATTTTTATTTATTTAAAAATTATTTATCAGTTGCTTTATATTTTCGTGATAAATAGTTAATAAATGAAGAATTTGATATCAACGTGCTATGATATTTATTTGTAACAGTAAAATAAAATCTTTGTTAAAATTTGATACAAAAAAGCTTTTAAACATTTCATGAAAATATCTTTTTTAAAAACAATATTAATAAAACATGAATATCTAATTAGCAAAATTAATTTCTAAAACATATTTTTATTGAAATTAGTTTATTGATGTAAATTGAATTATATATTACATTTATTTTCCTATGATTGCATATTTTATTAATGTGCTAATAACAGGTCAATAAACATACCAAAACACGAGAAACAAATGGCACTCAAAATCATGTTATTATATGCAAAGTATTTAAACGTTCAGTAGAAAGTTTATAAACACTCGAACCACATTTTATTCATTACGAAACTAGATGGTATATCACATGTATTTTACCTCTTTGGAAAAATGTATGGTGATATTTCTATTTAAAATAATGTATATATTTTAGTAAAATGAACTTGAGCTATGAAAAAACAACACTCATTTGACAGGGAAGATTTGTATAAATGATTTAAATGTAAATGTCCTGAATAAGGACCCAATTGATTTTATCGCAAGCAATACACAAGAAATTGTAAATAATGGAAGTTGGTCAAAAGAAATGGTACACATGATTAAGATTAATAAAACAGCAGTCACTCCACGGATTATAGGACGCTTAAAAGATCATAAGGAAGGAAACCCTATTCGGCCAATTGTAACTAAATGTATAGGACCTACATATTATCTAGAAAGGGCATATGTTACCTTATTAAAGACTATCCTCCCTCAGTCCGAGTTTGTAATTTCCTCGACAACGGATTTTATTAAAAAAGTAAAACTTTTTCGGATTACTGAGAACAGCATTTTTGCGAGTTTGGATGTGGTATCGTTATATCCATCTGTAGGTATGAATGTTGTGGGCTTGTTCGTAGAAGAAGCTATTAATGGTAATTTAGCTTTTAGCATAAACACAAAAAACACACTTATTTCCGGATTTAATCTTATCAAAAACAATAACGTTTTACAGTTTGATAATATTTATTATAAACAAAAGGATGGAGCACCAAGGGGCTCCCCCATTTCGGGTTTATGTGCAGAGATTAAATTAAGACCCATTGAAAATATGGTTATGAATGATTTTAGTGTAAAACCTGCATATTGGTGTAGATTTGCAGATGATATTTTTATTATATGGGAGCATAATATGGATTTATTGAACGACTTTGTGGTTAAACTTAATAAAATTGATACAAAAATACAATTTACCCTGGAGTAAGAAAATCAGAACCGTTTACCTTTTCTTGATGTGGAGCTGATAAAAAAAGCAGTAATTTAACAATAATTCGGACAGTTTATAGGGAAAATATGCGTTCAAATAATACTATTTCCAGAGATGCTTCATCACCTTTAAGTTATAAACTGTCTGCATATAGGTTTTACATCCGTAGAGCATTTTCAGTATGTACGGATATTTATATCAATGAAGAACTTGACAGAATTAAAATTATAGCAAATGAGAATGGTTTTTCAGAGAAGTTAGACAATAAGTTAATTTATCAATATGAATATCAGGATAACAAACAGCAAGAATTAACAGGAAAACCAGCTAAATTTTATAAATTTCAATATATTCCGAAACTTTTTGAGAAATTGAAATATAATTTAAAGAAATATGAAATAAATTTGGTAGCATCCCCTCCAGTTAAATTGAAAACGTTACTACATAAGAAGATTGATCCCATACCGATAGAAGATTTAGCAGGAATCTATAGAATCCCAGTTACTATAGAAATAATAGAAAATAGGATGAAATGTTATAAAGTTAAAGACTACATTGGTATGACTTTAAGAAAATTTTAAATTCGTTTAAAAGAGCATATTGCAGATATCAAATGCAATAGAAGTAAAACGGCACTTTCCAGATTAAAACAAGAGCAGTCGATTAAAATAGATTTTGATAAAGCTAAAATAATTAAACCCACATCCTCCTGTCATCAAGCAATAATAAATGAATCCATAGAAATTTTAATCAGAAAAGATAAGACATGCAATGATTCGGTATCTTACAACATCCCTAAATTGTGGTATAAACTTTTACAGATTGTTCAAGAATGAGTAAGATTAGCACATTCTTCCCAATACTTCCCACTCCTAGTGACCTGTTTGTAATGGTTTGACCATTCTTCAACAGAAAACGATGTTTTACTAGTTTTAGACTATTTGTTTTGTGTACGTCTGCGTGTTAGTTTTATAACCCTGATGACGAGCTAAGGTTGCTCGAAAGCGTTAGGTTTTTATCATTGTGAAATACAATTATGTATGTTTGAAAAACACCTTAAGTAAAGTTTTATTAAATGATGCATATGTGTTTTGTGACATTTGTGTTGTTTTAAATAAGTATCTATTTTATTTTTATAGCATTTTTCACATTGATTTTACATTGTGAAGTATGGTTTGCTTTCTAGTCTGAATAAAAATTTACAGTTAAAATACTCCCTATAAAAAACCTGGAGAAATTATCCTACTTGCAAATGGATATTTTCGCACAATAATACTTATTTTATATATTTTTACATTTTCTAAAAATATATAACGCTTAAATATTAAAAGACACTGTAATGTAAAATTTTAATTGTGAAAAAGCTCAATTTGCAAACTCTCTGACTCATTTTTAAACACAGAGGGCATAAAATTGGCAGGTCTGACTATTGAAGTGATTTGGAATCGAAATGAATTTTCCATATTTTGATAAATAAATTTCTTATCAAGTCATAAGCAATTCGTGTCACGTGACGACACGTTTTTCCCTTTTCTTGTGCTGCCGAGTCCGGAATTTGATTCAAACGCCAGCTTTGACATTATTTTCTAGAAGATCTTCTGTATTTACCGAAAAACGGAAAACGTCTTTCCATTTCATAGTTTCTGAATAAGAACACCTGCCACTTTCATGCATTTCCCAACAAAATTGAATTCAGAAATGTGTCAGAAGGTAGCTCTTTTGGATATGAGAACAGTCTTAAGCAATTCATGCTCATACGTAGTGATAATTATTTTGTGTGGCCCTTTAAATGATCTATAGATTTCTTTAAAAGATATTTAGTCATGATAATACATTACATATGTGCAAATTATGTACAAACTAAAACAAGTTGCATACTTTAACTTCGTTATTTTTATTAATAAGTGGGTCGCGGAGGTTTAGTTACAGTAGTTAGTATATTTGTGTGCCACAAAATGTAAATGGTTGAAAACTCTGCGTGCAATCATCAGCATAGACAATTCACCTGTCTTTAAAAGAAGTTTCTGGTACTTTTGTTCAGAGTTTTATAAAACGTGTTTCCTTTTTTTTCTGATTGTCCGATACTCTTCAACTGTACATAAATTAAAATACGACCTATATTTATAAATATATATTTCCGTTTACGAATTCGATGACAGACATTTCTATTCCTTAAAATCTTCATATGATAAATTTTGAAATTGACCGCCTCAGGCAACTCATCACTTTGCAAACTCTATAAAAAAAAATTAAACAGGGATTCAGTATCTAAATAAACAGATCGTGCTCTTTATACTTCAGTTTTCAATTAATTTTCTCAGTGCAAAAAACGTTCTGCGGACAGTCTGATTCTGAATCCCGCCTATTGTGTAATTGGTGTCTTGTAATAAGAGACGTTAAACATACCCGGGAAGAGTCAGGAAGTTGTTGTATTACTCTAAAGAAAAGGACAATGGTCCTAGTCAAGAGATTTTTTCCCTTCCCACATGTGCATGTAAACAGACATAGAATGAAAGATGGAAAATATGTTCTACTTTTCTGCAAAAAAAGAAAAAAGCAGGGGAAATATTTTTACTTGAATTTGATTATAGCGTTAAAGATTTTTTTAAAACGTGATAAAAAAAATTACTGCTGTGAACAAATATTTGTGTGGTACAGTAATGTAACGTAACATTTGCAGTAATAAAATAATGCTGTTTTTCTTTCATGTTGCCACTTTTCAGTTGTCATATTTTTAAGGTAATATCAAATTCCCTGCTCAACAAAGTGCGAAACTTTCTGACACATTTTAAAACGTAGAAGCATAAAATTGGCAGGAGTGACTATTGAAGCAATTTAGAATCGACTGCGTTTTCCATTTTTTGATAAATAAATTCATTATTGATAAAACCGATTCTTATAACTGATTCTTGTCACTTGACGACTTTCCCTTTCTCGCGCTGTTGCGTCAAGAATTTGATTAAAAAGGCCCATTCTGTCAGTATTTTCTGAAAAATCTTCTACCTTTTCCAAAAAATGAAAAATGTCATTCAATGACATAGTTTCTGAATAAGAACACGTCAATTTCATGGGTTTCCGAATGAAAATGAATTACAAAATGTGTCAAAAAGTAGCTCCTATGAATATGAGAACAACCTTAATAATTTTAAGCAAAAATTAATTTTTTTATAACAATCCATTATTTTTTAACCTATATAATAAGGGCTTTTATATTTGAATGTAACGTCGTGTAAAGAAACAGATTTTTTTTAACCTATATAATAAGGGCTTTTATATTTGAATGTAACGTCGTGTAAAGAAACAGATTTACATTTATAAAACATGAATTTTAACTGTGACATATTTTCTACTTTTTAATACACTAATGAAAGTGTGTTTTTTAAACAAATTATTTTTACATTTACGAATATTCAATTATGAGCTTATAATTAAATATATTTCCTATGTTTTTAAACATTAAGTTGTAAAACCAAGGGATGATTATAACAGAAATTTAAGCATATACCAAAACTGGAATTAATTTATATATATTTTCTGAAAATCAAAATTATATTTTAATTGTAAAAACATTATATTATAAAATAATATCAGTTTTTAAAGAAATGGAAAATTTGAATACTAATTGTATTAAGAAAACTGATAAAATCTAAATAATTTAACAATTAGTTTTATTAATCTGGTTTTAATACAGTTGTGACGTGCATGCTAAGGGCCTTACCGACAAGCTCAGTCATGACTCAGTCAAGGTTTAAACTATTTGGGAATGGATCTGGCGGAGTCTCTTCACAAGTTTTGGCCTATGCTAAACGACGATCCACAAAGTTCAATCACTAACTAGCTCTTCACTAGAAATAACTAAATAGCTTTACTAAACAAAGTTCCACTTACGTAACGAACATTGATAAGATAATCCACTACTAACTCCAGCGGACACTCGAAATATTGTTTTAGAAGATTTTAAAAGAAAATAAAATATTAAAATACGCATTTTAAATAGAAAGTTATTTAAATAAATGAAATAAATGGAATTTTGTTTAAGATAGGAAATAATTTAATAAACTAGGGTTGTAGAATAAATTTAGAAGAGAAATTTTTATGGAATAAATTTAATGAAGCACGGAAACTTTAATTTTTGTAATATATATATATATATATATATATATATATATATATATATATCTACTCGCTAATATTCAGATATAAAGTTTTTCATCTTAAAATATATTATGAAGATTCTTTTGTGACTTTTGGGTCAACTCGAACTCGACCCACAAGTGTCAAAAATTCAGCCCGAAAGAATTAAAATAGCTCGATTCAAACCCGACCCATAACGAAAAAAGTTTAGTGCCAAAACGACACGACCTGCAAGTCGTATGGGGTTTAGTTTGACCGACTTCATGCCAGATTCTATCTGCAACTAGACCAGATCCTGGGAAATTAGTTCTATTTGCGGAATATTCGAGAGTGTAGAATCCTGTAATTGTGTTAACCGATCAAAACATGAGAATTTTATACCCATTTAACCCAAATCAGCCTCCAAAAAATTAGTCGACCCGCAACAGGACCTGAGCCCTACAAAATATTTTTTGTCAATATGCAACCCGACCAAAAATGATAAACTTCGACCTCAAACCCAACACTCTTCCAAGTCCGACCCCAAGTCGAAATGAAAAAAATAAATCTACATTGAGTGCAACTATGCAAAAGTAATCTGCAATTATATTTGTAACATGGTTGACATGGTTTAAACCAACTGGTTATAATCTAAAAAAAAATGTTTTTTTAGAAGAAATCTAATATAACATTTCTCTTTTTTTTTATGATTTAAGTGTTTCAAATTATTGGATATAAATAATTTCTACTTTTAATACTTTAATTCAGCAATACACATTAGAAATAGTGGGTCTTGGCCATGTTTGTATGTGTAAGATGAAAATTAGTATATGTTCATGAACATATCTAGGGCATTAGAGAGAAAAAAGCATGTGATTTTATCAAAGATAAAATAGATTTAAAATATTGAATATTTGGCATAAAATATTTTCAATTTTTAAAAATGAGATTATTTAAAGAAATTAATAGTAAGAAATATGAATTTGAGAAATATGAATACTTAGAAAAAAATTATTTGCAAGACTCAGTTTTGCGAATTCCTGTTTCGTACGAATTTTAAAATAGTACATCGGCTTCTTAAACGAAAAAAAAAAACAAAGACACCTAACTATATCCATGATCACTTTTGTTTACGGCGAACCCTTTCGTTTGAAAAAATATAAATATCAACCCTTCTTAAAATGTTCTTTCCGTAAGTCACTTCCGCAATTTTCGCTATTTCAGCAATTTTTAAAAATCCAAATCTGTGTTTCTGATCAAGATACAAAAAACGAAAAGTTCCACACATCAAATCTACCTTCCTTGCCATTTAGAATTTGGATTTCGTTTTGAAAACTATAAATGTTATCCCTTTGAAAAAAAATTGTTTCCGAAAGTCATGCGAATTTAGTTTGTGCCATGTTTAAAATTGCATCTGCTTCGGAAATACAGACAAACAAAGATACATTACCAAACCTACGTTCATTGTCTTTAAAACGCAGTCTCTGGTTTTAAACAGCATCCATATTAACCCTTTCAAAACCGTTCGTTTCCGTAAGTCACTTTCGCGAATTCAGTTTTTTTCTTTCCAATGCTAACCGTTCTGTCCCTGGAACTTTTTATCGAAATACGAAAAAGCGAATCACACACGCTTAACCAGCATACATTCAGCTTTAGAAAAAATCTTCGGTTTTACAAAAATACGGATATTAACCCTTTAGAAAACTCATTTTCGAAGTCACTTTGTCGAATTTCGTTTTCTTTCGTGCAATTGCCCTTTATTATGCACACATATGATTAACATTATGCACATTTTATATAAAAAAAAAAAACACGCAATTTTTTCTCACAGTTTTTGGTCAATTCTTTTATATCACGTATAAAAATCTCGAAAGGTTCGTACAACCGTTAAGTGCTTGAAAAAAATTAAAATCTATTCCACATACCAATACTTTTATATTTTTGATTTCGTCAAAGTTTCAAAAATATTTTACATGAGCCTATAATTTTTTTTGTAAAAATCGGACGGTAATTTTTCTTATTATTAGCGAAAAACTAATAGCGTCAGACATATTTACTTATAAAATAGACAAAAGCACAATGATAATGAATTAATTTAATGAAGATAAAAGAAATGTATCTTTTTCAAACTATTTGTCTATTATAGTAAATTTTGCCCTCCTTCATATTTGAATTTTTAGCGACTGTTATTGAAATTTCATAATTTTTTCGCGATCCGCGACGATTTTTTAAATTTGTGAAAGAATTTTGGTCACGATGGTTTAGTTCACTTCAGTTAATTTTGTACTCTGCGATTTTTAACGTTTTCTTCCGTTCCGACGCGATTTTTTGACATTTGTGAAAGAATTCTGGTTACACTGTCTTAGTCCAATGTAGAATATTTTGTCTTATTTTCGATAAAATTTATTCGGAATTTGTACAGTGATTTTTGAATTTTTCGAGACATTTTTATGCGATTTTTAGATTTTTTTGAGTGAATTTTTGAACATTAGTAAATCAGAATTTTGTTTAAACTTTTAGCCTAATATAGTAAATTTTATCTTCTTCAATTTCTGAATTTTTTGCGAATTTTATTGTGTTGTTAGCCTTGTTAACGTTTTTCGGCGATTTTTTGACATTCGTGAAAAAATTGCGGTTACAATATTTTAGCCCACTATAATAAAGTTTTTTTCTTTGCGTTTTTGTCGTTATTTAAGGCATTTTTTATGCTTTTTGTGGTCTGCGGCGATGTTTTGACATTCGTGAAAGATTTCGTTTTCAAACTTTTAAACTAATGTTGTAAATTTGATTCTCCACGTGATTTTTGAATGTTTCGCATTCCGTTACGATTTTTCGACATTCGTAAAAATAATTCGGTTTCAAACTTTTAGCCTAATAAATTAAATTTTGTCCTAAACGATTTTTGAAATTTTTGCACTTTTTGTTGCGATTCTTAACATTTATTCATGCTCAGTGGCGAACTTTTGAAATTCGTAAAAGATTTCAAATATTTAGTCTAACATAGTATATTTTGTCTTCTGTGATTTTCAGCGTTGGTTTTTGACATTCATGAAATAATTACGATTACAATGGTTTAGTCCTCTGTCGTAAATTTTGTTATCTGCGATTTTTGATTTTTTAACTATTTTTATGCGATTTTTAGAGTTTACTTCTTGTGCGTGTATCGTGGCGATTTTTCCACATTAGTATAAAGAATCTGGTATAACCTTTTAGCGCATTATTGTAAATTTTGTTCTTTTTTCAATATCGTGTTTTCGGAATTCGTGCAGCGATGTTTGAATTTTTTGCTATTTTTAGAGTTTTTTCGCGATTTTCCAAATTAATAAAAGGAATTTGATTCACACTTATAGCCTAATATTGTACATTTAGTCTTCCTCGATATTCAAAGAGTTTTTTCGCGTTTCACGTCGATTTGTTTCGTTCGTGACAGAATTAGAATGTTTTAGTCCAATGTAGTAAATTTTGTCCTCGGTGAGTTAGTATTGTATTTTTGGGGGTTATTTATGAGATGTTTTGGGCAGTTTTTTTATAGTTTCGTAAGATTTCTACACATTAGAAAACGAAACCGATTTTAATCTCTTAGCACAATATTGTAAATTTTGTGCTCTTTTGAATAAAGTTTATTCGGTATTCATACAACGATTTTTATTTTTCGTGAACTTTGTATGCGATTTTTAGTTTTTAAGTGTTCCGCGGCGATTTTCGTCATTCATAAAAGAAATCCTGCTTTAATCTTTTAACACAATAAAGTAAACTTTTTCGTCTGCGACATTTGAAATTAATTTTTTTGACTTTCAACGTTTCACGCAATTTGCGGCAATTTTTCCAGATTATTAAAAGGAACCTTGCTTTAGTCATCTAGCACATTATAGTAAATTTTGTTCTCTTTTAAAAAATGTTTATTCGGCATTCGTGCAGAGATTTTTTGAGTGTTTTTGCCTTTCGTGGTGCTTTTTGACCGGACCGGGCAACACTGGGCTGTTCAGCTAGTAATATATTATAAATCTTAATTGTAAAATAATAGGTAAATAGATATTTAATCAGAAAAAAACACTAGTTAACTGAACTTTCCAAGCTTCCATTTGTAAAAATTATCATGTACATCAGTTTGATTCATTAATATTCGACTGTGTGGATATATAATGGCACGATGTAAAACTGTGTATTTTGCATTTGTGGAGTGTAAAGTAGCTTTTAATAATTTTAAGTTTAGAAAAAAGCATTGGACAGATTACAAAAGAATTCAGAGATCATTTGTAACCAAGGGTTGCACACCGGCGACACTCTTTCGTGCACGTCTATTTCCAAACCATAATCTTTGTCGTAAATTTCTAGTAGAAATCAACCACGAAAATTATTGTTTTGTAATAGTATTAGACTGAATAGTAAAAACAGAGTCGCCATTGGCAATTCTGAAATTTCGATAATAAGCTGAGTAATCTGGAATAAATGTATTACATTATCTGGTAGAATGCCGTTTTCAGAATTAGAAATAAATTACTGACAATGTAAAATGTAGACTGCGCCAATGGCTGCTTGTTTAATTACTATGTGGGCAGACTTGCCAAGTCTCCGGCTTTTTAGATACCAGTAATTTATTACAGAAAATGTTGTTTAATTTAATCGGAGCATTTTGCGATTTAAAAGAACAACATTTTCTTTAAAAAATTACTGGTGTTCAAAAAGCCGGAGACTTGGCAACTCTGTATGTGGGGCATAATCCTATTTCAAGCCACCATTTGGCGCTTTTTAAAAATGATGCCACATAGGCGATTTCTAAATTGTTTACTTACATTTATCATATTGTAACACACAATAAGCAAGTGGTAAAATATTGCCATTCTTAATTTTTAAATAGTTACGCATAGGAAAAGTAATGGATTTAGCGATAAAAAGTCACTAAAAAATAGATTGCATTTATACGAGAATAACAATGTAACGAATGTAAAATTTTATTCGTTCAAAACAATTTGGACAGAAGAATGATAATTTAAATACAGAATTATTAAATTAAACCATACACAGTTGTTTTTTTAGATACTGCATTTATGAGTGAAATAAACTATTTTATTTGACAAATTTAATAAGATAGATATAAAAACGATAATATGAGCAGTAAAAAACAACGTTTTTATACACATTTCATCGATGTTACATAAAAGTTAACGATTAATGTGAAGTTGAAAAAACGAAAATACACGAAATTCGTTAATGCCGCGATCACTGTACCGCACGTATGATCGCTTTGCGAACATAAAACCGTAAAAAAACATCACTGCATACAGCAACCTCGTCGTATCGGAATCCCCACAAAAACACGAAATTTGTTAATTCCGCGATCACTGTACCGCACGTATGATCGCTTCGCGAATATGAAACAGAAAAAAAACATCACTGGGTACGGCAACCTCGTCGCATCGGAATCCCAAAAAATACACGAAATTCGTTAATGCCGCGATCACTGTACCGCACGTATGATCGCTTCGCGAACATGAAATCGAAAAAAAAAACATCACTGGATACAGCAACCTCGTCGCATCGGAATCCCAAAAAATACACGAAATTCGTTAATGCCGCGATCACTGTACCGCACGTATGATCGCTTCGCGAACATGAAATCGAAAAAAAAACATCACTGGATACAGCAACCTCCTCGTATGTGAATCCCAAAAAATACACAAAATTCGTTAATGCCGCGATCACTGTGCCGCACGTATGATCGCTTCGCGAACATGAAACCGAAAAAAACATCACTGGATAGAGCAACCTTGTCGTATCGGAATCCCAAGAAATACACGAAATTCGTTACTGCCGTGATCACTGTACCACACGTATGATCGCTTCGCGAACATGAAACCGAAAAAAAAAACATCACTGGATACAGCAACCTCGTTGTATCGGAATCCCAAAAAACATACGAAATTCGTTAATGCCGTGATCACTGTGTCGCACGTATGATCGCTTCGCGAACATGAAACCGAAAAAAAACATCACTGGATACAGCAATCTCCTCGTATGGGAATCCCAAAAAATACACGAAATTCGTTAATGCCGCGATCACTGTGCTGCACGTATGATCGCTTCGCGAACATGAAACCGAAAAAAACCATCACTGGATAGAGCAACCTTGTCGTATCGGAATCCCAAGAAATACACGAAATTCGTTAATGCCGCGATCACTGTACCACACGTATGACCGTTTCGCGAACATGAAACCTAAAAAAAAACATCACTGGATACAGCAACTGTTAGGATTTGTAATCCATCAGAGCAGAAATAAAACAAAGATTACTGGATTCATCAGATTATCGGTAGTTTAATGAAAAAATAATAAAAATATACGTGACAGCGTGACACTACATACTTCGTGCTACTAAGAAGAGGTAAAACAACTAATACACTAATGCCAATAATCCTAACATAATAATAGTGTTGCCACATAACAAAAATAAGTATTAAAAATAAACATGGAGGATATAATCACAGTTCAGATATTTACAACACTTCCCCTTGATTAGATCTCCATTAGTGTTTCAGTCCTACACTGAGTCTATGATTTTGCATAATTCTCCTGGTGACACTCTTAGTCAACATATCGGAAGCATTCGATTTTGATGGCACATATGTAAAGGTTAGCAGTTTTTCCTCTACCTTTTCACGTAGAAAAAAATGCCTGAGTTCAATGTGCTTGTTACGATCTGATGTAACCTGATTTTTGGCTAGAGCAATAGCACCTTGATTGTCCACAAATATATTTTGAGGAGTGTTCAAGAAATGTTCATCCAAAATTTCTTGCAAAAAGTTTTGATACCATAATGTCTCTTTTGCAGCATGGCACATTGAAACATATTCTGCCTCAGCCGTAGACAGGGCAGTTGTCCGCTGCTTCTTGCTGCTCCATGACACAGCCCCACCTGCAAGCAATATAACATAACCACTGAATGATCGCCGATCATTCGCGATCTATCGCCAGCCTAATCAGAGTCACAGAATAAATCTAGCTTTCTTCCTGTCTTTTATAAAGTTAACTTTAATTCCTTGGTATGAACTAAATAACAGAGTATATTTTGTATACCAGACCAGTGAGTGTTCCTTACTTGGACAATTATTGAAGTGACTCATGTAGGTTGTAGCAAATGCCAAGTCGGGTCTCGTTCCTCCTGCTAGGTACAAGAGTCCCCCTACAGCCTGTCTATACTTTAATGCTCCTTCAGCATTCAACATACTATCCTTGGTTGCTGGTAAATATTTCATGCCTGGATCTAGAGGTGTTGATGCTCCTTTAGCATTTAACATACCAGTTGTTTGTAACAGCTCAATTGCATAAGCACTTTGGTCGAGAGTCATGGAACCATCTTTATTTCTGTTTATTCTAATTGAAAGTAAATGATTTATTTCTCCTAGATCCTTGACTTCAAAAACACTTCCAATATTGTTTTTGAATTCTTGAATAGTGGAAACTTCACTAGACATGACAAGGAGATCATCGACATATACACCTACAATCAATTTCCTTTTCTTATCAAAGTAAACACAAGGATCTGCTCTTAATCTTGTCAGTTTTGCTGATTTGAGAAATTTATCGAGGCATATGTTCCACTCTCTTCCAGACTGATCCAGACCATACAGGCTCTTTTTTAACAAACAAACTTCTGCACTTGGCTTTTCACATAGATTCACAGGTGGCAGTTCCATAAAAACTGTCTCACTTAATTTCCCATTCAAATAGGCTGCGGTTATATCAAGCTGATGAACATGCCAATCTTGTTCGACTGAGAATGCGAGCAAAATTCTAATAGATTTTGATTTTATAACAGGGCAGAATGTCTCTTTGTAGTCGATTCCTTCTACCTGGGTATAACCACGGGCCACTAATCGTGCTTTATATCTTTCTATGTATCCATCTTTGTCATATTTTTTCTTGAAAATCCATTTGCATTTCACAATTTTTCTTCCTTTTGGTCGAGGGACTATATTCCAAGTTTCATTTCTTTCTAAATTTTCCAATTCTTCTCCCATGGCTACCTTCCACTTCTCAGCATCAGTACTAGTTAATGCTTCTTCCAAAGTTTCAGGATCATTTTTCTTGGAAGCCCTTGGGTCTTCACACACAGATTTCTTCAATTGTCAACTGGTCTCCCCTTCACTTGTTGCTTTATTTATTTCTGGAGAAATTTCTTCACTTATCTCTGAGTCTTCCATAATGTAATCTTTTGTCCACTTTGGTGCAGATATTTGTCTTTTGGGTCGACTTTCCTTTTGCGGTATGTCTATCACTTTCTCTTCTTCCAGTTGCAAATCTTCATCTACTGTAACTTCATTTTCATCATTGTAAGATTTTCTTTCAGTAGCTTGAGGAGAGGGCAATGTTATCACATTCTCTGACATGGAGGGTTTCTCTTCAAATATGACATCTCTGGAACAGATGACGGTCCTAGTTTCTTTGATATAAATGCGGTACCTCTCGTCTGCATAATATCCAACAAGATAGCCTTTAGTTGCCTTCTTGTCCATCTTTCTTCTTTTCTGGACTGGGATGTGAGCATAATAAATACATCCAATGATGCGCATGTGTTTTATTCTGGGTTTCTTACCCATCCATAGCTCATAAGGACTTGAGTTTGGCACTGAGGATTTGCCTGTCCTGTTCAATATATAAATTGCAGTGCTGACGAACTCTGCCCACAGGGAATTTGGGAAAACTATTTCTTCATTTGAATGTTTCAAAGTTCGAGCCATTTCAACGACTGTTCTGTACTCTCGTTCAGAGCTGCCATTCTGTGCTGGGGTGTATGGAACTGTCGGTCTATGAGAAATTCCATGCTTCTTCAGTATCATCCTTATTTCTTGACTATCATATTCCCCACCATTGTCGCTGATTATCTCTTTAATATTATGCCCTAAATTCTTAGAGTGAGCTATGAAATGTTCAAGCACATCTTTCACCTCTGACTTATGTTTCAGGAAGAAACAGTATCGAAACTTTGTGTAGACATCCTCGAAAATGGCAAAGTATCAAAATTTTCTAAATGACTCATTAAATGGTCCACAAATGTCTGTAGAAATTAGTTCTCCCGCTTTTGTAGCCTTTTTTCTTGTTCCGAATTTCAACCGATGAGCCTTCCCATATACACAGGCTTCGCATAATTTCATGTCAGGTTTAACTTTGACATTTAATTCCTTTTCAATAACCGATTTAATGTGCTGTTTGTCTTGGTGACCCCAACGTTCATGATAAAGTTGAAGAATCGAATCTGTGCTTACAGCCATGTTTATATCGATTTGGGTCTCTGGAGCTAATGTCTTCATAGCAGCTTTGAAAAGACCACCTCCAAAATTTCGTGAACCATGTAGGACTGCTTCACCATCAATTTTTAAATAACAATCTTTGAATGTTGATTCAAATATACTGTTCTGGTTTCTATCCTGTGTTGCTAATACAGAAAACAAATTTTTGCTAATTTCTGGAACATACCAGACATTTTCTAGAAATTTTGTTTGGTTCTTTCCATTCACACTGGTCATTATCTTGATCGTACCTTTTCCAATTGCTGGCAATGATTTTCCATTTGTAACAGTGATGCTATGGGGGGACTCAAATTTTTCAAAGTCAACCAAACAATGATTATTATTGGTGACATGCCTTGAGGCCCCATTATCAATGAACCAATCATCAGAATTTGTTTCAGCAGAAAATATCTCTTCATCTACAGCTAAAAGAGTCATATTTGCAGAAGCATTACCTCTGCCTGGCCTTGTGCTTGAACCGCTTGGCTTTGGTGGTTTTCCATCTGCTATCCACTTCTTGCACATTTTCACCCAGTGTCCCCTTTGATGGCAGTAATTACACTTAGCATTCTTGTTGGGAAATGATTTCTGTTTAAATTCTGAATTTACCATTAAAGTTTCTTGGTTTGAAATTTCAGTAAAATTTGTATCTTTCTTTAATTCTCTTTCATGAGTACACAACTGTGTCGTTAATTCATCTAAGGTTCTTTTTTCATCACTTAATAATAACCAACTTGATTTAAAAGAACGATATTTAAGAGGAAGAGTATCCAAAATTTTACAAATTAGCAGCATTTCTGGAAGTGTGTTTTCTTTCTTACTTTCAAGGCCACTGTTTAGATCATTCCACAAATTTTTCAGTTTTGACAGATGAGCTGTCATGTCCTCATCTGACCAATTAAATTTGAAGAATTGTAGGCATATGTTGTACAGCTGACTGTCTGATGAATCTTCAAATATTTTGTGAAGCTCGAGCCACACATCTCTTGCGCTGTCGAATCTCATTACTTTTTGTAAAGTATCTTCAGTCATAGAGTTCGTAAGAACCATCAGAGCACTGTTGTTTGCTTTATTATAATCCTTCAGATCTTTCTTGTACTCCTTTCGGATCGTTTCTGTTGCTTCTGCAACGGGCTCCTCCGGTTTCTTCATCTTTCCTTCAACGACTTCTAAAGCATCTTCGTGATAATTTAATACGAATTTTATTCGATATTTCTATATCAGCCAGTCACTTTTTCCACACAATGGCTTAATCTTTCCTTGTTCCATTTTTGAGAAATATAAAGAGTCCTGACTTTAATTCTATAACTCACGTGTTAGGCTTAAGAACTGACGCTAAATTTTATCACCACTCTATTTCCGATTTGCGCAGTTAGCGTGCTTGGGGACATAACCTGTTAGGATTTGTAATCCATCAGAGCAGAAATAAAACAAAGATTACTGGATTCATCAGATTATCGGTAGTTTAATGAAAAAATAATAAAAATATACGTGACAGCGTGACACTACATACTTCGTGCTACTAAGAACAGGTAAAACAACTAATACACTGATGCCAATAATCCTAACATAATAATAGTGTTGCCACATAACAAAAATAAGTATTAGCAAATAAACATGGAGGATATAATCACAGTTCAGATATTTACAAAATTCAGGTATTTACCTCGTCGCACAGTGGGTCAATCCTTAAGAAAATGCGAACATAGGGCCAAAAAATAATCTTTAAATAATTAAATTTTTTCAATGAAATATTTTAAAAGAATGTCTACAAAATACGCATATATGTTTATCTTTTAAATTATACAAAATTATATCTTATTTGTACAGCTCGGAATATACATCTTTCAGCAGAGGAATTTTTCTGCGAATTTTAGTGATTTTTAAATGTGCTCAGAAATGAAACCTAGGTAACCACTAGTAATAACTCGTTTAAAATATCGTTATTAATTTCCTAAAACACATTTTACACCACTACTGATTGCATTTTGATTGAATTTTATGTATCATTTTATATTATGAACAACCCATATAAAATTAACGGTATCATAAACTTAAAAATTGTGTAACTTAAATTGCATGAAGTTGCGTGAAATTTCAAACACATCTTTGTGTTCCTAAAAGCCTGTATTTTAATGTGGTATAGGGCAATATTTGCGCAAACCTGCGCATTTTTTAAATAAATGGATTTGAAACACTCTAAGTGGCTATCGCATAATTTTCTATTAACGGAAAGCATAGTAAATTGTCTGTAGACAAAAATATTTTTTAATAAATATTATACTGTAAGAATTTTCTAAGATGAAATAATGTAAAAAAATAATTTAAAATTAAACTATAAAACTAAATTCAATATATACGTATCTTGTGTTAGATAAATATTTACATGAAAATGCTGAAAAGAGTAAAGACTCTCAGAGGGTTAAATCTACTCTAATAAATGGATGCATAATGTGTGAGTGCTAAAATGTTATTTAAAGTAAAAGTTCTAATGTTTCTGGAAATTTTTTGTTCCTTTGAACGTTTCTAACTATGCGTCTAATACTGGAAATCAACGGTTCAGATGTTATAAGTAAATTGGTGCAACAAGTCTTCGTTACATGCTCTTCGACTTATTTTTCTCGTATGGGAATCCCGGTACCTCCGAAACTCTTTATTTCGAGCTTCGCCAGCTTCTTCCGATAATTGGCCAATTGAAACAGCAAAATTTGTAATTATATTTTTTCCATGAATTAATAACTTATGAATAGAAGCTGGCATATAATACCACCCGTACTTCGAAACACATTCTTTAACTATTTCCAGTGCAAATTCACCAATTTTTTCGGCATTAATTACTTTGTCACAGGAGATAACTTGCATTATAATTGCAAAACGTTTAATTAGTTCTTTATCCAATCCAGTGATCTCAGCTGTCTTTTCAAACTCAGCAAAAAATGTCCTTGCAGTGTTTAAATCGTGTGTCAAACCACTCCCCTGTTTAACAACATCAATTAGCAAACATAATTTTTTCTGAATTCGCATTGAATTTTTCTCTTTGATTCTTCTTTTTGCTTCTTTTGGTCCTCAGTTCTAGCACTTAAAACTTTAAATGCTAAATTGTTAGAAATATGGAGCAAATATTCCATAGACCGTATATTTACATGTAGACTAGATACATCAAAACTGTATGAGGAAGCGTTTACACTTCTTTGAACAATTTTATCAATGTTATTCATTTCCGAAAGCTTTGCACCACAAATATAACATGTTGAACAGGAGGATGTATTTGAAATTGCCGTAATAATTTTTCTATCAATCATTGTTAAATTCATTTCGTGATCAATGGTTATATTTTTATGTGCTATATCAAAAGATCCTTTAAAACTCTCAGATGCTAATTTTTGTTTTGCTGCATGCAAAAGAGCTTCTCCAGAAGTATCCTCTCTTAAACGTTGAGTTAGTTTTCTTTTATGAGTTTCGGTTACATCTGAAAAAGATTTCCGAGACGTTGATTTCTGCGAATTTTCAACTTCAGATGGTTTAAATTCATTACCAACTTTAAAGGAACACTGAAGCCAAGAATCGTTTTTAGTATTGAAACGATCTAATTTTCGTTGAGATTTCTGCCATCGATCTTTTACAGCTACACAAAACTTACGTAAACGCTTCTTTAAATTTTCTTCATCAATTTCTGAAGCACTTAGCCCACAGTAGAACAGCACTTACAAAACTAAGAATTGATTTTTCATAATTAAAATCATTATTTAAATTATTTAGATACAGAAACAAATCTCTGTTTGTTATCATCTTTCAAAAGAATAAAAAAATGAAATAATCTTGCTTTAAATAAAAAAGAAATATACAAAAATTAATATCACTACAAAATTATTTTATAAAATTATTATTATTATATTATTATGATTATTATTATAATTCCGAGGATAAAAAATATGCACTGAAATAGGCTCTAAAATGTTGCAGAAGAATGTTCCGGTTTTGTAGAACGATTTTGAAAAGTTATCTAAACATTACATATGTTGCCAATTAAAAATTAAACAAATATTTTGAATATTTTGCCAATGTCATTAGGATATAAGTAAAAACATGATAGGTAATAAAATTATTGTCTGCTAAGCTTTTGCTTTTACTTTGATTTTCAAGTTTAATTTAGTTATCCAGCATGCCTCTAAAAGTCGTGTTTTAAACAAAAAAAGATTAAATTGCTCATAAAAACCATGCAAATCGATTGAATATAATATATTTTACTTATTTAAACCTAAATATAACAAAAAAAATCTTATATATAGGCTTATACTGTTGTGATAATCCTATGTTCGACATCTGCTATACTTTGACCCACTGTGCGTCGTATCGGAATCCCAAAAAATATACGAAATTCGTTAATGCCGAGATCACTGTACCGCACGTATGATCGCTTCGCGAACATGAAACCGAAAGAAAACATCTCTGGATGCAGCAACCTCGTTGTATAGCGATCACAAAAAATACACAAAATGTGTAAATGCGGCGATCACTGTATTATCGCCATGTATGATCGCTTCGTGAACATGAGACTTCCATAAAAATTGCAGTCAATTAATTTTTACATGTATTTTTACATGTACTTCGCCCTAGTAGATTGATGTATGGCATAACTACAGCAGCTGCTATTTTTCAATCGATCATGGAACAAATGTTACAGGGTATACCCGGAGTCATAATTTTCCAAGATGACATCCTCATCTCATCGGCTACTGAAGCAGAACATTTTTCCACATTGGAGACTGTGATGTCAAGATTACAAAAGTATAATGCGAAATTAAATGAGGATAAGTGTCATTTCTTTAAAAGCACTGTTGAATTTCTAGGGCATATAATTGATGAAAATGGTATTCACCCCACTCAAGAAAAACTAGAAGCAATTAGAAAGATCAAAGCCCCAGAAAATGTGACTCAGCTTAAATCATTTTTAGGTTTGCTGAACTATTATTCCAAATTCATAAAAAATTCATCTACTTTATTGTCACCTTTATACAATCTTCTACATAAAAATGTTCCCTGGATGTGGTCAGAAGAATGCAAGAATGTATTTGAACAATGTAAAGAACCTCTTACATCTGATGCTGTCTTGGCTCATTATAATGAGGATCTTCCCTTACAAATATCTTGTGATGCTTCGCCTGTTGGATTAGGTGCTGTTTTATTGCACATTGTAAATGGTGAAGAAAAACCTGTTGCCTATGCATCTCGCACATTATCAGAGGCTGAAATCAATTATTCACAAACCGAAAAAGAAGCCCTTGCAATAATCTTTGCTTGCAAAAAGTTTCACCAGTATCTGTTTGGAAGGAACTTTGTGCTATATACTGATCATCAACCTCTAGTTACCATCTTTTCTCCCAGTAAGGCAATACCAACCATGGCTGCAGCTCGCCTACAGAGATGGGCATTGCTCTTGTCTTCACATAATTACACTATTAAGTATAAGAAAGGTTCTGTACATCAGAATGCTGATTCTCTTTCAAGATTGCCCAATGAGGATTTAGATAAAAACTTGTACCCATCAGATATCTACAAGATTACCCATCTGTCAGACTTACCTGTAACCTCTGATGACATTGCTTGTGCTTCAAGAACTGATAAAATTTTGGGAAGTATAATTAAATATGTTCATAATGGCTTTCCATACAAAAATGAGAATCCTGATTTTAAGCCATTTTTTAACAGAAAAGATGAACTATCTGTTGATAGAAATTGTTTGTTATGGGGCATGAGAGTTATAATTCCTAATGTATACAGGAAACACATGCTTGAATTACTTCATGACACTCATTCTGGAATTGTAAAGATGAAAGCAGTTGCTAGAAGTCATTTCTGGTGGCCCAATTTAGACCAAGACATTGAACATATGTCCGCTAATTGTAAAGCTTGTCAACTTGTAGCCAGATCTCCTCCAGTCACCCCAATGCAATCATGGGTATGGCCCAAGGCCCCATGGGACCGCATTCACTTAGATTTTGCTAAGAAAGATCAAATTGATTATTTGATAGTTGTGGACAGTTATTCGAAATGGTTAGAAGTGGCAAAGATGTCTTCGACTTCAGCAGCTAGTACAAATGCTGTGTTGCAACAACTATTTGCCAGATATGGATTACCTTTAGAGGTAGTTTCTGATAACGGACCCCAGTTCATTTCTGAAGAATTCAAGATCTTCTTAAAATCTTTGGATGTTTTGCATACTCTCGTTCCAACATATCATCCCCAATCAAATGGTCAGGCGGAACGTACTATACAGACTTTTAAGCATTCGCTTAGTAAGATGAAATTAGACTCTGCCGATAGTAGTACAGTAACTGTCAAGGTGAACAGATTTTTGCTGGCGTACAGATCTTCACCGCATTCAACAACTGGCTTATCTCCAGCAGAGCTGTTTCTTAGACGTCCAATTAGAACACTCTTGGATTTACTGCATCCATGTACAGCAAGGCATGTTGAAAAAAAACAAAGATGTCAAAAACAGTATTTTGACAGAACTCACACCAGTAATAAGAATTTATCCTGTGGTCAAGATGTTTGGATAAAATCCCATAGAGATCTTTTGAACAAGTGGGTTAGTGGCTGATGGAGAGATGAACCTCTCATCATCTTTCATTATGAAAGAACACTAAACAATATAATTATGCATAAACAGTCAGAGTTGTCATACAAATATGATATTTGATATCGAAATCATTGGAACAATGAGATGACTCTCAAAACCCTATTCATTTTATAAGAATATTTTAATTAAAATAATTAAGTTTTTATTCTATATATATATATATATATATATAGTTCACTGTAAACAACAGATACATTGATAATGAGATGGAGACATAAGTCTGCACTTTTACAATACATCTGAAATAGGTTGGCAGATTTTATTGCTCAAATATATGACAGTCATAAATCTGCCTTGTACAGCTGCAGAGAAACATCATCCGTTTTCCAGGAGTCCTGAGACCACGTGACCAGAGTAGGGGTCAAAACGGTGGACTAATGAAAAACATGGTTTTGTTCAAGGAGGACCAATAGACGAAAAAAGACGGCCCACAAAAATTAAGAGGAGGAGAAAAAACATCGCCCCCTCAGAATTGAAGAGGAAGAGAAAAATTCATCCAAGATTCAGTTCGAAGTTTCCTAACCCAGAATGAAGGTTGTGCAAAAAAATGCACGTTTACTTTAGTCATTTTGACTGTAATGCAAGGAGTATATATTTTTATTTGTGTTTGTGTCGTCGTACAAAAAGAACGTGGAGCTGATAGGACGATGGATGACCTCTACCTAGAAAAAGGTATCTCAAATATTATATGCTCGTAATAACTGTGCATAACATTTTAATTGTTCGTGGGAAGAATATGATGCATGCTAATGCACACAGGGATTGTTCTCCCAGGATTTTTGCATCGTAAAAAAATTAGATTAACCTTCAATCAAAAATAATAATGTTAAGTATTAAACTTTTTTCTATGCTATTTGTAAATAGCATTTTTTTGTGAAGCAAGTAGTATACGAGCAATTAATGATAATGATTGTTTTTTTTATATTTATTTTATAGATTAAATGTAAATATCATTGTATATACTGTGAATAAACTAATTTTAATGTTAAAATTCAAGATTTAATTTTTCTTCTCTCTGGTGATGACTCAGTTTCTTTTATTTAATTTTGATTTAGCGATTTTTTTTTCTAGATGAATAATTTATGGAAGGACACCAGCTTAATCTTAACTTCATCTTTCTCTTAAGGTCATGTTCAACTAAATAATCACAACGCTTTAATTTAAATTCTATATGCTGGTATTTCTTTCAGCATCTCTACATGACCCAGAGAATTTATTTGGTAAATACGATCATTTTTTTAATGCTGAATTCAAAATTACAATTAGCTCTTTGTTGATTTTTATGTGGAATGATAAATTAATTTTTAAAATCGTAACCTAATGTACACTTGGCAATATCATTCCAGCATATGATCACAAGACTAATTAATGGTGTTTCGTGACTCAGGCCTTTTATTTGGCTAGGATGCGAGTCTGGAAATTATTGTGGTAAAATAAATGTAAAAAATAAATGCTTAAGGCTATTTAATTGTGTTAGCTAGTATATATTGATTTGCTGTTCTTATTTGATAAGTAGAAATTTTTTTTTTGTTTGTAAAAATAAAATTTAGGCAAATCACATTTATTTTAATTTTTAATCTTGTAGGTTACGTAGTTAAATTTCAATGAAAATTTTAATTTGTAGTAAAAATAAAATTTTAATTAACTATGAGCATCACCAATAACAGCTATAAAAATAATAAAGAAAAATGTTTCAAATAATCAATAGTATAGTTAGAGTTAATCAATGCGAGATTTCCTGGGAGAATTTTGAATTAGGTCATCTGGCAACTGATACTCTGTATAAAACTGATGGTACACTGATCACATTTATATAAATTTGGAGGTTATTTATGCAACTGTAATATGTATTTCCAAATAGTGAATGTAGAGCTGAAATTGGATGTTTTCTTGCAAAATGCTTTAAATTATTTTTACTATGTATACAATTCTAAGCAGTGAAATTACAATATATATTTTATAATAATGTTATGTGTATCTACAAATGTTAATTTTTTTTTTTAATATATCATGTATGTATAGTTCTGAAATATTTTAAATAGTGAGAATTCATTTTTGAAATTTATATAAGGTGAAACAAAATTTTGTATATTTTTATGTGTAAAGTAAATTTGATCTGGTCACAAAAACTAATGTTTGAAAGGGTATGCCCAATAATAAACGCAAATTCAAAAGAAAAAGCGTAGATCTAAATAATTCGGGGATAAAAACTAGGAGCCAAGGAAAAAAATAAAAGAAAAAACTTCAAGCGTAAATGCGACTTCAAAAAGCTCTAGCACAGATAATCGTAATAATAAAATAAAGAAAGCTGTAAAGGAAAATTGTACTTTAAATTTAAATATGGCTCAACCAAATGTTGACACCATTCTAAATTTAATTCCCACCTTTGACGGGAAAAAGGGAACCACAATTGATTTTTACATTAAGGAATTTGAAAATTTAATTTCTCAAACATCATTCAAAGATGACACAAAACTGATCATTTTAAAGGCTAAACTAACTGGCATAGCCAGGGAAAAATTGGCAAATAACGAAACATTAGCGAATGAAACTGATTTTGAAAAATTCAAAAAATCATTAATAGAAATTTTTCAACCCAAACAAAAATTTGCTGATATTCAAAATAAATTCTTTTCACTTAAACAGAAACCAGAACAGAGTGTCAGCGATTTTATTTTGGAGTTTAAAGAGATATCAAAACGTTATATCGAGCAAAACACTGATGTTGAACAGAATGGTTCGACGAAATTTATAGAAATGGTTAAACTAACGCGTTTTCTTGACAGCATTCGAGCTGATGTTGCGCTTGATATCAGGAAGGTATCACCAACCAATTTTGAGGAAGCTTGTAAAATAGCCATCAAAATGGAACAAGCATACAATTCCAATAATTTACAGGAAATAAATAATCTGGAAACTAAACAAAACGCGGAGTTTGTAGAAAATTTGGTTAAATTAAATACGCAAAGCGCAGACCAAATTAAAGCATTGACTTCCGAAATAAATAATTTAAAATTAGATGCTACTAGGGGTACCCAAAATAAAGAAAGATTTTGTTATATCTGCAAGGTAAATTCTCATAACACGCAGGTTTGTTGGTATAATATGAAAAATCAAGCAAATAATAAAAACAATGAAAAACGGGGTAATCAGCGGTATAAGCATAATTCTGATAGTAGAAATACTGCTAAATTTTCTAATAATCAGATGCAAGCGCAGAGTTCTGCGAATACTGTCAATCATGGTGGTTTTCTTCCATACCCCCCACTACCCAATTATTTTCACAGCTTCGACCCATATGATCAAAATTATCAGTTTGCGCAAAACAATTTTGGACAAAATTCGGGACAAGATTTCAGGCGAAATAATGGGAATTACTACAAACGAAATTTCTCCAATAGGGGTAATTATGATAAAACGAACAGAGACAAGTCATCCAGAAATGACGATAGGCAAAGTAGAAATGACAGATCACACCCAAATAAAGGTTCTGAAAATAAAAATAACAAAAATTCAAAAAAAATAGTTCAGAGGCTTACAGTTGATAATAACAAGCGCCTGCGTGAGTCTCTACAAGGCAGGCAGTCCAAAGTAAAAAAAAATCATAGCAAGTGTCAGTAACCCTGAGAATGATAGTCTACCTATTATTACTTTTGAAATTAATGGGATAAAAATCAATGCATTACTAGATTGTGGAGCGGCTGTGAGCCTAGCAACGCCCTCTTTGTTTAATCAATTAAAAGAAACTGGTATAAAGCCTAAATATCTTGCAAATCAGATTCAAATTAAAACATTAACTGATTCCGCAATTTATTTTAAACAGTGCGTGAAAATGTCCTTTCGTTTAGAAGGAGTCTTCACAACAGGCACATTTTACATCACTAGTAAGGATTTTGGTAGAAAATATCAACTACTTTTAGGGTATGATTTTTTAAAGAATAATAAAATGATCTTGAATTTTGATGATAAAACTTTACAGTTCAAAAATAAGAAAATTAAACTTCAATTTAATATGAATGATAATACTATGGGAATTAATAACTTAACAACAAAGGAAATATCGGTCAATAGTGAGAGAACTTCAGAAACAAATAATAAAAGTAAACTAAATTCTAAAAATAAGAAAAAAAAATTTAAATCTTTCAGGGATAAAATAAAATTTGCGAAAACTATTGAAAATGTCCATCTGAAACCAGGGCAGGAGAAAATTGTAAAATTACAGTGTCCAGAAGACTTAGAAGAAAATATCATGATTTTACTAGAACCCATAGAGAATAACTTAAAAATTAATCTTGAGGCATCCATTCATGAAATTAATAAAGAAAGACAAGTTAATATAATCATAAAAAATGAATCGGAAAAAAAGATCTTTTTACCCAAAGATAAATCAATAGGTCAAATTGATATGAATTTCTTAATTCAGAAGGATAGGGAAGTCAAGGAAATTGAAAAAGGGGCAGTTTATGAAGTAAACAATTTAAGTATTGATGAAGTGAGAAAACTTAGAGAAGCAGAGCTCTCCCCTGACGATTTTAAGATCAATCATTTGCCAGACAGTATTCGGGAAAGAGTTAAAAACATGCTACTAGCAAATGCCCATGCATTTTCAAAGAATTACAAAACTTTAGGCAAATGCTCAAAAGTAGTTCCTAGGTTTAACCTAACGCATAATTTTCCCATACAAGCTAAACCGTACAAAATAAATCAAAACATCAAAGAATATGCAAAAAAAGAGATACAGGAACTGCTGGAAGCCAACATAATTCAAAAAAGTGATTCTAACTACGCTTTTCCTGTAATATTTGTGAGAAAAAAAAGCAATGATAACAAAGAAACTAAGTTTAGAATGGCAATTGATTTCCGTTTGCTAAATGAGATTCTGGAATCATATCCTTACCCTATTCCGGACATAAAAGAAATTTTACAGAATATAAGTGCAAAGAAATATTACACCGTTCTCGATCTGCATAGTGCTTTTTTTCAAATACTGGTAAGACCTGAAGATAGCTACAAATTAGCTTTTATCACAGAGAATGGTCGTTATTCCTTTTTACGCCTCCCGTTCGGGACAAAATTATCCACAGGGGTCTTTGCCAATCTAATTAACGATACTTTGGGACACTTTGATAAGAGTGAAGTCTCTTACTTTGTGGATGACGTCATATTGGCAGCGAATTCTTTAGAGGAAATGATAAATTTAATTGACAGAGTGTTAAAAACATTAATTGAGAATAATCTAACAATAGATCCAGCTAAAATGCAAATCTGCTTAGAAGAAATTGAATTTCTAGGATTCTCAGTCAATGAGAAAGGTTATTCTCCCTCTAAAAAGAACCTCAATAAAATTCAAAGTTTAGTCAGACCAAAAAATAAAAAAGCTGTTAAATCTTTACTGGGTCTAGCCAATTATTTTAGGTCTTTAATAAAAAACTATTCCACAATTGTAGACCCACTAATTAATCTTACAAAAGACAATGTTAAATTCACATGGGATGACAAAGCCGAACAAGCCTTTAAGGATATCCAAACTGCAATTTTACAGAATCCAACGCTGAGACCTCCTGATTACACAAAAGAATTTTATCTGATCACAGACGGCTCTAAGGTGGCTATTTCAGGAATTTTGGCTCAGAAAATTGATGGGGAATTACTCCCAATTGAATTTTTCGGCAGGAAGCTTAGGGAGCCAGAGAAGAAATACCATAGTTTAAAGTTTGAACTGTTAGCGGTTCATGAATCTGTCATGCATTTTAAGCATATGCTAGCAGGAAGAAGATTCCAAATTCTGACAGATTCAGAAGCACTAGCAAAGGGTCTCAACATTGAAAAACAATCGGATATTATGGCCAGATGGTTAGAACATCTACAAGAGTTTGATTTTTCTTTTGGTCATATACAGGGAGAGACCAATCCTGCAGATTATATATCCCGAAATATAAATAATTTAACCATAATAGAACTTCAAAATAATTTATTCGCCGTCAATCAAGCTATTTCAGATAATAATGTTAAAGAACAACAATTACAAGATGAAAAATTAAACAAAATTATTGAAAAGATCAAAAATAAGAAAGAAAACAAAAACACTAAAAAATATGCACTCAATGCTAAAGAAATTTTAATTTTAAAACCAGGAACTGATAATAAGGAACTTTTAATAGCTCCAGAGAATCTTAAATTAGAAATTATAGAAGAGGCTCATAAACCTCACTTTGCATTTAAGAAGACCTATGATATCATAAAAACAAGATTTCATTGGACAGGAATGTACAGAGATATCAAAACTTACTGCAACAATTGCATTCCATGCAACCAAACTAAACAACATCCCAAAATCAAAGTTCCGATACAGAAAGTTATCAAAGATCATGAAGTGGGACATGCAATCCATTGCGATGTTATAGGGCTGCTTCCAATGTCATTCAAAAAGAACAAATTTATTCTGACAATCATTGATTCTACATCAAGATTTTTGGAAGCCGTCCCACTTCGAAATGTGGAGGCCCAAACTATACTAAATGTCTTGAATAAGTACTTTGCAGCCTATGGATTACCGAAACAGTGTACGATGGACAATGCAAAATATTTTCGCGCAGATGTTTTCAAAGAATATCTTAAAACATTAGGTATAGAGCCACATTTTGCCAGTGCCTACCATCCAGTATCGAATGGAATTGCAGAAGTTGCAAATAAGGTACTAAAAAACTCGATTGTTGCCATGTCAAACCGTACACTAGAGTGGGACACGCGCTTGGACTTCTTTAAATTATGTTATAATTCTAGTGTCCACAGAGCGACTGGTTTCACTCCCTCAATGATGTTCTTTGCACGCGAAATCAAAACTCCATTCTCAGTGCATCTACCAGCACAAGAAATTTGCTCTAAAGAGTATGTTAAAAATCGCGTACAACACATAAAAGAAGTTAAGCTACAAGCATTAGCCAATCAAGAGAAAATTATGAAAGAATACATCAATGAGGAAGAGTTAAAAAGAGTAAAATTTCTTGAAAAAGGGCAGCATTGCTACCTAAAATGTGTGGGACACACAGGCGCGCTAGACAGAAAGCATGAGGGTCCATTTGAGGTCAAATTGCGATTTCGCAACAACAACTACTTACTAAAAGATCTAAGCAACCCACAGAGAAAACTCATCAAACGGCATATTGACAAACTATTTTGTACCACAAAGGTAAATTATGAGGAGGTGGATCAAAAGATGGACAATGCCAATGATGGACAGAACAGTAGTAGTTAGAATGTAAATAAAATAATTTTAGTACTTAGTCTAGGCTTAACTAAATTGATGTAAATAAATAATTTTTTTTTCTATCCATTTTCAAAATTTGTTTAGATAATCTAGAAATGTAAATTCTGTTTTTTAGATAAATTATTGGAATTTTAATGTTAAAAAAAAAAAAAAAAAAAAAAAAAAAAAAAAAAAAAATCGGAAAAAGTCACAGACAGTGACAAACAAAAAAGAAAACCTATATTATTTTGGTTTAAAATAATAAAAAATAATAAATTTTTTTGTAAATATAACAATGTGTGTCATATGACAAACAACTGTTTTTTTTTTTAAATGTGCAAATTTATATGAAAATTTGATTGGGACAATTTTTTTTTTTTGTCTCTCTCTCCTATCTAACAAATTTTGTGGCAAATCTTAATTCATGTAGAGAATTAGAAGTTTTGATTCTAGTAATGTTTTCTAACAAAATTGTGAAATTCAAATAAATCCCCCAAAATGATAAATATATATAAACAATTTTTTTTTCACAATATCAAAATTTATGTATAAGGCAAAATTGGACAAAATATAAACATCAAATATTCAGAATAGTCATACAGTAAGAGTAGCACCTGAAAACATATATTGGTCAAAATAACAATAATAAGATAGAATTTTGAAGTAGAATTTTTTTTATTTAATGAGGAATAATCTGTTTACCGATGAGAAGATTTGTAAAATGAGGAAAAGGTAAAATATTTGCATTCAAATTTAGTCAGTGGGTAATAAAAGATTACATTTTATTAAAAATACCACAGTTTTCTAGAAACAGTAATGTTTCAAAAGATAAATTGGCTAAAAGCAAAGAAAAATATTCCAAAAATTAAATAGATTTTTTTTTCTTTTAAAAAAGAAAGAATGATTCTGAAATCAGCTATCTCGGACATCAAAATAATTTGATAACAGTCCATCAGTAAAAGGCAAAGTGAAGTCAAAATTTTCACTGGATAGCACATAGTGGAGCAAATAACCGTAATTTTTTTTTGTAAGAGAAAGAAAAAAATAATAAATTACGTAAGTCACTGTAAATATAAAAGGCAGAGACTTAAAAGGTATGTTTCCACAAAATACAATAATTGTATAATAAAATATTCAAAATGTGAGAATTTATATAGAATAAATAAATGTACTCTGAAATATGTTTAAAAGAGTGTATAGCATGTGACTTCTAGGTCATTGCATTTCAGTTTAGGCTGAGTTTATGCACGAATATATAATTTTTTTAATTAAATTAATTTAAATCTTTTAAATATATTGGGTGATGCAAGTTGCATTAAGGAAAATCCCACAGTTAGTACATATCATATTCCTGTTTCACAGTCATTTGAATTAAGTGACAATAAAAAAAAAAAAAACCATCAGGAGCAAATTTTGACAGAGAGTCATTTAAAAAATATATATATTAATTAAATTCTTTAAAGATACAGGATTTAGTTTGACAGTTGGTTTATTAGAGTTAAGGTGCATAAAAAAAAAAAAAAAAAAAAAAAAAAAAAGATTTTTTTCGTTCAGGGCAGTCAGGTTGTCTATGTAAACAAACGGGACAGCAGATAAGCTGGATTTAAGAAGAGAGGAATGAATGAAATCTTTCTCACCAATTGGATGACGCCAAGTTGGGGGGAGTCTCATTTCCTGTAAAGCTCATTTCAACCCAAGGAGGGTGGTACTTGAACAGCGAACTTCTCTTTTCTCTGAAAGAAGAGAGCAATAAATATCAAGGTGTACACGTACAGAGAACAGTCATTAAAATAATTTATACAACATTTCCATTTAAATTTAGGATTTGTTGTTGAGCGAACATTCTTTTCGATTCAAGTTATTTCGAAAGTTAAAATTATGACAGTATTGAGAATTTCTTTTGATTTTAATCCTGTTTGAAGAATTTAGAATTTCGTAATTAATAATTCTTCCAAGTAAATTAATTCATTCTCATGTCGCTCATAAAACTACAAACTTTAGTAGAAGCAATAAAAAAATAAAATAGTTCAAATAAATAGATTTCAAACTTATTTTACTAAGTAGAAATTCCCAAAGATTAATAACAAAACAAATAAAGAAATAAATAAAAGGGAACTTGAAATATTTATAGATAATAAGAAATAAATATAAATTTATTTATTATCCCGTATCAAATATTGAAAACTTCCATTTTAAATGATCATAATATAATAACTAATTGCTTTTAAATTATTGTTAATTGACAATTAAATAAGCGGTCATGCAAGTAAGTTTTATTCAACAATTCACGAATAAAAGTTACACAAAAATTTTGTAATTAAGTTTTTTTTATTAAGATTTTAAGGACAGAATTACTTTAATAAAGATTCAAAATTATTCCTTAAATACCATTTGTTAGAAATATTTTAAATATGAAATTCAATATAGTATGTGGAAAAAAAATTCGTTTTAGACATTAATTTCTAAATCAAAATCGGATTTAAAATTTTTCTTTCATTAAAAAGTAATGAAAATAAGATAAATAATGTAAAATATTCACCATGTTTTAAGATTTTAAACTTGTTTTTCTAAATAAAAACATAAAAGAATTACATTAAAACGCATGGAGAATTATATTTTATAAAATTTAAAAATTCAAACAAATTATTAAAAGTGGAAATGGTACGTACTTTAAACGGATGTTGAGTGCTCCGGGTTTTTTTTTTTTTTCAATCATGACGATTTGGTTTCGCTGGCGAAGTCAATTCAATTTTCCGGCCGGATCATGAAAGAATTTTGGAAAACAGGGGCATCTTTCGACGATTCCAATCAGTGGTACGAACCTAAAAATTTCATAAAAATATTATATAACTCAATAATAATTATATTATTTTTTTCACAAGATAATTTAACATTTTTCAAATTATAAACAAACAAATACTAAGAATAATAATACTAATATAATGCATGAATATAAACATTTGTGAGATCTCACGCAATTAATTCAAGTAATCATAATATCGCGTATATTTGGATAGACATAAATAAACAAATGATAAGAATCCAAGCAAAAGTGATAAATCGTGTCAGCGAAATTAGATATCAGTTTTCACTAGAACAAACAAACACTTCAGTTAGTTAGTAAATCGCGTTGTTGATGTAACTGGGAGGAGATTTGTAACCAGATCATGTTTTTTTTTTTTTCTTTCTAAGGAAATTTAGTGCAAAAATAAAATTTTTTTTGGTACTTACAAAAGCATAAGATAAATCTTGGGATCCAGTCTGCTAATAAAGTAAGATACAATTAAATATAAATAATAATGGAAATTAAAGATATTGGATTAAACATTTGTCAGATAGCAAATACATCATTTTGTAATGAGATATGGGACTATTTGAACACCGATAGAACATTAGTAGAATTCGGGATAATTCATTATTTTGAATTAATTTCAGAAATTTTTTTTTTCTGAGAAGGCCATGGATTTAGTAGAAGAGAGAAGTCAATTCACCGTTGCTGCGTAGTTATACACAGTGAATTGATAACCGTTTATCTAATTTATCAAAGAGTGCAGTCAGAATCACTTTTTCGGAATTCTGACTGTAAATTGTGTAAATATGTATATAGAAGTAAAACATGGAAGGAAAAAACATTCATTACTAAAACCCCACCCCCCTGCTTGAAACCACTGCGAGTAGCACTTGCCATTTTTTTCTCTTTTCCTTGTTACCTTAGGAGACACACGTTGTGGCAGCTTGCGGTATTCAGGTCTTGTTGGACATCTAAAACAAAAAAAATAAATAGATTAAATATAGTGTAATTCTATTGGGATGCGAATTTTTTTTACGAGGAAAATCCTTTTTGAGCAGGAGAAGTCAAGGTTCGCTAACTGTGCTAACTACAAAACGCGCGTCATTTTGCAAGAAAAGTACACTTCGTACTGGGCAAACAGGTTTTTGAACTGACCAGTAGCTAGGACCATCTCATTTTCGGCATCAGGGATAAAGGAAAATAGATTAGTAGTACTAATCGTTTTTTTTTTCCTTCTTTCCCGTGCTCAAGTAGAAGGGTCCACTATTTATCTCTTGAAGAGAGAATCTGGTGTAAAGGGAGAGTGTTTCTCACTTTCACTCTTTGGATGAAAGGTGGGAGAAAAAATGAAAGCGGGATAAGGTCTTTATCTCCGCATCTTCTCTTATTCGACAGAGAATCTCAACGCGGGTAGTGTTAAAATAAAGATGTTTGAATGATGAAATAAGCATATATATATATTTCATTTCTTTTATTGTTGAATAATAAAAATAAATGATAGATCAAGTGTGTTGTATAAACTATACTCAATAACATAAGTTTTATAAACAAATAATGAGACAAATATATTTCTTTTGTCGTTCAGAAAATGTAGAAACAAAATTGTCTGTATACTTGTATAGCTTATAAAAGACATTCCATTGTTGAATATTTATGCCATTGTTGTTGTATGCAAAAAAGTGAAATGTATTACATATATAATCATAGTTATGGTATTTGATATATAAATTTGTATATTTTTTATCAGTTGCCAGTTACCATGTTGTGTAGTATTTTGGGATTTAAATTTAAATGTAAACTTTATTTCAAATTCATTTTGCTTTGAATTATTTTGGCATTCTTAAAGTTTTTTAAGTTATTCAAATTCCGTAATGCACATAAATATTGAGCATATAAAACCTGTCAAGTGAATCAACTATGCAGCATGCCACGATTACAGTAAAGTAGAACTTTTCCAAAGGTTCTGTGGTTGTATGAAAGACACAATTTCAGGTTACTGCCACCTGCAGTTCCTATAAACCAAACTTCAGCTAGACTATTATCTGCTACTCTGAACTACTAAATTATCAGAACTTTGTTTCATGATATATACTGAACTGTACTGTGAATAAACAACTCTGATGTGAATAGGAGCATCAATCTGACAAAAAACAAAGGAAGGACTCTGCCTTCATTTTTTTTCTAATGACCGGGTGAATGATGGAGAGATGAACCTCTCATCATCTTTCATTATGAAAGAACACTAAACAATATAATTATGCATAAACAGTCAGAGTTGTCATACAAATATGATATTTGATATCGAAATCATTGGAACAATGAGATGACTCTCAAAACCCTATTCATTTTATAAGAATATTTTAATTAAAATAATTAAGTTTTTATTCTATATATATATATATATATATAGTTCACTGTAAACAACAGATACATTGATAATGAGATGGAGACATAAGTCTGCACTTTTACAATACATCTGAAATAGGTTGGCAGATTTTATTGCTCAAATATATGACAGTCATAAATCTGCCTTTTACAGCTGCAGAGAAACATCATCCGTTTTCCAGGAGTCCTGAGACCACGTGACCAGAGTAGGGGTCAAAACGGTGGACTAATGAAAAACATGGTTTTGTTCAAGGAGGACCAATAGACGAAAAAAGACGGCCCACAAAAATTAAGAGGAGGAGAAAAAACATCGCCCCCTCAGAATTGAAGAGGAAGAGAAAAATTCATCCAAGATTCAGTTCGAAGTTTCCTAACCCAGAATGAAGGTTGTGCAAAAAAATGCACGTTTACTTTAGTCATTTTGACTGTAATGCAAGGAGTATATATTTTTATTTGTGTTTGTGTCGTCGTACAAAAAGAACGTGGAGCTGATAGGACGATGGATGACCTCTACCTAGAAAAAGGTATCTCAAATATTATATGCTCGTAATAACTGTGCATAACATTTTAATTGTTCGTGGGAAGAATATGATGCATGCTAATGCACACAGGGATTGTTCTCCCAGGAATTTTGCATCGTAAAAAAATTAGATTAACCTTCAATCAAAAATAATAATGTTAAGTATTAAACTTTTTTCTATGCTATTTGTAAATAGCATTTTTTTGTGAAGCAAGTAGTATACGAGCAATTAATGATAATGATTGTTTTTTTATATTTATTTTATAGATTAAATGTAAATATCATTGTATATACTGTGAATAAACTAATTTTAATGTTAAAATTCAAGATTTAATTTTTCTTCTCTCTGGTGATGACTCAGTTTCTTTTATTTAATTTTGATTTAGCGATTTTTTTTTCTAGATGAATAATTTATGGAAGGACACCAGCTTAATCTTAACTTCATCTTTCTCTTAAGGTCATGTTCAACTAAATAATCACAACGGTTTAATTTAAATTCTATATGCTGGTATTTCTTTCAGCATCTCTACATGACCCAGAGAATTTATTTGGTAAATACGATCATTTTTTTAATGCTGAATTCAAAATTACAATTAGCTCTTTGTTGATTTTTATGTGGAATGATAAATTAATTTTTAAAATCGTAACCTAATGTACACTTGGCAATATCATTCCAGCAGTGGCAAATTAATTATGCCATAAGGTTCCAAGACTTGGACAGTCGAAATAAAAAACAAAAAATACCTTGCACACGTTGACCAGATCCGCCCAGCTAACACATCAATTCCTGAACATCAAGATGTTTTTATTCCTGATGATCTTCATGTAACCTTTTAAAGTGATAATCTACCAACATCCATCACTAGCCCAGATACAGAATTACAACATGATAACAGGACTCTTACTTCTGAAGTTCAACAATCTGAAAATCTTCCCACCGAAAACTCAAATGAAGATATACCCGTTACAGATGTCCAAACCAGACGTTATCCTACACGAGTCAGAAAGAAGCCAAATAGACTTGATCTATAATGACTTTTCATTTTGTAATAGTGACTTTAATTGCTTTTAAAAGGGGGATATTGTAATATCCTGTGAACAACTCAACTCAATATTGTAATATTCTGCATTCTAGAAAGCAACAGAACAACTCAACTTAACAGTAAGTTTGTACTACAACAACAGTGCCGATGAACGCATGCTGTAAGCTGTCAATAAATTTAATCTTTAACAATATGAGAGTATTTTCTCAGTAATAATTATATATATAATTTAAATATATTAAAGTCATAAAAAAACTTTGCTGATATATGGAGATCCAGTGGCCGGTCCGTTCACCCGATCGAGGTGAGATTTCAGATATAGTTATTCACAGGTATGAGCTCGGAATTCTGTGAACGGCAAGCACGTTCACAAAACCTACTCGTTTGGGAATGAAAACCCTTGTGATTGGTCGCTGGTTATTGGCGCGTTTGTTAATATCCCAGACAGCACACTCTATCTATAAGATGTCGATTTATAGTCTAAATACATCTATAACGTCCATGACATCTTTTAGATATGCATAGCATTAAACAAATAGATGTCTATAAGCCATTTCTCATTTAGATTTCTATTAGACGTCTATGACCTGCAATAGACGTATTATATCTATCACTTTTTCGACGTCTAAAGGAAATGCTTTTTTCAACCTCCAATGGAAATACTTTTCGATTCATCCAATGGATTTGCGAATAACACGTATTATGCTCATCTTATGGAAAAAGTACTCCTACTTCAATGCAACTGCGCGCATGCGGGAACGGAAAGTCAAAGGTCGTTTGAAGACACTCTCGCCGCGGCTGGGGCTGTTGTTTATTTTGTATACAGCGGCAATCTTGGATGTAATTATACTGACAACTTTTGTAAAAGGTAAGTTATTCATTTCTTAATTTACTTTCCTGTGTAGTTTATATAACACTTAATTACTAAATTCTTGTATCTTACATATATACAAGATTTAGGCTTAAAGTTACGATAAGTTTCATCAGTCATATATATATTGTGTTTAAAAGGAAAAATACATCCGAAATGTCGCTGTATAAATTGTATAAATGCAGAAATATAATCTCACAGGTACAACGAAAGCAATAATGTAATTGTTTTTAGTAGTAATTGAGTGTTAATGAACTACATATTGTTTTGTTTATCACCATTATGAATCCTGACCCCACTGAATCCTTTGAACGCCAGTGTTAGATTATTTATGCACTAAACCATAATATTTATCAGAACTTTCGAATAATATTTAGATTTTACAATGTACATGAACGAAAAAAATAGCTATTATTTATTTTTAAATGAATTTATTTGACAAATTCAGATTTCAAAGGGTAAAAAAAAGTTTTGAACATGTTTGCAACTGAAATACTTTGCCCTTAAAGGGGTTAACAGTTTCGTGTATTATTTATCATACAATTTAGAATTACACTAAAATAACTATATATAAAATTTTGCTAAGACTAAAACTAATACTATAAATAATGTAATTCTTGTTTAAAAAATTACTTTTTTTCCCCTGTATTTATTTATAATTTAGTGTCCCTTCTAGACCAATATTTAAGGACGCAGCATCCTGCCTGCTCTAAAATTAGCAAAATGCACCATACCCTTTTTAAAATATCGAAATGCATCCTTAATTATATCCAGAGGTCTCTTGTTAAAATCTTCCCCAATACTAGAGTATTTCTAAATTAATGTATCCAAAAGCTTGCAAAAAATCATAGACCTTCCTTCTTTCTTTAATAAAAACAGGAGATTATTAAATAAATGTTGTACTGTTTTTGGCTATGATGTCTTACACTCACACAGTTTATTTCTTTAATCAGTTATAAAAAGGAAAATAGTTGCCAAACTTAGGGGATTTTTTCCTTTAAAAAGAAAAAAATCCCCTAAGTTGGCTACTATGCTTGTATTTAAATTATTGGTTTGGCATGGGCTTGGAAAGCAGGCCAATCAAAAAGTCACCAAACTTCAGTGCGTGACAGTATCTCGTCTATTCCTTTTTTTTTTTTTTATCGTTACTCAACACAATAATTTTTTTTTCTTGAAGTAATGCCCATTTTCACTGAACAATGACTGTTTTCTGCTTCATTTGTGCTGTTATTATTTTCTAACAACCTGCCCTTTTCTTTCTAGAGTGAACATTGTATAACAATTAAAATTCTGATCCTATATGTATTAAATTTTACATTTTTTTCTTCATTTGTTGTCATTGTTTAACTTGTGTTCCGACACATTTTTTTTTTTTTTACATACCCAGTAAAAGATATATATATATTTTAATTGTGTATTATATGATATTTATGCTTGAGTATATTTTTTCAAATCACTTTGATACTAATCTTTTGGTACTTGTGTATTAACCATTAGGGATGCACCAAATATTCAGTATGTAGTATTTAGTCATACTGCTCAATATCTAAAGAAAATGCTTTTTAAAATATTTTTAAAACCCTAGATAACTTTTATTTTTAACTGTCAATAAATGAAAATATTCAGAAAAATTAAGAAATAGAATCATATTTAAATAACTTTTACATTATTTATTTGCTTATTTTTTTTAAAGTAACAAGAAAATTAACTGTTATAGTGCAGAGGTCAATGCAGGTTTTTTTTTTTTTTTTTTTTTTTTTTTTTTTTTTGCGGGGCCCATTTTGTGAAAAGTAAAGGCTATTTTTGTAAAATTTTATTATATTTTTGTGAAAAATAACATTTTGTAATGAAAGTCGAAATCCAGCTACTCAAATTCGATCCAAGCGTTTATTAACAAACTTTTTAAAATACTTTTGCTGAAGTTTTCCTCTCTGGTGAACTTGTTTGTTTGCAAATTACACATTTTAAAAGTCAAAGAATAATAAATAATAGGGGAGACTGGTACACACTGGACCTATGGGCATAGTGGACCACCCCCCTAATATTTTGTTTATTTAAAAAAAATTTAAGCTTCTCTTCTATCCTAACAGACAACAGCACTGCACTGATTATTTATAGCGTTCAGAAAATATGTTTAGCTCAGATTGAACTATTTTATCCTAATTGGTTGTTTTGATCTTCTAAAAGTAAAATTTTTCAGCATTATATATTAATTTTTTTAGTAATTAAAGGTTGTAGATAAATCCTATAAAACAGCTGTTTTGCAAAGCTAAGATACTTGTTTTTATTTAACTTTAAAGTTAATATGTTTAAAAGAAAGCTATAAACAATATTAATATGATTATTTATTGAATTTCAACATGGGGCACAGTGGTCCACAATCCACTCTGCTCATGTAATTCAGAATGTTCAAAATATTTAATAATTGCTTATTTTCTATAAAGAAATATTGTTTAAAAGAAGTTATTTAACTGTAAAATAAAGTAAACAAAGAAAAATAACAATTTATTTAACATAGTAAGAAATATTTTGTTTTGTATTTACTGCCTGTGATAAATATAACTGTAGTCTAATTGGTGCTGATTCTATTCAAGTAAGATTCATGAGATGCAAATTGAATGGAAATCAGTTTATTTTTCCCAAAACTGTAGATGAATCTATTGTTGATGTCAATGATTTCATAATATTGCTCCCAGACCCGAAAGTATTTCAGGAAAATTCCAGACTCAATCTTACTCTTAAGTATTTTGGAATTTCATTTGCAAATTTTAATGTGCGCTGATTTTTTTGTACTCAAGTAATAACTTCAACTAAATTGCAATTGTTCCTGTATTAATCTGTTGTTATTTTCAAAATATAATAATAATATTTTTTTTTTTTTTTTTCAAAATGTTACTTGTAAATTTATATTACTATGTTATTTTGCGGATAAAGGGGAAATAAAAAAGAATTAGATTAATGAAAAATAGATTTATATTACATTTCAGATAATGCCTAACAGCGGTCCACTGTGCCCCGGTGGGTGGACCAGTGTGCCCCATTTCTGGGGCACACTGGTCCAATTTACGGGTGCATATAAAAATTTTTATTTTGAAAAATGTATTGAAAACTATGTTATGAGAAAATTATGATGAATGTATAAAGGTATAAGGAATATTCAAAAATATTTTCATGCAGGGATGCACCCGGTTTGTCCGTTAAAGAGAAAAAAAATTTAACTGAAAAAGTAGTCCACTGTGTACCAGTCTCCCCTAAATAGTAAGTTTTTATGAAAGGGGGAAATTTTGTTAAAAGGAATTTTGTGAAGGGGCCCATTTTATCAAATTGATTTTTGTGAAGGGTCCCATTTTATTAAATTGATTTTTGTGAAGGGACCCTAAATAGTCTCCAAATTTTGTCTGGATCGACCCTTGTAGTGTTTTCCCAAGGCGTTTTCAAGAGGGTGCAGCGCCCTGCCTGTTTTTTTTTTTTATAGTTGTAAATGCGCTCTGCCCATTTTTATATAGCTGGAAAAGTGCCCTGATTATTTTGGGTTTGCAAAAATTTACTGTCGCGAATTTCACCAAAAGGTTGCGGGAAAATATCGCACAAAAATTTCCCAATATTTGTACTCGTTGGGGGAAAATTATAAATTTTGTTAAGCTATTGCAGGTAAATAGCAAAATTTGCCGATGAGTCGTGAAAACAATCATGAAATTTGACCACAATCGCATGTAAAAAAAAAAGAAAAGAAACATGCAAGTTTCACCTGTAAGGTGCGTGAAAAAAAATTGGGAAATTCGCTTATCTGTCACCAAGAAAAGGCAAAATTTGTCAATTAGTAGCAGAAAAAGATCGCAAATTTCTTCAATCGATTGCAGGAAAGCAATCATGAAATTCGTCAGTTGGTTACAGTAAATAAACGTGAAATTCATCAATATGTCACGTGTAAAAAAAAAAAGAAAAAGAAACATGTGAGTTTCACCTGTAAGGTGCAGAAAAAAAATGAGAAATTCGTTTATCGGTCGCCAAAAGAAAGTAAAATTTGTCAATTGGTAGCAGGAAAATATCACAAATTTCTTCAATGGATTGCAGAAAAACAATCGCGAAATTTGTCAGTTGGTTACAGTTACAGGAAATAAACGTGAAATTCATCAATAGTCACGTGTAAAAAAAAAAAAAAAAGAAACATGTGAGTTTCACCTGTAAGGTGTGGGGAAAAAATTGAGAAATTCGCTTATCGGTCGCCAAAAAAAGCAAAATTTGTCAATTGGTAGCAGGAAAATATCACAAATTTCTTCAATCAATCGCAGGAAAACATTTTCGAAATTCATCAGTTGGTTACAAGAAATAAACGTGAAATTCTTCAATATGTCGTGTGTGAAAAAAAAAAAAAAAAAAAAAAAAAGAAACATGCCGGTTTCATTTGTAAGGTGCAGAAAAAATTTGAGAAATTCGTTTATCGGTCGCCAAAAAAAAAGCAAAATTTGTCAATTGGTAAGAGGAAAATAATCACGAAATTTGTCAGTTGGTTACAGGAAGTAAACGTGAAATTCGTCAATTTGTTGCCAGGAAAAAACTGCTCAATTCGCCAATAGGATGCTGGTAAATATCGCAAAATTAAGTTAAAATTTGCACGTATCAGTAATATTTTACTAAATATTAATTATTGATATACAGTAAAAGACTTTTTAAACATTGCATGTAATGTTGTACTGTTTCATGTAATATGTGTGATATTTAATGTAAAATTGTACATATCAATGTAGCATTTGAGGTTTTTGACTCAAAAATTTAAATAAAAGAATAAATTTGTAATTTCGGCATACTTCAGGTCTCACAAATCTGAAAAATCGGAGTGAAAGGAAGAGACAAAAAAATCAAAAAAGTACTGAAGGGACTCAGAAGGTATTAAAACTAAACTATTCAAGACAGCCATACTCAACAAGCGGGCATGTGGCCTGGCGACCTTTTATGTGCGATCCGAGACCTCAGAGAAAGAATCTACTAGAGAGTACATTCCTTTGTTATATTGTTGAAAAGCCAGTCCCAGGATCAGCTCGGATTTGGCACTTTAGAAACTGTCTGTTTTGGCGGTGATCGCTTTCTTGGCAACTTCGATTTCATTCTCGCAATAAAAATAAACGTAAATAAACCAAACTGTTGCTCCTTCTAGGATTTAATCTCAGAGGAAGGATAGAAATAAGTTATGAGAGTCCCACCCCTGATGAAAAAAGGATTGTTTAATCTTCTGGATGGATTTTATATTTCTATTTTTGCTGCTGTACTTTATTTTAATGTTATAAAATGGCTTTGTCCTTGTAATAAATGTTACTTAAATTATATTTTTGAAGTGAATACTTCTTTAAGCGTGTTGGGCATTTTTGAGATGGGAAAAAACGGGGGGCATTTGCTATAGAAATCTATATATTTACATTACTATACAAGTATGTGTTGCGGCCCACCTAACGTCGCAAATATACGTTTGCGGCCCGCGGTAATAAAAGGATGAGTATGGCTGATTCAAGATGTTTAGCATGCATAATAATTTTTTTTTAAAAGAAATTTCTTATTGATTAAAATTTAATAACTCAAACTTATTTAAAATTTGAGATTTCTTGAGTTTGACATCCTTGGATTTTTGCGAATAATTGTTCCAAAAAAAAAAAAAAAAAGAAAAACCCATAATTAATCGTTTTGAGAAAGTTGGTGTGAAATATAAACACAGTCACATTTTAACTAAAATAGATGTTGCTGAATACTAATGAAACTTTCTTTGAATCTTTTTAGACTCCCAGTTGAAACACACCATCACAAACATTTGAAGACAGGAAGACTTGCATGAATATTTGGTTAGTATATTTTTTATTAAAAAATGCCTTGTTTTTTAGAATAATTAGTTTGTTGTGAGATTGCAAAATTTACACTAGATTGCATTATGAAATTCTAGATTAATTTTAAATATCAGATCTTATGTTTTTATTCAAATTTTTTGGAGCAGAGTGGGAAGAGAGATATAAATGGCAACTTATTTACTAATGTATAATTTATAAATCTTAGAAGTTTATACTTTGGAAAATAACAGTACAAGACCTAATTTTTTTTAACATAATATTTAATGTATAATGTAACACATCAAAAATATTTTTTTTCTCTTAAGGTCCAAATCCAAACGGCTCACTTTATGACTTATTTTTTTAATTCTTTTTTTGTTCAGAAACGCATGAAATTTACGGGTATTCTTATTCAGAAATTTTGTAATTGAAAGACGTTTTCCATTTTTCAAATTTCCAATGCTGCAGCACAAAAAAGGTCAGAAACATGTCATCACATGACACAAATCACTTATAACTCGATAAGTGATTTATTGATAAAAAAAAAATGGAAAACTCATTTAGATTCCAAATCCCTTCCATGATCAGACCTGCCAATTTTATGCTTTTGTGTTTAAAAATGAGTCAGAAAGTTTCGTGTTGTTGAGCAGATCATTTGAGAACCAAGAGTAAAAAAAAAAAAAAAAAAAAACAGAAAAAAATAAGTTATATACATGAATTTCTGAGTTTTAAAAAATAAAGATAAAACTGACTTGTTTTTTTATGTATTTCTTAATCCGTAACTATGGTGTAGCAGGAGAAGCTGCTAAAGTTAAGATTATTAACTTTAAAGGATTTTGTAAATTTTTAAACATAGAAAACAAACATTTAAAGTTCATCATGTCGTATCTTCAAAACATGTATAAGCATGAGATTTCTATATTTTGCATGTATTTTTGTTTCTGTACTTTCGTATTAACTGCATGCCAGCATTTTGCTAAGCGTTTCACTCATTTATTTGTGAAATCATGTATGTATTAATTATGTATCATCGATGTATTCATATGTATGTGTGATGTAGTGGAAAGTTCTGTAATTTGGTTTGCAACCAATTGATGTATTTTAATAAGTGCAACTTGGCACCATTAAGGCTGTTCTCAAATCCAAACAGGCTACTTTATGACACATTTTTTAATTCATTTTTGCTTACAAATGCATGAAATTGGTAAGTGTTTTTATTCAGAAACTATGTAATCTAAACACGATTTCAATTTTTTAGTAAAGGCAGATCTTTTACAAAAGATTGTCAAAGTCGGCATTTTCAACCAAATTACCAAGGTGGTTGGCAGTAAAGTGCGAAAAAGTGTCGCCGGCAGTGTCCGGAAGCACTTATAACTTGATAAGCAGGGTTGCAAAAAAGCCGGCTAAAATTAATAAAAGCCAGGCCAGCGGCTTTTATTGGTTTTAACCGGCTTTTTTTGGTCAAAATTGGCTTTTATACGTTGAAGCAATTTTTTTTATAAACTGTAGATTTTTAAGTATTTTTTAACTAATTTAAAAGACATTTTATTGAGTTAGGATTTAATAAATAACTTAATTTCTCAATAATGAAGACATTAATATTGGAATAACACATAGCAGACTGGTGATTTGAGTCAGAATTGTAAATATGTTACCTAAATTTTAACAAGGCATACTTAGTGCTTAACTATTGCTATATTTTTAAAATAAAAGCTTTTTTTTTATTATGATTAATTTAATTTACACTTTTTTTTTCAGTTTTACTTCTTTAAATAATTAAATAGGACAACAGTTGTTTAATTACATATTTTATTACTCAACTAATTTTAAAGGCTATTAACCCACTAGTAGAAATAAAGCAACATGACAGTGGGCATTGCAGATTTTTGAAGATTAATCTAATAGCTTAAAAAATACTGTACTAAAAAAAAAAAAAAAAAAAAAAAGCAAAATTTTACTTTGTCATTGGATTACTGTTATCTTCTTACTGTATTTTCTTTGTAATTGAAAATTTTGCTTATTTAATGGGTTACTATTATTTCTTGTGATAGTAGACATTGTTGCGTCATAGATATATTTTGTTTTGCTGTAGATTGATACACACACAAATTAGTTACTGGGGCTATTGATAGGCAAGTTTTAATATTTCTCATATCTTTAAAATCATACATACAACAATTTAATAAAATTACCATTTTCCACTGTTAAAAACAGTAATATGAATAACATTTGCTTTTCATTTCAACAAGTTTTATTTATTTATTTTTTTAACTGTTCTCTCTTTTTTTATACACTTACATCTACTAAAATCTCCTCAAATATTATATATTCATCCTAATTCCTCTTTCAACGTTGATCATTCCATAATTTAATCTCATCATATGGACTTATCTGGCATGAGTTTTATAATTGTTTAGTAAAAAAAACATATTGAAATATATTTTTATAAGACATTAGAATACTGATTACTAACTAAATATGGATGCTCTCAAGTATTATATATGCTAATTTCATTTATTAATAATATAAATTATTAAGTTTTAATCCACAACAATTTTAAAAGTAAAAAGCAGTATATGTAAGAATTTTTCATTTTTGATGGTGATGTTTTGTTATTGTTTAATTAAATATAATCTTTAAAATGAACTGATTTAGTAGTTATTTCGTTATTTAAAATAATAATTGTATCCTTAAACTGCTGCACCATGATATTAAAAGAGAAAATGCATTGAAAAAATGTTATGTTGCATAGTTAAGTGCAATTCATCAATTTCAACTGACGTTATATTCACCAGCCGAGAAGGATAATTAAGAAAAATAATGTAAATAAATGAATATCCAAGATTTTTTTTTTCTATTTTCATTTATATTGTAATTTTTTTGTGTTTAAATTTACTGATAGTTGACACTTAGGTGAGTGGGGCTTTTCCATATTTTTTTATTGTATTTATTTTGATATTCCAATGGCAACATTCTTCCATTTGTTTATTTGGCATTACTGTTTGGTGATAATTAATTTTTCTTGAAAAGTGGTCGACGGGATAATGGAAAAATCATTTGATTCCAAATCTTCCATAGTCAAGAGTCTGTGCTAGTCACATGGGCTAATGTTAATCCTATGGGAGTGTTAGTTTGAAATTTCTTGCTTGCATTTCAATATTTGTTTGTTATCTTGTTTGTATTTCAATATACAATGATTCCGTTTTTATTTTTTAAGTACGTAACCCTAAAAATTAAGAATAACAATAGAAAAGGACATAATGAATGATTGTTATTCAAATGAATCATCCCGGCATACACAAAAGCATTGCTGTTTACTTTCTTGCTATTTTTGATCAATTAAAACCAGAACTTTTGTAAAACAAAAAGAATTTTAAGAGCCTTGACAACTATGCTTTTGTGCATGCCTGAATGATTCATTCAAATATCAAAATCATTCATTATGCCCATCACTAGAAATCACATGCAAAAAATTAAGGAGGAGGGGAGGCTTACAATTGCTTCATTGAAGATTAATTCAGTTTTCATATAACAAAATGTCATTTTGTGCGATTCGTAAAATGTTATGTAGTAAAACAGTGTTATTATTTTATTATAGGTGCTGCTCGAAGAAATCAGCTCTTACTATTGCAGTGATAATGGAGTAAAATAATAATAATTTTGTCCTGTTCCAAAGATTTTTTTTTTTTCAAATAAAATAAAGTCACTTCTTTTTTTTTTCCTTTTTCTGTTATAGTTATATTCTGTACCACCTAGTACTGTCACCTAGTTACTAATATTGCTGATAAGGAAAAAAAAAGACTTACATTTTTATTAAAACTTTTATTGAGTAGTAGAGCTGACATGTTTCAAAAATGATATGATAATGAGAAAGCATGCAATAATTTTTAGCATTAATCTAAATCATGTTGCAATATTTAAAACTTAAAATTTTTCTTGTTTTTCTAAAAATGCAAAATTGAGGTAGCAGTCAATTTGTAAATTTCCCTTTGTATCTGAAGCTCACAGAATTGAAATAAGTTTTTGATGTAGGCAGACATTGACTAAAAAATAATTCTGAGTGGTTCTTTCATACAGTGAGTTAATTGGAGTAATATTTTTGTACTGATAAAAAAAATTTAAAATTAGTTCAATATGCAAAATAGATTTTAAAACATTTGTCTAATAATTTTATCAAAATAGAACAAAATAAACAGAATAAGAAATTTATTAATTTGTGTTAACAACTTTGCGACGAGCGTCCCACACATAATTTTGAATCTGATTACTAGTATTTACAAATGGAATCCTTTGCCTAATTTAATTGAAGAAATTATATGATAAAATAAAGAAAAAAATATTCTAAAATATTGGTATGAAAAATTAAAGATTTTATGCATGATGTGTAATGTATGTGTGACATTTATCACAAAGATTTCTTTTTTATCCAAGAAAAATTTATCTACCAAAAGTCTTTATCCTCTGCAAGAAAGATTTGTTAAATTTAAATAATATGGGAGAAAAATAACAAATCTATTAGCCTCTTGTTGCAAAATACTGGAGGATTTAGAAATTTCTCACAAGATAAAATTATCAAACTGATTTTAAATACCATATTTACTTGTGTATAATGTGTACCATGTTATTTTAACTTAAAAAAAAAAATCTGTAGAAATCATGATTTACAATCTTTTCTCAAATCTAAATTACTTTTGTATGTGCTCATATATATTTTGCTCTCTTATTAAAATATCATAAAATAAAGTTTCTGCAATATGTATATATACTTTGTGAAAATGTGTATGGTTTGATGTATACAATTAGAAATATTCAGTGTATCATGTATGTGTATACTGGATTTTAGACCTGAAATTTTTGTAAAAATGTGTGCATTATGCAGGAGTAAATATGGTAGATTTTTTAATTTAGCTATGAGATTTTAGTGAATTACAGCAGACATATTTCATTCGAAATATTAAAAAAAATTAGTCAATGCTTTGATAAAAATATTCCAATATAAATATGGCAACAGTCCCCATAGCAGAATATGCTTAAGAGTGCGACATACATCGCAGAACAATGAACTTCTCTGCAGAACATTTCAAATTCTCATTTTCAACACAATTCACTATTCATTCATTTGAAAAAGCACTAAATTTGTCTGTCAATCACCAGAAAAACTTCATCAATCGTTGAAAAAGATTGTGAAATTCATTAATTGGTTGCAGGAAAAGCTCACACAATTTGTCAGTTGATCATGGGGAAAAATCGTGAAGTTCTTCAGCTGCTGCAGTTTAAAAAAAAAACATGAATTTCGTCAGTGGATCATCGGAAAAAAATCTGAAATTCACCGGTCAGTCACATAAAAACCCGGCAACTTTTACCAATCGATCGCAAAAAAGTGACAAAATTTGCCATCCTGTAGAAAGAAGATATTGCAAAATTCACCTATCAGTCGCGGGTCAAAAAATGTGAAATACGTTTATCAACCGAATGATTTTTGATTGAAATTTCATGTTTTTTGCCAAGAAAAAGTGCAAAAATTTCTCAATCGGTTGTGGGTAAAAACCATGAAATTTGTCAGTAAATCGTCGAGAAAAATGGGAAATTCGTCGATCAGTAGCGAAAAAAAAAAAACACAATTTTCTCCAATTGGTCACAAGAAAAAACTGCAAAATTTTCCAATCGGCAGAAAGAAAATATTGCAAAATTTGGCTATCAGTTACAGCTGAAAAAAAACCCCACTAAATTAGTTGATCAGTTTTGGGAAATCCCTCGATTTTTTTCAATCAATTCCAAGATAAAGCGACAAAATTTTCCAATTGATAAAAAGAAAATAATGCAAAATTCGCCTATCAGTCGCAGGTTAAAAAACTAAATTAATCGGTGGATTGTCAGAAAAAAAAAATCACAAAATTCGTCAATCAGTCTTGTAAAAACCCACAATTTTTTCCATTCTGTCACAAGAAAATCCGCAACATTTATCGATCAATAAAGAAAATATCCCAAAAGTTAACAATCAGTTGTGGATTTAAAAAAAAAATCGAGACATTCGGATATTAGTCGCTTGAATAATAAAAAAAAAAATAAAATAAATAAATGCAATTTTTGCCCATTGGTCCTAAGAAAGAGCTGAACAAATTTGCCAGTCAGTGAAAAGAAAATATCAAAAATATTTAAAATTCGCCAATCAGTCGCGGATAAAAAAAAATGCGAAATTCATCAGTGAAGTGTTAGAAAATATCTCGCAATTCTCGAATTAGTCGTGGGAAAAAAATTGCGGAGTTCGATGATTGGTTCTGAGAAAAAAAAAATGTGAAATTCGCCAGTTACAAGAGAGAAAAATCTCAAAAATATTGCAAAAATCGTCTATTACGAGGGGGGAAAAAAACGAAATTCGTCATTCGATCGGAGTAAAATTGTGAAATTCGTCATTTCTTTGGTTTTTGTGTGTGTTAGCGTTTTACGAAATGTCTTTAGCATTTCTATACAAGATGAAATCGCACTCCTACATATACAAGAAAATCTCTCTGTGTTTTATTTTTTTATTCCCACAGAACATTTGTGATCAGTTGAAGGTTCGTTGCAGAACATTGCAAAATATTCGTTATGGGGGGGGGGGGGGATAATATACTGATATTATTGGAATGAAACATTTAGTATTTTTATCTACAGTTGTCTTTACCAAAATTATTAAGCACCCTCGTATTTTTATCATAACTTATTTCAAAGTGTTAGCAGGCCCATGCTGGATGTCTTGAAAGGGCGGTGGACAGAGGGTTATGTTGGCACTTTCATATTAAATCATGTGCCATCATTAAGGGTGGTTCAGGCAGAGGGTGCAAGGGCACGTACTCCTAAGTGCCAGCAGGGGCCTGAATATTAGTCGTAGTGTCTGATGTTTAGTAATAGTATTCAAGTAATAGATATCGCATTTATATAAAAAAAATGTTTAATTAAGAAATAAAATAAAATAGTTTATAAAAATTCAATGGCGGTGTATTTTGTACATCAGTGGAGACTTACTGATAAAAATAATGAAAAAGTAGAACAAATTTTGAACTTCAACATTGAAGGATGTTTAGGAAGAGAGTAAATGAAGCACAATTATTTTAGAATTCACAACTGCTGTCTGTGTCTTTAATGGTTAAGTTATTACAATTAAAATGACAGCAAACTAACAACTCGACTTTTAATTAAACAATTTGCTTTAAAAAATGAGTTTTTTTAAAAACTAAACTGCTTTGTTTTTCAGTAAGTTTCAGAATTGAAACTTTCATAGTATAGCAATTGTTATGCTATGCAAGTTAATAGGTAATCATGACAATTAGAATAACTCTTACCGGAAAAGCCAAAGTATATAAATCACTTATCTTCATCAATGAAAATATTTCCTAAAACTTGTATCATTTTTATTAACAGATATTAAAAGTTAAAATAATAAAAGTAACATATAAATTTAAAGTATATTTTAAAAATAAGATTTCTCTATTTTCATTGTTGAAGACAAATTCCTTTATATTTTAACATTTTCTGCAAGAATTATTCTAATTTTCATATAGATATACTTAAGACATGCAAGGAAACAATGTCATTTCATTGGAAATACAGTCTTGGCTGAAAGTATTCAGCACCCCCATATTTTTAATATATTTGTAAAAGTAATAGTTATATACAAATATTTAACTGCATATCATTTAGGAATTTTCTTTTTAAGTTTATGGTTTGTAAAAAAAAAAAAAAAAAGACAGTTAACAAGCAACTCGTCATTTAATGAAGTCATTTTCTTTAAACACCTACTTTTTCAAAACTATAAATTACTTTGTTTTCTGGAAGTTTCATTGTTATGTCATAAGTTAACAGATCATCATGGAAATTGAAATATTTCTTGCCTGAAATGCCAAGATCTCTTCAGCAGCATAAATATTTCTTAAAATTTATTTTTGTTATTAACACATGTTAAAAAATAAAATAATAAAAATTACATATAAATGTATTTTTTTTTTTTTTACATAAGCTTTCTTTATTTTCGTTTTTGAAGACTAAGTTCATTTTGTCTTTTCTTACAATAATTATTTTCTTGATTATTTATTAACTGGCTTAACAGAACAACAAATTTAATTTAAAAAAAAGTTTTTTAAAGAAAATAGCTTCATTAAAAGATGAGTTATGCGTTTGCTATCTTTGAAAAAAAATAAAAAACTTATTTTTTAAAGAAAATTCTTAATTGTATACAATTTAATATTTGTATCCATCTATTATTTTTACCAAATATATTATAAATATGGGGGTGCTCAATACTTTTGCCCTAAGGCTGTATTTCTGATGAAATTTCTTGGATATCTTAAGTATATCTATAAGAAGTACTGAGTATCAATAAATAGACATGCATTAGACGTCTTATAAACGCATATCAGATGTCCCTGGATATCTACAATCCAAGTCTTAAGCACGGCTATAAGACATACTGCATGTCGAAAAGTGATCTATGCTTGGATGTCTTATAGACGTGGTCTCATAGACTACCTGGATATCTTGGACGTCTAATAGAACTCAGAGAGATCACACATAACATCTCCATAAGAGGTGAAAAGGGTGTATCATGGATATTTGTAGACTTCTTATAGATGTGTCGGTTTTCTTGGGTTTACAGCTTGTAGATGTCTTATAGATGGGTGTGTGCTGTTTGGGATAGGTTACCATCTTTGGCAGTTATTCGCTTTTCTTAAACAGAAGAAATGAATGGAAATCTTAGTTGAAAAATGTAAACATTGCAGTAAATCGTTAAAAAAGATGGCGTTCAATGCTATTCGAACAATTAGAAAGGCCTGAATTACATTTTTGCCATATTTATTAGAAGCTTAGAAATTTGCAGTCGTTTCTTGAAAGTGTGTTGACAAATGATAAAAAAAGAAGGTACTTACGTATTATCCGTGCCAGTTTTAAGTCAACTGCGCCAAGCATGGAGCCAATATTACTAATTATAGTAACCCTTATATATTTTTTTTCTTGCTACAAGGTACATGCCTGGGAATAATCTATAATATTATTCTTTCTTATTTACTATGCTGTTTACCATATATTAATTTTACTAAAATAATGTTATTTACTATTTTTAACAATGTTATAAATTTAATAAACATATATTAAATTTTATTTATTTTATATTAATTACCATTAACAATATTATTTGATAACGTTAAATTTACTGTGTTTGAAAACATGATTGGCAACGATAAAAAAGATTGGTACTTGGCAACCATATTTGGCGATCAATCTCCTGGCACGGATAATACGTAAGTACCAAAAAGGATAATAATAATAAAACCTAAAATAATAATTAAAATGAAAGATTAACTTTAGAATGAAATTTTTGTATTATCTGTTGAGCTTTTCAAAGCGTTTATCGTAATATACACTTCCATATATATTTCGATATATCAAATATAAAATCTGTGTTGATAAAGATATAGATTTCAATAATATATATAAGTAAATATTGTGGATTTCAATAACAGTAATATTTAATTGCCATTATGGAATTTAATAAATAGATTGTAAATTAGAAGAGTATGAAAAAAAAATTGGAAGCGATAGGGGGTGGGGGAGTAATATTGCGTATAAATGAAAATCTTTTGCATATTTTTTTTTCTTGTTTTACAAATAACTGGAATCTTAATTTTAGGTAATCGCAATTGCACTTTGTGAAATTTATAAATTAGCAGTTATTTGATATTATTATATATTTTTAATATTTTGTTACAGACGTTTTTTTAGAAGAGAGTGGCATTTTCATTTATTCGTTATTGTCAACTTTGTAACTATATATTCATGTTGAGTCATTTGCTATACTCATCAAAAATATAATAATATGTGTCATGTTTGCAGCTTAGATGTAAAAAGATGCAAATAGATGAAACAAATAGATTGAAGAAGATTGAGTTTATTCAAACAGCAGCATGGATGTGCGGGCGATGGCGAAGGAATGACAACTACAAAACAGTTAAGGGGACGGTTACAGTTAATAGTTTAAATCGATTACGATTAATTGAGGTTATGATAACAGTTAAGTACATGGTACATGACATCTCCTTTTTTTTAAATAAAGCACATATGAAGAACATACAGAAATAACACAATAATAAGACAATAAAGTAAAAAATATAAAGAAATTAAAAATGTCTTAAAGTTCATACAAGGTCTTTCAAATGTTTTGGAGGTTTAGTTACTGGACCTGTGCGAGTTGTTTGAGCAACAGTACAAATATATGGTCGAGTTTGAGGCAATGTAGCAGAGCTACTAATAGATGAATGCATCGAAGCTGTTGGAACACTAGCTTGGTTGCTGCTTGTAGGAGATATAAAATTATCTCTACTTGTAGGTGTTATAAATAAATCTTCAGCTGTTGTTTTACGATTCACTGGCTGAGCAGATTTAAAAATATTTATGTGCACACGATTCCTACGATATTCTCTACCATTTTCTGCTATTATGATGTAAGACCTAGGTTGAGGTCCAACTTTGGATATTTTTCCTTTACACCACTGATTTTTTAGACGAAACAGCACTTCTTGATTTTCTTGCAATGGTTGCAAGGGGTGTGAATGAAGATCATATTTATGCTGTCGTTGCTGTCTGAACTGCAGACGTTCTTGAACAGCACTGCAATCATATTGAGGAACAAGTTGTGATGGAAGAGTAGGAACCAGGGTACGAATACGACGACCCATTATAATTTCTGCTGGAGAGGGCAGGCCATCCATGGGAGTATTTCTGTACTCCATCAACACAAGGTGGACATCATTTTTGCCTTGTGCAGCTTTGGTAAGGCTGGATTTGACAGTTTGAATGCATCGTTCAACCTGTCCATTAGAGTGAGGATATCCAGGACTAGAAAAGGCTTAAACTCCAGGTTAAAAAATATGTCCCAATTTGTGCAGAATTCACTAAATTCTTTAGAATCAAACGGTGTTCCATTATCTGCGACAAGCTCTTCGGGAATTCCAAAACGAGCAAAACAAGTTTTCAATGCATTGATAACTATAGGAGCTATTGTTTGGTGCAAATGCTGAAGCTCGATATATTTGGAAAAATAATCTACAACTAAGAGATATGTCACTGAAGATAGATGGAAGAAATCAATTGCAACCTTTTGCCATGGTCGCTCTGCTAGTTGTCTGCCCAAAAGAGGTTCCTTGCTGTTCAACCTTTGGTTTTGTTGACAGATAACACAATGCGATATCATGTTTTCAACATCAGAATTTATGCCTAGCCAATAGAGGGATTGGCGGGCAAGATTTTTACAAGACACAATGCTCCTGTGTCCAACATGAAGACGCTTCAGGACATCTGTACGACATGATTTTGGAATGACAAGTCTTCGCCCTCTGCAGATAAGGCCATTCTCCATATGAATTTCAGCCTGACAATGCCAATAAGGTTATGCATGCGAGATCACATTATGTTTATTTTTAGGCCATCCATTTTCAATGTAATTCTTGACATTTTGGAGCTCTATGTCATTTTCAGTTTCTCGCATGATTTCATCTAGTTTGGATTTTGATGCTTGCACTAGGAGAGAAACCATTACATTTGTGTTGTCGATTTCAGATGTCGAAACAGTCTGTACTGGCAAAGGTGCTCTGGATAAGGCATCAGCAACAACTAAATATTTTCCTGGAACATGAGTTAATTTGAAATTGTACCTTTGTAGACGCAATAAAAGGCTTTGTAATCTTAGCGATATGTTTTCAAATGGCTTGTGGATGAGTCCTAACAAGGGCTTATGGTCAGTTTCAATTTCAATATGTTGACCAAAAACATAATAATGAAAATGTTCACATGCATGTACAATTGCAAGGAGCTCTTTTTCGATTTGAGAGTATCTAGACTGAGCTTCAGAAAGAGTTGCAGATGTATAAGCAATTGGTTGGTGGTTCTGGAGAAGAACACCACCTAAGCCAAAAGAACTTGCATCAACAGAAAGCACTATGGGTTTATCCTTGTCACAGAATTGGAGAACAGGGGTTGACTGTAACAATTCTTTAACTCGCAAGAAGGCTTCATTATGATGAGAATCCCATAGCCAATTGGTGTCTTTCTTAAGAAGATCTCTTAAGATGGATGTTTCCTGTGAAAATTTTGGTACATATTTCATAAGATATGTGGCCATACCTAAAAATCTCATCAATTCTTGTTTGTTAGTGGGGACAGGAAAATCTGCAATAGCTGACACTTTTTTAGGATCAGGAGAAAGACCATCAGGTGAAATAATATGTCCTAAATATTGTAATTTTGAAACACCAATTAGAGTCTTATCTTTGTTCAGTTTCAGTCCACTTTCTCTAGCAATTTGAAATACTTTCTTTAATTTATCACAATGATCATCTAAGTTTTCACTATACACCAAGATGTCGTCAAAATATGGATCAATATCTGGACAATTTTCAAATATGTTAACCATAGACATTTGGTACACCTCAGGAGCACAATTTAATCCGAATGGCATTACTAAAAAACGAAATCTACCAAATGGTGTTATGAAGGTGCAAAGATCAGAATTTTCCTAATCTAATTGAATGTGGTAAAATGCATTTTTTGCATCAACAAGGGAAAAGATTTTAGAACCCTTGAGCTTTGACAACAATTGATCTTGTGAGGGAATCTGGAAATGTGATCTTTTAATATACTTGTTGAGGGGACGAGGATCAAGACAAACTGTTATTGAACCATCTTTCTTGGGTACTACAACAATTGGATTTACCCAATCAGTAGGTTTTGTGACCTTTTCAATTATACCATCCTGTTCCATTCTGAAGAGTTCTTTCTTAAGTTTACTTTCTAATGCTAATGGTATTTTACGAGAAGCAGCTATAACAGGTGTCGCATTTTCATGCAAAATAATTTTGTGTTTACCAGGTAACCTTCAAATATATCATTATATTCTTTCACAATTTGTAATAATTTAGATTAATGAGAATTTACATTATTAGATGAGTTAAAATGGGCAAAATTATTAGTAGATGACAGAGGATAAGGAATATCACTTATTGAATCAGTATTTACATTAGATTGGGAATTCACAGTTGCAGAAAAATTTGTATTTACACTGTTGACATTATAATTTGCACTTACTTGTATAGAGGAATCCGTTCGTTGTATCAGATTTAAAGCTGTGCATGAAGTTGCACTTAACACTGGTTGCACATCCAGATCAATAATAATAAATTTTAATTGATAACACACTTGATTCACTTTGCAATGGAGAATACTTTCACCTACAACTGGTAAGGCATCACCGGAGTAAGTACACATTTTAAGGGAAGTTGGATGAATTGCTGGACAATTGTTTAAGCTTTTAAACACTGATAAGGGAAGCACATTCACTTGGGCATCTGTATCGAGCTTGAATGTAATGGGATGATTGTTGACATAAATTTTCTGAACCCAATCACATTGCTCTGAGGTTGATATAGCACCAATATAAGCTATATCTGGATTGCAAACAATTGATGAAACTTGTTGTTGTTGCTTTGATGATTGCCGTTTGGGTTGTCTGCAGACACTGGAAAAATGGTTTAACATGTGGCAATTGTGACACGATTTCCCATAAGCTGGACAATTTCTGGGTGCATGATGAGATCCACATCTGGAACATGGTCTTTTTTGTTGATCTGCCTGTTGCTTGTTTCTGTAGTTGTGCTTGGAGTTGTTGATTTGGTGCTTGGCTGAGTTTCCTTGACCCTGGAATTTCTTATTTTTCTGGCTGCTAATTGCATCGACATGCGTAGAAGATGACGACTGCGACATGGCAAGGGAGTGTAGCTTAGACATTTCAGCTGACTTACAGATTTCCATCGTTTTCTTTAAAGATAGTTGAGGCTCTCTCAAAAGACGTTCACGCAAAACATCATCACGTAATCCTTGAATAATGCGATCTTTGACGTTCCGTTCGTAAGCGGCATCGAATTCGCATTGGTCTGCTTGCAATTTAATTTCAGTGACAAAAGAGTCAAAATTTTGTCCAGGTTTTTGAATCATATTGTTAAAAATGAACGTAGCGAGAGTAACGTTCCGATATGGTCTATAATGTTCATCAAATTTGTCTAGAACATCTTTTACTTTTTTTGTTTGACCACCTGTAAGAGCTGGAAATTCGAACGTTAAATAGTCCTTGTACGAAGCTTTGCCGATGACGCTAAGTAATAAAGCGATCCGAGTATCATCCTCTTCTTTATGATACTTCACTGCAGTCTCAAAAAGTTCATATTTTCGACGCCAGTCCATCCAGGACTCTGCTGGATTGTCACCAGGAACACCATGTCATGTTTGCAGCTTAGATGTAAAAAGATGCAAATAGGTGAAACAAATAGATTGAAGAAGATTGAGTTTATTCAAGAAACAGCGGCATGCATGGATGTGCGGGCGATGGCGAAGGAATGACAACTACGAAACAGTTAAGGGGACGGTTACAGTTAATAGTTTAAATCGATTACGATTAATTGAGGTTATGATAACAGTTAAGTACATGGTACATGACAATATGTACATATAAATAGCTATGTTCATAGTTGCAAGTGTCCAATAATTTTTAATGTAGATATCTAACAATGATAATTAATGCACTTACAAGAAAAACTTCCACCAACTTTATTGTTATTTCATTTTCAACTAATTGTTTTTTACCTATTACCAAAATTACATTATTAAATCATTTCGAAAGTATAAATATTTTCCAATCAAAAATTGCAACTTTTTACAAAATTCTGTCAATAACATCAATTGAATTTTGTAAAAATAGTTGTCATTTTTAATTTAATATTCGCTCTTCCAAAATGATTTACTATGATTTCTTTATAAAATTAAAACTGCCCTACAAATTAAAAAAAAAGAATCTTAATATTGAATATAATGATAAAGTGCTTGAAAATTATTTTAAAATTACATTTTACGACTTTAATTGATGTCTTGACCAATCAACAGTACTGCTGTATAATATAAACACAAGCAGGACCAAAAAAAAGCTGCAATTTTGCAAAAAACATTTTCAGATTTTTTCTTTTCTTTTTTAATCGGCGTCAACTATTCTAGATTTCGAGTAATTTATGTGAATATTGTTTCAAAGTTATAGATATTGCTAAAAAAATTATACAAAAATATGAAATATTAAAAATTTGATACAGGAAAATTCTACAGAAGTTTGGCAGCACCATCTATCGGCAGATGCAATATAATAAATACTTTTCAATTCATAATTATAATAGTTGTAAAAAGATTTTTTCTACATAAAACAGATAGTCATCTAAAAAGACAAATTTATCCCTTATAGCTGGTAAAAATATGTATTTGTGGACATGAAAAATACATGTATTACATATTTCTAATTTGTAAAATACATGCCTTAAATAAGTTCACTAAGAGTTAATTGCAAGATTTGTTCTTTATTAATATAATTTTTATGGAAGATTTATTTCTGATTGTTTTTTTAGCTCACATGCTATCAAAGCCCAAGAGCGTATGTGCCCACCCAATCTGGCTGTACATGCATATGTATGTATGTACATAATGCAATAACTCGTAATAGAATTTTCCAATTTGCTTCAAATTGTGTATATAGGTTTATTCTGATAAGGCACTTTGCTGATTAGTTTTGGGATTCTCATTGGTTAAATATAAAGTGAGGACTGGGAAAGGGGGGGGGGAAGCTACACCACTTTAATGTTTTTTTTTCATGCAGAATTATCCACTTTGCTTCAATTTCCGTACATAGGTTCATTCTGATAAGGTGCTTCCCTTATTAGTTTTGTCGATTAAGTATAAAGGGGGGGGGGACAGGGGGCTTAGGGGTTATACATATATAACGTTATCACTTTAGGTGGAAGGAAGGTCCGGGGCACTTGATATTGTGATCTCTAGGGAGAGAGGGGGGGGGTTGTCATTTGATATCATTATCATTTTTGTTACAATCAAAATTGTCTCTGTTTCTTTTGTTTTGTATCAAAAAATTGTCTGTTATCTGTTTCTTAACCTGTTGTCTTTTTTTTTAAATAAAAATATAAAGTTATTATTAAAACAATAAATGATCATGAATGGCGATAATTTTTTTATGAAAAGTGATCAATGGGATAATGGAGAAGTACCAAATATTTTATATAGGTTCATCCTGGTAAGGTGCTTTCCTGTTTAGTTTTGGGGGTTCTTTTGTTAAGTATAATTGATTTAATATAAATGGAATTTTCATGCAGAATGATCTGATTTGCTTCACATTTTGAATACAATTTTTAGTTCAAATATAATTATTTAAAATTTTTTTTATTAACATTGTTCAAAAATTTTATTATGTATATAAATGTGTTAAGACTGTTCTCAAATCCATACTGGCTATTTTTTGACATTTTTTAAAATTCATTTTTACTCAGAAATGCATGAAATTGGCTGATGTTCTTTGTAATCAAAACACATTTTCCACTTTTTGATAAATGCAGATCTTTCAGTAAATGCTGTGAAAGTCAATATTTAGAACCAAATTCTTGCCTCACCACAGCGAACAAGACACTTGTTTTATAACACTTGACAGAAATTACTTATAATTCAATAAGTAATTACTTATTAAAAATGGAAAACTCATTTCGATTCCAAATCACTTCAACAGTAGGCTTGTAAATTTTACGCCTTTGTGTTTAAAAATGAGTTTGAAATTGTATCAGAAAGTTTCATGTTTTTGAGCAAGTCATTTGAGAACTGCCTTAAGTATTAAAGAAATTTACAGAAATTTCTGATTTAAAATTCAAGTGTGCAAGAATGTTTTGTTTTTATACATGACGGAAAATAATTGAGCATGTTGAGCAATAAACAGGTGTATAATCAGTGACATAGGAAAAGTGGGCACCCTTTTTGTTCGTTGTTAACCTCCTTGAAATCTCCTTGAAATTGAAAATTATTTTTTTTTAATTATAAAAATAAAAATAATTTAAAAACCATGAAAAAATTATTTAGACCATTTTTACTGCTGTAACGAAGTTGCTCAATATGATATCTTAGGAATACTTTATGAAATTCTCAGCTTTCTGAACTTTCAGTGAAGAACATCCTTCGAAAAGTACAAGTTAGATTTCAAATCCATTTTGAACACATTGTCAGCGAAACGCAGTTACCTTGTGTTATGATGCCAGAATTTATAAATGCATTCTTTTCATTTTTAAGTACTACCAGCAGGGAAGACCGAGCTAAGCTCAGTTAAAATTAGCTTGATCTATATTAACCCCTAAAAGAACCAAAAATAGATTTCTTTCGAACATGTGCCCTAGTCTGAGTTTCCCGTTCCTGAAAACCGTAGAATACGAAATTTATTCAAAATCGTTTCAGTCGTTTTCATGTAAAATTAGTGTGACCTGCAGTGACCCAAAAATGACCACTTATTGAATTTTCTCAAACAAATGACCTAGCATGAGAACCGTAGGATACAAAATTTAATCAAAATCGTTTGACCTGTTTTTTTAGACATAATTAGCCTGACCGTGATCTATAATGATCCACTAATCAAATTTTCTTAAACATGTGAAGCCCAATGGTGTTCTGATATCTACCCTATATATATAAAATCCTAATGAAACGAATTTGTGAAACGATTTTATGAAACAAATTTATGAAACGATTTTATGAAACGACTGATTATGTTTCAGGGCTATTTTTAATAAAATATTAAACGCTTGATGGTGAAATTAATACCAATTGTCCATAAAAATCCGCGGATGTCAAAACTGGTAAAAGAATTTTGAAATTGGATTTAGTTTTCGAGATATTAATTTTTTTCTAATTTTAATGACATTTCTGTAATGATGGCAACTAATTACTCAGTTTTTTTGTGACAAAAAAGGGAAAAAATTGAAAAGGATCCCGATAGGGATTATTGATTTCTTTTTATTCGTCATTTTCAAATTGAAATTGAATTTATCTTTTATTTCAATCGATAATGAAGACAAGATTGTGATTAAATTGTTTTTTATGGAAAATTTGAAAAAAAAAACAATCACATTTTTATCGTCAGAATTCAATCGTCTGTCAGCATTTAATTTAATTTATAAACTGAAAATATTTTGAATAAATTTGTCCAAATGACGTCATTTATGCAAACGCAAAAGAAAAGAGGAAAAAGGAATCAATAGTAATTATTATTTATTGATATCATAATGTTATTTTTTTGTAAAATTTAATTAAACGAATTTATAAAATCACTAATTCGGATATTTCAAACGAATATATAAAATAATAATTGCCCAACTGAACGGAAGGAGAATAAAATATCCTGCTTGGTTTTTTTCCGCCAAGCCTTTTAAAAAAGCGTCAAGTCCCCTATAACAGAAAAGCACCAAAAGTTCATTGGGTTTGTTTTCATAACTTTTGGCAACAAATCTATGTATATTAACGAATCTATTCCTTTTTGAAGCTCGAATTACGCCAAACCTAAAAGCAAAGGATTCTATACTGGAAAAGTACCCGATTTTCTTATGGACAATATTCAAGTGACATAACATGGTGTAAAATTATCGCGGATAGCAAATTTGTTTAAATATCTCATCAAATGATGCCGAATAAATGCAGGCATGCATGCACAAAATATTTAATTAATTTTGTATGATAAATAATTATTAGAAAATTCGTATATACATATTAATTAAAATAAATAATTTACATATTTAAAATAACATGGAAATATGCATGATGGTGCACTAAAATAGAGAGAAAATTAAAACCTGTTACTGAAAATGTCTATAACATAGTACTTTTCAATACCGTGGATCTTAATGTTATTCACAAGCAGATGGAATTTTTCTCATCCTTAAACGCAAAGGAAGAATAGAATACAGATCGTTGTTATAAAAGTCCGAGAGGTAGCCACAATTTAAACCTAACCATTTTATACAAGCTGATTTTCAAGTTGTAATTGATTTTACTTATCAATCCCGAAAACAGTCGTCAGTTGTCGCAACAGCTGTGTATGAGACCATGATAATAAAAAAAGGCCCAATTAAAACGTTAAAAGCATGGCAACCCAATTACAGATTTACTAATATTTTTAAAATAAAGCTTGCTGTCATGTTTTTAGAGGCCTCGAAGTCTGGGCGGGGGTTGGCGAGCGTAGGCCCCCTAGTATATATATAAATACACACACACAAGATTTGCTCATATTATAATATATGATTAACAAAATATTTCTTTCGTACTCTGCTGTCATATTTCACAAAATGGTAAAGGTTTATTTACTTCTTAACATTTACTTTGAAATAATGTGCATAATACACATTTCTGATTATGAATTAAATTAATTTATCTTCCCTTGCATATATAGGAACAGTAAGTGATTCAAGGTATTTATTGAACTGAATGCAATATGTTTACCTTCCCTTGCAGTATGTAAATGAAAGAAAGTCTTTTTATTTCAGAAACATATGTATAAATTAGCAGTTTCATTATTTCGGCTATGTGTTACATATACAGCCGTCCTTCTCAATGCATCCTTGATTAAAATGATTTTTTTTTTGGCTCAATCTGACAGGTTTAACACTAAAGCTACAAATTCAAATAACAACTTTTAAAGTTTTGACTTTATGAAATTAAAAAAAAATTAAAAATAATTTATTGAATTTATCAATTGCAATATTTATTCCATAGTTTTTTAAATACATAATTGAATTAAAGCCACAAAATTCAAAATTTTAAAAACAGATATTTGACTAGTCATAGTAGATTTAGTGTTAATAAGGCTGATTTCTATCTTGAGCTTTTGTAACGAAGTTGATTTGATCAAATTAAGTTGATTATGTCTCGATATTTGGTAGAAAATAATGAAGATTATAGCTCTGAATATAAAATTTGTAAACTACTTTGCATTTAAAAACCTTGTGCAGTCTATCAATAAAAAAATTTTAGTAATAGTACATAATTTATTAGTGCAAATTATGAAATTGCGTTATTTCGGAAATGCAATTTGTTATTTGTAAACATTTTTTTAATTCATCAAAAAATGCACTAAGTCAGTCCAAGTATGATTACTATTTTTTTTTTAAGTATAATTTCGAATAAATAGCCTAATGACATCAAATCCTGAAAACATTAATACCAGAGCTTGGCGATTTGATATAACCTGCTTACTTTTGAATACAATATTTTTCCTGGTTTTAATTTCTATCCTGTTACTGTGTTGTGCATCACTAATTTACTTTTCATAGTTTTGACGAAAAATAAAGAATTTTTTCTAATTTTACCTCATTTATTTATATGAAAGCAATCGAGCAACACTTTATTTTTTACATATATTATAAAACATCAAAATATACAATATATGTAAAAATAAAAGTGTTGGAAAGCTGCGCTGATAGTAAAATATTAAAAATAGAGAGTAAAAAGTAGCTGAAATTGCATATTTTTTATCAAAACTACGAATTATACGGAATTTGAGATTGTGTAAGTCATATAAATCTGAACAAAATACAAAAACTATTGTTGAAATCGTACAGGATAAACCATCTAATATTAAAAAATGAAATAATTAAGTCAGTATAACAATCGAATTTTTTGTCTATTTCTTGGGCCAAAAAACATGGCTTATGGACCCTGATCCTTTGGATTGTTGAAACATTTGTTGCTTTACCATTCAATTCCAGAAATAAGAATATAGTGACAAAATTTGGCAATTTTGAGTAAAATTTTCAAATTCCCCAATTTTTTCATATCTCTGTAATCTTCTTATATTTCAACAATCTCCAGGTTCTAGAGCTAACTCGAATGCATTATCACTAATATTCTATAAATAGCATTAAATCACACATCAAATTAAAAAGCACATTATTTATTCAAAAATATATAAATATATATAATACATAAACAATTTATTTGGCAGACCTATCTCTACCAACAGAAGTATTTTTCAATACACAATCATTGATATCATGCTTTGCTTTCTTACGTTTTTCAGGCAAATATGAAAAAGGTGTGTAATCTGTTAAAAGTTAAATAGGTAACAAAATACACCGCATGGTCCAGATTAAGTAAATTATATTTAAATTAAACACAAAATCATTATTACATGTTGGTAGACAACAACCAGACTCGGTTGCCAAACGACAGAGATAAACTTCTACCCAAAGGTGGTTGCCAATCTACAAAACTAATAAAATATTGACAATAATGGTTACAGTTAAGTTGTACATAACATCTAAAGTAACTTGTAAATAGTGGGGGTGGCACATTTTAACACGCCCCCTTGCCAGCTACACTATTATAAAATATTGGTTACCTTCAAACAAAATTTACACAAAAGGTTATACGTATGCACATAAATAAAAATTAATACACTTCTTGGTAAAATAAATCAAACCTCTTATACTTCTAATGTTCTATAAGTCTATCACAATAATAAAAGTTAGTCCCTTCACACAACTGAACAACATCAAGTAAAATTTAGTTTGTCGAGATAAGTCTTTCCATAGTTCGTATCACTTAAAATCCTTTTTGACACTTGTTTTGTCAGTATGTCTGCTAGATTTCCACCAGATGGCACATGCTCGAACACAATAATTTGATCTTTCACCAGATCTCTTAAGAAGAAATATTTAATATCTATGTGTTTGCACCTTTCAGAAGTCACATGATTTTTAGCTATAAAGATAGCTCCCTGATTGTCGACAAACACTTTCTGGGGTGAAGATGTCAGTTCAACACATATTTCTTTGAGCAGACTGTTAATCCAAAGAATTTCCTTAGCAGTGTGACATATTGCTACATATTCTGCTTCGGTTGAGGACAAAGCTGTTGTTGACTGCTTCTTACTCGACCAGGAGATTGGAGCATCTGCAAGTAGCATTATGTACACACTGTAAGATTTGCGGTCGGTTCTATCACCTCCCCAGTCAGCATCGGCGTAAACTTGCAATGGTTCACCTGTTCTCTGGAACTTTATTTTTCTGTGTCGGGTTCCTTTCAGATATCTTAGGATATGCTTCACACCTCTCCAGTGTTCTTCGGTATGTTTTTCATTGAACTGTTCTCATGTGAGTTGAAGAGTAGGCCATATCTGGACGAGTACCACAAGTCAGGTATAACAGGCTTCCAATAGCTTGTCGGTATGGTATTTCTTTGCTTCTTTCCTTGATTTTCTGCCACTGTTCATCGTCTATTTTATGGTATTTCATATTGGGATCCAGTGGTGTAGCTGCATATTTTGCTTCAGTCATCTTAAAAGTTTCCAAGATTTCAGTCGCATAGGCAGTTTGGTCCAAAGTGTAGGATCCATCAGCTTCTTTCTGAATCTGCATTGACAAGATTTGGCTTGCTGGCCCTAGATCTTTGGCAGTGAACCTTTTCTTGATACTTTCTTTGAATCTGTTTATCTCTTCTATGTCTCCAATGATCAGGAGATCATCCACATACACTCCAACTATGAGGTTTTTCAGGTGGCAAAAATAGATGCAAGGGTCTGCATTTGATCTTTTCAGTCCATATTTAATTAGGAAATCATTCAGACAAGTATTCCAAACACGTCCTGATTGTCGAAGACCATAGAGGCTTTTCTTCAGGTGGCAGACAAGGTGTTCTTTTCCTTTTTGGATGCAACCTTCTGGTTGGGCCATGTATACATCCTCTTCTAGGACTCCATTGAGGTATGCTGCTGTAATATCCATTTGGTGGATCTCAAGTTGTTTCTCTGCGGTTATGGCAATCAATACTCGTATGGATTTAAGTTTTATGACGGGCGAAAAGGTATCTTGAAAATCTACACCAGATACTTGTAGGTAGCCCTTTGCCACTAATCTGGCCTTAAACTTTACTTGTTTTCCAATCTCATCCTTCTTCTTGCGGAACAGCCATCTGGAAGATATTACCTTCACACCAGGTGGTTTGGTAGTGAGTTCCCATGTTTGAGCTCTTTGAAGATTTTCAATCTCAGATTTCATTGTTTCTTGCGACATTTTTGCTTCAGCTGATGACAGAGCTTCTGTGACTGTCATTGGAACTTTATCTTGTGTTTTCATTTCCTTTGCATTGTACAGGATGTAATTATCTAAATGTTTCGGAGGTTTTGTCTCTCTGGTCATTCTTCTAACTTGTTGATCACAAGAATATATACTAGGCTCTTCAGTTGTAGACCCATTGCTGGAGTCAGTTTCTTCATCTTCCATTTCATTTTCCTCTGTACTTTGAATTTCAGATTCTTCATTGCAATCATTCAAACATCTTTCTTGTGCATCTAAATATTCTACATGGTGATTCTCCCACTGATGATTCATTTAAGTTGTTTGTATCAAAAATATGTTTTGCGTTTATGTGCAATTCACGCAATTCTTGGGTTTCTGGTTGATGTGTACAATCTTCTGATATTTCTTCATTTTCAATGTGAAGTTTGACAAAATTTTCGTTACTAATGATGGTGTCAGAAAGTTTGGTCTTGAAAGGGAAAATATTTTCTTCAAATATTACATCACGACTAATAAAAAATTTTCTGCTCTTTGGATCCCATAGTTTGTAGCCTTTAATTCCATCAGGATATCCGACGAATACACATTCTTTGGCTTTAGGATCAAATTTGCTTCGTTTCTGATAGGAGCATACATGGCTCCAGGCTCTACATCCAAATACTTTTAGGTGTTTTAAATTTGGTTCCTTACTTGACCATAATTTTTCTGGAGTACTTCTATTAATTGCCATGGATGGTCGCTTGTTGAGAATGTAAGATGCTGTGCATACAGCTTCAGCCCAAAAATTCAGATCGGCTCCAGATTCTATCAGAAGACACCTAGTGATGTTAATTAGTGTCTGATTTAATCTTTCAGCAAGTCCATTTTGCTGTGGGGATTCTGGTACTGAGAGCTGTCTTCTTATTCCAAATTTAGTAAGATAATTATCAAATCTTTCACTCTTGTATTCGCCCCCATTATCACTCCTTAGAACTTTTATTTTCTTGCCATGGAGCTTTTCTTCCATGCGTCTATATTCATCAAATTTTTCTAGGACTTCGTCTTTTGTCTTCATTGGGTATACACAAGTATAGTGCGAGTATTCATCTGTGAATGTCACAAAATAACTTGAACCGCCCAATGATGATGGGGTGATTCTGCCAGCTACATCAGAGTGTATTATCTCCAGTATGTGTTGAGATCTTGTGTGGTCAGTTTTGGGAAATTTCAGTCTCTTCATCTTTCCTTGTATACACACAGAGCAAAGTTCTTCTTGCTTTGGGTTAGGTTCTTCTTCACTGCAATTTAAATCTATCTTTAACCCTTTCAAAGCATTATAATTGGGGTGTCCCAAACGCCGGTGCCATAGTTCTTCACTAGCAGTTCTTGCCACGTAGGCAGTTGGCTGTCTTTCTTCGACGACATAAAGCCTTCCTTTTCTCTTAGCTATGAAAACAGTTTCACCATTTTTTGCTGTTACTCTGGCTTCTCCATTTTCAAACTCTACTTTAAAACCTCGTTCTTCTATCCTTCCAACTGAAAGCAAATTTCCTCCGAGATTTGGAACGTACAGAACATTTCCAAGGGTGACAGTTTTGGACTCTTCATTTTCATCACGTATAAAAAATTTTATATCTCCAATTCCAGTTACTTCGATTCTTTCAGAATTTGCAACTTCAACAGTCGATGTGTAGTCCTTGAAGTTTGCGTATTTTTCTTTATCGCACGTCATATGTTCTGTGGCTCCACTATCTAAAATCCATAAATTTGACTTGTTTTCATTTTTCAGATTTACTGATAATGCCCAATTTTTAAGATCTATAGCAGTTTTTGCAGCACTCTGACCTTTTTGTTTAGCTTCTTCGCAGTATCGGGATATGTGGCCCCACTCACCACAGCTGTAACACTTAGTTTTTCTTTGATTATTTTCAACTTCATCTTGTTTCTTAGGTGGCCACTTCTTGTATTTTCCATGAGCAGGCTTCTTCTGTGTTGAATGAAAACTCTTTATGTGTAGTGCTCGTTCTTCATGGTTCTCTATGTCAGTGTAATCATTTCTGGAAATTCTCTTCTCTTCAATCAAGAGCTTTGATTTGACAACTGCTGTTGTGAGATTTTCTTCATCTTTTTCTAGATTTATGATAAGAGATTCATAAGATTTTGGCAATCCAATGAGCATAACTAGGGCTACTTCCCTATCTGTAAATGCATATCCACCACTTGATAACTTGCGATGAATGTCCATTAATCTACCAAGATAGGATTTCACAGTCTCTCCTGACTGCATTGAAGTGTTAAAAAAATCTTTCATTAATTGCAGCACATGTAGCAATCCGAATTTTGTGTGCATTTCCTTCAACGAATTCCATGCTTCTCTGGCTCTACTGCAATCACCAATATCATCTAGAAAGGTGTCGTCGACAATTAAAAACATGAGAGTCAGTGCTTCGTCATTTCTTTTCGTGCCTCTCATTTTCTGTCATTTCTATCCCATATCCGGGTTCTACGGCGTCCCAACATCTCTTCTGTACAAGTGCAGCACGTGCACGTATGGACCATGCGTGATAATTTTCGCCGTTTAATTTCGGCACTTTATAATCTTCGTAAGCCATTGTACACACTTGGAAAAACCGTATTAAAAATCCTTACCGCTAAAATATTTCAGAACTTCTTCAACATTAGCGATCAATCTACTTCAGGACAACTTCGATCTTCAGGCCTAACGAGTGTTCAGTGGCTTAGCACGCTTTTAAACATTAAATATGCTCATCAGAACTTCGTGCTGATAACGTGTTAAAAGTTAAATAGGTAACAAAATACACCGCATGGTCCAGATTAAGTAAATTATATTTAAATTAAACACAAAATCATTATTACATGTTGGTAGACAACAACCAGACTCGGTTGCCAAACGACAGAGATAAACTTCTACCCAAAGGTGGTTGCCAATCTACAAAACTAATAAAATATTGACAATAATGGTTACAGTTAAGTTGTACATAACATCTAAAGTAACTTGTAAATAGTGGGGGTGGCACATTTTAACATAATCATGTTCTTTTAAGCTTTTGATTATATTCACATTTGAAGGCCTTCCACCTAAGTGACTCCTTTTACCTGTTAAACTAGTTTTCCTCCTACCAATAGCTGTTGGTTGAACAGGTATTTGGACACCAGAACGCTTTCGTTTAACATTTACTGAAGTGTTTAAATTATGGGCTGGCTTTGCAAAATTATACAACGCTCCATTTTCCGTTTTAATAAATTTTTCAGCATTTTGTACCATTTTGTTCACAGCTGGGACAAATGCAGTTGGATTATTTGAGAGAAGTTTTTCATAAAATAGAGTTAGCTTCTGTTTTGTCGCTTCAGGATTTAGATTTTCATCATCCGAGTTTTGATACGAGGATTCTTGGTTTACAGCTGCATCTTTTGTAGAAAAATTACAATTTTTAACAGGAAATGTAGTTGTGTTTAATAACTCCTGCAAAAATTCCTCACTATCTGGTTTTTTCCCCATTGCTATTTTGTAGATCAATTCTCTACTCTCAACAGAATTTATGTATGCTGGAAGAGTATTTCATAATGACAGCGGAAATATGCTTGCACAACTGTCCAGTATTACCTTTAGGACAAGTGCAAAAAATTCCACTTCCCAATTATTATTCTTCCCAGGAACGATATAAATTATCATATACAATATTGTCTGAAACCACATTGCAAAATTCAGCATTGAATTTTATTACAAGATTTTTTGAATACCTACTAAAACTGAAATCCAATAAACGATTTCGTAAGTAATTTTCATAACCAGTTATTATAAAGTCAGTTAATTGGATGACACTTAAAGCTTTCACCCGATCTACAATGCACTCTTTAAGGCAAGCTTTAAGGACTCTAAATAAAGCTTCGATATAATTATTTGTATTATTACCTCTGATTGGCAACTCTGATCTATAGCAAGAAGCCCATAACTCTTTTTTATTCCATAAACAAGAGAAATAATTTTGTATCTTTTCCGAAGAGAGAAGTGGATTTTTGTTTCAATTCCATCCATTTTTCATTTAATTCTTCAAATGTTGGAGAATTCATCAAATCTTTAAACAAGAAATATATTTCCCTTCGTGTTTCTTTTGATACAAAGAAATTTTTTTTTCAAAAAGCCATGCCCACACTGCTTTTAACACATGAAATTGACAAAGTAAGTATTTTGAATTTTCCCAGAATTCACCCAAAACTTTCCTTTCTTTTAAATCTCCATCAGTCATAAAAACAAATGGTCCAGATTTTACAAATTTACTGTCTTGTGGCAAACACGATATCAACAATTTTACCCCAGCACGAAATGTTGTTTCTTTCTCATTGTTCATAATTATACATCCTAATGGAACACCACCGACAATGCACGGTGTTACGAAGAAAAAGTTTCTATGATTATCTTTATCCATGTTACTGGAGGCATCAACAAATATCATTTCGTTTGCTTGTGGCAGTAATTCAATGGCTCTTTGCATAAATGGGGTGCAAATAGCTATAACGAAATGGCCATCCTTTTTTTCAAAACAGGCTTTACTGCCTGTCAAATTGCATTTATTTTTTTAAAACAATTGTAAATCTTCTTCCATGGCACTTCCATGCCTTGCACCATAGGCATTGGCAAATTCTTTGTTAAACACATGTTGTATTACAGAAACAGAAGGAAGAATTGCTGCATCTGATTTTGCAATTTCAAAATTCTGTTCATTATTAAGCAATAGATCCATTTCTAATGCATGACGAGCATGTGAAGCAGAATAACCTTGCTGAAAATAACAAAGTAACTTTTTTTCTGTTGTTTCTGCAATACTTCTAAAACGTAATATAGCAGCACTTTTTAAACAGTGATTGTGTTTATTTGTTATAGTTACAACACAAGGATATTCTTTGAAATCTGGATTTGATAATTTGGATCTGGATTTTTCTAAATACCTAAAAATATAGAAAAAAAATGTATTATTATAGTTTTCCAAATAAATTATTAAAAAACAACTGAGATACAGTAAAATCTGCTTAAGGAGTTTTTTATATCAACAGTTTCAAACTCTTAAACTAGTTTATAATAACTTACAATTAGTTTTAATAAGAACTAATTGTATTAAATCAATCATTCATTGAATTTGTTTCAGAATTTACTTTTACAATTATTCTAATTACATTTGTTTTTCTAGTTCCAATTCTCACAAAATGCTTGTTAAATGAAATAAAAATTGAAAGATCTAGTTTAGACAGTAATAAATTTATATAAAAACTTTTTATTAAAGCATAGCCTTTCTATGAAGAATAGAGTTGTATCAGTTTTAATCATGGAGGTTTAAACCAGTAAAACAATTTCATCTATACTTCCTGACGTAGTTACGTATATGTTTTTGAAGAATTCATTTAATATGCAGTAAACCATGCTCATCAAAAAAGGCAAACTGGCTGTGAAACTACAACGATGCAATATTTTAATCGCTGAAAAGTAGAAAATTAAAAAAATTATAAATAAAAATGTAATTTGGTTACAGGATTTTTTTTTCGAGGCTACTTTCACTTTTGGAACTGGTACCGAATATGAAAGTAAATATATATCAAAAAGTACTACAACAGAAATTGAAAAAGTAAACACTAGCCCAGTTACAGATTAACTTCAGCTTTACTATACATAAAATATTAAAGTAAAAAATGAAAAATTTAAAAGAAAAATCCCATGACTTTAATATTAGCATGAAATTTTTTTCATACATTGTATGACTAGCATAGACCCTTTACATTTTGAAAACTTTATTCTGCTGTAGCCAAAGACAAAGAAAAAATAAATAAATAGTAATATTGAAATAACAAAACAAAGAAGACATGCTACCACTCCAAAGAAATGAAAAGGAAAAAAAGAGACAAAAGGAAACAGTCAATTAGACAAGAGCATCATCCAATCGATGAACTCAGATTTCCCTTTCCATTTCTTTTCAGTCTTGCTCCTGCATCAAAGTGATAACATGTCTTCTTTGCATTTGATGAAGAAAGACTAAGTTCTTTCAAAGGGCCTAGTGCATTCTTATTTTATGGTATTATTAAGAAGTTTTTATCTTTTATTTTATCATATCAGTTTATTTGATATTTGAAATGATATTAAGTTAGTACTGGAAATGTTACTTGAGCTCACAATATGGAGATGTGAATTAAAACCTTGAAAATAGAAGTGGTTTCTTTTAAATGAGAAAAATTGGTACTTTTCTATTAGCCAGACGCCAGTGATATACATACCATGTATATATACATATATAGGTGTACATAAATACACATAAATCTATACATATACACACATATATATATATGAATATATATACGAGGGCATTTCGAAAAGTAAAGATACAATGGCTCGCATTCCTTACAAAAAAACATTTATTTAGAAAGCGTAAGTTACATCTTATTAACTGGATTATTTATTATTTTTCGACATAATCACCCCCGTTATTCAAATCTGAAACGGTCATCTGTGTTGTGATGACATCTGTAATCTTCACGGAAAAGATTATTTTTTCCAGCATTAGGGAAAGTTCTTTTTTTTTCCTCCAGGTAATTTTAGATTTTTCTTGATAGACATTTAGCCAAGTCTAAAATTTAAAATGAACTAATCAAAAATTAATTTAAACAATGCATACTAGAAATTGCAAAATCAGTTTCAAAGGTCAGAATAGAAATAAGAAATTCAAGACGTATAATTAAAATTTTACAACATTAATTAAACTCTCCACTCCACCATCCTACGCAAGTATGTTTATATTTCAATTTTTAATTACATGATAAATATTAGTGTCATGAAGTAAACAATAACTTATTATAGTTTAGAGCAGCGTTTCTTAAACTTTGTGATCTCGCGGACCCCCTTTGATGTGATATGCCGTTCGGGGACCCCCAACAATATTTTTCTTAATATAAAGATAACTAGCTGTTACCCGTGACTTCGTTCACGTAACATTAAAAGAAGAATAAATGCATTAATCAAGCAAAATATTTAACCCCCGATAATTTAAAAACGTAAATAATTAACTAACTCTTTATCATATTTCATAGGAGAAAATACGGTATTTTTTTGTTATAGGGGCCTTGACATACCTCAGTTTTAAAAAAGTACAATTTGTCAAAAAAAAAATATCAGTTTTACCTGATAAACCATTTTACTTTTAGCAACTTTGAAAAACGTTTTAACAGCCATCATTTAAAAATAATTCATTGAAAATAGTATATGCTTTTTCTTTAAATTCAATTCTTGTGAATATGGAGGAATAATTCTACACCTAAATGCAAGGAGCTTCAATTGCAAAGCTTTTTGCAACCCAAAATTACATGCAAACGTAACATTTACATGTGTAAACGTAACACTTGCAATTGCAAAGCTTTTTGCAACCCAAAATTATATGTAAACATTACTTTTGCATGTTATTTTCAGTGCAAATTAACATTTATAAGGGTTCAAATTAAAATTAATTTGGGTGCAAATTACATGTAAATGTTACGTTTGCATGTAGTTTGGGGTTGCGAAAAGCTTTGCAATTTCAAGTGTCACGTTTGCATGTAACAGCAAATTTGCCTCCTTGATTTAATCTATAGCTGAAACAACTCTTGATGTCTTGACAATATGCTGACAGACGATTTTTGTTCTGCAGAATAAATTAATTCATAAAGTTTGAATATGTGGAAATATGTTTTTAATTTTCGGAAATTCTACTGTAATCAAGATTTTTTTTTCGCCAACTATTCAAATTGAAAATAAATTCTTTTTTCAGTTTTAATGAGAAAATGGCATAAAAATGTATTAATCCGTTTTATTTCTTTTTTTATCCACAAAAATGGAGCAATTTAATTACTATTTTTAGAGAAATTTCGTTAAAATTTACAAAAAAAGAAAAAAAAATTAATATCTCGGAATTTAATTCAAAATTTTAAATTCTCAGAGTTTATATGACATCCTTAGATCAATGATGGTGTTAAATAAATCGCATTACATTAACCCTTTCAGGGGCAGTGGTATGTTTATGAAACCACTTAATTTTAATTCCCAAACGTCACAGTGGCACTAGAAATTTGCTAAAATCTTTCCCATTTAATATGTATGTGATTTTTTGCCTTTTTCTTATTTCAAAATAAATTTCTACGTTAATTCCGGTGCCAGTCATTTATTCCAACATTTTAGCACTAAAATTACTTTGCCCCTGAAAGGGTTAAGAGTAGTAGTTGCGAAATACAAACAGACAGTTAGATTTTAAAATAATAGACTTGTGTTCAATTTTCTTTTCCTAATAATCTTACTGATGCTTGTATTATTAATCACAGAGTTCAGAGAATAAATAGATATGAAATGTTTATGTTTGGCGTGATGCTCAAAATGCAACACTACAGTTGGCCTAAACAACTGGCGGCTTGCTTTGAAAATCTCTCCCCGTCCAATGAAGTCAGCCCTTGGGCCTAATGATTTTAGCGATAACCGGCTTCATATTGCAAGCCGATTTGACGGCCTCTCTATTCTTTCACTGTATTCTGGAATTATTAATGTATGAAATTGATTCACGCACCATTTGAAACATATTTGAAAAATCCCGTTTTATTTGAAGTATGACGTCACTTTGATTCCAGAGAAATCTCTTTTCAATGATATAATTCTTGTTAATTTTTCTTTTCCTGGCAATCATGACGGGAATTTTATCAGAAAACTCACATCTGTATGTAACTGATTTTCAAGCTTATTATTAATCAGTATCAAAAAAATATTTCTGTTATTCATCTTAAATCTGACGTCCATTATGTATTTACTTTTATTATACACACATTATTATTTATTACATTATTTTATTCATGCTCCTTGTAATGTTACGAATATTTGAAAATACATGTTTTATTTATGACGTAATATTTGTTCAAGCCAAGGAGGATCCTTTTCATAGTTCTATGGTCCAAGCGAAATCTTTTCTTAATAATATAATTATTGTTCATTTTTCCTTCTAATTATAACGCAGTTTTTGACAGAAAATATCTTGTCAACGTAACCAATATTCATACTTCATGTATAATAACAAATACTCCATATTTTTGTTTCAAATATCACGGAAATTCCTCTTCTTTTGAATTCTTTTGAATTTTCATTTTTCACGTGAAAATCTTTCAATTGAAAATTAATTGTTGAGTAAAAATTATTATTCCGGGTTTTGATTTAGTTTTTGCAACGATAAAGTATTAGCAATGGTAAAGTAAATTTAACCATTTTAAAATATTATACGAAAAAAAATGTCCATTTATTCTCTATGAAAATAACGAAATTTTGAATTATTAAGAAAAATATTTGAATAAAATAAACAAAAACCAGCCTATGTTCATTTGAGGGTTATAATTAACCTATATGCAAAGGTACAGGATCATTAAATACTCCATTTTGACGCTGGCTTCAGCCTAACATTTGCACACAATCGGATTTATAATATTACTAGCTGTTACCCGTGACTTCGTTCACGTAACATTAAAAAAAGAATAAATGCATTAACTTAGTAAAACATTTCACTTGATAATTAACAACATATATAATTAACCAAAGCTTTGTCACATTTTATAGGAGACCATACGGTATTTCTTTGCTATAGGGGCCTTGACATAACCCAGTCTTAAAAAAGGGAAATTTCATGCCAAATAATATATACAATCGCGAAAATGAAACTGCAACAAATGAAAAAAAGAGGACCAAGTAAAATCGTGAAAATCGAGGAATTCCTCTTCGTAAAACGAAAAACAACACTGGCAGAATTCTTCTATACAACAGTGCATTTTAGGTGGTATTTGGTGTACAATTTGTATATGTGTGCATTGCTAAATGGACATTATTATATTGTTTATTTGCATAGACATGTTATATATTTCTTACTACATTATCCTGTTTACGTATATATTAAATTAAGTGCTTCACGCTAAGTGGTGTAAATAGTGAACAAACTGCTTGTGGATTTTATAAATTGATAGATATTTCACAAAGATATAACAATCTGATGCGATTCTAAAATGTAAATAAAGGTTGCTAGAAAGTACTTTAAATTCTGCCCAATTTAACCTCGATATTTTCTCTATCGCGTCAAGAACACTATAAGCAAATAAATACCGACGACACAAATCTGATAATCTAAATTTACATATTTTTGTTAGTATATATAGGATTATTTTGATTTATTTCATGCGCTTGAAATTTTTTACGCTTTCTCTAGGGTTAGGTGTCGAATAAATGTACTTTCTTGTTATTTTATTTTGCCATTTCTATTTATTCTGTTTTCCATTCATTCCATTTATGGATATTGATTTCATTTACATATTCGTGTCAAAGAATATTCTTTAAAGTTATTATCAGGATTAGGATAGGATTCGATTAGGGTTAGGATTAGGAATAAAAATTGAACGACAATGGCATGACCGATTCAGGTTTAAAGTATGAACCAGGAAGTATATTTACATCATGAAGCAATAAGAAAATTAGAAAATTATCGGCTAATATTTTTTAATATGTTTTACAGTCATAGTTGGCATCAAAGGTGAGCGGGGAAATGATCATCTAAAATATCATTAAGTGTTTACCACGCAAAAAACAAATCTGGTTACAACAATGTATTTAATTTTGCGCCAAATTTCACTTGATTAAAAAAAAAATCAAATTGACTATGGACCTAATTGCAGACCCCTAACCTTCTTATTCTCACAAATGTTCTACCTATATGTAAAAAAAAATTCTACTGTATAGAACGCGCTTTCACGTTTATAATGTTATGAATTGGCACGATCGGCTTGTTCAAGTTTACACAATTCGGGTGGAAGAAAAGATTCATTACTTTTTTATTTCTTCTTTGCTTTTGCATTACGCGAATTTGTTGGTAAAATCGATTTTCTTTTCGATAACATTGTTGTTTTTTAAGTTTAAAAAATATTGTAATTTTACTTAAACATTGCTTTAAAATCTATGCAATTTTTCTTATCCTGCAAGACTTTACAAAAATCTATTATGAAACAACTTTAAAAAAAGCTATATTTAAAAAAAGACAACAAAGTTTTTCCTATTTTAAAACTAAAAGAAATGTAAAATTAAATTCCGGTTCCAAACGACGATTTACAAATATGTTTTCGATTGTGGAAAAATGATAGAGGAAAAATGCTGTTGCTTCGACACAATCATATTAAATCTTTAGCTTTTATGAGAAAAGCAACTTTCTTTTAAAAAATATAGTTATTTTTATTAAGATTTTCTGATTTTCGATACGGATAATCATGCATACCATTGACATTTGCAATCCATTTTTTTTTTTTTTTTTTTTTTTTTTTTTTTTTTTTTACTTTTTATAATTTAAATTAAAAATATGGTATCTTTATGTTAGCCGTGTGCAGACGATAAATCGCCAACCTATCCCATCATTCGTATTGAATTCATTAAAAATATAAATCTTTCACTCATTTCATTTAAAACACAGAACTTTAATTTACAACACATACATTTAAAATACATATATTACGTACATTTAAAATAATTCCTTTCATGTGAAAAAGAAAAAGAAAAAAAGAGAAATTAATCACAAATAATTTGATAACCCAAGATAATTTTATTTCAACATCAAAACAAATCTGTTTTATTTTTCTATATATGACATCATATTCGCTTGCTTTCCATACTTACTCGTATTTATGCACTTTGTATTATTATCAAATATTTGAAAACGCACGTTTTATTTCTAATATGACATCATTTCATATTCTGTTTAATTCTTAAATAATTCATTTCCTTTTCATTTTTCACGTGGAAAATTTTCACTTGAAAGTAAATTGTTGATTAAAAATTATTATTCAGGGGTTTTATTTTATATTGGCAACGATAAAGTATTAGCAACGGTAAAATAAATTTAACCATTTAAAAAAAAGCTGCAAAACCGGGCCCTTTGGGCCAAACCAACCAACCATTGTAAAATATACGAAAAAATGTCCATTTATTCTGTATGAAAATAATGAAAATTTTAATTTTTAAGTAAAATATTGAAATAAAATAAACGAAAACCAGCCTATATTCATTTGAGGGTTATAATCAACTTATATGCAAAGATACAGGATAATTAAATGCTTCATTTTGACGCTGGCTTCAGCCTAACATTTGCACACAATCAGATTTATAATATTATTAGGATAAATTATTTTAACGAAAACACCTTATTTATTTTTCATTGCACATATTCTATATTTATTTAACATTGTTAGAAAAATCAGCTACATTAATACCAGAAAAATAGTAATAGTATATATAAAAATATATACAAAAAAATAACAACAAGAAAAATTATTATATTTTACATTTTAAAACAGTTAAAGTATAGCATAGTACTATTTCCTACGAGAAGTATACTGCTTATCTTTTGCAGTATCTCGTTCAATGTTTAAGTAAGACTGGTTCAACATGCCGTTGAGTTCAACAGTTGTTCTTTATAATTTTCTTGTGTCAGACTGTTTAAACATTTGAATAGTGCTGCACTTGTTGTGCAAGTCGGAGGGGATTTGCAAAACAAAAATTCGTCACATGCCTTACCACCAAATTCATAATGGAAAAAAACTCTCAAATTTACAGTATTAGATATGTCTAAACGCTCATCTAGTTGCAATGCGTAATAAGGACTGATTATTTACATGTTGAATCAATCGTTTTTTAATATTTTCACACATATTCCACCTCCAGACCATTGATAAGTCTCCCCAAAGCATTTGGACTTTTATGCTTATTAATTATCTAGACTGGAAATTCTAGTCTTGCAAATCCCTCCTACCCCACAGCTACAGAAAATTCTCCCAAGGAAAAAAAAAATCTGAATTCAACATTGGGCTTGAGGACCCCCGGATGTAAGCTCACGGACCCCCAGTGGTCCGCGGACCACAGTTTAAGAAACGCTGGTTTAGAGGTTTCACGCCCCCCACTCCCAAAAAAGGACTCTTTAAATCTACTAAACTTAATACACGTTCCAAGCTAGATCATTTAATTATCTTTTAAAGTGACATTGATATTTTTTCTACACATACTACTAATTTCAATGTATTAGTTAACTTATTTTAACATTAGACAGCTTAAATATACTAATTAAAACAATATATTGATCAATAAAAAATGTATACAGCAAAATTAAGCATGAAAACAATTTAAATAAAAATATATTAAATTAAAGTTACTAATTTACTTAAATGTAAGCTGAAAAATTATTATTTTTTAAAGGAAATATAAAAAAATATGATTTAGATGAAACAAATTATTCAATAAATAATTTTACTAATACAGTTAAAACTCATTTTTACAGAGACCAGAAAATTAAATGGCATACATTTTGGGAATGTGAAAGGGAAGTTTTGCTGAGTAAATTTTAAGGTCAAGTTACGAAAAAAATAGATGAATTTGAAAAATAATTTAATTTTTATTAAGTTAGTCTTCCTTGTCAATGAAATAAAATGTATTCATATTATTATATGTATTTAAATCAAAACAAAATTGAATTATTTATTTAAGCATTTATTCCATTATAACCTTAAAATAAATAAAAAGCACCTAAAAGAATATTTTCTTTTAATAAGTGAAAATAATAATAACGATACAATAGCATATGTATATATATTCCCTGTACACTGTATAAATCTTTTGTTAAAATTAGTTTTTATCTCTAGTATTATATATCTATCTGCTTATAAAGTCAATTGGTTCAAAACTTGAAGAAAAGATAGACTTCTGATTTTGACTATACAGAAATCAAAAACTTCTTGCAAATGTTAAAATCGGTGGGGGGAGGGGGGGATATCCGGTAAATAGTTTTGAATACTAAAACACAATTACATCTATATCATCGTTGGGACAGCATTCAAATGAAATTAATTTCAAAATAAAATTATCCTTGAGAAAATTACAGCCTATATAAATTGAACTAATCACTGGCTATCAGAACATTTGGATAGAGTTTAAAATAAATTAGTCAAAGTCTACTTACCATTGCAGATTCTTTATCGCGTACATTTTTTATACGAAAAATAATGTTTTCTTCATTATTTTCAATAATCTTATAATCATACTCATCAGGAAAATCTTCCGCCATTTCTGATCATTAAAAATAAAGTGTAAAAATTTTGCTTGCATAGAAAACTAACGCCAACACTATGGTAACCTAACTCTGACGTCTCGTGACTACCAGCGACCAATCACAAGGGTTTTCATTCCCAAACGAGTAGGTTTTCTGAACATGCGAGCGGCCCACAGTTGTCAAAAATCGAAAAAAGCTGGCCGAAAATCAAAAAAGGTTGTAGATCCTTCTAAAAATTTTTACATATAGGTTTTTGAGGTCGCTGATTACGAATTTGATATCGAAATTCAAAAATTCAAAATGGCGGATCCAATAGGGCGGACTATTTTTTTTAAATTGTTTTTTTTCTGTAAAAGTTTCTTTAAGGGGGTTTTTGAGGTCGCTGATTACGTATTTAATATTAAAATTCAAAAATTCAAAATAGCAAATCCAATATGGCGGACATTTATATATAAAAAAAAATTCTGTAAATGTTTGTTTAAGGGAATTCTGGAGGTTACTTTGTACTAATTTGATATTATAATGAAAACAAAATACATTAGCGCATTCAATATGGTAAGCAAATAAATGAACAGAGCTTATATTTTATGAAATATAAATGTTTTGTATTATTAATAATAAAAATACAGTGCATTATTTCATATAAGCAGTTTGAAATTGTTAAACTTAAAAACAACTATACTTCCAAGAATGCAAACCAATGCAGCTGGTTTTTTGATATTTCATAAAAAAACATCATCAGGAATTACGTAAATATAGTGAGAACTCTGGATAACGCAAGATAAAAAGTATTTCGTTAATTAACTTTTATTTTGTGACTTTTTCGTGTGTCTTTTCTTTTCACTTTTAAGACATAATTTATAATGAATTACATAAAATAAATATGTGCAAATATTCTTCTTACCTTTCGGAAGATCACAAAACGTACAACAAAAGTTATTCACTGTAGAACGCGCGCAACATTTACCGCATAAGAGCACGTGCGAGCGAGCGTTACAGAGCAGCTGACTTAGACCTTCGATACATAAGCAGGTATAAAAGATACTTCTTACTCTATGAGGGATAAGGCGCAGATGCTCCCTCTGAACGTAAAAAGGAGGTACTGAAATGAATTAAGAAACTTTCCTTTTTCGACTTTCGGCCAGCTTTTTTCGATTTTTGACCAGTGTGCGGCCGCTAGAGTTTGATATATCGGCAAAGTTTTTTTATGACCACTCTGTATTATTGTCAACATCCCTTTTTCTAAGCAACTACAAAACGTAGAACGTTAAATAAGATACCATATGAAATGATTTAAAACAGTCTTCTGACATAGTAAAATCACATTTCGTTAAAACATGTTTTTTTATTAAAAATTGAAGTTACTTAAAAATTAAATCAGCATTGTTTTCATAAATGAAATGTTTTTCTCAAATCAGTGTAACCACAAAAATAAAATAGCGCATTATATCGTGCTCAACAATGATAATAAGAAAAATAAATAGTACAATGAAGTTAAAGTGGGACATTGTTGCTGCACGGGTTTATTTTATATTTATGATTAAAAAGCAAAATTCAAATTCAAATGCTCAATTTATTTTTCTTTGTCCCATGTTTTTTCCGAAACTTATAATACCATCCTCTAATGCAGTGGTTCCCAACCTGGAGTAAGTGTACCCTAGGAGTACGTGGTGGAATATTTGGGGTACGTGAAAATTACCTTGGTAATGGTGGTTAACGCAAAAATAAAACTTAAAATAAAAACAGAAAAATAAAACTGAAAATTTTTTGTTTACAAATAGAGACTTGTGTAAAAGTAAAATAGGCTATTGGCATAAAATGAGGGAAAATGCATAAACTTAGTAATTGAAGTAAATTTTCCAATTAATTGTACAGGAGTAAAATTTGCCCGAAACTACTGAGTAACAAACACTAAGTAACTAAGAATGCTGAGTAACTAAGCGTTTGTTACTCAGTAGTTTCTGGCGAATTTCACTCCTGTACAATTAATTGAAAATTAACTGGAAAATTTACTTGAATGTGTTGTTCTATGCTGGACTTTATGTGAAAAAAAGTTCGTCTAAAAGTTTGCCACAAGGTTGTGTGCTCTGGATGACAGTTTCCATCATGTGCTGCGGTTACAGCCTGTCCGATATATATAAAAAAGTGAGAGATGCCGAGTTGGGATATCGTTCCTTGTAGCCCAGTGATAGAGCCTCAGAGCGCTATTCGGAGGTCCCGGGTTCGATTCCCGGCTTGGGACATTTTTCACTATATTGGCTTTACACTTAGTTTAGCAATGAAAAATCCACTTGTTTGTTACTTAGTAATTGGTTGATCATTTGATGCCATTATTTCCGCTCTCTTCTAATAACACCTTGCGATTTCGCATGTGTCGCTTCTTTTCTTTTATTGTTAATTTTTTTCTAGTAATTATAGAAATATATAGAAAACAAAACATGAATCGTATCGGGTCTTCTAGTTTCGACAATTTCTTTTAAACCCATTCGAATGCAGGTCATCATTTTTGTGTTCGGCTAGTTAGCATTAGTAAAAATGCATTAACATGTATTAATAGGTGTAGCTTCATCCCTGTTTTACGCGTGTTTAATTTGAAATCTTTAGCTAATATTTCGTGTTTTGATGTGACGTGTTTCAAAATGGATGAGTGACTAAAAATTTCAATTTTGAAGAGAACTAAATCTAACATTGGTAACTAACATAAGAACATTACTAATGAACAAAAACAAAAATATTTGGACCGGGTTTACGTGAGAAAGGGTACGCATAAACAAAAAGTCTAAGCAAGGGGTACGTGAGAGAAAAAAGTTTGGGAACCGCTGCTCTAATGCTTCCAAAATACGATATATATATATATATATATATATATACATATATATATATAGCCTTTGCTATCTTAGATCAGTTTTTAGTGTAACTTTGATGGAATAAATTAGATGATATTCTGGCTTGACTGTTGTTTGCCGATTTTTTTAGTCCTTAATTTTTCTTTAGAAAAGTAAACCTGCATCTAAAAAATATTAGATATTGTTAAAAAATATTAGACTGCAATGCGAAATCTCCGCACGGGTC